>CM057007.1:0-710000 GCA_029891345.1 Dryococelus australis | reverse complement strand
CGTTCCTCCCGCCGCTTCATTCCGGCGCCATTAAACTCAATCACCCTTATCGGCTCTTAACGGCCAACCTATCAGCCAGCAGCCGCGAACTTCAAATGGGGAATTAAGGTTAATCGAAATTCCAACTCATTACGTCAATTTTAAAGATAACGATTTCAAACAAAGAGTACTCTATCTGAAATTTCTAAAGGGACGTAGCCAAGACATCTTCCCGAATGCTATGTTTATATATTTTTTTTATCTAAAATCCAATGTTAAACTTTACATACAAAAAGGAATAAATATTTCTCATCAAGACATAGTTTTTATAGCAATATTTTGTGCGAAAGTCGCGTAAAGATATTTTTTTGTGTAAGAAATAAATGTCTTTCAAATTGACACAATGAGACGGAATTTCGTTTAATATTGATTTCTTATTCGAAGTTCGCGGCTGGCGGCTTGGTAGCAATACAGGGCCGTTAACATCGTGGTCCCAAGAAGCGAAGCGCGGTGTATGTGGAGCAGCGCCGGAATGCAAGGGCGGGGGAAACGGGAGGTGCCCGAGAAAACCCGCCGACCAGCGGCATCGTCCAGTCCGACACGAACCCGGATCGGCTCACCTAGGTGTGAGGCGAGCAGTCTGACCATCACACCACCGCGGCCCCTTGGTCTTTAGACAAGTTTGTTGAGCAGTGATATTTATTACAATGGAGTACTCCAACTGACTGTGAACCATGCAGAATTCATTAACAATCACTGCACTGGCTACCAAAATTGTCACAAAAGTAGGATGTGATGTTGCATATATATAAAAATGGCATGCGCTTCACAAAACTGGAAAATAATTTACTACAATCTGTGTTTATAAGTGTTTCAAAAAACCAAGCAATAGTAGTACAAACTGTAATCAAAATTTTAATGAACGGCCATTCTGAATGCTTCTGATAATATACTTTACAAATAAGAAATATATTATACAAAGAAAATGTTTAATTAATCGTTCATCTTAAAAACATTTAGCCTAAAATTCTTTGCGCCTAATTTTAGGCTGAAGGACGTGCACGGGCTTGCACTAGGGCAGTGCGGGAAGCGGAGCGTGTTTGAACGGCACCCAGAGAGCCTGGCTCGTGTGTGTGTGGGTTGGTCTGCTGGGAACTGTGAGAGTGACGTACTCGTCGCAAACAGCTGGCACTTGTGAGGACAACAGTCCTGTTGTGCGAGACCTGCCTGACCCAGTGGGACTGCGAGAGTGATGTACCGTCGCAAACAGCAGGCACTTGTGGGGACAACAGTCCTGTTGTGGGAGACCTGCCTGACCCCGTGGGACTGCTGCGCCATCCACTGCGGGGACTACGAGAGTGATGTACCGTCACAAACAGCTGGCACTTGTGGGGACAACAGTCCTGTTGTGGGAGACCTGCCTGACCCAGTGGGACTGCTGTGCCATCCACTGCGGGACTGCGAGAGTGATGTACCGTCACAAACAGCAGGCACTTGTGAGGACAACAGTCCTGTTGTGGGAGACCTGCTTGACCCCGTGGGACTGCTGCGCCATCCATTGCGGGAATACGAGAGTGATGTACCGTCGCAAAAGGCTGGCACTTGTGGGGACAACAGTCCTGTTGTGAGACCTGCCTGACCCCGTGGGACTGCTGCGCCATCCACTGCGGGCCTGCGAGAGTGATGTACCGTCACAAACAGCTGGCACTTGTGAGGACAACAGTCCTGTTGTGAGACCTGCCTGGCCATGTGGGAGTGCTGTGCCATCCATTGCGGGGACTACGAGAGTGATGTACCGTCACAAACAGCAGGCACTTGTGGGGACAACAGTCCTGTTGTGGGAGACCTGCCTGGCCTTGTGGGACTGCTGTGCCATCCATTGCGGGAATACGAGAGTGATGTACCGTCGCAAACAGCAGGCACTTGTGGGGACAACAGTCCTGTTGTGGGAGACCTGCCTGACCCCGTGGGACTGCTGCGCCATCCAATGCGCGGACTACGAGATTGATGTACCGTCGCAAACAGCTGGCACTTGTGACGACAACAGTCCTGTTGTGAGACCTGCCTGACCCCGTGGGACTGCTGTGCAATCCATTGCGGGAATACGAGAGTGATGTACCGTCGCAAACAGCAGGCACTTGTGGGGACAACAGTCCTGTTTTGAGACCTGCCTGGCCATGTGGGAGTGCTGTGCCATCCATTGCGGGAATACAAGAGTGATGTACCGTCGCAAACAGCAGGCACTTGTGGGGACAACAGTCCTGTTGTGGGAGACCTGCCTGGCCCCGTGGGACTGCTGTGCCACCCATTGCGGGGCTACGAGAGTGATGTACCGTCGCAAACAGCAGGCACTTGTGGGGACAACAGTCCTGTTGTGAGACCTGCCTGACCCCGTGGGACTGCTGCGCCATCCACTGCGGGCCTGCGAGAGTGATGTACCGTCGCAAACAGCAGGCACTTGTGAGGACAACAGTCCTGTTGTGAGACCTGCCTGACCACGTGGGACTGCTGCGCCATCCACTGTGGGGACTGCGAGAGTGATGTACCGTCACAAACAGCTGGCACTTGTGGCGACAACAGCCCTGTTGTGAGACCTGCCTGGCCATGTGGGACTGCTGCGCCATCCATTGCGGGAATACGAGAGTGATGTACCGTCGCAAAAGGCTGGCACTTGTGGGGACAACAGTCCTATTGTGAGACCTGCCTGACCCCGTGGGACTGCTGCGCCATCCACTGCGGGCCTGCGAGAGTGATGTACCGTCACAAACAGCTGGCACTTGTGAGGACAACAGTCCTGTTGTGAGACCTGCCTTGCCATGTGGGAGTGCTGTGCCATCCATTGCGGGGACTACGAGAGTGATGTACAGTCACAAACAGCAGGCACTTGTGGGGACAACAGTCCTGTTGTGGGAGACCTGCCTGGCCCCGTGGGACTGCTGTGCCATCCATTGCGGGAATACGAGAGTGATGTACCGTCGCAAACAGCACGCACTTGTGGGGACAACAGTCCTGTTGTGGGAGACGTGCCTGGCCCCGTGGGACTGTTGTGCCATCCATTGCGGGGACTACGAGAGTGATGTACCGTCACAAACAGCTGGCACTTGTGGGGACAACAGTCCTGTTGTGGGAGACCTGCCTGACCCCGTGGGACTGCTGCGCCATCCAATGCGGGGACTACGAGAGTGATGTACCGTCGCAAACAGCTGTCACTTGTGGCTTGTGGGGACAACAGTCCTGTTGTGGGAGACCTGCCTGGCCCCGTGGGACTGTTGTGCCATCCATTGCGGGGACTACGAGAGTGATGTACCGTCACAAACAGCTGGCACTTGTGGGGACAACAGTCCTGTTGTGGGAGACCTGCCTGGCCCCGTGGGACTGCTGTGCCATCCATTGCGGGGCTACGAGAGTGATGTACCGTCGCAAACAGCAGGCACTTGTGAGGACAACAGTCCTGTTGTGAGACCTGCCTGACCCCGTGGGACTGCTGTGCCATCCATTGCGGGGCTACGAGAGTGATGTACCGTCGCAAACAGCAGGCACTTGTGAGGACAACAGTCCTGTTGTGAGACCTGCCTGACCCCGTGGGACTGCTGCGCCATCCACTGTGGGGACTGCGAGAGTGATGTACTGTCACAAACAGTTGGCACTTGTGGCGACAACAGTCCTGTTGTGAGACCTGCCTGGCCATGTGGGACTGCTGCGCCATCCACTGTGGGGACTGCGAGAGTGATGTACCGTCACAAACAGCAGGCACTTGTGGGGACAACAGTCCTGTTGTGGGAGACCTGCCTGGCCCCGTGGGACTGCTGTGCCATCCATTGCGGGGCTACGAGAGTGATGTACCGTCGCAAACAGCAGGCACTTGTGGCGACAACAGTCCTGTTGTGAGACCTGCCTGACCCCGTGGGACTGCTGCGCCATCCACTGCGGGCCTGCGAGAGTGATGTACCGTCACAAACAGCTGGCACTTGTGAGGACAACAGTCCTGTTGTGGGATCTGCCTGGCCATGTGGGAGTGCTGCGCCATCCACTGCAGGCCTGTGATTCCCGCGTCGTCCACGTGGCGAGAAACACATCACGGCTCTTCAAGTGCACACAAAGTATTTCCTATGTTTTTGATTTTCGTTCATTTTACTTTTAATTTAATTTTATCTGACACCAATACTAAGGCTGTGTCCGAATTCGTCTGAAGTAGATACCTGTCCCCGGAATTAACGTCCTAAGTACTGTTCGAACTGCAAGTGAAGTATATACGTATACAAGTAAACGAAGTTGTATGCTTCTCGCATACTTGCGGAATATGCGTCGCCATTTTGAGAAACGAAACGATTTGTAGGTAACAATTGATTTTTGACAGAATTATTTTATTTAAAATTTAATAGGGCAATATGACTACTTCGCAGACATCGAATTTTGATTGGATGAGTAATTATCGTAAGTTTCACCTTAAAAAAATGCCCAAGCAATAAATTCGTTTTAGGCCTATGTTCCTAACCTAAATAAACTAAGATAAAAAAAGCAATCCAAACTGCACTTACATACAATAATGCAAGAAAATAAATTTTAATGTAAATAAAATTTAAATATTACTTACATTTAAAGTGGATAGTTGGCTAATAACATCACCGTAGCCAAAATACTGCCTGTCCGAATTCATCAAGTTTGGTGCCAAGGGTAAGTGAAGTATACAAAGATGCAAGGATGCAAGTATATACCTGTGTTCGGACACGGTCTAAGTGAAAATGGACCACTATAGTGTAGTGGTCACACTGCTCGCCTCCCACCAAGGCGAACCGGGTTCCTTTCCCGGCGGGGTTTCTCCCGGATGGATTTTCTCATGTGGGTATCGCGCCGCACAATGTCGCTGGTCAGCAGGTTTCCTCGAGGGTCTCCCATTCCCTGCTGCCCTTGCATTCCGACGCTGCTCCATACTCATCTCGCTTCACCCTCACCGGGTCTCAAGACATCGATGTTGAGAGTCACACAAATATGTTCTCTCTCTCTCTCTCTCTCTCTCTCTCTCTCTCTCTCTTCTCTCTCTCTCTCTTCACATTGCAAAAGCGAGAATACGATAGTGAAACGTCCTGTAGCTCAAACCAGCATTCCCGCGGCGTTACAAAGGAGCAACCTCTTGTAAATATTAAATTTTTCAGTACTTCACTTTTAACTTTGACTTTACCGAGCCAGTCATTTGCCTTAAAAACAGAACAAAATATTTCCGTGAATATTATTTTAAGGGCACGAGTTTTGCAAAGAAAAACTTTCAAGATTCTTTCAATAAGTATATTTTAAAAATTCTCTTTATACATATATTGAAGATTTTTCAGTTAACTTACAAATGATGTAGATTATTATAAAAAAATATGGCACCTTGTGATGCTAACTAACTGGGGGCTCAAACCCGGCCTCTTGAATGCTTGACCTGGAGAGTTCCATAACGACGAATACTTATCTCCTCTATAAAGCCCACGAGCTACTTCTCCAAAAGCCTTTAGCTTACCCTGGCTTTTCAAGACCTCCAAACCCCAAAAGCGGTGCCTAAATTTATTTACAATATTTCACTCATTATCCTCGCTTCACTCGTGCCACACTGAGAAACGAAAGCACGTTTGTATCAATCAAGTATCTTTAACAACATCTTATCTATACTGTTAACATAATGATAGCAATATAGTGAGCTGCCAAAACCATTGAAATATTGTTAACGTAGAGGGTAATCGCAACAGAATAGGTGTGTTTTGGTCGTGACTGTAATTGTATCTGCAACCATGAATATAGTTCCCACAGCAAAGCGTTCTATTCTTTCTACAGAACAAATATTTCATTCAACAGAAATACTTCAGCAATATATACATTGCTTCTGCGGGGAAGCGAATCGTACTATAATTATAGTATTTCTACCATAATTCACAGCTTCATACGCTGTACTATTGCAGATTCATTATAGTACGCCAAACTACTATAACCTGGTACGAATATTACTATTATTATTTAAACTGTACTAAATCTTTAACAGGTTGATGTATAGGGGTGTATTCACAATGACACTTTACACCTCGACTTAGCGAGTGTTCCGACTATACAATACGAACATAAAAGTTTTTATGAATACCTTTTTTTAATATATATAATGTTAGAAACTTTGAGTGTGATAGTAATATTTTGGAAATCACTAGCATAAGTTGTTTAACAAGAATACAACACAGGCAGTAAAGCCGAAATGGCTGCCAAAAGAATTTTAGTTAATGTACTAAATTTGTGTCTACAAGTCACAATAATTCTCTTAGACGTGTAACTTCCGAGACTGGCACTCCTGCTGGTATCCTGAAACCATATTACACATCTTGTTATATTGTCACGTGTCTGATAATTTTTTTAGTGTACCGAGTTTGAGGGACCTGCCGATATTACAGATACCTGTGCAGTCGCACTGTTCTTGAAAAAGCTTTTACAGGCCCTGGTGCACGAGCCGGTATACCAGCCGCTGTACGAGCCGCCATGGAAGATTCATATTACACGACAGCAGTTCGCGTACTAGCATTTGGCACCCTCAGGGGTTGCGTAGGTTGTAATAAATATTGTTACAATTTCTCTGTCTAGAAATTAAGTGGGCAAAACCAAGTTCGTTAAGGGATGGAGGTCTTATTTATATAAAATAATTAAAAATAATTTTCTTATTTCATTTACAATAACCACAGAAAAAAATTCTCTGCACTCAATACCTCACGACAAAATTGATATCACTTACTGTTCACAACAAATAATTACAATTTACAATTTATAGTTATTACAGATAAATCGATTAAATTAAATAATTCAAGATCAGTCACAATAGACAGTGTATCAACCGATTCAATTATTCTATAAAATATGCATCCAAATTTACAGTTCGGATATTTACAGTAGAATCCGCATTACACATCCATTCAGTCCCATCTCAGTTTAGTCCATGTCCTGCCAGTCGCAATGTTCTAGAGTCCTCCGAGCGTCCTCACGCACAGTAGGCTACACTCGTCTGTTTCACACTCTCTCGTCCATTCACGCCACGAACATCTCGCCTGCCGTAGTCCCACAATCTCCTGTCGACGTCCACACATCACTACGCTCGCGCGCACTCGGCTAGATTGTTTCCGTCAAAGACTGCCGGCCGCTGGGCCACGGCAGTATATATATATCGTATAGGCCGTCGCCCAAAATCTTCCCCAACTCGCGAGTTGCGCCGAGGAAAGGCGGGGCGCCAGCCAGTCTGACCACAACATTATTGCATCGTCGCCAAAAGTATCGGAATATTTAGCAGGCGAGAGGAGTTCTGTGACGCCAGCAAGTCTTGCCGCTGTCAGTATTCATGGGATTCCCAGAAGGAGGGCAATAGGCCGCGAGCGCATCGTTCCATGAAGAGGGGAGGTAGAAATGGGTCACCTCCCACTGTGCCAGACAGCCGAACTGGTACCCACTGCAGCACGTAACACTGGCCCTCTCATTAAAGGACAGTATTAGTTTTAATTTAAAAAAACTATCAAATATATCAGTGATGGTACGTTAACAAGACAGGCATTAATGTCGACATGGTGTAGTTAATTTATATACTTGGTTATTTAAGCATGAATATGGTAGTTGAAAAGTGTCAAATCCAGTAGAAATCGCTGTAAGTGGCCTCATTTCAAGATATTTATTCTTCTGTAGAACAATGTTTTATACCGTAGCAACATTGCTGTGTTTTTTTTTTTTAACAGATTGCAAGATCACAACGCTGTAGTCATCGCTTATATCGGTCGGCCCCGAAAAAATGTGTAATTTTATATTATAACTACAAATATATTCAACTATAAGATATCATCACTGTTTAATCGTTCCTCGCAAATATTTGAGTTCCTAGTTCTCGCGTAAATAATTGTAAAAGTCCAAATTTTACCATTTAAAAAATGTACAACTAACAGAAGATAACTTACGAACAGAATTGAGATAACTCATACTGAAAGATGTCAGGAGCTAACGGAAAAATGTACAACTAACGGAAGATAACTTACGAACATAATTGAGATAACTCATACTGAAAGATGTCAATAGCTAACGGAAAAATGTACAACTAACGGAAGATAACTTACAAACAGAATTGAGATAACTCATACTGAAAGATGTCAGGAGCTAACGGAAAAATGTACAACTAACGGAAGATAACTTACGAACATAATTGAGATAACTCATACTGAAAGATGTCAGGAGCTAACGGAAAAATGTACAACTAACGGAAGATAACTTACAAACATAATTGAGATAACTCATACTGAAAGATGTCAGGAGCTAACGGAAAATATGTACAACTAACGGAAGATAACTTACGAACATAATTGCGATAACTCATACTGAAAGATGTCAAGAACTAATGGAAAAATGTTTTACAATTCCAAAAATTTGCTGAAAGTAAGGAAATTCTGGCATTTTTTTGATTTGTGGGTGATCCTTTATCATTGTAAAATAACATTTGCAAAGGTGCCTTAAAATGAATTGAGACAAGACCCTACAGTTGTCCTTGTAAAATTTTCTAGAAATAATTTGGTTAATTTTTAATTCTGCGTTACAGAAACGGTAAAATTTTGAATTAGGTATGTTAATTTCCAAAAGCCACGCGACCTGGGAAAAAAATTCACGTGAAGAAAAATGAATCACAGATATTGTCGACAAGTGCGATACGAGTAGTATAAAATAGGAAACACAACACACGCGAAGTTTCATCACGGCTGCACGTGACCTTGAAGCATTTGTCAATATTACAATCGGATGGCGAGAGGGAAAGAGCCCCCTCCCCCATCCCCCTTTAGACTAGCGCTTGAACTGCGTTGGAGAGCGTTATAAGCACTCATAGACTAGCGCTTGAACTGCGTTGGAGAGCGTTATAAGCACTCATAGACTAGCGCTTGAACTGCGTTGGAGAGCGTTATAAGCACTCATAGACTAGCGCTTGAACTGCGTTGGAGAGCGTTATAAGCACTCAGTGTTCCACAAAACTATTAAACATACGTCCGATGTTATAATCCACGAAAAGAACATACACGTCAAATGAAGGCTGTTGAGTGCTTTGAAACATCTCATAGCACTCCAAAATGGCAAAGAAAAAAGGTTTTTTTTAAAGCGCTGGATCTCACAATATACGCGTCAGATCCATTCTAAACTACGGGGCCGCGGTAACTGAACGGCAAGCCTGCTCGCCTCCCACCAAGGCGATCCGTGTTCAATCCCCGGCCGAGTCACTCCGGATTTTCGCGCGTGTTAATCCTGCCGGGCGGGTTTTCTCGGGGATATCCCGTCTCCCCCGCCCTTTAATTCCGGCGCTGCTCCATAATCACCCCAATCACAATCGCCGGCTCTCAAGACCTCGATGTTAAGAACCGTGTCCAGATCTCATCACACACTCACAACAACAGTGTGAGCTCTGGAAGTCTCGTATGTGCTACACACAGTGCGGCTAGAGCACTGCTCTGTGCCAGTTCAGAGCCTTGCGTCAGGCGGCCGCGGTTTAGAGCAGGCCGGTCGGTCGCAAGACCGTTTTTGCCCCGACTCGGTTCAAATCGCTCGAAAATGCTCATAGCACTCTCTACCGACCGAAGTGAAAGCACTCTCCAGACCCGCCTACGTAAGAACCCGTCTAATTTATAAGGCAGGGTATTTTCATGTGTAACCAGACCCGCCCCTTTCGAAAGCCTTTTCGGCCCATTAAGTGGCGCGACGCAGACTTGCCAATGTCTCCTTTCCTTTTAGCTGCGGGGACACACAGCTATTCCGCTGCCGCCAGTAATCCGCCGTTCTAATTGGCTACCGCACGTCGTTATGCGGATCGATCGACGAAGGAAAAGCAACGCCCTATTTCGCCGGCTGTGCCCCAGCAGCTCTCAATATCGGAGGAATGATACCCGCCATAGCCATGTTCGAACTTCTACCACTGCGGATATGGATTACACCGTCATGTTATTTTGCATTTTACAAGGAATTCTTGGAAAACAGTTGCCAAATTATTTAAGTAGCACTGCAAATAATGTAGGGTACATCTCACGAAACCTTAGTGATTGCTGGTGGTGGAGAAATTTCGGCGGATCTTAACATCCAGGTCTTGAGAGCTGAGGTGGTGAGGCGAGGTGAGCATGGAGCAGAGCCTGAATGCAGGGATATTTCGGAAACTACTCGCAACGGCGGGCACGATTCCACATGCGAAAACCCGGGAGTGATCCGGCTGGGGATTGAACTCTGTGCCCCTGGGTGGGAGGCGAGCAGTGTAACCGCTCAGCCACCGCGGCCCCTGGGAGCAGAGTGGTTGGTGAAAGAACGTCGTACCCAGTAAATGGCTCTGCTCTTTCCGCAGTCCGCAAAGACGGGAGGGTGCGTGCGTGGGCGTGTCGAAGTTAAGAAACGAGAGAGAGAGAGAGCGAGAGAGAGAGAGAGACGGAGTAAGGATAGTTTGAACGACGACGCAGAGAAATCTTTACGCGCTGGAACATTTCCAACCCGTCAGCGGCAGCTTCTTCTTCCCTCCCCCAACCCAACATCATCTTCGGCAACTCGGGACTCAAATTGCGTCCCCCTCGCTTACCGAGTCTCATCACGCAGGAGGGAATGAAGGACCACGGATGAGGGGGGAGGGGTGGAGAAGGGGGGTCGGCCGTGCCCTGAGGGGACCGAAGAAGAAAGAAGAAAGCAGACGACCACAGGGGCCCGGGCTTTCTCGTCGACGCCACAACGCAGCCACAGGACTGCGTCAGAGTGACGTGACGAGTCCAACAAATTGCGGCATCTCCACTTCCCGACCTGAACTACCAGCTCAGTCCCCCTCCCCTCCCCTCCCCTCAACCCATCCACCCTCCCCTCTTCCAACATTCCTGTTTTTTATATTTAAAAAAAAAAAAGGACCACATGAGATTGTTTCCCTTGGGCCTCGGGGAGGATCTTGCTCCAGATTACGCCTCCGCTGGGACTCTTTCATCTTCTTCTGTGCTCTCGGAATCGCAGTTTTAATTTCTGCCGTCTCCTCGTGCTTTGAATGCTAGCTTCGAGCCATCATTCGCGCTCACGCATCTGCATCCGTGGATGTGTCTTTATCGTGAATGTTCATGCAAGTGTGTCTTACTTTGGACAACAAACACGTGTCGCCGACGTGAAAGTACGAACAAACTCGCGAAAGAATATTTTCTGACGAAAGCACAGATTTTGTAGCACCGCGTTATGGATGTGTGTGCGAAATTAGACTATTTATTTTGGCACTTTGGTTCTGCAAAACATGAACCATTTCCTCGAACAAGGCTGAGTTTAAATTGAAAACATTTGCGCTGTAGAATGTTGAGACGCTTATGCGATTCAAATTTCCGCTAATAATTAGTTATGATTTATTATTCCAGGAATAATAGTGCGGAGCATTACCTGCAACTATTTCTATGGTTAACTAAACCAAACTTTACCTAACCCAACAAACATTGTCCATACCGTTCTTAAGGTTAACTCATGTTCTGTGATATTATCTTTTTACTGAAAAATGAATTCCATAATAAACACAATAATCGAGTTTGCACATTTGCAATATTTTAAGTCACACTTTAGTGTAAACAACACTATTCCAGCAACATTCTTTATTATTATCATTTTCCTTACTTTTCGCAAAATTTAAATTACGATATAAATTTAACTATATTTTTAAGCGTCGATATCTGCACACACGAATTTCCACATTTGTATTGTAAACTACAAAATAGCGTATACAGAGAGACGCTATGTAGAAAATGTTAGTCCAGATGTTTTTATTTCTGAACGTAGCCGCTATAACAAAATTGTGATTTTTTTTTTTTGCGAGGAGTCTGGATGCTGCTATTTCCGATATATATATATTGGAGTGATGTAAAGTTCATAAAACAATTGGAAAATCTTTCAATGGACGTGACGTGAAAACGATACGAAACCTACTATTTATAAACGTGACCGACCTCCTAACATGTCCTGCCTCGCAAACTTGAAACACATGCATTTTTATACTTCCCCCGCCCCACAAAACCGTTAAAAATATTACTTTCCCGTTGAAAATTTTGTTTGTGTACCGTAGCATTTGTATACGAGTCCTATGCGCGTCGGCTTAAACCATGATAAAATTTGCACCCAGCGTACTGTTTACACAGCTTGAATAGTATGGAAAGTGTCAACGTATCAAAGTTTCAGAATTTACGTGACTCGTAAAACACAGCTGGCTACTGTAAAGATGTTAGTGTTCTCTATATTTAGTGCATCGAGAGGATAGCAATGTTTCC
Source organism: Dryococelus australis (assembly GCA_029891345.1). NCBI lineage: Eukaryota > Metazoa > Arthropoda > Insecta > Phasmatodea > Phasmatidae > Dryococelus > Dryococelus australis. Next base: position 697,740 of record CM057007.1, on the reverse strand, counting down.
GGCGAACTTCAATGATTATTTTCTGACTTTCTTTCCTTGGATAGGTGTTCACCAGATCGAGGAAGTGTTTGGGAGCATGTCTGTATGTCCACCATTAACAACAGTTTCTTCACTAAAATCATATCTTCTGTATTATTATGTATTAGTCCGTGTGTATTACGTATACGATAACGAATCGCGCAGAGTATCAAAGTATTATTATAGACTATTCACGATAAAGTGAGTACTTTTTAAGACTCTCCCAACAGGCTTTAATCACTAATAAATCTATCTTATTGCAGCTTCAGGCAATACATTTTGAGGGTGGTCAAATGCATACACTGCGTTTATTCGTCACAAAGCAATGTTTATATTATAAAGTAGCAGGATGATGGAAATAGGATGAAAGGAAACATTTATAAGGGCCTTAAAAAGTGCTCACTTTACCGTGAACAGCCTATATAATCATTTATCGTAGTTCTCAGAAGGTACATGTGCACTCGTACGCGCTATTAGTGGCAATTTATGGAATCTACAATCACGCGTATATGTAAAACATTTGCAAATCATACTATTTACAACATTTATCTATTAAAGTTTTATTTTTTACATGCAAGTTCTTTTGTTTGCCAAGAGAAAAAGGACAGACATCTTGCAAGTTTCTGCGAGAAAACCTGGCATTGTCACGTTTTGAACTTATGTTAGTGATGCATTTAATTCTTGTAGATGTCAGTAAAACAAATTAAAGTATTCTGCGGCACAATATTGTTTTCTTTCTATAGTAGATCCTTTCATAAATGATGGCCAAAGTTCAGTTAAGAAATTACAACCATAAATTGCCAAGTATAGACAATAAGGACTGCTTATAGCTGTGACGGAAATCACGTCACTACACGTCTGAGAATAATTTACACCTTGTTAATAAGTAAAAACACTCTTAAAATTAATTATTTGGTCGGACCATTTCCCTCAGAAACAAGTACTTACTGTGTCTGCCTGGTAACCTGTTGAATTGTGCAGCTTATAACGCGGTAAGCACGAACTTTCGCACACACATTGTTTTGAGGTTTGGAACTTTTCGACGTAGATAAAATAGAACTGTTATGTTCGTGTTAGCTTCACGTCACTACCACACACTTTAAAAATATCTGAGGTACCGGAAAATAACTGAATATGTCCGTGCCAAATTTTCACGTGCAGCAACACCGAGGCCTGGCGAAGGAGTGTGCACCGGACTGATGTTTCATTTATTCGTCGTGGGAGCGCAGCACAGTCGGTGGCCGCCTTGGTAAACAATTTTTTGTAAACGCTTGTCAATAATCGTTGATTATGGTCTCATTCTCTGGTATTAAACAGGAGCTATACGAGACTCCTTGTTCTTATGACTTTTAAGTAGAAATTCTTCGAAGTTTAGGGCTTATCAAAAAATTTAATTTACTCGTGGAGTTAAGATTAGCGTTGCTTAGCAGTTGCTCTCATCCACTTGGGATTGCGAGTAAATTAAAACTTAAATATTGTTTGATGACCAGTAATGTGTTACCCTTAATGTTTTTTTTAAATCCCTATTGTATAATGTAATAATTTCAATGGTAAATGTAGGTGCGACAGAAATATAGCAGCTATTTGTAAGTAGGGTTAATAGAAGTCATCTGCTCAATATATTTTTGTGATGGTCTTTTGCAGTTTGTATTTACTGTCTAATATGGCTTGTAAGGAGTATTAGCTGAATACCAACGAAATTGTTGGTGCCTGGGTTTGGCTGCATTTTATTTTATATTGTGGCAACCGGGGTTTTATGTAAATGTATTTTAAATATAAAATTGTCGTATATGGGAAAGGAAAAGAATGTTCCCCGTTAATCTGAAATGTAAGGAATCTAACCAAACAAGTTTATTATGTAAAATATTTTGTGCAAGAAACGTAAATGAAAGAAAAAAATTGAAAGAAATATTTATAATAAAAATAAACATTACCACACATCTTGTTTCTATTACAGATCGTTGCAAACATTTAACTACCCTTACACTGTACAGAAAAATTTTTTTTGCATGGTTTTTGCCATTCTTAGTGTTCTGATTGGTTTTTGCTAGGATTTATGCAAAAAAAAGTCTCGCCACGCCCTTTGTTTAGGACGCAGCATCGTCAGATAGCCTACACCAACAAATAAATACATTTTGCGTAAAACGTATTGGAAAAAGGTTATTTTAGTGTAATTCTTATCTCCTTGCACTGTTTATTAATTTTCGCGTAGAGATGTCGGGTAAATAATTTACTCGTGTGTTGCTGTCTACCTATGCAATCACGTTTATTAGTTTAGGGGTATGACGCTTGCTTGTAATTCCAATTCTTGCGAAATATGAATTAATTGATCACTCCTGTTCATACTATCAAATCGTGTCTTCACTTTCTGACCAGCAAAATGTTTATCTATATTTTTGGTGTAATGCATCTTCCAGAAAGGATCTTGATTGATTACCATGACCTAATAGGTGATCATCATGCTCAAAATCTGTCACTTTTTAGTATAACATTTTCACTTCATCAAACGAGAACATTTGATTCCTTATGACATTTTTACCCTACTATCTGAAGGAGAGGTAAGCTTTTGCGAACACCTTAGTGTGTCTCTGTGTGTGAGAGTTAACGTGTGTGTATTCTAAAAATTTGCGAATCCATGCACTGATTCTCACTAGTCTCGTTACACTTATACCTACACTTAAAGCATGTAACATTTGATATTTTCACTAATCTTAGTACACTTAATAGTACGTAATAAGGTCACCTAACATTTTCTATTTTAGACCACGCCAGATACTCATTTTGAAAATGACAACATTAATTTTTTTTTTGCTATGGCATAACTCACGGATAAGAGTCAACCGATGTGAACCAAAATTTTGTACGCGGACAGTCTACATTTTCAGCACCGAATTCTATCTCATTGGTCATCTATGTTCGAATATGGCGCATCTTAAATATAAACTATTAGCCAATGTTGTATCTTGGCAGCTACTCGACCAATTCACGCGACGTTTATCGTACAATTAAATTTACGATAACCCGTCCTAAACACACGTGATATTAGTATATCAAAAACTTTTTTCTAAATTGACATTATAAATAATTCAGGTTGAAATGCTGTATATAGCTAATTTAACTAAACTTGGTTTTATAACACAACGAATTACATGAATGAAATACCATAAGTCACCTCTTTATGCATGCATTTTGTAAGACAGAATGATTACAAGCATAAAACTCTTATTTCACACCTCGGGCACTAATCAATCAGTTACCACCAAATTTGGCACAAAAGTGCTGCTATAGTAACACGTTTAAAATTATAATATTTTATTATATCAAAGACTTGTTTTAAGAAATACAGTCATATTTTAGGTTAGAGTGCATAGCTGCAAACCATATGACCAATTACAATAAAATTTGGTAGACTCATGTTACTTATTGTAAATATTTAAGTAACAGTGAACTGCCTCTTTCTTAACCAATCTCTGAGACAGTACTGTCTTGGTTATTAAAGTTAGAATATCGTGTTTCCCAAAACTACTCAAACGATTGCGGCCAAATTTGTCACTCTGATTGTTTTGTGGCAGGCCCCTAATACCATAAAAGAACTGAGTAGTTCAGATTCATATTGTTGCGATTGGAAAATCGCCATGGTAATTTTCACAATTTGTCACTCTGATTGTTTTGTGGCAGGCCACTAATACCATAAAAGAACTGAGTAGTTCAGATTCATATTGTTGCGATTGGAAAATCGCCATGGTAATTTTCACAATTTGTCACTCTGATTGTTTTGTGGCAGGCCACTAATACCATAAAAGAACTGAGTAGTTCAGATTCACATTGTTGCGATTGGAAAATCGCCACGGTAATTTTCGCAATTTGGTGCGTTTCTACTGCTGTTGGCATCACCGGCATCTATGGCCGGCCTTATACTAGATTAATACTTATTATGTTTATCTATTTTATTTTTCATATTTGCCATGCTTTGCTTTATAATCAGGTGTGTTAGATATTTATCGTTTGCAATTAGTTTTGCGCACTTATAAAACGTCGTAAAGAGTCACCGCCGCGTGGCGCCACTGACGAGGGGGTGACGTCACATGATCGGTGCTATGCCAAGTGCACTGGCCAGGCGACAGTAAGTCAGCTGAGTGCTGCGCGAGTGAAGTTGCATGTGGGTGTTCGTAATAAACGGAGTGCGTGAGCCTATGGAAGAGTGTCAGGAGGGTGTGGCGAAGTGTGAACAAGAGTGCTTTAAAGATGTGCGCGTAAGTTAATCAAAGTTGTTAGGCAACGGAGCACCGTATAGAACTTTCGTGGCATGGCGCAGGCGATCAGCTGTTGCGTGTGACATACGAACCGAACATATGTGTAAGGTGAGAGGTACCTTACCAGCGAGCGGAAAGTAGTATTGATAAAAATAATGAATTTAACACCAACAACATCATATGTATCCGCGATAACTGTTAGTAAAGAAATCCCAATAGACTATAGTATAAAGGATAGAAATATGATATATGAGATCAAAAATGAAGTAGACGAAATAGAATACAACGGAAATACATATAATAAGATAGTAGAGCACAATAATATTTGGATTGAAAAAAATAGAAATAATCAACCTATTAGTTTAAAAGAATTATAGAAAGAAATCTATAAACTAAGTGTTATAAATTGGCAAAACAGAGTACGATGCAACAGAAACCGGCCTAAATACTAAAAATTACATTAAAAATATACAACAATGGCACGAAAATAAAAGCAATATAAATAATAGTGTGTTGAAAGTAATAACGGGACAGTGTCCAATTAAAGAATATTTAGCTAAAATAAATAAAATAGAAGACGCCAGTTGTCAATGTGAAAAGGGAGCTCAGACGGTATACCATATTCTGTACTTGTGTTGACATGTTTAATGAAGAAAGGAAATAATTAGAACAGAAATTAAAACCTTTTAATGACAAATGTCCATTACAAGAACATAATATGTATGACAAGGAAATTGTAGAAATAAGAAATGAAAGTATTAGTAAAATATATGATATAGTAAGAACTATGAATGATGATTTAACTGAGTAGTCTAGGGAGCGGATGAGAGTGTGCTGGAACTAAGGGAATTATTGAGTGAGTGTTTCTGTTTGTCTAGTGTTTTATTGTTTAAATAAAATAATTTTAAATAACTCGCTTTTTTAGATAAAAAAAATAGAATTTCCAGTTAATATTGAAGTATTGCAGAATAACAGCGGGGAAGAAAAATTGAAAATCTCCAAACACGAAAAAGTTATAAAGAATAACACAAGATCGGAATAAATGCAAGAATAATTGAAGGAAATTAGGAGAAAAATAGAAGAACAAGAAGGAGAAAGAAAAAAAAAAAGACCGGAAAAAAGAGAAGCAAAGAAAATGGGGAAGAGAACAGAGAAGGAAAGTAGAAGAACAACACAAGAGAGAATAAGATGAGGAGAAACAGCAAGAAAGAGAAGAAGAAAGACAAGATCTTAAACGGATGAAAGAAGAACGAAAGGAACTGCGGAGAAGAAAATCTAAATGAGGAAAAGATCTGATTTGTGATAATATGTTGTTTGATGTCTGTGTAAAAAAAAAGGGGGGGGGTAGGAGCGGAGCTCCATTCCCTCGTCCGCCAAGAAACGAAGGCCTGGGTGTCCAGAAGGGGAATTTCGATGTCCTGGACGTAGCTTAGGTTGGAGCAGAACGGAGAGCACGGGAAAAAGATAAAAAGAAAAATCGAATAGAACAGCGAGGGAGGGGGCTGGGGGGCCTTCAGGTTGGTGGAAGGGGCCATTCGACGTTGGGTGCCATGGCGGACCGGCCGAAAGGATAGTCAGCTGTGTGAGGGCCCGGCGGCGTCTGGTAGCGCGGGCGGATTTGTGAGAATCCCGATCCCTGGTCTGTTCCGGCGGGGGCGGCGAAACGGTGGGTGGCAGAAAGGATGCCCGTCGGGGAGCTGTCTCGGTCGGGGCAGAAACGTTCACCACCTTCCTAGGCAGTCCGAATGATACTTTTAACTAGAAATAGTATATGTAGCTTAAGAGTAGGAGGGACTTGACCTGAAATACGTGTTTGTCTCACCGGAAAGACACGCGGTACATCGTGGTTGTTATGCCCATTTTGCACGCCGGACTGGTGAGGCTTAGTGTAGCATCACCGAGGGGAATGGAAGGGAAGTGTTCATCTTATCGCCGTATACATCACCTTGTTTCCATGCTGTTCCCTTATACCTGGACAACACCGACTAGATAGAAGGCCCGCGCGCACTGCTGTGACGTCATCACATGAGAACCATCCACCGCCGTTAATAAGTTCACAACAGGCATATGTATTCCAAGCTTCACGTTGATGGTGTGTAATTTTTTTTTTTTTTTTTTCGTGTTCCATGCGTGCCACAGCAGACGTTAACAAAATGAGGTGTGTCTTAACTACTGCAATAAAAAGAAACAGTTGTTATTCCTGTATTAGGTGCTGATTCCCTGCATTTTGCTTCATAAACGATTTTGTTAGTATTTCTTTGTAAATCATATATTTGTTCTTGGCACACGTGAGCTATAGACTACCTGAAAGAAAAGAACTGTATTATAAAACATGCCTATTTGTTAAACCCTAGCTGTTAATTCCAGAGAACGCCAAAAACCTCCACTTTTATGATAAATATTTAATTCAAAACTACAACTAAATGTGCATGAATTACATTATATGTATTACGGAAACGGTAACCTTACGGTGTAGTGGACTCACAGCCGTGATATATTACCATCATTAACCCAAGATTAACTTTTTTTAGTTCACGTTTGTTTCGGTCCAACACCATACCAAATATATTCAAAACCTTTAGCCAACAAATAATTGTCGCGTTATCGCCCTGCAAACCTTTTCCAGAGATTCCGTGCTAATGTAGTCTACTTTCTCTGATTTTCGTTCTATATAAACTGGATGTTATTCTTTATATCAGCGCAATGCTTGGAATGTTATTTTTCTCTTGGAGGAATCTATGCATGTTTATCACTTGCCCTGGCTGGAAAATTTGTACATTGGTTTTGGGTAAACTATTCACTAATGGCGTATACAAGCAACTTCAAGTCTCGGAATCATTTTACTTCAGTATATTTTTCATTTCAGCATTATTATATTTCAGCATGCATATTCTGCCAGAATCAATCGTTCAGCTTAATTTCATTTTTGTGCCAGAAGTAAAAATATGGTAATATTACATTTTCTACATTCATATCTGTACGTATTTATTACAAAGGGAGGTGTTATAATTGTAGGCTAGGTACTAAAAATTATTTTGGCAGCTGAGCAACACTATTTTCTGTATGAGAACAAGAATTCATATACAGCGTACGTTGAATCCTTCAAAGGTGAGAAAGGGTGTTGGGTTTAATTCCCAGTGATGTTTGACCTTGAATAATATTAGCATTCACTGCATTTACAGGACCACAAAACAGCGAAATAGTCCTTAGACAAACTCCGAAACCACTGTGCTTGATCCATACTGACAAAAATGTTCTGCAGTTAATCACAGCTAAGCTGGCAGTGGTGGTGATGTGTGTAGTGAATGCCCGAGGAGAGGCCGTTTTCTAAATACTTAGATAATCCAAACATCAGACTTAACAACAGCATAGCAAATTACCAACAGACTACCCAACGACGCACGATAATACATTATATTGAACAAACGTGTATTAAACATTATATATTTGCTATAACGGCTTCGTATAACTAATTAAGCTTAAAATATGCCCGCACAGTGTCTATTACCGAGAGAATTCACGTACATACACCACTGTAGCGGAACTTCAAACTCATTAATGCATGAGAATGTTACCAAGGGCACACGAACACTTTTTACGTATCCATTAAGTGAGCCTTGAAATACAAATGCAATAAATAATAAGATGTAAGCCAACCTTACTATTGTGCAGTTTCATTGTTCAACTTGTTCATTGTCTACGAATACATATTACTATATTAAAATACGTATTTTAGAGCCATACTGCCCTATTTACTAATAAATGACCTATACTTGCTGCCTTGGTAAGCCCATATATTGCATAATTGGCAATGGACAATTTAGTTTACTTAACCGGACATATTGTGCCAAATTATTTTTTCCTGAACCTTTTTGCGCATTTAAATTGTGATTGCACACTTAGTATGTACATTACCCGTCAAAAGTAAGACAATTAGCGTGAACATACAATTTCCGCAATCGTTTCATAGCCGCGTAAAAGTTATAATACAGATACGCCTGTAACACTTTTTAACAAATTGTTATTTATCTAACATGAAGTATATTATTCAAGTATAATTAAATGTTTTCCAAGTGTGTTAATGGAATCGTACTTATGTTGTTGATTTGTTTAAATAGCACTAAAAAAAATCCCTTTAGGAATTAAAAAACTCGTAATTACATTAGTTACGTTTTCGGCTTCGGCGTAAGTATGACCTACTACTCAAGTTGATTATCTGTAATATCGTTGGAAGATTTACTCAACAACTTTAATATCTGAAACCTAAACTCTTCCACTGCCATGTTGGATACAGCTAAAAAGTTACCGCCCATTTCAATCAACATAACCCACTTGTGTGATTGAGTAGTTACCGTGAAAATAAAATCCGACGGGAGAAACAACTCGTATGAACGCTCGAACTGCAAATACTCTTCAAAGGCTTCTGTGGTCGCTCCCGACTCCATCTACCCTGTGTAACTATCACAGTCTCTACTGACATTGCTGTCGACGAGAAGGTAAACCCACTTACCTATGTCAAGCTGTCATGCGACCTGAGAAGTAACTCCATCTACCCTGTGCAACTATCACAGTCTCTACTGACATTGCTGACGACGAGAAGGTAAACCCACTTACCTATGTCAAGCTGTCACACGACCTGAGAAGTAACTCCATCTACCCTGTGCAACTATCACAGTCTCTACTGACATTGCTGTCGGCGAGAAGGTAAACCCACTTACCTATGTAAAGCTGTCATGCGACATGACAAGTAACTCCATCTACCCTGTGCAACTATCACAGTCTCTACTGACATTGCTGTCGACGAGGAGGTAAACCCACTTACCTATGTCAAGCTGTCATGCGACCTGAGAAGTAACTCCATCTACCCTGTGCAACTATTACAGTCTCTACTGACATTGCTGTCGACGAGAAGGTAAACCCACTTACCTATGTCAAGCTGTCATGCGACCTGAGAAGTAACTCCATCTACCCTGTGCAACTATCACAGTCCCTACTGACATTGCTGTTGGCGAGAAGGTAAACCCACTTACCTATGTCAAGCTGTCATGCGATCTGAGAATTTCAGACAACGTGAAATACTCTGTAGTTTAAAACACGCATATATCCAAAACTTACTTTGCAGTATTATACATTAAAACAGACTTTGTTAATTTAATTAAAAAGTGTTAACATTATGTCAATGGTAAATGCAGTATTGAATCACAAATAAAATTATATACCCATTTAGATAAAAACATTGACTAGTTTTTGATGGGAAAGGCGCTTTTTCTTGTTTATCATGTCTGTATAGAAAAAACTGCGCATTTTTAGTGGCAAAAAATAATATTTAAAACGATAATTTAGAATTTAAAGATATTATTTTGAAGTTTTTAAGTTCCTTTTGTGTGTCCAAAAACTGCATTTCAAAAGAGCGTATAGTTGTCTTTGCAATTAACTAGTAAATAATAACAGTGGTGGTAAATGGAGGCAAAATGACTCCCACCGACTCTTAAATTACGGGCGGCCAGACGAACAGCCGCCCGCCCACAAAAAAATTGAGAATTTATATAACTTATATACTGTTTGTTAAATTGTAGTAGTCATTGAAGAATTGAACACCCTGGATGGCTGTACTGCTAAATAGGTTTAATGAAATAAATTTAAAAAAAAACATAGTAGTATGGGCAACTTGTGTTATGATTGCGTGCCGACGAGCCGGGTTAGTGCTGGCAGGCCTGGCCTTCGCTGGGTGGCGACACGTGATTAGCGGGAGAACGAAACTTTTGCGTGAAACCGACACTCAAATATTCATTGCAAGTAAATGCAAGACTTGGGTAAAGTTTGTAAACGTGCCGCGGTAAACTTTGATGGGTGTAGTAGCGTGCACACGAGAAATACGCGCTTCTCCATGTGACGCGCGGGCGTAGAACTGCGCGACAGAAGACAACTGACGGAGTGTTAATTTTGAGGGAACGTTACACTATGAACTTATTTCCCGTTCGTGTCGTGTAGGCAAGCGGGGCTGAGATGTTAGAACTAGTTTGGTGACGTGAAATATTTTCCGTTGTGGTTAACACGCTTGACCCCGTATTTAAGGGGACGTAAAAATAAAGGAAGACAAACTGTTTCATGAAGTGGTTAGTGTGCTGTTGGGGGATGATAACTCGCGTGGGATGGTGATCGACTACAGTCCAGGCTCGTTCAACAGATGGCTACTGCGCGGGGACGCATGCAGCGTCGCTGCGGTCCATGAGACAGCAGACCATTTTGGATCCATAATAATGTGATTGTCCTCGTGACCTGTGACGTCCTGCATTGCTTTGCTGACATGGTTCACGAACTTTTAACTCGTGGTCTGAAGTTGATCAACACCCGTCCAGCAGGTCGCACCTGACTGGCTATCGTTAAATACTTGACGATGGACGAGCCAATGAAATACAAGGTCAAGCTGCGAATGCGCAAATAAAGGCACGAAAAAGAACGTTTTGTTTATATTGTTTAATACTGTATTACTGTGTGCAATAAAAATAATATACGACTGACTTAAACGGCAGAAACGCAATTCTTAGTTCTATGTGCTTGTAAAAAACCACCTATAGCACGTCACTGGAACTGCTGTTATCAGCCGAGGATCAGCATTCACTGTAGCACGCATCAGCGCTACAGTCGGCATCGTAGACTAAAGACGAGGCAGACCGCGTATTAATCTTCTGCGCGTGTACCCAACATTTACCTACGTCATAGTAACATAACTGTCATTCACATGGCCTACAATGATGAACGTGTTTGTTTATATCTTAATTTTCAAAAGGCAGGCATTTTTATATTAATGAGCTACTTTCACCAATTTGAATTTTTTCTGACTACAATCAAAATTGGCAAGAGGGAGTATACAAACATCTTATTTACTAAACAGTATTCTAACCTCAAATCCAATCGACTTTTTTTGCCGGTCGTTTTGGTAGTAAAGCAGTTCAGTGTTGCAGCACGGACACTAAGAGTGCGCAGCCAGCGTGTTCACTCTACCTCATCTCTACTCTATGGTTAACATCAGCCCATTGTAGAGTCGAAGCGTCGAGTAGAGTGCGCACAACTTCCGGAAAGCTGCTCTCGCGGTTCTCCGAGGGTAATGTCCGTCATCAATCTTGGCGCCGGAGCCGGCCAGTGCGGCCAACTGCTGACCTAAACGACACAAATGTCTCCCGCCCACTAACGAGCGCCCGACCATCAGAGCCGAACGTCTCTTGTAATTGGGTTTCTTCTATGACCCGTGTCGACGTGCGAGGGACTAGTATTGCTGTAGGAGGCGAGATTAATTTCTCTCTGCTGCCTCGGAATGTTCTCAAGCGAAGCGGACATGGAAAATATTTGTTAGTACCTGGCTAAGTGCCGTAGTGTTGCCAACTTTAGACAAAGCATTCCACTGGCCTACAAGTAAAAATCCACCAGAATCCACTAGGTTACGATTAGGGCCACCTGTTTTTCGCGAAAATATTTACGCGGAGGCTAGATTTAAATATCCTATGTGCTGACAATAGAACATCACACACCACCGCCAGTTAAAAAAAAAAAATTGCTAGGTTGTCCACTGACCACCAAATAATAATTCCGCCCACTAGGTAGGAATTAAAATACACCAAATATGGTGGAAAATCCACTAGGTTGACAACAATGGCAAAGGAACACACACTGAAAGTATAGGCTGTTCACGGATATCTTCAAACTTTTCTGCAACTATGCTGAGATTATACATCCAGGATATTCCTCCGCCTATTTGACACAAAGCTGAGCTAAATACAGAAAATTTGGAGGTGTTTGGAAGGATGTTGGTGGTAGATAGCCGATTTTTACAACACACTAGAGAACTTCAGACTGTTTAAACTATTTCTAAGAGTGGTCTAAGTGTGAATGTTATGTTTTTTGGATGGATATAGCTCGTAGATAGGCGACTTTCAAAGATGCTTAAATATGTTGCTTCAGTGGTAAAATGCTGTAAATAAATTTTGGTTCACCCTGTGTTTGTATATATTTTGTAAATAAATATGATGTAAAATGAATCCATTTCTTAAAATTTATTTACCCTTCCTTATTAAAAGAGTACGTTTTGCTACAAAAAGTATTTTCTTTTCAGAGAGGGAAAAAGTACTTAATTTGTCTTTTAACAGAGAGAGATCCTTAAATTTTTTATTAAATTTATGTTGCATTAACAAGAAAGAGAGTTGTAAAGAAAAGATTTAAATTTCAAACATACTATTACATCGCCAAAAAATACTAATCAACTAAACATATATTTGAATTTGAGAAAAAGATGTGGAAAAAAAAATATAAATCACAAAATACGTTGTTAAATGTCGCCTGCCTCCTTAGAGTTGTCAGATTAGGCAAGGAGGCTCTGGGCTCGAATACGGGGTAAGGCATGGAAATATATAGAGTTTGCGGGTTCGATTCTCGGCTAAGACATGATTAATATATGCTGGGTTCGAATTCCGCTTAGATCATGTACTAATGTAATGTAGTTTCTCACTTTCAGTGTGAGGTAGATATATAGATTCTGGGTTCGATTCCAGGCTAGGTGTTGTATGATAATAGCTAATTTGTAAGTTATTAATTGGTAACTAAAAGTATTAATCAATTCAAGTTACATATAAATGATAGTAAAAACAGGAATTAGTTCGTAAAAGAGTGTTGAATCGTAGAATTAAATTTTATTTCATCTCGTAATGCAAAAAAAAATCATATTGTTATGAAAATTGATCGTGTAAGAAATCGTTAAATAATAACGCAATTCAATCCTAATGCCTTACAAATGGACAAACACAAGTTAAATTCAGATATAATGCCTAAAATACAGCATATCCGCGCTAAATTTAAAAAAAAAAAGTGAAATACTTTTTAATGCGTTAAAATTGCATAAAAAACGTATTAACATGTCTTAAAATGTATTAATCGTCTATTTGATATCAATTTAAGGCGAATAGGATTTATTTTAATCTATGCGAGGAGGGAGGCTGGTGAGGGTATAAATAGCACCTCCCACCCACTGGAGCTCATTTGCTTGTGTGACTCCATGGAAGAAACACCTCCCCTCCAGTGCGCGAAGAGTCAGTGAACCGGTTCATCAGTGCCTAGATCAAGGGCACCGGCTGTCCTCTCGCCTGACTCTGCGGGGCTGTGCGACTGAGGGGACCCGGCCGTCTATCGTTTCTGCTGCGACGGTGAAAGCCTACCAGAGAAGGCTCCCGCGGCATTCTCCAGGGACTACGTAAGATCTCCCGCCCACCCAGCGATCCTATCGCGACAGTGAAAGCAACCCTCCTGGTCTGACCACTTGCTAGGCTGCCGGTCCCACAGAGCTGTCAAGGGGATTGACCCCGGCACTTACCTGAAGGAGCGGGGTAGCGCTCAAGTCGACTGACCTGGGTTCGGGTCTCTTTCATCAACCAACATCTTCGCTACAAGAGTTTAAGTAATTGAATATTTAAAAAAATTGGGTTTTCAGTAATTCGTAAAAAAAAAAAAACTTCGCATTTTCTTTAAACTTTGGGTAAATTGTATCATTTTCGTTAAACTTTTTTTTTAATCGTTAAAATTTTAACAAAATTTTTACGACTGAATGAATTTACTTAAAAATTGTTAACAACTGAATGATCTTTCATTAAGAATAGTTATTACTGTATGAATTTTAGTTAAACATTTTATTAACTCATTAAACTTTTAACAAAATCATTAAGACTTGAGAGAAATGTTTATCAGACTAAATTATTTTTCTTTAAAATGGTTACGAAGCAATTAAATATCTTTGAAAATTGTTGCGACTGAATGATTTTTCTTTGAAAATTGTTACAAATCAATTTAAAAGTCCTTACATCCGAAGGATTTTTTTTCTTTAAAATCAAATGAAATCGTTTCAAACTTAAGAATATTTGTTAAGTATTTTAAGGATATTAAAGGGTGGATGTTTAAGACTGGGTATGACTGTGATTGTGTGAGTGCGGGGGAAAAATTATGTAAATTTAAATTCCAGATATAATTTTTTCATGTATTTTAGTGTTTATTTAGTACAACTGACAGGAGACGTAGACCTCCAGTAGAAGCATCCTTGCTCTAACTGGAATAGGGTACATGTCAATAACACTCACCTACAGCCTCTCTTCACAGTTTAAATGTACGCAAAACTATGTGAAGATGCATCTAGAATGCATGGCCAAGTACTCTGATAAATTTATTTTGGTTAGGTAGTTGTATGACTGTGAGAGTGTGAGTGCGGGGGAAAAGTCATTAAATTTTTATTAGATTTACATAGTTATTTGAAATGTTCAAGGGAGGGATGTTGTTTGTATGAGTTATGAACCATGGAACAGCTAAAACAAGGGAAGAACTATGCCGCTCATGCTTAGCTTGAGGGGGAGGTGCATAACCTCAGCTTCCAAGATTGTTCAGTAGGAGTTGACCGGAGAAGGATGTATGATGACGAATATATGAGCCTTCAGTATTTCTAACAAATAAAATGTTTTTGAAGTGTATGCGATGGGGTGGTTTGGGTAATTAAGTTATTTTTTAAGACATTTCCTTTTCAAAGTTGATGAGTAAATGTGATTTTATATATATATATATATATAAAGTTTCAGTAAATTTTATTTCTAAAATGCATGCTCGCATAAATGTGTATGTAGGTTTGCTTTCAGTATTGCATGTTTAGTTTATACCGTTAAATGTTTGAATTTTAAGTGTTTTTTTTAAATAATTTCTTGAGTGTAACAGAGTAATCCCTAATAACTTTCGTTATTAAACTTATTTTCAAAAAATTTATAACATCCATAAAAAAATTTAATAGTGTAAAAACTACTTTAAAGATTTTGGTGGTGTATCACTACTTAAAATTTTTTAGCGGTGAAAAAATACTGAAAACCTTATGACAGAGTGTCCTAGGACGTAATTCTTCGATGGTGAAGAAATTTGACGGTCTAGAAATCCATAAATTTTTACAGTGTCGAGTAATTCACATTATTTTAAAAGTAAAAGTTTCTTTTCTCTCACAAAAATATCGTTTAAACTGGACTTAAACTGAAAAGCAATATCATATACGTAGTCTGCTCGCTTTTTACAAAACTCAAAAGCTTTGAGCTGGCAAAAATAGGCGACGTGAGACAGGTCGCAAAGAGCAGTCAATTCATTACTGGAGGAAGGCTGTTTGGCCAGGAAAAAAATTGCATCGGAGAGGCACATAGGAGGTGAAGTGACAAGTTTTTCCTTTTCCCATCCCCTAGTTTTAATTTTTCATACAAATACGTTTTACAGAACCTACTATCATATTAATAAAAGGACACATGCAACTTTATGTTATATTTATATTCGTGTGTCTTCCATAGAGTTTGTTTAAACTCGTGTATATGCCTATAGTAGAAACTCCGCACAAAGTTTGATTTGTATAAAAGTCTAAGTAGACCACTCATTTAAAATACATATTTGTAACAACATTATGGGAATAGCTAAAAACTGTCACAACTCTTTGCATGCACTGAGACATATAATGTTGGTTTAGGAGCCATCTAAACTGTTAAAATAGGGACAGCCATCTAATGGGTTATAGGTACAATCTAAATATTGTTAACGTAGATAGTAATACCTACAGAACTGATTGCTGTAATCCTGTATGTGATTGTATCTTCTAATAAACACATGGTTGCTACAGCAGAGAACTGTGTCCCTACTACGAAACAGATAGTACCTCCAACATTTCAACTTCAACAATATTTAGCTTTTTCCCACAACAATAAGTATTGTAAAAACCTAACAGAATGTTCTGTTGCTAGTAATTGGGTTTGAGGATAAAAGAAAGATAATATTATGTTAGGTTGCTACAGTACTTATTGTTGTGGAGACAATACAAATATTGTTGACGTGGTCTTGTTGGAGGCTTCAACGCCCTGTACCACAAATAGGACGTTCCCAAGAGCAAAACATAACAATTTCCAGTGTTAACTTTACTGAGTATTATATTGAGGATACGAGTTGTTCTTGTAAAGAAAATAACAGGTTCAATGGTGAATTGATATTTTCAAACTTTACTTTTTATATATTAAAAACTGTAAACTACAGGTATCAAAAATATACATCTCGTTTTCATATTTTCCTGTATAACAATTACAACAAAATACTGTTACAGCATTCACAACTCCATCCATATATTACGTTTGACTTAACTCATGATACTGACTGACTAAGGCCTAGTTCACAATAGCTGGTCCGCAGCTGTATGGTCCGCGGACCTACCTCGTCCGCGGACGCATGTCCCACCGCGCGTGTCTACAATAACGGCGTCCGAAGCTAAGCTTTACAACACTGGCACCAGAGTGCGCCAAATTCGACACCGGCTGAAGCTAAGCTTTCAGACATGAAAACTAGACTGCGTCCTAATCGGCGCGTCAATAAATGGTATGCTATTACTGATAAATATTGATCTTTCCAGGTTATTTTATTTTGTTTTCTAATTTGAGTTATGCGAATGAGTACGTTTTGATTTTGCTTTAATGTAACTTGATTTGGATATAGTTTTTTTTTCTCTGGTCAGTGAATTTTTGTATTTTTACTAGTTAAAGTTTTGTTTTCGCGGTTACGAGATTGAAGGTTATTGTTTTGAACAAATAGCGAGTTTTAATAGTAATTAACACACCCGCAATTTACTTTTACCGTTTGGCCAATGATCTTGGGACATGGGATCATGTGACATTGGGACGGCGAGCTATGATGTCAGAGGGCCACGTGAACCAGACAGCAGTAAGGAATCCGCGGACCAGTTATTGTGGACTAGGCTTAAAGTGGACTCGCAAATAGTCCCTTTAAAGATGACCTTAAGGGCCTCTTAAGCTCAATACTTGTCTAACATGCAGTCCAGGATCCACGCCGAGAGCAGTCCGTGGAGACTATGGCAATTATACAGCCAAGGTAGACATAGATGAAGAGACACTGCACGCTGTCGCGTAGGATTTTTTTATATAGATGTTAACGGGCGTTGTCAGTAGAATTTAATAGTTGTTGGGTGGATTGGGAAGTGTCTGAGGGGTGGAAAGTTTCGTCAAATGCGACGCCCATCTCATGGGTCTATAGGAACACAATGCTCCGCTGTAGCAAATGTATAGTAGCACATACTAGAAGATATTGGCCGAGGAAGATATTTGGGAGTATTGGTGGATTTAGAGATGATTTTTCTATAGGAGACAATGGTTTTATCAAGCAAGTTACTCAGTGACAAGAAAGTTATGTTTTGGTTTCGCTTTTGTTTAGATTTGCTTTGCATTATGACATCTAATCCGGGTAGTGGAATTTTGAAAATGTGTTTTTTTTTTCGTATGGCCCATAATACGTCCGGCCCCTTCATATGCGTACATAAATCAATTCGATATTCGTGATATAATATGTTGGAATACTTTTGCAGTTCATGAAGGTGTTATAAATAAGACAGTTATTATTTCAATTGCACAGACCGCTGTCCTGTATTCTCGTAAAAGAGTTAACTTTGAATTAGAGAATGGAATATGGTTGTTTCGTAAATTGGTTGGTACTACTGGATACATGGCTTGTATTAGGTCATGTACAGCTTGCACATAATGCACGAATGTTAATAAAACTGTATGACTGAAATCAGCTGTGGTTTTTATTACACAACCTTAACTTGTCCAGGCGGGGGTCCTAGTATTAGAGACGCCCGCCATAGTGTATAAGAGTGTCTCTCTTATGTACATTTCTATTTTTAGAATAATGCTGCTGCCGGATGTTAGAATTCAAGGTCATGATGCGCTCGCTTGTTATAACTGGTTCTATTACGTAATCAGCTGCGATGGTATATAAGTCAGTGCTATAGCCTAGCAAATTTGTCAAATGCTACCCTACTAAGCTCAAACTGAAATGTAAGATAATCGGCATAATAAGCTATATACGAGCCGCGTTATTGGTTTAAGATTATTTTCGCACAGTTAGAAATGCTGGAAGTAAAAATTAATTATTTTATACTTTCGATAAAGACTATAAAAATTGTAGACATCACGTTACATGTAATTTGCATTAGATACAGAAATTACGAATTTTCTCCCTTTTTTTGTCGCAATCGCATATTTATTGATTTTAAAATCAGTTTAAACTAACCAAAGTATTTTTATTAGTATTTTAGGAAGAAAAACTAACTGTAAAAAAAACTTTTACAACCAAGCTTTTATTAATAAATACACCAGAACAAAATAATTATAGTAGTTACACATTTTGTAGAACTTGTAAGATGTGGTCGAACAGCAGTAATAAACTTTACTACAAATTAATATGTTTGTATCAATTTATATTTAGTATATAAAAACTTGGCACGATATGTAACGTATACCTCATTTGCGTAGTCGTAGTAAGCACATATCTTTCGTAACGCGCTTGACTCTTCGCGCCAAACTTGGTTTTTCACTTTTTAGTTTCACCTATTTTTTTGTTATTATATAATGTAGCAATGCACATCTCGCCACAAGCATTATGTCTGTTACTGTGCATTGTTACATCTGTCGAATAAAATACTAAAGAACCTCATCAGACCCTGGTAACCATCTACAACCTAATTACTCATCGAGACAAGGCCAAACTCGATATTTCCAAGACGTCGAAGTCTGACATAAGCTTTCGCCAACATACTAAAACATTTATGCGAAATGCATTAGTTACGTAATATGTAAAACCAGTATTAACACACTAGATAAGGACGCAACTGGACTGTGTGTGTGTGCACAGCTGATCGGACACACCAAGCCACCCTGCCTGATCGAGGCAAGCTTGTGCCACACACACAAGGGCGACAATCAAAGACAGGGAGGTCTCGCAACATTGCTGCAGCAAGCTACATTGGATAATGGGAAGTGGTTTAACATACATACACGTGAAGTTAGGCTACATAAAAACTTGTAACTTCCTGCTCCATCATCAGGTCAGCCATATTGTCATCGGAACTACTCATGTATGCTAAATTTCAGCTTAGTTGGATAACGGGAAGTGGTTCAAAATCGACTTGCAAGATTTGCACTTAACACACCCACCCACCCACATACAAGTGAAGTTAAGCTTGTAAAATGACACAAGTCAGAAAATTATGAAATGAAATTTTGCTTACATGAACATTCGATTTTCTTCTGAAATGGAAATAATGTTTTATAATCATTTGACTGAATATTTTGTAGAATTTTTGCAGTTACTTGCATGCTTCTAGAGGCAAAATATTACAGTAAGTTAAGTTATATGTCCTCCGTGAAATCCTTCGCAGAAGTAAACGCTGGTGGTAGGTTGTTAAATCGTTACGCATGTACACTGCATATATAGCCTATAGTTAGAGTTATGGTATGGTTGCAAGTTTTGCGATCATTTTCTAATGGAGACATATAAAAGAAAAAAATGAAGGGCTACAGTAGGACAAACGCTTATATTTCTTGAGCGTTCTAAATATCCGAAAAATAAATGTATTATGGGCGTTTTTTCTGTTTTTTTTTTCCAAGGGACAAATACTAGGGAAATGTTATTTTGGTGACTATGCCAAGGATAAAAATATTTTTTCAGACCTGGGAAAAAAAGCTTAAAATGTTGAGATATATTGTTAATTAATTAATAGGAAGTAGACTATCTACGAAAAATTCTGCTCAATACAGTCGCTAGTAATAATATGAGGTCAAGCCGTCATTTACAAGTAATGAAATCATGGTTATATAGTAGTTCAAATAATTATTATTATCTGTGTATCGCAAACAAGCCATTCAGTGCTTGTTTCAATAATACAAGGCACGGAAACATTAAATATTAAGTAATTGAAAACCACTGTAACTACCATAACTGCAGGTGAAATATTATTTTATAGAGCTTAAATGGAAAGTATAAGTAGGTTTCTGAGTACACAGTATCAGGTACAGATCCTAGATTCGACCGTTCATACTACGGTTATTGTGTAATCCTGTGAATAATTTAAAGTTAAAGTGAATTTAAAAACACAATGAATTGGCACACAATATTTCTATATTAAATCCACTATAATGTCATACAGTCATTCTACACGTAGCACATAATCAACATTACCGTTTTTACATAGACCTCGATTATGGAATAATAATTTTCTTACACAGTTCTTGAATCAAATAATCAGACCTATTTCACCAATGTAAATTTATGTGCTGGTTCTCTGCATACATAGCTCAATTCTGTGCACCCTAAGAAATTTCTTTTAAGGTACCAGGAATAATTTACTTGTTTTAGAAACGCACTGAAATTCAGTTAATCGTGTGTATGCTGCTGAAGGCAACACTGCTTTTATACTTGAAATTGGAATTCACGCATTCCTCACATAAAAGTTTGCATTGGATTGGAAAGGTCTTATCAAGTAACTTAAACTAACAGCCATGCTTTACCTAGGATTCGAACCCAGAACTTCCCGTACCCCAGACCGACAGCGTGCAACCGACTGTGCCACGGAGTTCGGCTCGTCGCATTAAAAACTTGCTGTAATTCTGTTGTGTAAATGAATTAGTCAGGTTGTTTTGAAGGTGATCCAAACATGTTATATTTTGTGGCTCAAGTTAATGTTATCCTTGTAATTGACTGACATAATGTTATCTTTCTAAGTGACTCAAGATCATGATACTATTTCCGTAAATCACTTAATATCATGATATAATTTTCGTAAAGCACCTAATGTCATGCAGTAAGTGTCATGTTGTTATACTTACGTCACTCAATCATGCTCTCCTCGTTATAAGTGACTCGGTCTAGGTTATGCTGTCTTCTTTGTAAGTGACTGAAGGCCATGACATATTCTTAATGAGCGACTAAAGGTCATGATATCTTTTCCGTGACTCCAGGTCATGCTATTTTCTTTCTAAATGGCTGAAAGTCATGCTGTCTTTTTTCTAAGGGACTAAAGGTCATGCTATCTTATTTCTAAGGGACTGAAGGTCATGCTGTCTTCTTCGCAAAGTGACTCAAGGTCATGCTGTCTTCTTTGCAAATGACTCAAGGCCATGCTGTCTTCTTCGCAAGTGATTCAAGATCATGCTGCCTTATTTGAAGGTAACTGGGACGTTATGCTGCATACTTGGCTCAAGGTTATGCAGTTTTGTAGGTAACCCGGAGTTGACTGAAGGTCATGCAGTTGTGTAGACAGCTTGAAGGTCAGACTGTATATGTGTGTGAAGAAGAGGAGGTAGAGTGAAGGTGGTGCTGTGCTTGTTGCAGCTGTCCAAGGCGCGGCCGTGTCGACGTAGGCCCAGAGCTGGACGGAGAAAGCAGAGGCCTTGGCGACGGCCGCTAGTGAACCGCACTGGTGTGCAGCAGGGCTGCTGTCTGGTGGCGGAGTTCAGTTCCAGGGTAGACGAGGTGGGCCGTAGCACGGGCACTGCGGCCGCCGTCCACCAGGTGAGAGCTCGCCCCTCCTTCTGCACAATAACAGTCAGTCTGAGTAACATTGCACCAGCCAGCTGCCTTGTCACATCTGGAATGAGAGCTCGACTATTCATTATTTTATACTGTTTTTATAAATGAGTGGGAGTGCCTCCCTGAACCTTTACTTTAAAATGAAAATGTGTGACACAAAATTACACTTAATCGTAAGAATTTATTCCAAATGACTTAATCGATGCAGGTTCCCCTCTCTTTATTTAGCCTTTCTCAACTTTCTAATCACTTTTTCATCTCTCTGTCATGTGTAAAATTTACATTGCCATTTACCATATTTATTTTATTCATGCATATTTTAAAGAAAGATAATGTGTTAATAATACACAATTCAGTGTTTTAAGGAGCATAACATAAGAAACACATATTTCAGTGCTCATAAATTCTAAAATTGGAGTCGCCAAAAACGCAAAGATTTAAAACTATTTTTTAAAGTACTGTTAACTCGAGGAGGCCACGTAAATGACGCTAGTGTTTGAATTACGTATTTTTCCACGAAACCATAAAACGTGTGTTCAATATACCGAACTACGAAAATTTGAAGTCGCCATATTGGATATACGATTACATGCCACTCCAAAATGGCTAAAAAAGGCTTTTTCAAAGCGCTCTCTCTGAGTACACGTGTCGGATGAATACAAAACTTCCACATGACCTGCATAGAACCTTGCCATAAATTTGCCTCGATAAGAATAAAAGAGTCGCCGCTAAAAGTCTCGTAGCTATACGCATCAGAACGAGAACACAGCCTACCAATTCAGAGCAAACCTGTGATGGGACACTCAACTCGCATAACACCTTAAACGTTATCGCTCCTGAAATTCTCTGCTTCAGAGGCGAAAAATGGCTCCAAGTTAGTGGACAGCTTAGTCGTGGAGCCTGCACTGTCAGAAGTTGATCTGGAAAGCTCTAGCGTTACCTAGAACAGCATTTAGCTACGTAAACACGCAAAACAAATTGTCATTAATATCTTTCACCAGTACAGATCCCATAGTCCAGTAACCATTAATATGAACGGTCATTATAAACTTATGTTTTGGAAGGAAAGAACTTGATCTGAAAGTACCCATCAGTTTGTGTTTATATGAATATGTGCAGGATGAAGTAATTCGCTGTGCGTTCAGGATGTCCAGTTGAAAGCTATGGTGGCTGTTCCTCCCCTTTGCTCACACCCGTTCCCTCTGCCCGGATGCATTCCCTCTGCTCACACGCGTGAACGGATATACTTCATTCGTGGTTACTTCCAACTTTTCTGAAACCATGCTAAAGTTCTGCTACTTGCGGGATATTACACCAGAAGAACAACGCACCGGCCGAACTCATGCGCACTCAGTTGTAATATTATTTTGCAAGAAACTATTTCTTACTAGGTGATACCGAGGCACCTATTCTCTCCCCGCATTCATTCATATTAATCACAAATGAAATTTTAAAATTTAAAGATAGAACCTAAGTAAATTTTTAATTTAACAAAAAAAAAAAAAGCTACTTTTGTGTTAACCGAAGTATAAAACGTGTGTGATATATATTTAGGAAACAACCAAACACTTCTTTGAAAGGGTGTTCTTGCTAAGGTTTTATTCAAAAATCGTGAATATACTACAGTAGAATTAGGTGTAGAATAACTAATGCAGCTACTCGAGCTAAACATGACTTCATCCCACGTGAGGATGTCCTGAATATTCCGAGCATACAGCAAGTTAGTGGCTTTCCAAGTGTATCTTTCATGCCAGTCGGTAGTCCAAAATTCCTGATCCCTCCTACACCTAGATAAATACGAGATGTGTCGCGGTTGAGGTGTGGGTAGTGCAACAGCCTCCGAAATATACAATCCGGGTTATATTCCCGGCGAGGTAACTCCTGAATCTCAAGTGTGTAGGATGTAGTAGATTACTCCATCAGCCTGCGCGTTTCCCTGCGTTTACAGAAATGTTAACCAAGTTTGCTGAACGATCATGTCTTAAGTAATTTCAAGATATGCTTAGCAATATCTAGTGTACAAAAAATCATAGACTGCTACAAATAATATGTCAAAAAAATTTTTTTGTCTGCTTTAGAGCTAATCGTACAAATTATTTCAAAAATATTTCATAGCGTAATTTGATATAGTTCTTGAAGTACCTCGTGGTATTTATTTCACTGCGAATTATCCCATTTCGGTAGGTGAGAGAGTTTTTATTACTTCTACGTCCCAAAATCGCTTAAAATTGTGATTGACATGCTACTGTGCAAAAATATATACGGTGTAGAAAAGTATAATGTGAGGAAACAGTTCATGTAAATAATATCTACAAATATTTTGTACAATATAAAATAATATATTATTGGTTGAGCAGCGTTCTTAGGGAATCCCTTCTAATTACCTTCAAAACAAGACAATTCGTATAAATATGCTTCTCTTGGACGGATAAAAATGTTTTGGCAAAAACATCAATATCTATTTAAAAAGAGATTCAGGGTACCAGTATTCGAGTACCCATTGATAGTATCCATAGTATCCACATGTCGTGTATATGATATAGATCACATGGCGTGAGATTTATTTGGCAAAGTTAATTAGGAGCATAGAAACTTGGGCTCCCATATTCCAAAGTGTTCTACTTTTCGGTACTATATTTTGAAAACCATAATTATCTCAGTACAAATACTTACATTTATAAGGTACTTAATCAAATCATAAAAATCTTGAAATATGTCATATAGAATACGCAGCAGCAGCAGTGTGGTTGAACTGCGAGGTAATGGTGTTCCTTTCAGGATGTGTTGCTTCCCGCGGAACCCATCATCACTACCGCCCTCTCTTTGTGCGCTGCCATACACACAACTCCCCCGCCACCACCCCCTCCCCCCCACACACAATTTCGCGCGCCAGTTCTGCCCCTCCATCCTTCTCGTCGAGGGGGAAGAAAAATACAGGGCTAATCTCGTTAGAGGCGGATGACATATTACGCCA
Organism: Dryococelus australis; assembly: GCA_029891345.1. NCBI lineage: Eukaryota > Metazoa > Arthropoda > Insecta > Phasmatodea > Phasmatidae > Dryococelus > Dryococelus australis. The sequence continues at coordinate 673,077 of CM057007.1, read as the reverse complement.
CTTTGCAGGGGGACGCGGCAACCGCAGGGCATTATGGGGTTTACGGTTAGGGGGGGGGGGAGATTCTGCTGGACGCACCTGCATGACAGTGAGCTGTGACCCTATGTAAAGGGGTGAGATCCACCCCACAACACTACTACATTCGCCCAATAAGTACTTTTAAAATCGAACTTCTAATACATATTTGTTATTATAGGATAATTAAAGTGTATTTAAACAAACTTGTGGAAAACATCGTTGCACCTACCTGTTTTAAAGGGCTCATTGACTGGCCAGTAAAGTTAGTCAAGACAGAGGGGAGTAGTCCAATGTCTAAACGTCAAATAAACTCTGATTTTCCATGACAGACATCTGCATCGCAATGGCGATTGTCCAAAACTATCCATTTAGTTCAATTAAATGTGTTAAGCATTTGTTGATAGTTGTATACGAGATCTCCAAGTGGTTTACATGCCTTTACAGTTTTGGTTATAGCAATGTCGCGCCAGCTAGCGGCGAAATGGTCTTCTGGTCGGTGTTTCACCGCAGCGTATATCCTGTTCCCGCACTTATTGGGTGGGAATGCAGATTCTCTGAAGGAAGTGCCAGTTGGTGATGCCGGTCACGTACTCACAGAGTGAATGAACAGAAATAGCCGATTGACTGAGAGCAGGTACTCAGTCAAGCCAGTGAGCATCTCCTGGTTTATTCTCATACGAACGCGAGTACCTGGTTACGTTTTTCGACATTTGAGCACCTTCTCAACTTTGTTCATATGGCCCACTGTTGAGTTGAGAGATTTGGGCGCCTCTTAACAGCGAGGTCTTGAGAGCCGATGAGGGTGATTGAAGTGAATATGGAGCGGCGCCAGAATAACGAGGTGGGGGGGAAACGGGAGATCCCCGAGAAAACCCGCCGACCAGCGACATCGTCCGCCACGATTCCCCCTTGCGAAAAATGGGATAGACCTGGCTGGGAGGGACCACGGTGGCTAAGCGGTTATACACCGGATTTGGATTTTCGCAAGTGGGAATAGTGCTGGACGGCGTGTTATCTCGGGGATCTCCCGTTTCCCCCGCCCCTTCATTCTGGCGCCGCTCCATATTCGCTTCAATCACCTTCATCGGCTCTCAATACTTCGCTGTTAAGAGCCGCCCAAATGCTTCACTCACTCACTCACTCATCCGGCCGGGGATTGAACCCGGTTCGCCTTGGTGGGAGGCGAGCAGTCTAACCGCCCAGCAACCACGGACCCCGTACACATCGCTGTACTTTCGTTGAGTATCGAAATTTGTGTCTGTATTGCAGGTGTTAATTTAGTGCAGTGATGCTATCAGAACTGCAAGACCGTTGTACATGTGAGCTTGAAGGTGCTTGTCTGCTTAAAGAACATCTGACACATATGTTTTTCTAATGACATTGTCTTAGTTTGCAATTATGGTCCATGTAAATGTTTTGTCCAAAGTGCCGGACACTTTCGCACACTGGATAAACTTGTCAGCGTCAGACATTTTGACAGCAGAGTGGAGTGGAGGAGTAAGGCGTTTGTTAAAAGATTTTTGTCGCGTTTACGGGCGACAGTAGCATGCGCGCCCAGCGACATACCGCTCTTATGCGCAAGGTGCTGTGAACCCACAAGTTCAGCGCGCTTCAATGTGAACATTAGATCATAAAGTTGTGTCACTTTATTAAACGCGATGAAAGAAAGCCCACATATTAATCTACTACTGCAGGGTGCTGCAATGTCGCACACTGATTATCCATTCATATTTTGTTATATCCTCCTAAAGTTATGTTTTTTTTAAATTTTATATACATTCAATAAAGTGAATCACTACGCTGGTTTACAATTTGTAGTGTATATTGAGAACTGCAACTTTCAAGTAAAATTGCAAACAAAGAAAAATACACAAACATTGTGGTACAGAAATTATTGCATATTAAATAATAATTACACAAAACATAAAAATGCCCCACTTACAATACCTAGAAATTAAAAAATTAACTTAATACATACATAAATTATCACAAGCTTAATAATACGACAATAATAAAACTAAACTAAACTAGTTTCTAAAAGAATATCAAAAAGAAAACAAATGAGACACTAGTACTACAAAATTAATTACAAATATTGTAAGGCACTCCAATAATATCACGCATAGTTAACAGAAACGAAATGTTTTTATCCGCAATTTATTTTAATGTAAATCCAGGACTAACACCGAGCGAGCTGACACAAACATATCCAAGTGTCACGAGCAAGTAATATTTCATTGCGGGATTACGGACATGGACAACCCGTCGTTGTGACGTAGGGGCTGCTAATGAAAGGTCGACAGATTATCTCTCTTTGCAGAACGTTTATTGCAGCTGTCTAGATAAGCATCCCCACTTCCCGTAGGAGAACAATAGAGGTGAGGTATCCTTTAATGAATATCACAAGTGTATGTGTGTGTGTGAAAGGGGAGAGGGTTGATAACACAGTGGGAAGCAGAGGACCGCAATTTGTTTTAGAGTCTGGCTCTTAACATATACCAATACATGTTCTGTGAAATCGTTGTTTACGCAAATACGTATATTTCGGCAAATAAATGTTATGGAAATTTCTAAAGGAGAGCGTTAGGACGGAAACACTGCATGCTTTGCGCGTAGGAGCGATGAGGCGCTAGGCTAGGGGTGCTCCCTATAACAGGGTGTGGTACACAAATCAATACTAAACAGGTAGGTAAAGGTTTTTGGAAGTGAATACGGGGTGCTCGGAAATTCTCCTTACAAACTTCTAGTACTTGTAGAGGGGACTGAGTAGATGATCTTTTGAATAGGAACCCATGTCCGTGCGGCAAAGAGGGTATACGACGGCGTCGCGCGTTGTGGATAACGCTCTTGATACAGCCGACGAGCTGCTCTTCCATTACCTTCAGCTGTGCCGTACACAAGGATCATGTCCGTATATTCCACAAACGTGTACTCAACCATGTTAACAGGAGACACAAAGGTGCGTGGATGGGGATCGAGGCAGGGTAGACGTCGCGTGCCATCAGGTGATTGTCTGAAGTAATGTACTGCCTACCCGGTTGCATACCAACACAGGCACATCCCAGACATTGCTCTTTCCTTCAGCGGAAGTGGACGAGTGACACGCCTGATTTGGAATGGTTGTAGTACGTAAACGGTACGTTTCCGGACATGGGTTCCTGTTCAGAAGATAGTCTACTCAGTCCCTTCTACAAGTCCTAGAAGTTTGTAAGCGGAATTCCCTAACATTCTGCATAATATAAGTACGAAATAGCAATCCTAGATAATATTTTACTCTAAGTTTGAAAGCAAATATTTCTATAACCTGATGCATTATAGTCGAGGTGCGGCGTAAAGCATAGCGCTATAGGAATGTATCTGTCCAGCAAAATATTCGCCTACGAAGTAAACTGAAATCATTATATAAGATTGGCATTTCTTGAGTTCTCTGATGTGACTTCCGGAAAGCTGTTAACAGCAATGAACGTGTTCAGAGTTTACTTGCGTACTACACCCTACCTGCCAATAACGCATAGTACTTTGTATAGTTGATTCACGGTTACTTCAAACTTATCTGAAGCCCTGCTAAGCTCTGATTCCAGGATATTCCTCCGTCTCGTGCAAACAAAGTTTAGCCGAAAGGCATTCTTGCACACGTTATTTTCCACCTGTTTCATGCATATTAATTTTAAATTCAATATTATAGTTTATAGGTAATTTAAAAGTTAAATTTATCCTAAATAGAGTACTTTGATGTTTCCGCAAGTATAAAACGCTTATGACATGGCATATTCTGGAAACAACCCATTAGGTAATGTACGGGCTGTATTTTCAAAGGTTTGAATCAAACAGTGTGAATAAATCCCTAAGAGACTATATGTACTTATTTACCTCAGCGGTGTCAGCGAAAAAGGCCGACGTGTTATTTCGTTTTCCATGGAGCCAAAAATGCTAATAAATTACCTTTATAAAATTACAATCTTCATTGCATAAAAGTAACCCGAAATTATTGCTATCAGTTTTTAAATTATTTCTGGCCAAAAAACGACTGTATTAGGTAAGACGATGTCCTTCGTGCACACGGTATACAAAACAAGAAAGTTATCATCAGTTTGGATCTTGGAAAGCTTCCTCATTCCAGGAGTTACCCTATATAATCCATTTGCAGTTTATTCGCAAATTTTTAAATCAAACTCTGGAAAAATCAGCTCACCTATGATGTGCTTCGTGGTTTCTTGAACAACGTTTTATACCTACTTGTGTTGACATAAAACTAGCGAATTTTTCGTTAAATTGGAAGTTTGTTGTAATTTATCCTATAAATTATGTTACTTTTTAAATTAATGTAAATTAAAATATGAAAAAATAGGCGTGGTGTTAATGCGTCGTTATAAATGGTACTTATCCGAAATATTATCTGGAAATAAAATTTAAAGCTTCAGAAAGTAGGAAGAAACCGTGAATTTACTACAGCAACGGTGTTATATAAAGTTCGGTTCGACTCTCTCCTGGCCAAATGTACAACGGATGTTTGCGGAAAGGAATGGTATTCTTCCCGGCGGCCGCGGTGGTGTAGTGGGTAGAGCACTCGTCTAGGCGAACCGGGTTTGTTCACAGCGGGATCGTTCCCGCGTGAGAACCATGCCTTTGGTCGGCGGGTTTTCCCGTTTCCCCCGCCCTTGCATTCAGGCGCTGCTGCATACTCGCCTCGCTTTATTTTAAATACGATATATTTTTACAACTACTAAGATGTTTCGCTGTATTAAAAACAAAGCTTTTATTAGTGCCGTAACTTCAAAGCAGAGTACTTTCAGTAGTATGCGATTCATAAAGCTGTTTTGATATTGTTACAATTTCTGCCTCTAGAAATTCAGTGGCAGTATTTTATTCTATATACACACAGGAAAATCTCACATAGATTGATATCACTTACTGATTACTCAAATTTGATACAATTATTCTGCAAAATATGTGTCCAAATTGAAAGGTCGAATATTTACAATAAAATCCGTATTACATGTCCATTCAGTTTTCGTTTCCAGAATGTGGTTTACATACATGTATATAAACTTCGTATAAACAAATGCCCTCCTATATCTATAGTCTATTTGCGGTTTCATCACTCCTTTTTAATACAATATTTGAAAAATAACCTCATGTGCGACGAGTTTGGATGTTTCCTAAAATTCCAAGTAATACAAGCGTTTTATATTTGTGTCAACATACAAATACCTTATCTTTAGTCATGTTGAACTTTTACTTATATTCCATATAAATTATAAAAGGGAGAAAATACCAACAATATAGAAACAAATATTATACAGAGAGTGCACGAATCCGGTGCATTGTCCCTTTGGTGTAATTTTGTATACTAGTTTAGGCCGCGATGGCATTAGTCCTCGGCCGGATCTCCTGTCCCCCTTGACGCTGCTCCATTCTCACCTCATATCACCCTCGCCGGCTCTCAAGGTCTCGTTGTTAAGATCCCCACGGATCTGTAAACTCAACTATTCTTAGTTAAGCTTTATTTGCATGAGGCGGAGGAATACCGAAACTGGCATTTATTTAGCTGGTTGTAGAGTTATTATTATATGGGATGATAACAGTGTATCCTAGTGCATTTACAAATATATGTCTTCTGTTCATGTCCTAAATATATAAATGGACTTTATTGTCATTCACGTAGAATCCAATCACCGGGTATCTTTTCTGCCACTAGAAAGTTGACATGAACAATATAAACGTGTTTAGGACCTCTGAATCTGTTAACATTTACCAGTTACACCTCTCGAGCAGTGAAACCTCGGTACATGCCACTTATCCGCACGATTAAGATAATGTGTGGTCAATAATTACATTGAGAAAACTCTGATAAAGTGCAATTTGAGTGACGTGTGCAGAACGCTCGACCTCATTATGCTTGTTCCGCACCGTGTTCCAGGGGAACCACCACAGCCTGTGGAGCCACCGGCCGCTGTCTGGAGCGACTCCAGTACCGGTTCCCGTGGACTCTGAGCTGCTGTGCCCGGAGTCTGCCTCCGGAGATGAAGACGTCTACCCGGAACTGTTCGCTGGATGACGCAGCCGTCGGAATAGTCCAGCACCGCCCAATCCCGTGTCTCTTAATGCGTCACCCCAGGACGTCCAGTTGAAGTATACACTTCACCACACAGTGCACACACGTAGGGTCAGGGTGTGCGGCTGCCTACACTGAAGTCTACGAACTTATCCTTGCCACGAGCTGGCATGTGGAAATAATGATCCCGTGCAGAGGAGTTATTCGTCAAGATATTAAAGTACCTAGTGGTTTGTGGCCTGTTATGAATTACTTGTACAATAGCTGTTTGGCGGTTGATTGAGATCATAAGACATCAACCTTGGAAGATGTACGGAGGAAATATCTATGTATGTATTTAAATGATGGTTTACACATTTGAATGTTACATTGTGAAAGGCTAAGGTCTCGCTGAAGGCTCCAATTATGTAATTAGATGAGAAAAATATATAATTGTTACTATTACAAGATGAAGTTGTCGCTTGAAATACTCGTACATGTGATATATCCACAGCGATGTTCATGTTTGCATATGTTGGGATGTTGAAATATGTCTGGCTAAATTTCAAACATTCTCAATTAACCCCAAACAGTCTATACTTTCGAATGTGTTCGCTTTACAAGTGTAGACTTCCTCTCAACGTGAATCCATCTAACGGCATAATTTTCTATCTACCTTCAACACAATGTTAATTTTCTCTTACGTATATGCAGTAAAAATGTTTGGAACCACCTGTATGTTAAACTACTAGGGCTTTTCCCATTTATCAGTTCAAGCATTAATGAGAGATATTTTCTAACGGAGGTTGCATATACATGCTAATAGTATAGGACATCAAGCTGGTTCCTAACATTTCTTAGTGTGAATTACTAAACGTCTGAACATGATTTAATCATAACAAACATGACTAATGTCCTTTGAGAATGCAATTTTGTTTAAAATGTAACTTGACGACTGGTGACTACAAACAAAAGTGGCTCACATTAACATTGTGAAGTAGGATTATTGAAGGAAATGCATATATCGATATATTCATGAAATGCCTACAGGTTTTTGATATACTGAATTGTGATAACCTGCAAGTACGAAAAGTGGGAATAAAGTATATGGCCCTTTTGTACGATTGTCCCTCATGTATAAGCGTTTCTTTACACAGCGTGCTTTAGATGTATGTTATCCTATTCCATAATAATAAAACAATCTAAATAGTGTTTCTTTATTTTCTTTTTTTCTAACAGTCAATATTTTAGCATTATACTGTTAAGATAATGCGTGTATATATATATATATTTTAGCATACAAGAATACATTACTATTCAGACCACTATCAAAAATAGAATAATACAAACTATCAAGAATCTTTGCTTTGCTTGTCCTAATGTTATTCTGTCCTTTAATGAAATCTTGATACTATTCAAAACGAGGCAAACACAGTGAAAGCTAAAGTGTATTTCACTTTAGCTTAACCGAAGTGGATATGTGAAGTGTCACTGTAAGATATAGTAGTACCATTGACTGAGAGCAAAGAAACACACTTTTAATGCAAGCTGTTTTGCGAGTTTCTTTGCCTCATAGTTCATTATATACTTGTGTGTGAGGTAATGAATTGGAATATTTCCACGACCAAAAGTGAATAATGTTTTGAATGCACTTTATTATACCATTGAATAATCTGAGGCTTACTTAGCGATACTGATGAGGACAATAAAGGTGAAATTGAAATATGACTGAGTCTTATTTTAACCCATTCCCTTACATATATATATATTATTCTATATTTTATGGAAATTTCGAAAACAAAATCAATTTTAAATTTTCTCGAAAAATTTAGAACGGACATATTGTGAACACAATAATCATTCTCATAAACATGTGAAATTTTTTTAGATATATTTGTTTTGGGATTTAAAGACCTAATATTTTAAATTCCATTTAGTGATATACAAAATAACTGAATTTCAAAGAAGAGGCTCAGGATGGACATGGGAATACAAGTATTACGAATAAAAACACATTGATGTACATATAAATGTATACTTTATTGAAGGTTAAGCTTACAAATCTTACAAAGATGATACAAATTCACATTACTAGTGGATTAAAGATTTATCAAGATTACTTTGAAGAGAAAATAAATAGACATGCAGGAGAGAAAGATAAAATCGTACTAATGATAAAACAAATTGCAACGATTTAAAGCTAAATCATGTATAATACACAATGATATCAGTTACAGGAGAAGTAGAAGAAATTGGTGAAATACAGTCGCAAATTGAACTAAACAAAGAAGAAATAAATCGTTTCATTATATTATTACACATTATATTTTGTATTATAACTATACTATATATATATATATTATAGATGTGAAATACAGATATATTATTATGTTCATATAGATATATAAATAAAAAATATATATGAATATTATATACATAAATATTATAATATGTATAATATTTATATTATACATATATTATACATAAAAAAAGATCATCTTATAGAGCATATAAGTGGAAAATTAATGAGAATATATTTATTTATAAATATAATTAATTGTAACTATAATACAATATTATTTATTGTATATATAAACAGATATAATTAATACAATTGCATACTTTAATTTAAATTACTTACTTTTCATAGTTTAGCTAGCGAAAGGAAGATTGATTAATGTGATTGGTTTGAAGAAGTATATATAATTTCAGTTTTATACTGTTAGTTAAGTAATATTTATATTACTTAATATTTTTATATATATAATACTTATGTTATATATAATAAGTAAAGAAAGGAATATATAAATCGTCATACTACAATTACAATCATCATTATATTCTTTTTATTATTAAATTAAACATCACCTTTGCGTCACGCGACAACTTAGTAATAACTACAGTACAATCAATATAAATTAGATTATTACCTAAGTGAATATATGAGTAATGTTGTTTGAAGTATTAAACATATAACATACGAGTGAACTTTCAAATCAACAAATTTATCACAATAAGGCGAAACTGAAATTATATAAAGAAAAGTATTTTTGTATAAAGAAAAACTTTACTGTTTTATTGCTATATGCAAAATATCTTTTATCGGCTGCGTCTTTATTATCTACAGGTTTATGTATTATTAACAGGTCTACGTCCTAGATCAAAACAAGTGGTTAGTTTATATTACATCGAATTGCATTATGACTCTACATGTATTATTAAATTTGATCACGGAGTTAAATTTCATTGCCTGGATTCATTATTAGGAGTATTGCCTCAAATGCGTTAGCGTATATAATAAAAGCGCACATAATAACACTCTTTATGACAACCAGGCCCATAACAAACAATCACTGTATTCTTTAGTATGTGGCGCTATCAACGCGATAGCGCCACATCCTAAAGGAGTACAGTGAAGACGCAGTCGATATTTTGATATACATATAGCAATAAAACAGCAACGAGATAGCGCCACATCAGGTGACGAGTTCATACACTATTTCGATTTTTCGAACTTTCAATATGAATGATTATTATCCAAAATTGCAAAAAAAGTGAGGGAAAAAAAACAGCAAAACTCCTGCATCCCCTAGGAGAATCCCCATGTGATCTACACGTAGGAATTGGGGGGGGGGGGGGGGAGAAAACATTCCTACGTGAAGACCACATGGGGATTTTTTTTGACCACCCGACCTAGATCACTGGCCTGCAGGCCGATTTTCAGTTCAAATGTGGCTCTTTATCTGAACTGAAAATCTACCATAGGAGTGACCGGGGCGCGAACTGCGCACCTCTCCATTACTAGCCAGCGACTCTGCCTCCTGAGCCGTGGAGGCAGAGCGAAGAATAACGCGTCGTGGAGGTTTGTTTATCGAACATTTTTTAAAAATGCACGAAATGTTTTCATATTGTAAGATGATTTGTACAAATTTATTAAAGACATATTATGTTAATACCTCTGTCGGCCTTATCGTGGGCCTGAAATTCTTAATTTACACAATGCTGAGGCCCTTGGCAATGCCCTAAAGGCATTTTACCGTGAACAACCTATTGTAAGTGTTATTCAAGCACCGGACTGTTCTGTTTAAGATATGCTTGTCGTTCCACAGTATATAAGATCTGCATTAACACGTACTCGCAGTAGATAGTCACAACTTGAGAATATTCTGCCATTGCCAACCTAATTGGGAACACGTATGATAAATGTGTGTGGTAGCATATTTACCCGAGTACCGATTGTTAAGTACTTGGCTGTGCCCGAATTGGCAGATTTTGCTGACAAAATGGTCACGTGGCTCGATTTTGTGAATAAAAATGATGTTGTATTTTGTAATTTGGTATTTCGTGTGCAAAGGATCGATAGAAATAAAACTCATCTAATACTTAAGATATCACGACGTACCAAAGAATGTCCTTTCTCCGGAGGCGTTGGGTCATGACTGAATACTCCACGCACATAACTCCGGTGATCAATTTCGCATTTAGGTCGGGGTAATAGCTGTGACGACCGCCTTGGCATCTCGAGTTGATGTATGGCTCGCTAACGATATCCGCTCACGTGGAGTCAAGTGGCACTCACGCCTGGACAGGTCGGCAACACGCTACTCATTCTGCAATGCTCCAGCAGAAGGTAGCCCGCCTGGGTAGACAACACACTCTCCGGTGTGCAGAGCTGCCTGCCTACGTGCCTGAGTGAGATCTGCTTACGAATAGCATTCCAGAAACGTTACGCGTCCGTATACGTCTGTCAGTTGCTCCCTTTCTCTATTTTAATAAGTCATTATTACGTGTCACGTCGCCAAACCACACATTTTCCTCGAAAACTAAGATAGAAAAACCTTTTTGGCTGTTCAATGTCTTTAAGCACTTAACGGCTGTTCGTACGTTAGTAGATATTAAATGCGGGTTATAGCTGTAATGTAATTTTCAATTATGATGATCCAATGTGTCAATTCTTACTTAAGTGATGGCCCGGCTATGTACAAACTGGTACAAAAACATGTGGTGCTTGTCAGCCAACTGATGTTGCCACGGCATTGATGTGGCCGGCTGCGCCAGCTAACCACGTTCACTGTAACTTAAGGGCCAGTTTCACCACTTATTTATTAAACTCGCCTTAACTAAACGAAGGAAACAGGATTATTAAACCCGTGTAGTAAATGTAACTTCAGATCGTGACATTTGAAAAAATCTAGAAGGCGGTGGTAAGGTGTTGTGGTTGGAATCCTGGCAGAAAGAAATACGTAAACTATATAAAATATTATACAGTGATAGGAACAGTTTGCGTACACTTTTATGCCAGTGAAAGGGAGATCGCAAAATTGAATAATAATTACTGCGTATTTTAATTCAGCCAACATATAACATGATATTTCGTGAATCATATTTTCATTGTCGTCGTACATCCAATTGTTTGTTACTGCTGCCATGTAGATAAACTAGCATATCACAGCAATAGAATTGTCAAACGCACGGTACTTGGTTCAAAGAGCCTATAAGATACAAACAAAAATGTAATAGATTTAAATAAAATACGTAATATTATTCATTAATGTAACATGAAAATCTAACTTACATTTTTGTCTGTATTCATATATATTTTGTACTAGCTTTTACCCATGTTTATATAGTTTACGCGTGTTTATATAGTTTAGTAATCTACATAATCTAGCTTTTACCCGCGGCTTCGCCCCGTGTTTATAGTGATAAATAATTAATTTTTGTTACAATAAGTTCTATCCACTTGAAATTTACAAATCGAAGTGTAAAGCCTTACTTATTTGTCTTACTTCTATCTTAGGTCAGTGTGTGAGGTATTTTCACGGTAAATATGTCAGTTTCCGACCCTCCAACTATATCTGTGCAAAAATCACTTCGATCCGCTGTTCCGTTTTGAGGTGAAAGATTTTCTTTGTGATTATTGCGATTATTTAGTGTTTCAAAGTAGAACATTGAGCAAATGCGGTACAAATGCGACACTAGCGCTTATCTAGTGGCGAAAATTAAGTTGCCAAATTAAAAAACTTGAACTTCTCAACCTGAGTAGAATAAACATCATTACGCTAAAGTGAGTATAGACGATTCACGGTAAAGTGAGCACTTTTGAAAGTCAATAAATAGATTCTACTTTAGCCTGAGTATATTATTTACATAACAATATTTATTTTAAAAGATGGTTTAAAGAATTTAAAAAAAATGCAAATCAACCTTTGAAAAAGAAAAACCGGCAGTTCTGTCTATATGCCATCCAAGAACCCAGTTAAGTCGGTACTATATGAATTGAAATTGTATTGCGAAAGTACTGTTTTAAAATATGTCCTATCATGTTGGGTGGGGGACCCAACATGATTGTGGTTGGAATCCTGGAATTCCTGTTAGGAATATAAACGTAACACGTTTATATTCCTAACAAATTCGTGTTTCCCTTGACTGGCGCATGGATAATATTATTAAAGTCCACGGCAAAGTAAACTATACGTGTGTCGTAAGGATACAAACTGAAGAGAAAAGTAGATCTCGGGCAAGGCTTTGAGAAGCGTTCTCTTTACCGTTAACAGCTAAGAGAGGTAAACATTTACGTCAGGGCATCTTCATACTCCAGCCAGCACGAGCAATCTAGGAAGATGTTTTTTTGCTGTAACCGAGCAGTGTGTGACTACTAATGAATATACATATTTTATTTTTTATATCCAGGATATTCCTGCGCCTCATGCGCAAAAAAAGCTGAACCAACCGCATTCGTGCGCACTCAGTGTAATAATGTTTCGCGTAAGAACTATTTCTTACAAGGCATTACCAATAAACATTATTTTATCACCGTTTTATTTATATTAATTACTAATGTTATGAGGTAAAATACCAGTAAAAATTCATTTTAACCAAAAATACGGTGGTTTAAATTGACGTTAGTATATAACGTGTGGCGATTTTACAACAGCTTTGATTCAAAAGGGAAGAAGAAACTGGAAATGCATTATAAATTGGAATAGAAAAGGTTAATTAATGTTCTCCGGTGGTATGCCTGGAGGCTGGAAACTGGAAATAACAGCCGTGTCTTTCCAAGGATTAAAACCTGCTGCACCCCGGGACGTCGGCAATGCACTATAAAGAACTTGTGGCTGTAACAGTCACGGCACGCTCACTTCTCCGAGATAAATAAACCACTGGCATAGTTTCCAAAGTGTGAAGTCGTGCGCTGGGAACATGAGAGCGAAGGGCCGTGAAAAATGCGTCGAGAAGGGAGGAAAAAGGCAGGCGCCACAAAGGGTTACACGGTATACCATTTACCCGCGCCAACAACACCTCACCCTCCTAGAGGAGCGAAATCTTCAATGTTGCGTGCGAGGCACGCTGGGACGCCAAACCACCCTCCCCTCTCTGCGAGGGGGTGAATGCGGGGGTTGCTTTCGGAGCCTACCACTTTGCATGTTTGCCGAGTTAAGTGTCGTTTGCCGAGGGGCAGTGTCGTCTACGAGAGAGCGAAGAGATAAACAGTCGTGCGGAGGGAGGAAGGACTCGCACCTTGTCTGCGCTCCTGCAGAAGAGGTCCTGAGAGCGAGGTGAGAGGACCCCGGACCCGTGTTAAGGACTACGACCCTCCACCTGCCTGTCAGTTTCTAACAGCCACTCGTGCTCATTGCTAGCGTGCAAACCTGTTTACACCGGCTCTTCCCCCCGGGTGAATCGCACGTAGTTTTCAACCTACTAGGATTCAGGATCCCCAAGAATAAACATGTCCTTTAAATAACAAGTTAGTTTTTGAATGATCTGACAATAGAGTGGTGAAGTGAAGAGATCTGGGTGGCTCTAAAACATCGATGTCTTGAGAGATGACGAGGATGAAACGAGGTGAGTATGGAGCAGCGAGGGAAACGGGAGATACCCGAGAAAACCCGCCGACCAGCAGCATCGTCCGGCACGATTCCCACGTGCGAAAATCTGGGACTGAACCCGATTCGGCTTGTTGGGAGGCGAGCAGGCTAACCGCTCAGCCCCTGGAAAATCGAGACAATGGAACTTTAGTCGTATCACTTAGAATATACAGAGCATAGACCAAGTTAGGTGAAGTTAAATTAATTGGTTATTATAGATTAGGAATAAAAAGTATCAGCCTTGCTTTACCATGTGGTATAATAAACAAAATTTATATAGTACTATTTTCCATTGAGCACACATTTCCTGACCAGTCGTAACCTGTACCGAGAGGAACAAAAAGTCCCAGCCTGTTGAGACCTGTCAAGCACAGACATTCACAGGTGGAACGAGGCTGTTTAGCCTGCTGCCATTGCATTTTTACTTGTTTTTAGGTTATTCGACAGAAAGTTGGACTCCAAAATCATGTAATTTCATGCCTGAGCCAGTTGTTCACTGGCTTAACTAAACCAGAAAGCACGAGATTCGGCACTTGTTTGTTAGCTGGTTTCTTATTGGCTTAAATTCGTCCAGGGCATGGCTTACAACCTGTGATCCAATTCAAAACAAGAGAGTCAAATGTACACTTACTTGAAATTTAGAATTTATTCGTATGAATTCTTCGTCACCATGGGTGTCGGAAAAAAAGGGTTACAAATGGCCTCTCCACCCCCTTTTCGCAAGGTTTACTTTGTGGGACGCCAAAAATTCCACGAAGAGACGCCGCAAAAAATTCAATGTGTAAGAACGTTCCCAAATATGTGAGAAGTAATCGAGAAGTGTCGATAGTTTACAAGATGTGTTGTTAATGTGATCAGCTGGAATGGTATTAGTGTAATTACCTGACTCACGTCGAATGCCATGCGCTATTACCTGTGGGTACTTCCTAAGATCCAGACATAGTAGTTCTTCGCCAGCGAGAGTGCCAAGGTTGCCAGCAGATAAGTGCAGTTCCTGGAGTAGTTGAACGTGTCAATGACGGGGCGTGTTCAGGTGTGCATTCAGGTACAAGGTGGACATTATTGTAGAGTACTTATTGCAGAGTACTTATTGTAGAGTGACGTGTCAATGACGGGGCGTGTTCAGGTGTGCATTCAGGTACAAGGTGGACATTATTGTAGAGTACTTATTGTAGAGTACTTATTGTAGAGTGACGTGTCAATAACGGGGCGTGTTCAGGTGTGCATTCAGGTACAAGGTGGACATTATTGT
The DNA here is from genome assembly GCA_029891345.1 of Dryococelus australis. Lineage (NCBI taxonomy): Eukaryota > Metazoa > Arthropoda > Insecta > Phasmatodea > Phasmatidae > Dryococelus > Dryococelus australis. The sequence goes on along the minus strand of CM057007.1, from coordinate 657,902 downwards.
AGAGTACTTATTGCAGAGTACTTATTGTAGAGTGACGTGACAATAACGGGGCGTGTTCAGGTGTGCATTCAGGTACAAGGTGGACATTATTGTAGAGTATTTATCGTAGAGTGACGTATCAATAACGGGGCGTGTTCAGGTGTGCATTCAGGTACAAGGTGGACATTATTGTAGAGTACTTATTGCAGAGTACTTATTGTAGAGTGACGTGTCAATAACGGGGCGTGTTCAGGTGTGCATTCAGGTACAAGGTGGACATTATTGTAGAGTACTTATTGCAGAGTACTTATTGTAGAGTGACGTGTCAATAACGGGGCGTGTTCAGGTGTGCATTCAGGTACAAGGTGGACATTATTGTAGAGTACTTATTGCAGAGTACTTATTGTAGAGTGACGTGTCAATAACGGGGCGTGTTCAGGTGTGCATTCAGGTACAAGGTGGACATTATTGTAGAGTACTTATTGTAGAGTGGCGTATCAATAACGGGGCGTGTTCAGGTGTGCATTCAGGTACAAGGTGGACATTATTGTAGAGTACTTATTGCAGAGTACTTATTGTAGAGTGACGTATCAATGACGGGGCGTGTTCAGGTGTGCATTCAGGTACAAGGTGGACATTATTGTAGAGTACTTATTGTAGAGTGACGTATCAATGGCGGGGCGTGTTCAGGTGTGCATTCAGGTACAAGGTGGACATTATTGTAGAGTACTTATTGTAGAGTGGCGTATCAATAACGGGGCGTGTTCAGGTGTGCATTCAGGTACAAGGTGGACATTATTGTAGAGTACTTATTGCAGAGTACTTATTGTAGAGTGACGTATCAATGACGGGGCGTGTTCAGGTGTGCATTCAGGTACAAGGTGGACATTATTGTAGAGTACTTATTGTAGAGTGGCGTATCAATAACGGGGCGTGTTCAGGTGTGCATTCAGGTACAAGGTGGATATTATTGTAGAGTACTTATTGCAGAGTACTTATTGTAGAGTGACGTATCAATGACGGGGGTGTTCAGGTGTGCATTCAGGTACAAGGTGGACATTATTGTAGAGTACTTATTGTAGAGTGGCGTATCAATAACGGGGCGTGTTCAGGTGTGCATTCAGGTACAAGGTGGACATTATTGTAGAGTACTTATTGCAGAGTACTTATTGTAGAGTGACGTGTCAATGACGGGGCGTGTTCAGGTGTGCATTCAGGTACAAGGTGGACATTATTGTAGAGTACTTATTGTAGAGTGGCGTATCAATAACGGGGCGTGTTCAGGTGTGCATTCAGGTACAAGGTGGACATTATTGTAGAGTACTTATTGCAGAGTACTTATTGTAGAGTGACGTATCAATAACGGGGCGTGTTCAGGTGTGCATTCAGGTACAAGGTGGACATTATTGTAGAGTACTTATTGCAGAGTACTTATTGTAGAGTGACGTATCAATGACGGGGCGTGTTCAGGTGTGCATTCAGGTACAAGATGGACATTATTGTAGAGTACTTATTGTAGAGTGGCGTATCAATAACGGGGCGTGTTCAGGTGTGCATTCAGGTACAAGGTGGACATTATTGTAGAGTACTTATTGCAGAGTACTTATTGTAGAGTGACGTATCAATAACGGGGCGTGTTCAGGTGTGCATTCAGGTACAAGGTGGACATTATTGTAGAGTACTTATTGCAGAGTACTTATTGTAGAGTGACGTATCAATGACGGGGCGTGTTCAGGTGTGCATTCAGGTACAAGGTGGACATTATTGTAGAGTACTTATTGTAGAGTGGCGTATCAATAACGGGGCGTGTTCAGGTGTGCATTCAGGTACAAGGTGGACATTATTGTAGAGTACTTATTGCAGAGTACTTATTGTAGAGTGACGTATCAATGACGGGGCGTGTTCAGGTGTGCATTCAGGTACAAGGTGGACATTATTGTAGAGTACTTATTGTAGAGTGACGTGTCAATGACGGGGCGTGTTCAGGTGTGCATTCAGGTACAAGGTGGACATTATTGTAGAGTACTTATTGCAGAGTACTTATTGTAGATTGACGTATCAATAACGGGGCGTGTTCAGGTGTGCATTCAGGTACAAGGTGGACATTATTGTAGAGTACTTATTGCAGAGTACTTTTTGTAGAGTGACGTATCAATGACGGGGCGTGTTCAGGTGTGCATTCAGGTACAAGGCGGACATTATTGTAGAGTACTTATTGCAGAGTACTTATTGTAGAGTGACGTATCAATGACGGGGCGTGTTCAGGTGTGCATTCAGGTACAAGATGGACATTATTGTAGAGTACTTATTGTAGAGTGGCGTATCAATAACGGGGCGTGTTCAGGTGTGCATTCAGGTACAAGGTGGACATTATTGTAGAGTACTTATTGCAGAGTACTTATTGTAGAGTGACGTATCAATAACGGGGCGTGTTCAGGTGTGAATTCAGGTACAAGGTCTACATTATTGTAGAGTACTTATTGCAGAGTACTTATTGTAGAGTGACGTATCAATGACGGGGCGTGTTCAGGTGTGCATTCAGGTACAAGGTGGACATTATTGTAGAGTACTTATTGTAGAGTGGCGTATCAATAACGGGGCGTGTTCAGGTGTGCATTCAGGTACAAGGTGGACATTATTTTAGAGTACTTATTGCAGAGTACTTATTGTAGAGTGACGTATCAATGACGGGCGTGTTCAGGTGTGCATTCAGGTACAAGGCGGACATTATTGTAGAGTACTTATTGTAGAGTGACGTATCAATAACGGGGCGTGTTCAGGTGTGCATTCAGGTACAAGGCGGACATTATTGTAGAGTACTTATTGTAAGTGACGTATCAATGACGAGGCGTGTTCAGGTGTGCATTCAGGTACAAGGCGGACATTATTGTAGAGTACTTATTGTAGAGTGGCGTATCAATAACGGGGCGTGTTCAGGTGTGCATTCAGGTACAAGGTGGACATTATTGTAGAGTACTTATTGCAGAGTACTTATTGTAGAGTGACGTATCAATGACGGGGCGTGTTCAGTTGTGCATTCAGGTACAAGGTGGACATTATTGTAGAGTACTTATTGTAGAGTGACGTGTCAATGACGGGGCGTGTTCAGGTGTGCATTCAGGTACAAGGTGGACATTATTGTAGAGTACTTATTGTAGAGTACTTATTGTAGAGTGACGTATCAATAACGGGGCGTGTTCAGGTGTGCATTCAGGTACAAGGTGGACATTATTGTAGAGTACTTATTGCAGAGTACTTATTGTAGAGTGACGTATCAATGACGGGGCGTGTTCAGGTGTGTGCATTCAGGTACAAGGTGGACATTATTGTAGAGTACTTATTGTAGAGTGACGTGTCAATGACGGGGCGTGTTCAGGTGTGCATTCAGGTACAAGGTGGACATTATTGTAGAGTACTTATTGTAGAGTGACGTGTCAATGACGGGGCGTGTTCAGGTGTGCATTCAGGTACAAGGTGGACATTATTGTAAAGTACTTATTGTAGAGTGACGTATCAATGACGGGGCGTGTTCAGGTGTGCATACAGATACAAGGTGGACATTATTGTAGAGTACTTATTGTAGAGTACTTATTGTAGAGTGACGTATCACTGCTGGTAGACATACATGGCCACAACTATTCCAACTGGAATGTGCCAGAAACACTATTACGAATACATCCAGTACAAGATTGGAAGGTCTGTAACTTGGAAAATATATACTTTGGGGCATAAGTTTATACGGCCATTTGTGTGAGTTGTTCTGGGGTATACTCTCCAATTCCCTTTTATTTCTCACATATGTAATAAAATACTGTATTTACTAAAAATCTAGATCAATAATAATATTAAATATTAATGTTTATACTAGTATGGTAAAATGCGTGTGTAAGATATATGAATACGAAGAAATATGTGTGTTAATAATTTTATTTGTTTAAAAACAAAATTTAACTAATTAGTGTTTTTAAACTACCTAAGACACGAGATTCCCATGCATAGAAACGTTCCGTTGTCTCTGGCATACGTTGCTGCTTCCATGTTTAGCCAATTAATAAAGAAGGTAATTTATTGTGTACTACGCAAATATTTCATCTCCAAGGGAACAAACACATTACTGTGTGCCGAGGAGGATTTCACAGCGTCATTCCAGATGCCTTACATTTTTCTGTGACAATGAGCATTGGAAGTTTAAAAGGCCCCACATTCATAATTTTGGGGGATTCTGTGATTGCAAATAATACATTATTTTCCCACGTATATATCGTCGGTTCTTACGCGGTCCAGTCGATTTCAAGTTCCTATTGGTAGCTAAAGAACCGAAGGGTAAGTGTGATCATGTGGTTGAAGGAATAATAAGATATCATTTTAATATGTCCCTTGTTCACTCATTCTTGAAACCTACACATCCTCTAACTATCTAAAAAAAAAATATTCTTTTTTATAATTTACGCAAAGATTGTATACGTTAATATAAGTGCTGTGTATGATATAATTGTAAAGCTAATGTATAATTCGCACGTAAGCGAACTAGATTAACGTTACAGTTTTATTTTTTGAAGCAGAAATAATGGCTGTGATTTTAGGAGGTTATTGTGCCAGATACAGAGCAACATCTTTAAGTTGGGAAAAAGGTATATTTGAGGTATTTTAAATATTTATATGTGATTAATAATTTGAAAAGCTAACTATAATGAAATCTTATATAGTGTACAAATGTACACCAGAAGTAATACAGTATAAATATAACACGTATCAATCAACTCTTCGACAACAAAACTATAGTCCATTCCCCATTGGAAGCAACTTTCATCGGAGCCCTGCTAAATATCTACTTGCAGGCCCGTTTCGTATCATTCCGCCAATGCCATGTGGCAACTGTCAAAATCAATGTTTACTTTCCATTGTGTGTGTACATATGTTCGTATACTTTCGCTACACCTAAACATAAACATTGAAATGTGACTTCTACTTTTATACCTGTCAAATGTGTTTGTTTACTGTTTATAGCTTTTCAAAGTATTCTGTTGCATTCCAAAAAACATTCGGTATGAATATTCACTCTAACATTATTTAGGTCAGCTTTACGATGTCTGAATTGACGACAGTTCTTACAGTTATTTTACATAAACATATTTGTTTTCCACGACGTAGCTCAATACATGTAATGCACGTTAGTATTTTTCCGCGACTGTGTTTAACACTGTTACAGATGCGAGGTAAAGGGCTGTGCTAATTGTAATTATCATTTTGCTATTGATATGTGTTGGGTCATTTCTCTAAAAGGACGGCCTCAGTTGGAATAAATATTGAAACGAAGGAACAACCAGTGAAAAAAGGCACATTAAATTCAAGCACGCAACTCGTGTTGCTCATTTTTGTCATACAAATTTTAAAAGATAGCTGTGAACATGCACACAAATAAGCCTACGATAACTTTTATTCCACTCATATTTCTATGTATTGCTACTTACTGTTTATTAGGTTTATTGAAATTTATCGGGCTGGGTTTAGTATTTTTCTTCTGGGATTGTAGAAAATTACGTTACACGGCTGTGTTTCAAATCCCTTAGGGCCAAGGTACAACGTTGTGATAAATAAACAGACGTGGATGTAAATAAATAACTTCGTCATAAAAATAGTTCACATTTAAAACATATAAATAGTGCTAATCAAATAGGACCAGAGTATCGACCACGATGCACAAAGCCACGCCATTTCACAGACGCAATAATTTACGTTTCGTTTGACAAAAAGCAACACGCGATGTCATGACTCGCCATGCCTGCCAACTTCACTAGGTAACTACGTATTCAAACATTGCAATTTCTTTTCAGTTGTAAATTACAAACTCAAAAATCATTATTTAGCAGTAATAAGTATGAAATATGCTACAATTGAAAACATGTACAACTTTATAGCGTACTAGCGAAGTAAATTTTCCCCGAGTGTGAAAGAGAAAGAGTGAGACACGCCTCGCCAGCAGACAGTTCTTCAGTTGCTTTCTCGCTCGATGAAACAATACCGTACCATTTCGGCCTACTCACGATATTTTCCGCTGTTATTTTCAACTGTAAAAATTATGTGTGTTGCCATCGGGGCTACTTAAATATTTAAATATCTCGAGAGGCACCGTTTAATATACAAATAGCATACTAACAAACGAGGTTAAAATAATATTTTAACTGTCAACTATTTCTTACCGGTAACACGTCGTTGCACTCGCTGATGTTAATTCATATTTAAAAAAAAAAAAATATTACAAGTTATAGAAGATATTAAGGTAAAGGTTAATTTATTCAGTAATACAGTAGTCTAAAGGTAACCACAGTTTTATATATTTGTGGAATACAGGTTATTGAAAAAACAGGTGGCATGTTATGCCTAGAGTGTTTTTTCAAAGATTGATTTTCATAAGTCGCTTCTAATCGGGAATGGACTATAGCTATAAACACTTTAATATTTTGCCAATAATATAAATCCTTTTCTCTTAATTATTTCCATTTAATTTATCTTGGGACGATAATAATGTCGTTGCTGATTGGAATAGTAGCTACGCAGGTTATCGTGGGTAGCAATCCCGAGAAAGGCATGAGTGTAAATTATATTTGTCGCTACAGTTTAATTTTTTAAGTTTGTTGACCGCTCCCTGATTACTTTGTGGCAAAAGAGAGTTAATAATTAAAACAATAAATAACACTTCTTTGAGAGTATTTGTTTAGTTGAAAAGAATTATTGGTGAAAAATTCGTTTTTGTGAGCATCTATTTTCATCACGATAATTTCACGATATACATATTATTGAATATGCAGCAAATATCCGTATCGGACTTACTCAAAACTTCGAGTTCATGATTTTAAAAAATGTACTTATATTCATAATGTACTAAGCTTATATTTTAGCAACGGAAGCCATTTTAATGGAATTTAACTATGTTATTTTTATTGGATGTCGATTCGATACAGTAAACTAATGTTGTTTTTTATTAGATGCCGATACAGTAATCTAATGCTATTTTTATTGGCTGTCGATATAGTAAACTAATGTTATTTTCCATGATAATTCTTACTCTGGGATAGCTTCAAGAGAATAATAACAAATCAATTTTATCAAGTTCCAATACTACCACAGTCTTTATAAATTGTTATATCAGCAATAATATCAACAATTTATAAGTTCTCTTCATTACGAAAAGTAAGAAAAAAAGTTTTCAATTTCGGAAATGCACTGTTGCTTAAACTGTTGGGTAGTTGGGATTATGTCAGTTCAACTTTTGCAAGATTTTTTTTTATACAGGAAGATTTAAATAACTAACAAAATCCAAATGTGTAATTTTACTTCTAAAACCGAATCACAAATTCCTCTTTATATATACATATATAATAAATATAATAATTCACTTATTTCAAAAGCTTGACTGTAGAAAATCCTTTACACCTCACTATTTTGTGAGAGTTCACCTAAATGCTATAACATTATTTCATCATATATTATAGTGACGAACCTACGACGTTGATCACTGGTGTCAATTCATACGCTGTAACAATTATTTTATGCAATCTTTAACATATTTCCATAAAGTGTATTTGGTCCAAAAACGTTTTTTCACGCACATTTATGATACTATTTCAATAGGACAACAACTATAAAAAATGTACCCTCGGTTAACTCAACAACCTGTTAAATGTTTTTGCCGTAGAAGTCAATTGTCAAGGAAAGTTTAGAACTTTATTGGTTTAAAGTAGCGGTAGTTGTTCAAGCTCCGTAAATCGCTGTTCTTCCCACACAGTTCTCTACAGTTAAAGTCTAATTGAAAACCTCTACGAGAAGCAGCCCTCCATTGTACATGCGTAAAACTTCACCAAATAGTGAGGTCGCAGAAACTCAGTGGGTAGGGAACCCAATGGTGGGACCGCTCAGTATCTCAGTGGCTAGAGAACACAATAGTGGTTCTGTAGCTGGTCAGGAGCTAGATAACCCAATAGTGGGGCAGCAGTAGCTCAGTGGATAGAGAGATTCCAAGTGGGGCTGGGAAATGACGTGGCTACAATATACAGTTAACAAAATTGATTCAAAAATTTGAAAGATGTAAAAGGAGAAATAACGAAGTATTTGTCAGCAGACACAGTCATGGACACAGAAAAGATCAATACATATCCTGTACAGTTCCTGAATTCTCTGCAGATGTCATATGTGTCATCATATAAGCTCAAATTAAAATTAGGCTTTCCCGTCACGCTTATGCGAAATTTAGATGCACCGCGATTATGAAACACGACGAGGCTTAGTGTCACAAAACTTCATTATGTATCCATAAAAACACGCGGGCGAAGCAGCTGGTAAAATCTAGTCTAAGATAAATATAAAACCCAAAATAGAGAACAGCCGCGATGCAAACCGATACAAAATAGAACATTCACTCGTAAATGCACTGTTTAAAATGTCTGTCAATTTAAGGAAAATTGGTGGAAAAAATTTTCCAGAACACCCAGGAAAATTAAGAAAATGTCGCTTTTCCAAAAACGTATTTTATGTAAATTCTAATGGAAAAGCCATAAATGTGATAGTTAATTTATTAGATGGACATATTTCCTTTTTTTTTTTTTTAAGAGGTTATGGAAATAAATCTCCAGTGTTTATGCGTGTGTCTCACAGCCTAGAAAAATAGAATCAAAATATTCGGAACCAATAACTATCTTACGACTCGCCTAGCCACACTAGGTATGAAAAATATTATTTCTACAAATATAACGTACGCAAAGTTTTCAGTTTTTAGTAATGTCTGAGTGGTTTTAAGTCTTTCAAACTGCCTTTCACTATTTTCTTATGTCTTAAGAAATACAAGCAGAGATACTAGCGACTGCCGCAGAAACGATACTATTTTCTGGCGATGAAAAGCTTAGCGTGGACTCCTCGTTGCTTGTGCTCGAAACCGGGAAAGCTTAACGTTGACTTCTCGTTGCTTGTGCTCGAAACCGGGAAAGCTTAACGTTGACTTCTCGTTGCTTGTGCTCGAAACCGGGAAAGCTTAGCGTGGACTCCTCGTTGCTTGTGCTCGAAACCGGGAAAGCTTAACGTTGACTTCTCGTTGCTTGTGCTCGAAACCGGGAAAGCTTAGCGTGGACTCCTCGTTGTTTGTGCTCGAAACCGGAAAAGCTTAACGTGGACTCCTCGTTGCTTGTGCTCGAAACCGGGAAAGCTTAGCGTGGACTCCTCGTTGCTTGTGCTCGAAACCGGAAACTATAGGAGACACGGCAACGTCTTGTATGTTGTATTTACGGCGCTCATCTCTGTTTTCCTGAATTATACGGATCGCGTTTCCTTATATTAACTCTACATGCCGTGGAAAATATCCGTCTGTTTACCTCATTTTAAATTTCTTTTAATTTGCAAATATTTTATATGAAGTTGATGATGATACATTTGATATATATATATAACTGGAATATGTTCATACGGTAGATACGGTCCATGTCACTTCCTAATTCTTTGTAGCCCTGTTTTGTGATTATGTTTCCGGTATCCTGCTTTTATTAATGGTTGGGCCTATATTTGGCACCAAACACGATTAATTTAAAGTCACCACAATTATAAACTAGGAACGCCATTAAAATTCAATGATAATAGAGGTGCCACCGCAGTTATCGACTAGGCGTGAACCACGTTTCATAGGAGGAAGTTGTATTGATTATCTGTCTAGCAGTGCATCAAGCAGACACCAACACACTGCAGTCGTTTCAAGGTCAAATTGAAAAGTTTTGAGTTTGACCTTCGAAAAACACATATTATTTACCTTGAAGTCATAGTTTCTACGGCGTATTAGCAACAGGGTTATAGCAAGCTTAGAAGTTCTGGACCACTTGGTCTTTGATGGCAGTTCGGTAAATGGATGGGCGTAACAGGTATTTATTTCGTTATTCAAGTGGGTAAAATTAAGTAATGAGACAAATATATTGCAACACTTTTATATTACATAAGTGTAAATTGTTAAAATAGAAACGTTATATTTTACTTTAGTAAATAAGCGACTGGAATGAACAGTAAACGAATGTACGCTATTCACGGTAAAGTGAGAACTTTTTGAAGCCCTTTCATTTGGAATAATAGTCAAGAAATATATTTTATTGTAACCGTAGACATTAACTGCGTTTAAAACCTATATGGCAATATATTTGTGGCGGAAGGATAAAAAATGGCTGATAGGAAAAAAAGTAACTAGGGCCTCAAAAGTGATCAGTTTACCGTGAATAGCTTATAGCTGGATGTTGTACCGGGTAGACGGACAGTCACTGGGCTAACAAAGCGAACACCGCGCTAAAACTTCATTAATAGTCAGTCGTGGTTCTGTTTTCATGCGATCCTGAGAAACAGTAATAATAATTGACTGTAAATGCATGATGCTTGAAAAAATATATAATTTCTCGTCAAGCCGTGCCAGGACGGCATTCTGGCATGTTCAAACTCCACTGCACTCCTGATAAGCAAATATGTTGGCAGAAAAACATGAAATGTCATTCCATAATAATGTGTAATACACTAGACAAAAACGTTTTGCACCACTGCGATGTCTGAGTTGAAAATAGCCCAAGTGAAATTGTGAAATGAAATTCACAGTGTCTACACAGAATATCACAATAGTCTTGTAATGAGCCGAATGTCCCATCAAACAGTCTTCATGTATAACAAATTACTGGCAGATATTTTATGCATACCAGAGTTAGAATAGACGATAGAGTAATATTTAGTTATTTTTATCATTTTTTAATTTTCATTTTATACAAGTGGCCAAGTTTAGTTCAAATTGCACTGAAATATATAACAAGCAGAAAGGGCACAGTAAAATAATTTCTGCTCTTTAAAAATTGTGTTGTAGCGTTTTATTATTTTGTAAATTTTTACAACAAACAGAATTTAATCCTCTTGCGATGTCTGGGCGTTGGAAAGAAGGGGCAGACAAATACCTCTCCCGCTCTAAAAAGTACAGCGAAGTTATTAAATAATGTAAATAATACACTATTAGCATTTGGGCCTGTTTAGTCATGTATAATGGTATATCGCATATTATTTTTAAATTTTAAAAGTAAGAATTTATTTTGAATATTGTGAAAATATATTTGTCCCACCATAATATTACTATAACGGTAAATTCGCTTGGTTTTGTATGGAAATTTCAGGAAGATATGCCATGAAAACTTATCTTTCTTGATAATATTTTCTCAAAAGCAGGTAAATGCACCAAGATGTGAATTTAATGCTCTCATTTTATACAACAACAATTTCGATCCAAATTAGTGAGATATCACTCAAATCCCTCAATATTTACTGATTTACGTTTATATTTGGGAGAAAATTTTGTAATATAAAAATATAAATTGAAGTAAGCCACCGCGCCACTATTAGTGAATCCAATATTTTGAAATCGGTTTAATTTTATTCCTGAGTTTGCTTTCCGACCGCAAAATAATTATTACAACTTGCGGGAGTCTGCAAAATTGTTTATGAGATCGTGTTTAGAATATTATAAAAAAATATCGCTATAACTAAATTTGCACTCCAAATCTGAATCAGTGATTTCAATCAGTAGAATTATTTTACTGCCAGGCAAGTACAATCATCTGGAAATAGGTAGAAGCCTATATTTAATCAGTGAATATGAGAAAGTAAAATGATCAGTATAATTTGACTGATTCAAGTAGACCTCGCAAATTTACTGATTTGGAGCAACTGTAACTCTTTCAATTTCAAAGTGTGGCAAAAGGGGAAAAGCAAAATTGAATTCATCGCTAATTTAACAACTGGCATAATAGTTGATCTTAAAAAAAACTATAGATTATCTCACAGTTACGTAATGGAGTTTTTAATCTACTTAATCAAATACATCTCGAAACTAATAGGCCATGATGTTTTCTTCAGATGCATGTGCAGTTTTTTTTTTTTCCAACTAATTTAAGGAGATCCCTGCTGATATGTCCACACATAAACTGAAAATTGGATGTATTAGTGTTACAGAGAGGTAGCATCAAACATCTGTCGGGATTTATGTAGAAAGCGTGTGACGCGAAGGTGTTTGTGATATTGATATAGTAAAAATTCTTCCACAGCAGCCAGCCAGGCTTAGAGCGTGTTGAAAAGGAACAAATATCATGTTTCCAATTTCGCCGAAACTTCGCGTGGCAACGTTATTTAACACAGGAGGAAACTTCTGCTTTGTGTTTAATCGGTAAAACTTTCTGAAAGAATTGAGAAATTAAAGATAAAATTGTGTGACATGATTACCTGACCAAGGAACATTTACTAAGGGGCAATTTTGTAATAACATCCTCAAAATTGCGTACACAAATTTAGCTTTATGGTGTTGTCACGAGACGCGAAAATCAGCATTTCGAAATCACGCTGAGTTGCTGTTATCTAACAGCTTGCTAGTTTCGGGCACGTTCGAGATTATATACATGTTAGTATTCTTAGAAAATAGCTGTGAAAATTATTACTAGAGTCAAACTGACGTAGCGATCAAATATTAATTCAATTTAAAATTACATTTGGAATAAGTAACAAATGTAAAATAGATTACATTTTGAAGACTTTCTGAAAGGTTGTACGTATACTATCTACAAATATATAATTAACTTAAAAGTCGTACAAATGAATTAATTAGGTAACAAATATTGCTGTATGGAAAATATTTTCCATAGCTGATAAAGAACTTTATTCACTTAAAGCATGTTAACCTACGTATTACTATTTATTTTTCACCTCACTTATATATTAAAAATAGCCAAGTTATTTTTTAAAATGTCTTACAGGTTAAATTTGGAAATCGTGCCGGACGATGCCGCTGATCGGTGGGTTTTCTCGGGGATCTCCCGTTTCCCCATCCCTTACATTCTGGCGCTGCTCCATACTAACCTCGCGTCACACTCATCGGCTGTCAAAACCTCGATGTTAAGAGCCGCTCCGCAAAAGTAATACAGTTTTCAATTTTACATGTTATTTTGCGAAAACCATGCGATCTGCAAAAATGTTATCTGACGCGAAAGTGGTAACAGATAATGTCTACAAGTTGAGGAGTGCGTAGAACAAAGTATAAAATAAGTATTTTGTTTTGTGGCGAATAGCCTTAAGGGCCTGGCCTAGCCTACCGGCGGAGATGTTTTCATAACAGTATAACCTGTTTGCAAGGAATTTTTTGTACACGCTGCCTATCTATATTGACAGTATAAGCTGGTAGGGATCCTTCCCTAAATAATTCACGAAGAATACATTTCGTTTCAAACGTCTCTCTTTCAAATCAACCCACTGAGGCGAAAGTTCCTTAACATGGTATTTCCTACTTACATTTCGTAGCTGCAGGCAGCTGGTAGGCAGAGCCATCAAGAGATGGCTGTGTACTTCGTGGAGTAGCTATGTGGACTTGTATGCCGCTTGTGGGCGGGAATGCAATTAGCAGGGCTCGTCTAGCAGCAAGTCGCACTCCGACTTAGAAATTAGACGTCTAACGTCGTTACCTGCGACGAAGTGGGATTCCTGCTGGAGGCGGCGCCATCTTCACTCAGCGACGTCAACTAATACGCCGCCACTCTGCAAGATTGAATGCTCGCGGATTCGACCTTCGTCCTGACAGTTCGCTTTAAGGCTGTTTGTTACTTGGTGAGAATTCGGGTAAAGGGAAATACATGTTACGGAAATACTGTTATATATATATATATATATATATATATATATATATATATATATATATATATATATATATATATATATATATATATATATATATATACACCAGCGTACTTTAATGACCATAAAATACGCGTTTCTTTGCTATCGAGGCCTTTTGTAACATTAATGAATAACCTGTTTCCTGGAAAGGTCAAAAAAACTTAGTAATTAAACAAAAAATAATTACTGAAAAACAAATTGTTCAATTTTCCTCGATGTAGAGAGTATAGTTTCTCAAACATACGTTTATGTTTCAAGTTAATAATTCAAAATTGGCTTAAATATCCGAATTTCATTAACATGCATTTCCCTATATCACATTCTCACTGCTTTTAAACAGGGCAACAGCCATAATGCTCGGCTCAACTTGTAATGCAGAAATTCTTCGTTTCAAAGGTGTTATTAGAAATGTTTGGTTATATGAAATTTACAATTTACGGTTTTTTTAATACTTTTGTTACTAATTTTCACTCGGTGTTTTTCCCTGCTGTTAAAAGGTTAGCAATTTATTGATAAAATATAAATATGTGCTTGACATTTTGACTGCTCGCAGGTAACACAATTAAAATTAAATACAAAAATATAAAGAACTCGTAAATGCATTTCTTCTATAATCTTAAACTGACCGTATTACTTAGGCCTACTCTGAACCCGAAATTATGGCACGAAAATGAATATTTTCTTCAAAAAAGGCGAACCCGAGTCTAACTCTAGTTACCACACGAGTCTTACTGCAAGCAATTATTTCTATTATAATATTTAAAAAAACTCTATGAAATATATTTTATATGTCTCTTTTCAGGACAAAAATGTAAGTAAATTTTTTTGATGCCCGTTCTAAATTTAGCTATTGAAACATAATTGTGATCGTGTTTAGAAGTGGCAGACTCTACAAAAATAGTTTCTGCTGTCTCCCTTTGTTTACACTCTTCTAGAAAAAATACAGCGACAATAGTGTATCTTTTCTGAACAGATTGCTGCATTGGAATCCTATAGTCGCCTCTTATATTTGTGAGGAAACAGAACTCACACGAAAGCTTGTTTATGCAGTGCCAACGCAGTGCTATCTTGTGGCTTTACGTGAACTTCAGCCGCTTAGCATTGTTTACATCGGATTCTCCTTTCAAGAGGCCAACTGAACGTATTTGAACTGCGCTATAGAGTGTTTGAAATACATGTTTCTCTACGAAAATATTAAACGTGCGTCCAATGTAATGACAAACGAAAAAAAAAAAAAAACACTGCAGACGAAGCATGTTGATTGCTTTCAAAAGCTCACGCACAAAAATTAATTACATAAGAGCACTCCAACATAGCTGAAAACGATCTTTTCCAAAGCGCCGCTCTATCTCAACAACTCAAGGGCCATACAATAAACTTTGGTTAGTAATTTCAACCAATAAAATAATATGATCAGCTCTGGAAGTTTCATACGTATACACAGAACAACGAACACACTTCACGCTTGTTCGGAGACTTGCACTTGGTGATGGTGAACTTGAAGCGATTGCGGGCTTCAAGCTTGGAGAACAGCTCCAAGTAGGCAGGCGACTATCCAAAGAGTACAAGGGATTTTAGCCAACTTTTCTGTGCGTGTGTGTATGCGCGCGTGTGTGTGTGTTACCCTTTTTTCAATTTTTGGACGCTTCGAATGATACTAACCAAACTTGGTACACACATATTACTTACTAAGGACAACTGATTTTTATATTTTTTGACCACACAGAGCACTCACTTTTAAAATGGTGGCCATTTTATACAATTTGGGTTATATGTCATATCTCAGGAACCATTCGACCGATTTAAACCAAATTTTGTATGCAGACCATTGGATAAATATTAAATTTTGAGATAGATATTGTTGTTCCGCCATTTTGTAAGATATCACCAATTGAAAAAATTAAGATTGTACATTATATCTCGAAAACTATCCACCCAATTTGGCATGTAAGTAATCCGTAGGTCATATGAACATAAGTAATTACACATGATTTGTTATTTATTTTCAAAATGGCGACCATCAAACCTTTTAAGTTTATTACGTATATCTGCCATACCATTTATCCAATTTCGACCAAATTTTGAATGCTGGAAGTATCTATTACAAGCATCGTGTATATCAACAAATAATCGCTTTTTCGGCCATTTTGTAAGATGGTACCATACGAATAAATAAAGTTACTACGTCAAAACTCGTTAAATAATGAACCGATTCCTACCAAATTTGGCAAACAAGTAGTGCTAATGCAGATTATATTAAGTGATATGTATCAAGTATGTCAGACACTTATTTTCAAAATGTTGGTAATACAGCCATGTTATCTTAGAATGCTAGATCCTCCAAACTATGTAATCAATTCGAACATTACTTTTTATGCTGGCAGTAAACATTACTACGATCAGCTGTATTTACATTAAGTGATTTTGTCCACAATTTTTTAAGATAGTGCCATGTGGATATAATAAGGTTTTAATGTCATCACTTAGGAAATAAATGATTAATTCCTATCAAATTTGGCAAACGAGTAGTATTAAAGCATATGATGTCAAGTGGTATGTTTTAAGTCTAAAAGACATTTATTTTCCAAATGGCACCCATATAGACATTTTCAGCTTAGAATACTATATCGTCGAAACCATGAAATAAATTTTAAATTAACTTTGCATGCTGGGGGTAGATATTGCCACAATCAACTTTATGTGCTTAGAGAATATTTTGACCGCCATTTTGTAAGATAGCGCCATGCGAGCAAATAAAATTTTTTGTCATATCACGGGAAATAATTGACAGAATTCTTCCAAATTTGGCAAAGAAGTAGTACTGCAGAAGGTGGTGTAAACTGGCATATTTTATGTAGGTCAAGCACTTATTTTCACAATGGCGGCTATACAAATATTTCAGCTCAATATATTTTACTAACGAAACAAATGCCATCTTAATTTTGTAGGCTGGCAGTACCTATTACAACCATCAAATTTTTCTATTCAACGCCTCATTTCTTTGCCATTTTCTAAGATAGCCTTACAAATAAAAAATAATGATTTTATCTCGTATCTCGGGTAACAATCAACCCATTCTTACAAAATTTTGCAAAAATGTTTTACTGTGGTAGGTCATACTAATCAAGGTATTTTGTTAAGTAGGACACACTTATTTTCAGAATGGCTGCTATAAAATCATTTTAGTTTTTCTGTGAAACAAAACAGCTGAGGACTGCCAGCTCAAAGAGACCTGCGCCCTATGGATAACTTCACCTAACTGTACAACTTTCCGAAGTCATTAATATATAAGAATATATTAGCATTACTGTAAAACAATTATTTCAAATTCTTTTCTGTTTTAAACATTGTAATTTTAGTATCTTATTTGGTGTTTACTAAATCAGTCATCAAAAACATTTGTAAACGCCAATATTGATTTTAATTTTTAGAGTTTATCTCAATTAAAAAATATTTTTATTATCGTGTGTAGCTTGATTATTTAATTTTTTTTGCTTTAAAACTGCGTTATAAAATAGTTAATTCCATTTAAAAAACACATTCTTATGTAAAACGAATGTTGTTCTCAATCCAAGCAGAGAGGTTTTGAATGTATCGATTTTAAAATAGTCATTCCGTGTTGACACACAAATCGATTTTTGTTCGCTCTAACCTTATACTCAATTTACGAGTGAACATTTTTGTAAGCCCGGGTTGAATTGTTTGCATATTATCTAATTCTCCATAGCAGCTCTTACAAATAACAAATGTAGTGTATCTCTAAAGTATCAGTGCGATTATCAGTTAAAGAGACTGACTTTCTACAAACATAATGATTCACTGTTAGCTAATACCGTAATAGATCAAGAGGATACTAACACCCGTTGCCAACGATATAAACTCCATCCTCTCATTTATCTTGATTCATCCTAAAAGCGGTCAAAATATGCTGAATATTTTTCCTCCTCTGCGAGCATGCCAAACACTATTAGTTTTAAATTGTGTATTTAGTCAAGGGATGAAAATATAACAGTATAAATTAAAGGTAGGCAAGTCTTAAAAATCGCAGGTAATTTTGTTCACAAAGTTAAAATACTCTACAAGTATTATATATATATATATATATATATTACGAATACAATATAATTGTAACAAAGTATTATAAAAATTTTATCTATGAAATAACCTATCCCAGTTCCATAATTTTGCTATTTATACTGCTACTTGTGAACACTACGCTTATGTGTAGAAATTAAATAATTATTTCAATATTTATATTTAGTAAATAGGTAGGCTTTTTTTTTTTTTTTTTTTTTCCCCCCAGTTTCGTTATAGGAGAAAACACCACAGACAACACAAGAAATAAGTCGTCACTTTAACGTAGAATACAAGATAACGCGGTCACATGGCCAAGCAACCCGAGCTCTCTGCCCCCCCCCCCACCCCACCCCTTCCGGGTCTTGCGTGGTGCTCCGAATTAACACGTTCCACCCACGTGCAAGAGGAGAGAGCGAGAGAGAGCAGTTTTTTCTCGCCCCGTCTTATCCCTCACTCCGCACAGACTCCGGGCTGCGCGTGACAAGTCGCGGTTCCTTTGTACGACGGCGTTATGAATCATACTGTATAGTGTCGACAGCCTCACTACACGAAAGGGGTTCAGCGGGGACTTGGGAGTGGGATGAGTTTAGGAGGTGAAGGGCGGTGGAAAAATATAAGAGAGGTGGTCCCCAGTGATGGCTTGAAGGCCATTGTTGAAAGGTGCAGTGGCGTGTACTGCGAATTTAAAAAAAAAGGGGGGGGGGGGTTGACGGAAAAAGGAGGGACGAGGTAATGTTGTCATCTGCAGACATGGGGGGCGTGGATTAAAGGGAGGGTGGACGACGGAGTGATGTAAATCGCCAGGCACTTCCCCAAACGAAAGCAGCTCCATAGATGTATGTGCTTTCTCTCTCCGGGATATCTGGAGGGATATCTCCGGGATATCTGGAGGGATATCTCCGGGATATCTGGAGAGATATCTGGAGAGATATCTCCGGGATATCTTGAATACTGACACTCACCCACCGACCGTAGTCTTTCTGGTTAACACTTCCTAACCAATCAGAATATTTACGGTAAAACAATTTATGTTGAATGGATAATAACATCAGTTGTTTAATTAATTTGTGTATTAGTAATGCTTTACTAAGTAAAGATAAAAATGAAGCACTACTTTCCCAAAGTGAAAAGTGTTTTCAACAATAACCTTACATAAGAGGATCTATCAAGAAAAACTGTTTTTCAATTAAAGACATCTGCCATTTGAATGCAAACTATATTTAATGATTCCCTTGTCACACTGTCCATATAATACAAAAGTATGCCAAAAACAAAATTTTTACAACTAAATATAAAGTAAAGGCACACAAACCAGATGGCATGAGACAAAAATTAACGAGTACAGAAAGGAAATGGTAACTTATTAAAATTAAAGATAACGTTGGGTTTGATCTACATATAAATAAATTGATAACGCATAAAAAAATAAACAAAATGAGAGAGAAAGCTAGGAATTAAAAATAAAAAAAGCAAAATTTGTGTTTGTTTTTTAATTTTTCTTTCTTTAATTTGTTGTTTCAACAATATTTGTTCAAAAAAAACCTTGAAAAGTTAGGTAATAATTTATTTTCAAGACTTATTAAGTATATTTACAAAAATGGAGAATACAAAAGTGAGTACTCATTAGAGAATATATATATTTCTGGATCTTAAATACAGTTTTAGAAGGTAATAAGTCATTATAAATTTTCTTTCAATAGTAAAATATTAAAATAAACGGTATAAAACGTATTTATTGTGACTACACTCAAGCTATAATAATTAAAATTCTACCCTGAATAGAATTGTGATATTAAGATTTTAAGCACGCTGACATTCGCACCCTGGAATAAATACTACTGTAACTAAATAATTTAATTATTTCAATATTTTTTCCTAGAAAATATATATTATTTGACAGTGAAATATTGTCGCGACATTCTATTTACTTCTACTTACTGATGGTTCAACTTATAAATGGGTAACACACTACGTGGAATAATTTAATAAGTGAACTTTAAAATTTCATATTTACACATATATGTGCTTATAATTGCATAATGAAACACTGTTATATAGTCAAAGCGTTTTAATACTTTACATCCCCTTGGTAGCATTGTACTTTGAAAACGTTTCAGAAATATGCAATTATTTTACTCACATATGATACAGATAAAATATTTTAGCTAGGGCAGTTTTGCATTTAAGATGCGATATTTTTATAACAAATTAATTTGAAGGTGATTGCCCGATTATAAGGGCTCCTATAGTAATGTTCTTTAAAATACATGCAATATTTACGTTCACTCCATACAACAACACACGTGTATGGTATTCAAGAATTTATGACTTATCTTATATGCTAACATAAGCTTCAAATAAAGACTGCGTCTCCGATATTTTGGGATGAACATACAAACTGCCTGTAAAGAATACGACACCTGTTATTCCGATGTCAGTTTGTAATATGATTACTCTTCCGGAAAACATCCCTCAAGTGCAAGCAATTCTATATTGCGCAATTACTTTTGTTTTAGGCTTGTAGCGTCTTAATGGGCCAATTCTCTGGAAGCGAAGTGGTTCCTGGTGTTTTGTTGTCAGTTATCATGATAACTGACAACAAAACAAATGTCATGCAAATAAATTTGCATTAAATACTGGCTGTTTCTATATAATAGGTACAACATGCACGGGCGTGTAGAGGCCAATGAAATAATGACAAAGCTCTAATGAACACAGGTCCAGAAACCAATCGTTTCCAAGATATGAGATACGGACATGTGCACTGCATTACAACATTGCTCATATATGAGTTCCAGGTATGAGGCCTCACACTGAATGTACGCTACGGTGTTCCTTCGTAGCAGTATTTGAAGCAGTTCCGCGCAGAGATGGCCGACATCGTGTATGGATGTGGTAATGGCAAGGCACGGGAGGCATCACGATCGTATCACGAAGCGTTCTCCTCACAAATGGCGAAAACCTGTGGAAAATCGGCTGCCTGGCTGCCTTCTATGAGAAAATGCATCGTGTTATAGTTGTTCTGCCTCTTGTGTGTCGCCATTACCACGTTCATACCAGGTGTCGGCCATCTCTTCGTTAGGAAATATGAGTTGCGCTTCTAATTTTGCTACTAGTACACACCACTGCTGACATTCAATGTGACGGCTGATACCAGGAACATAAGGAATGGACTATGTTGTAATGCAGTGCACATGTGCATACGTCATATCTCTGAACGATTGGTGTTTATTAGGGCTCTTGTCATTATTTCATTGTCCTTTACACGCCCATGCAGATTGTACCTATAATATTGAAACATTCGGTATTTGTTGCATGGAATTCTATCGTGAGTAAAAAATTTAGCTTTGTTTATTTTGAAAATGATGTACTCGTTATAATAACAATTTTTTATATTGTTTAAATCATTTACTTGATATTTTGAACTGTGGCGTATTAATCAATATTATATGGTTTTCACTTGATTGCATTATATAATCTTTGCTATTTTATTTTACACAAAATATGTCTCACCGAATACAGTAAAGATCAATTAATTTTAGGTTCTTTTACACATAAATTCGAGAAGTACGCCTCCAAATATTTGTGTGTATATGTATATGCCCAAAGTGTGTATATTTGTTAGTTGTAAGCAGCGAAATACACATTTACTAATGTGGAAGAATTGCGTTGCGGAAATATATATTTGCTGGAGCACTTTAAGTCTTGTATGAGAATATTTTAAGAATATTCATCCAGGCGTAACTGAACTCAACATCAATTTCAAATTTCAGATTCAAATGAGCAGTGCGTGAAGTAATCTGAAACGACAGCTTATTATGATAAAAATAATAACTTACTATCAACAATTCTAAACCTAGTTAGTGAATTTTAGCTGCGTAAATTTAAAACACATGTGCAAGGGTTATAATTAAATATCACTCGAGGCCAGCAGCATGTATGGATAAAAAGACCTAAACATAAATGATTTTTTCTCGTTAAATCATTTGTTACAAAGTCCGCTCAAAACTCTAATCGTTTTAATGAACGTGCCTGCACTTAAGCTCGTAAATGGTTCCTGTTCCCAATATTCGAGAATAGCAATAAAACGGGATTCTTCTGTGCTTAATTAAGCAGATAGAGAGAAAGAAGCCGAAAGAGAGAGAAGGAGGAAGAAGAAAGAGGATAAATCGTTTTCTCCCAGTTATCTTGTTGGGTTTCGCATCGGCATTTTTCCTTTTTTAATTTCGATGGTTTATTGCCCTCCTCCATACAACTCTACATTTCGATGGTTTATTGCCCTCCTCCATACAACTCTACATTTCGATGGTTTATTGCCCTCCTCCATACAACTCTACATTTCGATGGTTTATTGCCCTCCTCCATACAACTCTACATTTCGATGGTTTATTGCCCTCCTCCATACAACTCTACATTTCGATGGTTTATTGCCCTCCTCCATACAACTCTACATTTCGATGGTTTATTGCCCTCCTCCATACAACTCTACATTTCGATGGTTTATTGCCCTCCTCCATACAACTCTACATTTCGATGGTTTATTGCCCTCCTCCATACAACTCTACATTTCGATGGTTTATTGCCCTCCTCCATACAACTCTACATTTCGATGGTTTATTGCCCTCCTCCATACAACTCTACATTTCGATGGTTTATTGCCCTCCTCCATACAACTCTACATTTCGATGGTTTATTGCCCTCCTCCATACAACTCTACATTTCGATGGTTTATTGCCCTCCTCCATACAACTCTACATTTCGATGGTTTATTGCCCTCCTCCATACAACTCTACATTTCGATGGTTTATTGCCCTCCTCCATACAACTCTACATTTCGATGGTTTATTGCCCTCCTCCATACAACTCTACATTTCGATGGTTTATTGCCCTCCTCCATACAACTCTACATTTCGATGGTTTATTGCCCTCCTCCATACAACTCTACATTTCGATGGTTTATTGCCCTCCTCCATACAACTCTACATTTCGATGGTTTATTGCCCTCCTCCATACAACTCTACATTTCGATGGTTTATTGCCCTCCTCCATACAACTCTACATTTCGATGGTTTATTGCCCTCCTCCATACAACTCTACATTTCGATGGTTTATTGCCCTCCTCCATACAACTCTACATTTCGATGGTTTATTGCCCTCCTCCATACAACTCTACATTTCGATGGTTTATTGCCCTCCTCCATACAACTCTACATTTCGATGGTTTATTGCCCTCCTCCATACAACTCTACATTTCGATGGTTTATTGCCCTCCTCCATACAACTCTACATTTCGATGGTTTATTGCCCTCCTCCATACAACTCTACATTTCGATGGTTTATTGCCCTCCTCCATACAACTCTACATTTCGATGGTTTATTGCCCTCCTCCATACAACTCTACATTTCGATGGTTTATTGCCCTCCTCCATACAACTCTACATTTCGATGGTTTATTGCCCTCCTCCATACAACTCTACATTTCGATGGTTTATTGCCCTCCTCCATACAACTCTACATTTCGATGGTTTATTGCCCTCCTCCATACAACTCTACATTTCGATGGTTTATTGCCCTCCTCCATACAACTCTACATTTCGATGGTTTATTGCCCTCCTCCATACAACTCTACATTTCGATGGTTTATTGCCCTCCTCCATACAACTCTACATTTCGATGGTTTATTGCCCTCCTCCATACAACTCTACATTTCGATGGTTTATTGCCCTCCTCCATACAACTCTACATTTCGATGGTTTATTGCCCTCCTCCATACAACTCTACATTTCGATGGTTTATTGCCCTCCTCCATACAACTCTACATTTCGATGGTTTATTGCCCTCCTCCATACAACTCTACATTTCGATGGTTTATTGCCCTCCTCCATACAACTCTACATTTCGATGGTTTATTGCCCTCCTCCATACAACTCTACATTTCGATGGTTTATTGCCCTCCTCCATACAACTCTACATTTCGATGGTTTATTGCCCTCCTCCATACAACTCTACATTTCGATGGTTTATTGCCCTCCTCCATACAACTCTACATTTCGATGGTTTATTGCCCTCCTCCATACAACTCTACATTTCGATGGTTTATTGCCCTCCTCCATACAACTCTACATTTCGATGGTTTATTGCCCTCCTCCATACAACTCTACATTTCGATGGTTTATTGCCCTCCTCCATACAACTCTACATTTCGATGGTTTATTGCCCTCCTCCATACAACTCTACATTTCGATGGTTTATTGCCCTCCTCCATACAACTCTACATTTCGATGGTTTATTGCCCTCCTCCATACAACTCTACATTTCGATGGTTTATTGCCCTCCTCCATACAACTCTACATTTCGATGGTTTATTGCCCTCCTCCATACAACTCTACATTTCGATGGTTTATTGCCCTCCTCCATACAACTCTACATTTCGATGGTTTATTGCCCTCCTCCATACAACTCTACATTTCGATGGTTTATTGCCCTCCTCCATACAACTCTACATTTCGATGGTTTATTGCCCTCCTCCATACAACTCTACATTTCGATGGTTTATTGCCCTCCTCCATACAACTCTACATTTCGATGGTTTATTGCCCTCCTCCATACAACTCTACATTTCGATGGTTTATTGCCCTCCTCCATACAACTCTACATTTTTCATTTTGATGCGGTTAGCACTAATGAATCCTCAAAACGGCAGTCGACGCCGTTCTATTACACACCCCTCTCAAAACCACAAATTTTTGCATCACATGGGGAGATTTATGACAGCAAAAGAACAATTACTTTTGTGAACTAACTAAGATAAGTCACGAACTTTTTTCTAGATGTCTGTTTTATTAGATGTATTTATTCTGACAGCTCATTAATCACGATTTTGTTTTAGTTTTCGCTTATTATCTCCCCGGCTGCACGCTGGTTGTTTGGCTATAGAAGATGGACAGACTCACGGACTAAACCAGCCTTCGCTTGCTCCTAATAACGGCTCACGCATTAATTCATGGTCTACTCAGGTTTCAGAAAGATTTCGAAAAGAGACTCACGGTTCTCATACACAGAGTTGAAAGACATCACTGTTTCACATGGAAATTCGTATATAAAGCTAGCTACCGAGAAATTGAGCAAATTAATTAATTAATTAGTGGGAAAACTACGCCTGAAGCACAAGCACTGTATGCACGTTTCACTTTTATTCTGCAATACGATAAAAATTTCTAAGGCCGGAATTCATAGTCGGAGGCTTATTTGGCAAAGAAGCTATACTTCATGAAATAGAGCTGCTTCTTCAAGCACTACTTATATGACGAATTAATTCATAAATCATGACTTGACGAAGTAATCATTGAATAAACACTACTTATTTGGGTCCATTTGTGCTTTGTGAAGTACGGAAAAAAGTATATTTATAATATCAATACCAACATAACCTAGATAAATGTATAATTTTATTTACAGCAGTCACCCAGACAAAATGTATTTGTACGTAATTTTGTTATGATTTTAATTTTCACTGCTGTTTTGAATAATTTTAATTTGTTTTATCGCATATTTGAGATTAAAATAATCGTATGTGCAATAAAAACGTGGTTATTTCATGTTATGTAATATTTTTTTATTTTTTTCGGAAGATTGTAAGCCATGCTAAAAAAAAAAACTTATTTGACGAGCACACTCGGCGATTATATGATGTGTGTGTTTGTTTTAATGACATCTCAGTTCTTTTAAAACCTACGCCACCTTGTAATAATATAATTCTGCACATTTCCGTTGAGCGCCAATAATCTCCATTTCGCGAACGACATTATCGATCGTAAAAGTTCTCGTTTATATCTCGTGCTACCGTCCTGCCAACATAACCTGTGTTTTAGACCTCGTACTGCAAACAAAGGCCTGTACGACTACTGGAATTTTCGAATACCGTTTCGAATAATGGGAGAAAATAGTACTCCAATGCCCGTGAACTCTGGTCATTTTTATCATGTTTATTCGAGTACCTTGTTGGTTAAGTAAGACATTTTATCGATAGTTATTCTTTTTGTATGTGCTTTGATTAAGCGTGACTGGTTGCAGGTACCGTTTTAGAATTTTTCTTGCGTGAAATGTAATATTATCAGCATATGTTTTACTACAACGGCTCGTTCCGCCATTTTACAATTTCCATGCCGTTCCCCACGAAGCTAGGTACATACTCGAAGTATATACGTTTTTTCCAAGGTTTTAAGTTTGTTGGTTTCAGGGAATGGGCAAAGTGTTGATTTTACTTAATGATTATGAAAATAAATTATTTCATATCGGTGATGGACAGAGATTATTGCAGTGAAGTGTTCGTGCAAAAATTTCCATATAAAAACACGTGTTCGAGAAGTTACGAATTACAAACAGTAAGTTAACGTGTTTTGTAAATAACAGTTACTATAATGTTTGAAATGTACATGCTTTAAAAAGGCAGCATTATCAACTCTTTAGTCTTGTAAAAATAATTGTTTACTACGCATGTGTTGTACAGCCAACGAATGTAAAGTTAACGTCGGTAGTGAGTTTATTGCTGGATCATTGTGCAATTCAAAATGACGCACTCGTAGGAACTGCAAAACAATGCCGTCTCACGAAAGACGTCACTCTTAAGTTCCTCCCCCCCCCCCCCCAAAAAAAAACCCTACCACCGTCATATTTCTCCCGAAATATAAAATAAAGAGAGCTACAGCCATCATAACCTCTTTCAGTAGCCTACTCGTTCGGCAAACATGTTCAATCATAAGCGAACTGTTTTGAGCACGTTCTGATTGTGTTTGTGTAATACAAATGATACAGTGGCCCAGGTTTGTGTACAAAAATGTATGTTGTGATTTATTAACTAGCCTTTTTTTTTAGCACCAAAGCTAAATTGTTAACAGAATATTCGTTAGGTATAAAAATCGGCTCACTTCAGTGTAATGAATATTTCACTATAATAATTGTTAATGTCGGTTTTCGTGATGAGTATTAATATGCAATTGTCTTTAATTAAAAAGGAAAAACTGTTTTCTTTTTGCTGAATCTGTTTGTACGACATTTCTATGTAAAAACGTTCGGTTATTTTCCTTGTTTTACACCAGCCCCTAAAATATATTACAAATAAGAAATATTCAAAATTATTTTATGATCATACTTAATGTGTCGTAAGTTACTTAATACAAAAAACGTTAAAAATCGTCCTAGTAATCAAAACCCATTGCACACAAAGGTTAAGAAGAGAGGTTGTGTTTTCACATCAAAGTGTAAGATTTTAATTTTCCCATTTGTCCCATGTAATTACCTAAAGTATATTGCTGTTCCCATCAAATATTTTAAGGAAACATAATTTGCAATAAAAATATTTTGTGAATAACCGAGTCCTATTATAAATATTCAGTGCTTAAGTTCACAAGGCAGCAGACTTGATGAAGCACTACTTATATGCATAAATAAGCAATGCTTCTTTGACTATGAATACTTGAGAAATAAGCAAAACTTATTTCGTTACTGTGAATACATGATAAGAAGTACTTCATGAAGCAGTGCTTACAGCTATCAAAATAAGCAATACTTGTATTTGACGCTATGAATTTAAAATCACACTTAAGCACCAGTATAAGTATTTCTTGTTTCAAGTATTGCTCATATGTTCACTATGAATTCCACCCTAAGACACGCTCTGGATGAAGACATGAGAAACCTTCAAGTAAACAAACAACAAATCACCTACAGAATTGTATGAAAAGAAATAGGCTAATCGCCGATAAACAAGTAGCTGACTTTTGAGAAAATTATATAATTCTCGTAATGCTTCTTCAACTTATATATAACATTTTCTAAAATTATTTTGTCTGTCCCAGGGCGTAAAGTACATAGATCTTTACCATCTTGATATTTATAAAGGTACTGTTCTTGTTCAGCTAAAACTACTATGACATGTGTAGAAATGTGTACTTTATTTTTCATTCAAGATTCGACATTTCTTCCATGATATACAAAAACACTTAACTACGACAGAACATATCCAGGATCGCAAATCCAGAAGTCAAAACGATGCTGAACAAAATAATGCTGCACCTCAATTGGCAGAGATGTCAAAGTGCTACTACGTCATTCACCTCGGGAAAGACGCAGTAAATAAAGGCAAATAAACGCAGATGTATCCTTGTATCCTTAGATGGGAAAAATAATGTGAGGAAGTGAGAATGAGAAACAGCCTTCTAGTGACAGGCTTTTAAGGGCACTGCCTACGGCTGGAAGCTGAGGAATTTAAATAGGAAATACCGACCTCAGTGGGTTAATTTTAGAGATAGGCGTTTCAAACAAAATGTATTCTTCACGAGTTATTTAGAAGAAGATCGCTACGAGCGTATATTTTCAATCAAGATTGGCAGTAAGAGTTTTTTTTGTAAAACATAATTTTAAAAATTCCTTGCAAACAAATTATACGTGTTCTGGAAACATCTCAGCTGTAGGGAATTTCTAAAATATTCCCGAAGAATACATTTTATTTGGAACGCCTTTCTTCAAAATTAATACTCTGAGGCGAAATTTCCTTAACATGAGGTTGCGAATTTAAATTTCGCAACTGCAAGCCTGTAGGCAGTTTCCTTGAGAGACATTCATAGCTATCCTACTACTTCAAATATACCTGAAGGGGAGTCTAGTTTGGAGAAGCGACGAAGAGCAGTGTTAGTGCAAATAATATTAATGGGATTATTATAATCCACATATTTTTGCCCACCTTGGCTTCTTTTTGCTCTATTTATATGAAAACACTCACAAATTAACTCCAAATCAAGCGTTGGAAAACTAAAAAAATCTCGAGGTGACATTTACATGTGTTAACACATTACAACATATCATCCCTAATGCAGTCTCTTGTAACTTGCTAAATAAAATTGTCAATCTCATGATGTTTAAAATGGTTACCATTGTCACCAAAAATCTCTCCTTTTCCATGCGGTATGCAGAATTATTAAAATATTATGAAAAAAATTAATGTACTGTGACATATCTAAAACTCTTGATTCATCATGCTCGTTAGTATAAAAATGTTTGAATGATATGCTATCTTAAAATAACATATCACTTCCCAGAAAAATTTGAAGCGTGTGTTAAAGTACACCTACTTATTAAAACGAAAAGAAAGTCTGTCATATTTTTTTTCGTTTCTATAATTTTTTTCGGAAAGTTCACTCCTTACAGTGGAGTGATTAGTGGTATCCGTAGGCTATCATTAATATCCTCAGTTTAACTGCAATAGCCTCGACTGGTCATCAAACCCTTACCACAAGAACCCTTACCACAAGAACTCTTACCACAAGAACCCTTACCCTGGCCAAAGAAGTTGTTCATATTTGGCACAAAGAAGAGAACACTTCAACTCGGCGAGAAAACATAATAGGTATATATATATGGTTCTTTGAATTTTCATGAGGGCGATCATTTTACTATTCAGTTACGGCATAAGTACTGAAAACTATAGAATAGAATAGAAAATGAAAACATATGCATACACTGCCAGACAACATAAATACCGCACAGCGAAGAAACCAAGAGGCGACCACGAGACGATGTAAATAGTGAGAGAACGGGCTGGTGTGCACATGGTGTCATGTTGATGTGCTTGTACTTGACCGCGCACCCGGCAGTGGCGCTGCAAGCACCAAGCAGCGGTCGTAGACACCGGCCAAGTGTAGTCCAAGCCGCATTAAGACGAGAAACACCAGGCGATAACAAGCAAGCATACAGAGTGAAGTAGAGTGCCGTGAATATGCCAAAGACACCGCATTACGCAACTGACGGACTTCAAGGGAGATCTCATAATCGGACTGTAACCACAGGATATTCGTATGGCCATGTAGTCCACCGTGTGTATAGTTCCGATCATACTGCCCTGTGCTGTCGAGAGCAGTGTATACGTACCCTGCCTTCCAAGCCTGCATCTCATAGTCTAAGTGGGGAATCGGACTGTAACCACAGGATATTCGTGTGGCCATGTAGTCCACCGTGTGTATAGTTCCGATCATACTGCCCTGTGCTGTCGAGAGCAGTGTATACGTACCCTGCCTTCCAAGCCTGCATCTCATAGTCTAAGTGGGGAATCGGACTGTAACCACAGGATATTCGTATGGCCATGTAGTCCACCGTGTGTATAGTTCCGATCATACTGTCCTGTGCTGTCGAGAGCAGTGTATACGTACCCTGCCTTCCAAGCCTGCATCTCATAGTCTAAGTGGGGAATCGGACTGTAACCACAGGATATTCGTGTGGCCATGTAGTCCACCGTGTGTATAGTTCCGATCATACTGCCCTGTGCTGTCGAGAGCAGTGTATACGTACCCTGCCTTCCAAGCCTGCATCTCATAGTCTAAGTGGGGAATCGGACTGTAACCACAGGATATTCGTGTGGCCATGTAGTCCACCGTGTGTATAGTTCCGATCATACTGCCCTGTGCTGTCGAGAGCAGTGTATACGTACCCTGCCTTCCAAGCCTGCATCTCATAGTCTAAGTGGGGAATCGGACTGTAACCACAGGATATTCGTGTGGCCATGTAGTCCACCGTGTGTATAGTTCCGATCATACTGTCCTGTGCTGTCGAGAGCAGTGTATACGTACCCTGCCTTCCAAGCCTGCATCTCATAGTCTAAGTGGGGAATCGGACTGTAACCACAGGATATTCGTGTGGCCATGTAGTCCACCGTGTGTATAGTTCCGATCATACTGTCCGATGCTGTTGGAAACAGTGGATATGTGAAGACACCCACACACGGAACACTGGCTCAAGGCAGAGCAGTCAAGAGGATCAGTGAAGGTTGCGCATGGCGCGGAGGGATACAATGGCGACCCGGTCCATGATACTGGGCAGTGTTGGGGCTCCTGTTAAACCCACCAGGTGAGTCTACGTCAGGCCAGAAGACTAGCGATGTGTGGTGTCAAGTTACGAATGCCGCATCGTTGTAGGGACTAACGATTATCGTACCCACATATGGTGGACCCTGGTGTATGCCACAATCCCAATCTTGCCTTGAGCATCACACACTTCTCCCACGACAGGCATTGTGGTATGATGATACATAGCCTCCGATAACTGAAACGCCCTCGTCGTGTTATGCAGAACATTGACGTCCTAGCGGTATATGTATGAGATCCTAGGCCCTGTTATAAGCCGACCTTAACATCATCTTGTAAGCTTTTAGAAAGGGGGAAAATAGGAAGGATTATATTAAATAAGAAGAAAAGTGAAGTTAAATTGTACTACGTTACTTTATTGTATAATAGAATAGATTTACAATAGCATTGAAATTAATTGACAGGACAACAAGAGATAGAAGGATAAGTTATTGGGTAAGTTCGGAAACACAGAGAAGCATAGGAATAGCACTCGCCAATGCCTCCCCCGGGACTCACCGCCCCGACCTTCTGGTTGGATTTCCAGCTGGCTTCCCCGGTGACCTGTCGCCGACTGCACCCTTGGCTGGCTCTAAGGTCCCTTCACACTTCTCGCCCCACCCCACGTGCTTGTTTTAGAAATGTCTTCCTATTGGTTCCCTCTGTGCACCGAGGGCGGAGTTTCCCAGTAGTCTGTTAGTATTTAGAAGGAATTTAATGAGGTTTGCTGGACCCACATTTTCTGATTAACCTCGCACATTTATTGGTTAATTTACTCATTGCAGAAGTGGCTCGTTGTTTTAATTCAGTGTTTTGTAAACATACTTGTGACCTGCTTTTCCAACTCTGTAGTATAAACAGCAGTGTGCTTTCGTAACAGCCCACATCTGCTCCCATTTCTGGCTGGGATTCCAGGTGTGATATTCCAACAGGATAACATCCGACAGCACATGGCACGAGTCTCCCAGGACTGCCTTTGTCGTATCCAAAGTGAGCAGGCCATGGTATGGCCTGCTCGCTCCCCTGACATATCGCCAACTTGTCATGTGTGGGACAAGTTGAGACGCCAGCTGTCCAACATGAGTGGGTCTGCCTACCTCAGAACAACGCCCGGAGTCTGCTGGACTCCACGTCAGGCTGTACCGCAGTGCAAGGCGTTGCGACGCACTACTGGAGAAGACTAGATGATGTACCACAGATCCATATTATGTAATTGTCCAACATGAGTGGGTCCGCCTACCTCAGAACAACGCCCGGAGTCTGCTGGACTCCACGTCAGGCTGTACCGCAGTGCAAGGCGTTGCGACGCACTACTGGAGAAGACTAGATGATGTACCACAGATCCATATTATGTAATTGTCCAACTACTTTCTTTTCTGATCGTACGTATTGCTCACCTGATTCACTACCTCTATATACTTCTCTAGTATCATCCGATGCATAATTCTGTCTGCGCTATTATTATTATTATTTTCAAGGTGAGTTTGTATGTGTATGTATATAATTTTCAAACGGTTCCTGTCAACGTGGTGTACAAATAGTTTATAACAACTTCGTTTGAAAGTTACCTGACACAAGTTAGAAATACTTGACTACAATTACGTGTATGATAAACAGTCGATAACTTTGGAAAGTACATTAGAATTTTTATTCAGTGAACCTTTTATGGATATTATATTAATTACGGGTAAAATTAAGATAATTTTTACTAAAATATACAAAAATTTTCTCTTTATAACCAAACAACGTTATTATAAAATATAAATTATTTGTTTAGCCTTTTTTGATAAAGTGAAAAACAATACCTTATATATTGTGGTCAGAAAACTAAACTTTGATTAAACGTAAGACTTATTAAATAGAAAACGCAAAGTTAGAATACTGGCGCAAAGTTAGAATACTGGCGCAAAGTTAGAATACTGACGCAAAGTTAGAATACTGACGCAAAGTTAGAATACTGGCGCAAAGTTAGAATACTGGCGCAAAGTTAGAATACTGACGCAAAGTTAGAATACTGGCGCAAAGTTAGAATACTGGCGCAAAGTTAGAATACTGGCGCAAAGTTAGAATACTGACGCAAAGTTAGAATACTGACGCAAAGTTAGAATACTGACGGTACTCACTCATAACTTGAGTTGGAATAGTTTTCCTCAATTACAAACATTTTTGTGAAGATGCCAGTATTTAACTTTCTTTAATTTACTTCGCGAATCGTGGCGCGGTGATTAATATATTTTTCTAATCAGCCTCAAAATGAAAACTTTCTATATAAATGACACTTCAGTTGGTACTAAAACTAATATCATCATCCCAACATATATGTATCAGAGGTATCTAAGTTTGCAGCATTGTATGACAGGGTACTGGATTCTAAAGTCATGGTAAACCGTGTATGTGCACTGAAAAATATATTTTGTAGCGGCCACAAAATTATTTTGTTGGTATTCACCCTGGCAAATTTTTTTTTGGGGTACACGCTGGCCACTCAACTTCTGTGGTCACTAAATTTTATTTTGTGGCAGCTACAAAATTTTTCGTGTACACCACAAAAAATTTGGCAAGGTGAATACCAACAAAATATTTTTGTGGCCGCCACGAAATATTTTTTTCTGTGTGCCAATTTGAAGATTTAAAGTCCCATTATTTCTATGTTAGCACTATTAGCCAACATAAAAATCAAGATGATGCTAAAAAAAACAAACATGATTAAATATATTAGTGTTTGTATTGTAAGGACCAAGATTTGTTTACATCCATGTTTGTACAGCAAGCATTGGCGTTCTCACTACCGCTTCGACGAATCTGAAGAAACGAAACTTTCTCTAGACACTTTCCTTGATTACAACACTCAGAGTCACCCACTTTTACCAAGTCTTTTCAGTTGTGCAATGTCATCTACCTCTCACTTCATCGCCGATCCGGCAATACCATTGTCACGATAGCTGTCGAAGAAAGATATTGAAATCCCGGGCAACTTTATCAATGCCGATAAAGACGCTTTATGTAATACACTACCCACAATTCCGTCGCATAAATCCCCTCATAGATTAAATTGCAATTCTCTGATGAAAGTATTATCGCGCGAATATATTCTATCGCTGTTTCCTTCCTAGCTTCAGTAAAGGAATAGAAAAATTACTGTTTGTGAAGTAGGGTGTCATCTTTCAGGAAACTACTTCTCAAATCCCCAAATAAGAAAAGGAAGGTAAACCTGAAACATAAGTTGTATTTCTCTACATTGTTCCAATTTTGGGTACTGTTGTTATAGACATGCTTTGTTTTCCGTCGAAAAAACTGTTTTTAACCATGCATAAGTGATATTGTAAACTTTAATTAAATAGTAGGTATTGTGCATTTGCGCATACAGAAAAGCGATAAAAGAAAGATTATTGTGAATTTCGTGCCTTAATATCTTCATAAAGAATAACAGTAAATGTATCTTCGTTGAGCTCTCGTTAGTTTTTGATACCTAAAACGTGAGCTTGCCATGCTACCTCTTTGGCATATTCACCATTTGGTTGTTCTGAGCCTTATATAATCTTTAAAGTTACTTTTTGTGTTTTTTTTTATGGTTTAGAAATTTTATACGCATTATACAATTTTACAATGTTTTTTAAACTTATTAGTAAAATACGACTTCTGAAGTTTCGTTCAGTGTAGGTAGTGGCTATACGTGTGGCATATTGAAGTTTCGTACAGTCTAGGTAGTGGCTATACGTGTGGCATATTGAAGTTTCGTACAGTGTAGGTAGTGGCTATACGTGTGGCATATTGAAGTTTCGTACAGTGTAGGTAGTGGCTATACGTGTGGCATATTGAAGTTTCGTACAGTGTAGGTAGTGGCTATACGTGTGGCATATTGAAGTTTCGTACAGTGTAGGTAGTGGCTATACGTGTGGCATATTGAAGTTTCGTACAGTCTAGGTAGTGGCTATACGTGTGGCATATTGAAGTTTCGTACAGTGTAGGTAGTGGCTATACGTGTGGCATATTGAAGTTTCGTACAGTGTAGGTAGTGACTATACGTGTGGCATATTGAAGTTTCGTACAGTGTAGGTAGTGACTATACGTGTGGCATATTGAAGTTTCGTACAGTGTAGGTAGTGGCTATACGTGTGGCATATTGAAGTTTACACTGGTGTGGGTAGAGTTTGTTCAAGGTTTATTCGGATGTTATAAATGTTTTCAATTTTAGCAAATATCATACTTATTACAGCAAAAACAATAATTTTTTTTAAATTTCTAATTTACACCTGAAACGAGATTTTATTGTTTGAATACTTATTATAAAATATTTTAATGTGATGGCGGGACGGTTACAAATCCGAAGTTGGCAGAAATACGGCGACATGGCATGGCGTGTTGATTGTTGCTGAATGTAGTGTGAGAAAAATAATTAAAATTACAAGTTTGTACACGTTGTGTTTTTTTAAACCTACCTAGGCAAGTTACGCTATTGTGATAAATCTGTGTTTCTATAGCACGAATAGACATACACATACATGACAAAAGTCATGAGATAGCACTATGTAACTGAATGACTCGGGGCGCCTCTACTGCAGAACGACGTTGCACGGCCTAAACCAGTCTCAGTTGTGAATAAGTGGTCATGTCATTCGGATTGACTGTTATTTACATGCTCATAGCAAGGCAACGTGAGTTATCAGAGTTCGAACGGGACATGATTGTGGGTGCCAGAAGGATAGGACATTCAGTTTCAGAAGACAACACAGTGGCTGTCCACAGTTACTTGATGATCATGACCGGTGGAGGTTGGGTAGAATTGTCCGTACTAACAGAGCAGGAACGCTTGCTCAAATCACAGCCACATTCAATTCAGGAGGTGTCGTACGTGTATCTACCAGATTGGTGTAATGTACATTAGCTTCCATGGGATATGGAAGTAGAAGATCCACCAGAGTGCCCCTGCTAACATCACAACACCGGGCACAACGCCTCACTTGGGCTCGTGAGGTTGCTAATTGGACCCTGTAGGACTGGAAACTTGTGGCCTGGTTCGATGAGTCACGATACAGGTTGTTTCGGGCTGATGGCCGGGTTCGGGTATGGCGCAAACCCAATGAGGCCATGGATCCCAGTTGTCAACAAGGCACCGTGCAGGCTGGTGGTGGTTCTGTAATGGTGTGGGGTGTGTTCATATGGCATGGGTTGGGCCCACTTGTCCATGTACCCACAAAACTCATTGGTAACAACTACAAAACTCTCCCTGATGAACATTTGCAGCCGTGCATGTAGTTCAGTTTTCCTGACAACGATTGGATGTTCCAACATAATAATGCACCGTATAATCAGGCTGCGGATGTCCAGGACTGGTTCGAAGAGCATTGTGGAGAGTTCCAGCGAATGGAGTGGCCAGCACGTTCCCCGACATTAACCCAATCGAGCATTTATGGGACGTTTTGAAGAGAGCCATTCGCACCCAAGATCCTGCACCCAGAAATACTAGGGAACTTTGGGCAGCTATTCAGACAGCATGGCTTAACATCCCTCCAAAGGTCTTCCGTCCACTCATAGAGTCCGTGTCACGTCGAGTTACAGTACTTCTTCGGACTAGAGGAGCCTCTACACTTTATTAGACGGATATCCCATGGCCTTTGTCATGCCATTGTGCTGTAACGTGTGTCCTGACTGCTGCGTCTGAAAGGGTATTCTTGTGTCTCATTACGCTGGACCAGCATATGTGTGTGTGTGTGTGAATACAAATATTGGACGTGCAAAATTTATACGTTTTACCCGTGAACTGTTTTATGACAAAATTAGTTATTTTAAAGTCACTTTTGTTTATTTATCATAACTTTGTAACTTCGCCTTAGGTGTTTGAAACACAATACTGTATACCGTGATATGGTTTATCTGAATTCAATGGTTTCCATATTCACAACAAATTGCTATGCCCATAGAGGAAATTTTAAATAAATAATGAAATAAACTCCTGTATAAACTAAGTACCTATGCAGAGAAATACAACCAGAATAAAAGTTACGGTAGGCCTATGTGTTAGCACGTTCAGCACTCTATTTGAAGTTTGTCGCTACTAGGTACAAACAATAAGCGACACGAGTTGCGCGCCTAAATGTACTGTCTTTTTCGTTCAACTATTTTCTCCTTTGTTATAATATTTATTCCATGTGTGGCTGTTCTTGTAATGAAATAACACAACACATATCAATATCAATAAGTTAAGAGCTACAGTTATTTCCCTTACTGTTGTAAAAGGGTTAAAGACAGTCGCAACAAAATAGTAACATGTATCATGAACGTAATTCAAAATAAAGATAGACAGAGAGAAAGGGGTTCGGAATACATATATACGTGTATATGAGGATGACGTTGCGATAGCAATAGTACGTGTAAAGAATTGACTGTGTAGAGTGCTAACCCTACCTGCACAGTCACGATCGTTGAAACTGAGTACTAAATTGTTGATGTGCTCATTGAAAATCAGAATTATTTACCCTTTTACTCCTTGATAACAAAAAAAAAAAAACAGTGCTTGAACTGGAAATGAGCTTGACTTTAGTGATGTTTGAAGGCGACCTGACATTTGCCCGGCCCAATCCAGTCTAAGAATACACATACACTTGAGCTCACCAATCTGAAGTAACTAGTACAATTTGTAGAGCCAGCAACACATCAGTCTGGTAGCAAAGATACTTGGGGACAGAGCGAACACGGGCACAAACAGGAACACTCGGAGGAAAACTTGCTACAGCTACGAAATGTCAACAATGGACGACTGTGTTTGAAAAATATCTGGAAGGATAATCAAGCTCAGAATAGCTAGACTTTTCTCAGAAAAACCAAATAATTCATCCAGATGGCAATAAAAATTAGCAAATTATTTGTGGCTTCGAAAATATTAGCCACATGATTGTAATATATCTGCTTTGGATAGCGGCCTTCGAAACACTAGTGCCCTCGTGATGGTTATAAATTAAAATACTTGAAAATGTTAAGAAATCACACCAAAATTCTTAAGTGTTCTTTCAAAAATAATTAATTTAATTAAAACATTTGCAATTAGCTAGCGGCAGATCCATGGTCCAGTTCAGGTTTGCCGTAGTAAATGTCGTGTATGTATGACAAACAACATGCTTGTGTGAAAAATGTAGTAGAAGGTCGTACTAACGGTGTTAGGTCAAAAACATCATTTATAATTATTTGGTAGGAATTAGTGTTTGGAAATATCATTTCGATGAGCTAGAAGTTCTCAATGATCAAGTACACCGACGGATCATCTCTCGAGATGCGCAGTATCCCTGGGCGATGTCTTCCCTACATGTAACCACACGGCTTATGTTGCTAACATACAGTTCAACAGACGTCTCACGAGTTCTAGCTAACCTCTCTGAAAGATACGCTATTACAGGCCTACTTATTACTTATCTTCGTCTCTAGTAGACGGCCTGCGGTTTCAGGGGTACGAACTTGGACTTCACTATAAATAACCTGGTGCACATCCCTCCCGGGTTGGCTACCTGACTTCGTGTAACAAGATATCCGTCTTTCCTCTTGAAAAATTAACTTAAAGAACTCTTTTAAAGCTGACTTATCACAAGGGTTACCATTTAAATCTATCTGTATTGTCACTTAAAACTGGCCCAACGTTCAAAAATGCATATAGTCATATGGACTTGTAAGCATACATACATAGTGTAGAAACAGAAATAAATAAATATGGAGCCAAAGTAAGAATAATGTTAAAACAAAATTAATATTATGAAGACTGTTTCAAAATAAATAAGAATTTTTTTTTTCACAAAATAAAATAAATAATGTGAACATTAATATTGAGCCTGTTAATCATAAAAAAATCACGGGTTAGTTACCAATCAATCTTATAGCTCAAAAAGCTTGTATTACAATAACCGTAAGAAGGATAATCACTATAGACATTGTTAAAATAGACCATAAAGCTGATTTAAATAATGATATAAATTTAAACTGTTAACTTTCGTACGTAATGGTTTTTGAAATATGACCGAATTCTTTGAACAGATATAAAACAACAAACAAAGCATTTTACAGTTAAAACGTAGAAGTCACATGGCGGTGTTTGTTTACATGCAGCGGAAGGATACGTAATCAGTAGCCAGAAGCATATATTTAGCAGGGCTTCATAAAAGTGTGAAGTAACCTTGAAATGTGTATAAAATGTACAATGAACAGTATATTGATGTGAACCGCCTGCTGCCTGCCATTCCAGTAGAAGATACGGAAGGCTTCCAGGCCGCTAGTATCCTGTACCAACTGGGTATCCTTGTGTGATAAGTAGCGAGAATGAGAGCTTGGTGTAGCCGTCATTGCTTACGCTAACAAACTCCTTTCTACGA
This sequence comes from Dryococelus australis, assembly GCA_029891345.1. Classification (NCBI taxonomy): domain Eukaryota; kingdom Metazoa; phylum Arthropoda; class Insecta; order Phasmatodea; family Phasmatidae; genus Dryococelus; species Dryococelus australis. Next base: position 618,886 of record CM057007.1, on the reverse strand, counting down.
GAGCCGATAAGTGCTCCTGACGTGGGGAGTTTGCCGTTCACTTCTGTGGCAAACAAACACGCTACAGCAAAACATTATATCGCAAAATTTTGGCTGTGATTCGTTCTTTTCATATCTTTTGTATGCTTGTGTCATTATTTTAATCCACAAAAGGGTGCAAATTATCACACATTTACTCATTCATATTTATATTTAAATACAGAAATTTTAATACTCTTATTTAGATGTGATGCTTTAAGAAAGTTTCCTATTGGATGTAACGCATGTTTTCAAATGTATAACATAAGATAATGTAACGATGTGTTCCTAAACACAGAACGCTGCTGTAAAGTTCCGTCAAAATACTTTCACGTTTATGTAAATTTATCAATCTGGTGGACTATAACCTTTTCATTTTCGCTGCTTGTATATTCTAATTTATGTAAATTTTAATTTTTTGTGCCTCTATTATAACAGTAACTCGAAGGTATAATATAGTTATTGAGACACACAGTATTTGTATGCACTGAGAGGTTGTGTACGAGAAATTATGAATGGAATATAGATGAATCGTTTGTATAAAGGTGCTGTGTGCGATTCAATATATTAATCGTACGCAAACATTTTAAATCATACGTATACATTTTTGTAGTATCCACGTACGATTAAAATTTCGTAAATACTTTAAGGTTGCTCGCCTGTGATGTTGTGGGTTCTAGTACTCACTGCCTCTTCAAATCATTTCTTCGCAAACAAAATTAAATCTAGATAATTAGTCAACTACAGAAAAAACAAATATTATTTTCTAACTACATTTAGTAAACGCTAGTTGCTGGATATCGCGCCTATAATTTTTGCAATAATGGGAAGCTGTCATGAGCTTTTTACCTGCACAGGCGAGCTCAGGGTTTGGTAATGGGAGCACGACCTTGAAAATTAACTTTTACGAGATTGAAAATGCAGAGTAAGAATATATTTGAACATATTCATTAGACACAGTTTACACTACATTAAATATATTTTTAATTTAGCTGTTATTTAAAACGCACAGACTATTTTTTGAAAATACGAAACTGGCAAGATACATTTGTTATTTCCCCGACATGGTGCAATAGGAGATGCAGCTGTACTCCCTGCGTCCCATCAAGGCGCACTTGCATGCAGTGTCACGTGTTTAGGTAGAACTCACGTTGGTAGATAGGAATGTAGTTCCGTGTGGAAATATTCAGTCTGGTGGTTCACTTTTGGCTCTACCATAGCACAATATAACTTTCTTATAAGCTTTCTGAAACATTTTTTAATGACCACAAATCGTTTAGGGTGATTGCTTTTTATTGTTTTAGTTATTTGTAAAGTTTGATTATTAAAAACCGCAGAATAACGCATTTATAAGGGCAAATACACAAAAGTGCTGTTTGTACAACCAAAAGAAATATCTCACTGCGAAATAATAAAGGCATGAACACACTGGCAAAACACAGCTACTACTCAGAAAGACATGGGGCTGTGGTGATGTAGTGGTTAGATTACTCGCCTCCCGGTGGGGTCACCCCCACATTTTTGCATGTGGGAATCGGGCCAGACGATATCCCTGTGGTCGGCGGGTTTTCTCGGGTATCTCCCGTTTCCCCCAAATTTGTATTCCGGCGCTGCTCCATACTCACCTCGCTTCACCTTCGTCGGCTCTCCAGACCTCGATTTTAAGAGCCGCCCTAATCCTTTCACTCACTCACTCGTTTCTTTTGCCATTATTATAACATATTCAAATGAACGAACTTTCTACTCAGAACTTTGGTCGTTCATTCCGAGAGTAGTATTTCTTTACCGCCATGTAATTATTTTCAATGGCACATAAAAGAGTTAGGAAAAAGCACTTCAACATGTTGCCATTATGCTTCCGTGTACTTTGGTCAGAAACGACAATGACCGAACGTCGTTCTCTATCTCGTACGACGAGTTGTAATTTAGTGTACGCAGTGCCACATGATCGGCCAACATTACTCTGGAGATGCAGTATCGTAACATAAACACCTCATATTTAATGTAGCGTGTCATGAAGAGCTCTAACTATTTTCGTCCCCATTTCCCCCCAATTGCTCAGTCGCCTCATTACCTCCCCTGTGCCTAGGAACACTTTACTGTTTCCCGTCATACGCGTTATCACATCTCGCAGAGGAGCATCGCTTCCGGTTCCGGTTAATACAGCCTAAGTTCGCACGTCAATTTCAGACTATAGTCCATTTACGGCTACTTCCCACATTTCTGAAGCCGTGCTGAATTCCTACTTTCAGGATATTTCCCCGCGCCAGGCAAACAAATCTTAAGCAAGTACAGAAGTGTACACTGAGGAGACAACACCGTATTCGTGCATACTCAGTTTAATGACATTTAACATTACAACTATTTCTTACTGAGCATGAATTGGCCAACACACCTATATTCTCTCTGGCTTTATTCATATTTATTATAAATGAAATATTATAGTCATAGACCAAATGTACGTTAAAGCTGAATTAAAATTAATATAAGACCTAATTTTATGTTGAGGGAAATATAAAACGCTTGCGAAACATGGCATATTTTAGAATCAAAAAACGCGTTATAGTTGGGGTAATGTTTTATAGGTTTGATTCAAAAAGTGTAAAGACAGCGAGAACATAGGGCCTTGTCTACAACAGGCGATTTCCACGGACGTGTTTGACGATTCTTGATGGTGAGTGGAGCACGTGACCTCCTGACGTCATCGTTTTCAGCTTGAGCGTCTGAAGGTCCGCAGTCCTAAGATTATTCGCCAACTTGAACTTTGTCCGTGGACCATGTCTGACGCTCATCTTGGATATTAATAATAACTCTATGCACTGTACAAAGTTTGGTGCGCAACTAACATAAACTTCCCTCTACAACACGCGCAAATTAGAAAAAAAATATATTTAATACATAGATTTTTCTATATATTTTAATAAATACAAAATATTGATTAAATTAACGAACTAGCGTCTAGGCCCAGAAATTAAGAATGCCAAATGACTGATATTATGTATGTAATTTTTTTTATCTAAAATTAAAACTTCGAAATAATTATCCAGGTTGCCTACAGCTCGGTACTTAACAACGAATCATAATGATCAGCCACTCCGCGAAAGACAAAACAAAAGAGGAGTTGGCGCGTAAGATATAGTTTCATCTGGTGACTGTTTTTAAAGCTCTGTGCCAGACATTGTAAACGTGGGCATCAACATAACTGATAGCTTCGTACATAAACGTGGATGGCGTCAACTGTGGACTACGTAGAGCGACGGTTCTATAGGAGTGCATTGGTTATATCTATTATCTAGGAGTGCATTGGTTATATCTATTATCTAGGAGTGCATTGGTTATATCTATTTTCTAGGAGTGCATTGGTTAGATCTATTATGTAGGAGTGTATTGGTTAGATCTATTATTTAGGAGTGCATTGGTTATATCTATTATCTAGGAGTGCATTGGTTATATCTATTATCTAGGAGTGCATTGGTTAGATCTATTATGTAGGAGTGCATTGGTTAGATCTATTATGTAGGAGTGCATTGGTTAGATCTATTATTTAGGAGTGCATTGGTTAGATCCATTATCTAGGAGTGCATTGGTTATCTATATGTAGAGTGCATGGTATTTATTATGTAGGAGTGCATTGGTTATATCTATTATTAGGAGTGCATTGGTTAATCTATTATTAGGAGTGCATTGGTTATATTATTATCTAGGAGTGCATTGGTTATATATATTATTAGGAGTGCATTGGTTAGATCTATTATTAGGAGTGCATTGGTTAGATCTATTATCTAGGAGTGCATTGGTTATATCTATTATCTAGGAGTGCATTGGTTATATTATTATGCTAGGAGTGCATTGGTTAGATTATTATGTAGGAGTGCATTGGTTAATCTATTATGTAGGAGTGCATTGGTTATATCTATTATTTAGGAGTGCATTGGTTAATCTATTATTGTAGGAGTGCATTGGTTTAATCTATTATGTAGGAGTGCATTGGTTAGATCTATTATGTAGGAGTGCATTGGTATTATTATCATTTTTATTATTTTAGGAGTACATTGGTTAGATGTATTTCTGCTGATTTGTTTTTATTGTTCTCTAAGAAAATCTAAGCCTAAGTAATTAAACTAATTCTTTAAAAAATTAATAAATATAAAAATTTCACTTTGGAAATAATTTAAATATTTATTCTTTTAGTTTTATATGTGTTAATTCGCCTGTATTTACGCGTGCATGTATTTTTTGAATATTACTTATATCGAAAATCAAGAGTATAGGCTATTCATGGTAAAGGGAGCACTTTTGAAAGCCCTCTCATTTGGAATAGAAGTCATTAGAAATGCGTTATCCTTAGGTGTTAACTTCCGAGTAGGGTGGAATATGCACACTGTGTTAATTACTTACATAGGAATACTTATTTTTAAATTTGGGGAAAAAATTAAGAAATGGTTGAAATTAAAAAGTTACTAGGGCCTCAAAAGTGCCCAGTTTACCGTGAACAGCCTATAAATTGTTTTATGTTTTGTTAATTTTTACATTTTCAATTATTAAGTTTGCAATATCAGTTGTTTAACCTTATTGACGAACGTTCCTCTCATACCAGCATCATTTTTAGATAATGATGTATACGGACACACGGTCAAAATATTTCTTTGCATATTATGTGTGATATGATTGGAAGGTAATTATCGATAAACATAAATACCAAAAATTAAATGAGAGAATGAGCATGCAAAAACGTGTGTGTTGTTCATAATACGTCATCTGATTTTCGTGAATGTGTGTGCCTATTTCTGAATCAAGAACAGTGGAAAGTTACAATAAAAATGAACAGCAGTGAGAGACGTTTGTCTCGTTGTCCTCTGTTACGGCTTCAAATGGCGCCTGTCGTCGATGAAAATGCCAAAAGTTTAACCTACTTCGCAATTGTACACATTAACTACCCGGAAAATCTGAAGCCCAGTTTTATACAGCGCCGTATTAACTTTTTCGAGTATTTTAAACCGTGGACAATTCACGTTAAAACCACGTAGTATTTGTACGACTTCTGCCATAGCAACTTCTATACTACCAGTGGCGCAGTCAGGAATTTATCAAGGGGGGGGGGGGGGGCTTTTAACGTCGAGGTCTTGATAGCTGATGAGGGCGAAGTGAGGTGGGTATGGTGCTGCGCCAGAATGTAAGGTGAGGGAAACGGGAGATCCCCGAGAAAACCGACCAGTGGCATGGTCCGGCAAGATTACCACGTGTGAAAATCCGAGAGCGACCCCGCCGCCAAGCGAACTCGGTTCGCCTTGGTGAGAGGCGAGTGGTCTAACCACTATACCAACAAAGTGAGATTATGTATACTGACTGTCATGAGGAGAGCTGTAACATTGGTGTCAGCATTGCTGACGCACGTGTTTATTAGGACAAATCACATAACAATAATTACTTTGTAACATACATCGTAATGCACCACTGACAATTCTGTGTTAGCCTACTTGGTTTCTCACGACCCGACAGAAGATATGGGATGACAAAACTCTATACAGAATACAACGCCTGACTTGAGGACAAATACAAGCGAATACGAAACATGTCTCAGCAAACATACTTTATGAGTAACCAAATTACAGATAGTGCAAACCTTTATCTCTCGAGGCGTGAATAGTAAAATGTATCGCAGTTTAGAGCAATTACATATCTTTAGCCTAATGAAAGGCTTTTTAATAATTTCTATACCAACGGTTGGCATCCTTAGGGCCGGCCAAACGGGGGAGTTGCAACCTCTTTCCCTCAGGCTTCAGCCTCCGTATACTACTCGTCACGTCAAAGAGAGTGGTGCCGCGGTGGTGTAGTGGTTAGATACTCACCTCTCACCAAGGAGAACCGGGTTCGAGTCCCGGTGGTGTCACTCGTGGTTTTTCGCATGCGGAGATCCTTCCGGACCAGGCAGCTGGTCGGCGGGTTTTCTCGAGGATCTTCTGTTTCCCGCACCCTTTCATTCCGGCACTGCTCCATACCCACTTCACTTCACCCTCATCAGCTCTCAAGACCTCGATGTTAAGAGTCACCCAAATCTGTCCACTTTATTCGCCGTAAGGGTGGGTTCACACTGTGTCACGCAGCACCTTAGTTCACGCCTACTCTACACTAAAGTAGGTGCACACTGGAACGTTGAATTCGCAGTTTGCAGTTTAGACGCAGCTAGCATGGTTAAGGCACATTCTGAATCTTACTCTGATTAAGAAATGGCAGATTTAAGGCTACCTTACGATGTTAGCAGAAAAAAAGAAATGAATTTTGGCGTGGTGAATATGTGCACAGAAAAAGCTGCAACTTGAGAGATTGCCGAAATCCTGTTTGTTATTCGTAACTCTGAAAGCCTAAAATTCGCTATTTTATGCCGTATTTACGGGCGAATGCTTTGGCTGAGCGAGAGGAAATTGTTACTACCCAAATATTGTTGTTGATGTGCCTGACCAAAGTATTGTGTCAGTACTTTATCGTTTTTCAATAAAATAAAGGAATTTAGTCTTACGAACCAGGGATGGTTTATATGGCCCATGGTCTGACATGAACAGTTGTAGTACTTGATAATATAACCTTTCAACAAAAATTATTATTCTACCGAAGTAAAATATATTTTACAGCATACTCGTACGATGTATCCACGGATGTTATCTATTAGATATGTTGGTAGCTTTCCGGAAAAAAAAAACAGAAATTATTACTTTTTTTCATTTCTTTCAACAGCTGGTTTTGGCAGTTCAAGACCCAACTCCTGGTGATCTGAGTACCTTGAAACAAGTAACATATAAAAATAAGTCAACCAACTCACACTTAATAAATTTAAGTTTGCAGCTATACTCTATGCCGAATAAAAACACTATTTTTTTGTAAAGCGGCAAACATGGACAAAATCGATTGGAAATGCCTGTTTAGCCGCAGAACATCGTTATCGAAAATAAACGCTTGAGGCATTAAAATAAAATATTTAAAAAGAACCACATCCGGCGATCGCACATAGTTAATTTGAAAGGCAAACCAATTTTTTTTCATCCATTTCCATATTCATTGTTTGCTTTCCTGAAAACGAATGTTTGTACAGCTCTATGACGTGAATTGAAGACCAGTTTATAAAAAGTAGTTTTGACTGAAAATAATAGCATTTCTTTAACGTCAAGCATTTGTTTCCAGGCATCAATTGCATTTTACACTAACGATTAAAATTTGTTGTGTTGTTCAACTCGTATATACGCATTATCCCGTAATCAAAGGTTAATCCAACATTTGAATAAGAGTTTTAGTTTTACAGTCATATCACACACTGATAAATTTGGAAAAAATGTCCATAAATACAGCAGCCAAAATATGATTTTAATTATAGAACAACTCCAACACGAGCTCACAGTACTTAAAATTAAACCTCCTGGATGTCATAGACCCCTTACAGTATACACTATCTATGTCTCATATGTATATTGCACTATTGTGAATAAAACGCATGGCTTGGAATCTATAATATAAAACTTTCAATACGGAAACAAATATGTTAAATCAACACTTGAGTAATTAGCAGAACTGTTTTTATTGTGTTACATTAACTGCGTGAACAATTATTCAACTACGCGATGCAAGGTAGAGAGACAAGGCCTGAATAAAAGCAATTTATGGGTGGTTATTTGAGGTAGTATCGTTTATTTAAATTTATGGTATTTCTCATAATTCCGAACAAAATCTAACGAATTTAAAACGGTATCGTGGAAAATATGTTTATTTTTTTTAAGGTTGCTTGTTAATAGCATTGGTTCAAGGGGTAGATTCGGTTACCATATTGTTTATATAAATATATAACTTAGGTTTAGGATATTTTTGTGAATATGTAGAGGCTTTTAGAACATCGAACAATATTTTATTACAATTTAGAGACTATTATAGTTTGACTTCTAATGCTTCAATATTCAATCTCAAAAGGTAAACAATAATTTCCAGGCTACTCCATCGATATTACAGTTATTCTATCATCTGAGTACTATAACTACGCCTTCTCAAAGAAGAAATGTCGTTAATGAGTGTTAAATACGGGTCATGGTTAGTGTGATGAACTGGAATGGCGTGATTATTTCCTGTCACATTGCACTGTTGACAGCTGTCTCACGTCGAATGCCATGCGCTATTACCTGTGGGGACTTCCTAAGAGCCAGACATAGTAGTTCTTCGCCAGCGAGAGTGCCAAGGTTGCCAGCAGATAAGTGCAGTTCCTGGAGTAGTTGAACGTGTCAATGACGGGGCGTGTTCAGGTGTGCATTCAGGTACAAGGTGGACATTATTGTAGAGTACTTATTGTAGAGTGACGTATCAATGACGGGGCGTGTTCAGGTGTGCATTCAGGTACAAGGTGGACATTATTGTAGAGTACTTATTGTAGAGTGACGTATCAATAACGGGGCGTGTTCAGGTGTGCATTCAGGTACAAGGTGGACATTATTGTAGAGTACTTATTGTATAGTGACGTATCAATAACGGGGCGTGTTCAGGTGTGCATTCAGGTACAAGGTGGACATTATTGTAGAGTACTTATTGTAGAGTGACGTATCAATAACGGGGCGTGTTCAGGTGTGCATTCAGGTACAAGGTGGACATTATTGTAGAGTACTTATTGTAGAGTGACGTATCAATGACGGGGCGTGTTCAGGTGTGCATTCAGGTACAAGGTGGACATTATTGTAGAGTACTTATTGTAGAGTGACGTATCAATGACGGGGCGTGTTCAGGTGTGCATTCAGGTACAAGGTGGACATTATTGTAGAGTACTTATTGTAGAGTACTTATTGTAGAGTGACGTATCAATAACGGGGCGTGTTCAGGTGTGCATTCAGGTACAAGGTGGACATTATTGTAGAGTACTTATTGTAGAGTGACGTATCAATAACGGGGCGTGTTCAGGTGTGCATTCAGGTACAAGGTGGACATTATTGTAGAGTACTTATTGTAGAGTGACGTATCAATGACGGGGCGTGTTCAGGTGTGCATTCAGGTACAAGGTGGACATTATTGTAGAGTACTTATTGTAGAGTGACGTATCAATGACGGGGCGTGTTCAGGTGTGCATTCAGGTACAAGGTGGACATTATTGTAGAGTACTTATTGTAGAGTACTTATTGTAGAGTGACGTATCAATAACGGGGCGTGTTCAGGTGTGCATTCAGGTACAAGGTGGACATTATTGTAGAGTACTTATTGTAGAGTGACGTATCAATGACGGGGCGTGTTCAGGTGTGCATTCAGGTACAAGGTGGACATTATTGTAGAGTACTTATTGTAGAGTGACGTATCAATGACGGGGCGTGTTCAGGTGTGCATTCAGGTACAAGGTGGACATTATTGTAGAGTACTTATTGTAGAGTGACGTATCAATGACGGGGCGTGTTCAGGTGTGCATTCAGGTACAAGGTGGACATTATTGTAGAGTACTTATTGTAGAGTGACGTATCAATAACGGGGCGTGTTCAGGTGTGCATTCAGGTACAAGGTGGACATTATTGTAGAGTACTTATTGTAGAGTGACGTATCAATGACGGGGCGTGTTCAGGTGTGCATTCAGGTACAAGGTGGACATTATTGTAGAGTACTTATTGTAGAGTGACGTATCAATGACGGGGCGTGTTCAGGTGTGCATTCAGGTACAAGGTGGACATTATTGTAGAGTACTTATTGTAGAGTACTTATTGTAGAGTGACGTATCAATAACGGGGCGTGTTCAGGTGTGCATTCAGGTACAAGGTGGACATTATTGTAGAGTACTTATTGTAGAGTGACGTATCAATGACGGGGCGTGTTCAGGTGTGCATTCAGGTACAAGGTGGACATTATTGTAAAGTACTTATTGTAGAGTGACGTGTCAATGACGGGGCGTGTTCAGGTGTGCATTCAGGTACAAGGTGGACATTATTGTAGAGTACTTATTGTAGAGTGACGTATCAATGACGGGGCGTGTTCAGGTGTGCATTCAGGTACAAGGTGGACATTATTGTAGAGTACTTATTGTAGAGTGACGTATCAATGACGGGGCGTGTTCAGGTGTGCATTCAGGTACAAGGTGGACATTATTGTAGAGTACTTATTGTAGAGTGACGTATCAATGACGGGGCGTGTTCAGGTGTGCATTCAGGTACAAGGTGGACATTATTGTAGAGTACTTATTGTAGAGTGACGTATCAATAACGGGGCGTGTTCAGGTGTGCATTCAGGTACAAGGTGGACATTATTGTAGAGTACTTATTGTAGAGTGACGTATCAATGACGGGGCGTGTTCAGGTGTGCATTCAGGTACAAGGTGGACATTATTGTAGAGTACTTATTGTAGAGTGACGTATCAATGACGGGGCGTGTTCAGGTGTGCATTCAGGTACAAGGTGGACATTATTGTAGAGTACTTATTGTAGAGTACTTATTGTAGAGTGACGTATCAATAACGGGGCGTGTTCAGGTGTGCATTCAGGTACAAGGTGGACATTATTGTAGAATACTTATTGTAGAGTGACGTATCAATGACGGGGCGTGTTCAGGTGTGCATTCAGGTACAAGGTGGACATTATTGTAGAGTACTTATTGTAGAGTACTTATTGTAGAGTGACGTGTCAATGACGGGGCGTGTTCAGGTGTGCATTCAGGTACAAGGTGGACATTATTGTAGAGTACTTATTGTAGAGTGACGTATCAATGACGGGGCGTGTTCAGGTGTGCATTCAGGTACAAGGTGGACATTATTGTAGAGTACTTATTGTAGAGTGACGTATCAATGACGGGGCGTGTTCAGGTGTGCATTCAGGTACAAGGTGGACATTATTGTAGAGTACTTATTGTAGAGTGACGTATCAATGACGGGGCGTGTTCAGGTGTGCATTCAGGTACAAGGTGGACATTATTGTAGAGTACTTATTGTAGAGTGACGTATCAATAACGGGGCGTGTTCAGGTGTGCATTCAGGTACAAGGTGGACATTATTGTAGAGTACTTATTGTAGAGTGACGTATCAATGACGGGGCGTGTTCAGGTGTGCATTCAGGTACAAGGTGGACATTATTGTAGAGTACTTATTGTAGAGTGACGTATCAATGACGGGGCGTGTTCAGGTGTGCATTCAGGTACAAGGTGGACATTATTGTAGAGTACTTATTGTAGAGTACTTATTGTAGAGTGACGTATCAATAACGGGGCGTGTTCAGGTGTGCATTCAGGTACAAGGTGGACATTATTGTAGAATACTTATTGTAGAGTGACGTATCAATGACGGGGCGTGTTCAGGTGTGCATTCAGGTACAAGGTGGACATTATTGTAGAGTACTTATTGTAGAGTACTTATTGTAGAGTGACGTATCAATAACGGGGCGTGTTCAGGTGTGCATTCAGGTACAAGGTGGACATTATTGTAGAGTACTTATTGTAGAGTGACGTATCAATGACGGGGCGTGTTCAGGTGTGCATTCAGGTACAAGGTGGACATTATTGTAGAGTACTTATTGTAGAGTGACGTATCAATGACGGGGCGTGTTCAGGTGTGCATTCAGGTACAAGGTGGACATTATTGTAGAGTACTTATTGTAGAGTGACGTATCAATGACGGGGCGTGTTCAGGTGTGCATTCAGGTACAAGGTGGACATTATTGTAGAGTACTTATTGTAGAGTGACGTATCAATAACGGGGCGTGTTCAGGTGTGCATTCAGGTACAAGGTGGACATTATTGTAGAGTACTTATTGTAGAGTGACGTATCAATGACGGGGCGTGTTCAGGTGTGCATTCAGGTACAAGGTGGACATTATTGTAGAGTACTTATTGTAGAGTGACGTATCAATGACGGGGCGTGTTCAGGTGTGCATTCAGGTACAAGGTGGACATTATTGTAGAGTACTTATTGTAGAGTGACGTATCAATGACGGGGCGTGTTCAGGTGTGCATTCAGGTACAAGGTGGACATTATTGTAGAGTACTTATTGTAGAGTGACGTATCAATGACGAGGCGTGTTCAGGTGTGCATTCAGGTACAAGGTGGACATTATTGTAGAGTACTTATTGTAGAGTGACGTATCAATGACGGGGCGTGTTCAGGTGTGCATTCAGGTACAAGGTGGACATTATTGTAGAGTACTTATTGTAGAGTACTTATTGTAGAGTGACGTATCAATAACGGGGCGTGTTCAGGTGTGCATTCAGGTACAAGGTGGACATTATTGTAGAATACTTATTGTAGAGTGACGTATCAATGACGGGGCGTGTTCAGGTGTGCATTCAGGTACAAGGTGGACATTATTGTAGAGTACTTATTGTAGAGTACTTATTGTAGAGTGACGTATCAATAACGGGGCGTGTTCAGGTGTGCATTCAGGTACAAGGTGGACATTATTGTAGAGTACTTATTGTAGAGTGACGTATCAATGACGGGGCGTGTTCAGGTGTGCATTCAGGTACAAGGTGGACATTATTGTAGAGTACTTATTGTAGAGTGACGTATCAATGACGGGGCGTGTTCAGGTGTGCATTCAGGTACAAGGTGGACATTATTGTAGAGTACTTATTGTAGAGTGACGTATCAATGACGGGGCGTGTTCAGGTGTGCATTCAGGTACAAGGTGGACATTATTGTAGAGTACTTATTGTAGAGTGACGTATCAATAACGGGGCGTGTTCAGGTGTGCATTCAGGTACAAGGTGGACATTATTGTAGAGTACTTATTGTAGAGTGACGTATCAATGACGGGGCGTGTTCAGGTGTGCATTCAGGTACAAGGTGGACATTATTGTAGAGTACTTATTGTAGAGTGACGTATCAATGACGGGGCGTGTTCAGGTGTGCATTCAGGTACAAGGTGGACATTATTGTAGAGTACTTATTGTAGAGTGACGTATCAATGACGGGGCGTGTTCAGGTGTGCATTCAGGTACAAGGTGGACATTATTGTAGAGTACTTATTGTAGAGTGACGTATCAATGACGAGGCGTGTTCAGGTGTGCATTCAGGTACAAGGTGGACATTATTGTAGAGTACTTATTGTAGAGTGACGTATCAATGACGGGGCGTGTTCAGGTGTGCATTCAGGTACAAGGTGGACATTATTGTAGAGTACTTATTGTAGAGTACTTATTGTAGAGTGACGTATCACTGCTGGTAGACATACATGGCCACAACTATTCCAACTGGAATGTGCCAGAAACACTATTACGAATACATCCAGTACAAGATTGGAAGGTCTGTAACTCGTAAACTATCTACTTCTTTCTCTTTCTCTACTCTACGACGTGTAAAAAACTACCCGAGGTCGACCATAGGAGAAGACAGGTTATCGGCCGGGGCATTGCTGAATATCGAGGGACAGATGCTGTGTGATCTGGACTTCCAGGATATTATCAATTCCTTTACCCAAAGGAAGGCTAAAAAAAAAGAGTTTCGGATAAGACATTAGTTATCTTACTAGGATTAAGTTAAAGTTTTTGTTCGTTCATGGAAAGCAAATTAGATTTCTGAATGTTGTCCTTCCTATTGAATGTTGTCCTTCCTATTGAATGTTGTCCTTCCTATTGAATGTTGTCCTTCCTATTGAATGTTGTCCTTCCTATTGAATGTTGTCCTTCCTATTGGATGTTGTCCTTCCTATTGAATGTTGTCCTTCCTATTGAATGTTGTCCTTCCTATTGAATGTTGTCCTTCCTATTGAATGTTGTCCTTCCTATTGAATGATACCATGTCTGTGTTTTCGTTGTAATCATTTTCATAATATTTGCAGTTCTGTTTGTCATTATTTTTTTAATGTTGGGATTTATTAACAATACATTTACACGTTGGTTCAAATTAAAATGTCGCACCTCGTATACTCTCCGTGGATCTTAAAATAACAAATAAATATCAGGTAGCAACAATAAAACAGTTTTACTGGAGGGGCGACACATTTTGATAGGCCTACAGGCCCGCTACAAAGGAAATCCGGCCTTACCTTCACCAGTAACCATGAAGAACTGACACCATTATATGCTAGTAACCATGAAGAACTGACAGCATTATATGCTAGTAACCATGAAGAACTGACACCATTATATGCTAGTAACCATGAAGAACTGACACCATTATATGCTAGTAAATACATTCGGAGTAAACTCAGGACAATGAAATTATATATATATATATATATATATATACGTTTTATTCCATTTTATTTATAGTTTATACTATCAGCCCACCCTCGCTTCGCTCAGGTTTTTTGGAGTTATTAAAATACATACCTATATATGGTCTGAAAGATTTTTACTTTATCATCGGAAATAGTTTTATCGTCGTGTTACTGTTCGTTTATTGGCAAGATGTATTTTTACTACCCGCGACTACCTGTGATAACCCCCGACTACCTGCAACTACTTCAGACTACCTTCGACTGCCCGTGACTAACTGCAGCTACCTGCGACTACACGCAAATATTTTAATATTAAGATACACAATTACTTCTAACATAGTTTCAATTTATCTCTAATAATGCTTAGAAAGTAGCCAAGTATCTCATTATTTTCCGACTTGGTTTATAAATTTTGAAATTTCTCATAGAATGTTTTTTTTTTAATTAAACATAGTTCCATCTGGCATAATGTAGCTTTCTAACAGTGAAAGAATTATAAGAATCGGCCCTGTATTTTCTGAGATTAGCCGTTACAAATAAACAAACTAACATTATCTCTTTATTTTATTAATGTTGGAAATCATTGATAAATTTTTGTAAAACAATTTGTATATAACTAATTCTTAAAACAATGAATAAATTTGACGCGAGGAAGATCGGCTATTATTTTTGGTCGTTTATTCGGAAATATTAATCATCTTTTAAAGTTCATTTTTGGAAAACTCTAAAAAATTTATGTAAACGCCACCAAAATGTCTTCGTCAAGTCCACCGAAAATTCGAGGTTGCTGAACCATTATGCAGGTTTATCTAGTGTGACAGGGGCCTAGTTGATAAACAGCGGACCGATTTGTCTATTAAAATGGAGGCGTGAAGGAGTATGAACAACGAGGTGTTGAGAGCAGATGGAGGGTGAAGCTAGGAGGATAAGGAGCAGCGCCGGAATTCAAGGATGGCGGGGGAAACGGGAGAACCCTGAGAAAACTCGCTGACCAGCGGCATCGTCCGGTTCGATTGACTGGTCTATTCATCGGCTTTTGAGTAGGTACTTGTATACCTCGATATCCATAGTTATTATATTTCAAGTATTTCTTAAAGTAATTACTATGGAAATTGGATGCTTTTTCATGAGCAACGAGAAATTAAATTTCCTTTAACGAAATAATGCGAGGGTTCCTCACTGACGTTAGCTAATTACCTACCCAATTTCCCTGCCCGCTTAGAAAGCGTTTTTGTAATGCGTCGTCGATCGCGCTGGCACGCTGCGCTACCTCAGCTTTACAACCCCTTGAGACACCGCAAAGGGCGGAGCGGTTCAGTTTCTAATTGGGATCTTTGTAGTGCGAGGGAGGTCGTAATACCTCAAGGGACCAACCCCTTCCCTTTCCTCTTGAGCGACTGCCTCATCAGGGAGGGGACGCGACCTTGGGAGCCCTGAGGTTTTCCAGAAGGCAAAGAAGGGCGCGAGCGAAGAACGAAACGAGGTCGCAAAAATGACTAAAAAAAAAAAAAAGAGCTGGTAAGTTTCTTGGAGAGGTGACAGGAGAAGTTAAGAAATGTCCGGGAGAGAGGGGAAGGAAATCTCCAATTTGTCGACTATGTTAAAGAAAAGAAGAAGAATCTTGGAGGGGGTGGGAAAGAGGGCGAAGCAGTGAATGCTAGAGGGTCTAAATATTAAATTATCCAAGCTCTGCCTCGTTGTGTGTCGGGAGGCGCCGATGTTAACAGACAGGAAATCCAGGGCAAAGGAGAGGCAAAAAAAAAAAAAAAAATTACTTTCCTGTGAGCGAAAGTCATTAGCAGCGAGTTCAAAGCCTGGATATCGGTGCTTCGTTCTTTCTTTTTTATTCGAGAGCAAAACATTTTTAGCTACGCCCACGGCATTTGGCCGTTTCATGGCGACTTGAGACCGTGTCGTAAACAAGGAAATGTCAAAGGCTTGCCTCCATTTTAGTACAAATATTTTCTCAGCGGAAACTCATTTGATAATGACTACAACTAATTATATATATATTTTTTTAATACAACATAACTATTTTAATGTTGGCAAATGATTATGTAACACAGCTTCGTTAAAATACTTTTACAATAAAGAATGAATTTTTTTTTTCCTAAATAAAAGTTTTATTTCGCCCATGACACACAAGTAATGATGCCCGTGTCACAGTTTTTTTATTATAGAACGTAAATTAAAGATTGTGTTAGTTACTGTTAATGGAATTTAAAATGTCATATTTTCTGGCACAATCATGCACAGTCAGCTAGTAAGAGCCTATACATAAAATTCTAGATGTTTCAACTTGTGTCGCTGGTTAGATATAAGAGAGAACCAAATGGCCCTAATCTTGCTAGCATGAATAAATCATGAATAATAATAATAATAATAATAACCTTGGAAACTGAACCTTTTATTTTATATGCTAGCCTCCCCAATATGTTGAGAATTAACTGTTGCATTGGGCCGAGGCATAAATAACCCATTTTAAAATCTTTAAATAGGTAACTGCTGTCATACAAAAAAATTTCAAGTTTTGTGGGTTAAAGTATTTGGCCTTGATATGACTTGTAATTTAAGCGGAGTTTCCACAAATATCTGACCTCGTAAAGCTTTGTTACTATTTTATAAACAGAGAGTATCTAAAATGCATGTCAAAACTGTTTATAAATTTTCAGAACATGTAGAGGAGACAGAAATGTAACTCAATGCTTCTGTTTATTACTAGAGCCAGTACCTTGTACAATGAGACAATCTGGATCCCTTTTATGTGGAACTGGAATGCCTTATTAGTGGTCGTGTGCAAGGTAGACAACATAATATACGTACGTAGTGGGAGTGCATATAGAATGAGCCTGTACCTCACGGAGGACATTTCAAACACAGGTCATGAGACACGTCTGCGTATTTCCTGTGCTCATCTTACGTAAGATTCGCAATATTTGCTATGTTTATACGTTTTGCACTGTTAAGATGTTGAGAGTTCTGGTATGGCGATTCTCACGGCCAATCAGAGGATGGACACACCCATATCAACAGAACAACTATGGCATTTCACTTCTATATATCTATGCACTTATTCTATAGCGTTGCGCGTTTCTCCGACATGAGCACCCATCCTCACGGAGATCCATTCACTGTTACTTCCAACTTTTCTGGAGCCGTCGTAAAGTTCTACTTCTATGATATTCCTTCGCCTCACGCAAACAAAGCTTATTCGAATAAAGGAAATTACGCCACAGGGACAGCACACTCAGTGTAGTACTATTTCAGATAATAACTGTTTATTAGTAGGTATTTCCAACACACTGTTTATTAGTAGGTATTTCCAACATACTGTTTATTAGTAGGTATTTCCAACACACTGTTTATTAGTAGGTATTTCCAACACACTGTTTTTTCTCCCTGTTTCTATTCATATTAATTATAAATAAAATATTAAAATTTATAGGTGAAATATAAATGTAAAAGTTACTTTCAACCATAAAATGTACTATTTTGTTAAAACAAGTACAAAACGCTCGACATGCATGTTATATTTCGTAAACAACCAAGCTTGCCATACATGGGGGGATTTTTCAAAGGTTTGATTCTATTATATAATAATAATAATAATGATTATGACCATGCAATACTTGCTATTGGCCGACTACCCAGTAGTAAGTTCATCCTCCTCTCCCCCTCATTTGCTTTCCAGGTAATTCCTGAACTTCTTAGCACCGTTTCCCGCCACTACCTCCTCACGCAATAAATTTCACTCCCTCACCTACCTCACAAGCATGGACTGCCTACCCTGCTCCTTTTTCCTCTGTATCTTTACACTGTCATTATCTCTCCCTCTGTACACTTCCGTAGATAACCAGCAAAACAACTTCTCCCATCCTCCCTCTCCATTCCCTGACTATCATCTCCACACTTCTCCTGTTCTTCAATAAACTCCAGCCCATTTCTTTCATCATCACTGATGGCCGAAAGTTTCCTTCATCTTCACCATCCTGCTCCTGCCTTCTCCACCTGCCCTTCACCCATCTAGCTAGTGGTTGTGAAGGATGTTAGCCAATTTAGAAAGGGACTGGAGAGTGAAAAGCGATGAGGGAAGGAGGTATTTGCCACTATGCGAAAGTCAAATTGCAATTTGGAAAATTATTATTTGACTATATGGGGCCCCGTTCAGATTTAAACTACGCTTATCAGTGCGTGCTTATACACTGGCATGAAAAAAGTCATGAAGTATCAGTATGCGCAATTGTGATTGTTGGTGGCGCCACCGTGTTACGTATAGTAAGTGCCCAGAGCTGTTATTAATCGTACCCTGACATGGCGTGAGTGAGTGTGTGCTGGCCATAGCACTGCATTACAACCCTTATTGGACTTCACGTACTCCCGCAACGATGGCATATTCCAGCAGGATAATACACCGTGTTATCGGGCTCCAGTATTCCAAGAATGGTACGAGGAACATTCTGGAGAGTTTCAGTGGCTGTTGTAGCCACCTCATTCGCCCGATATGAACCCCATCGAGCATGTAAGGGACGTGGTGTGGAGGTACATTACACACCCAGCATCCTGTACCTACAAGTAGCAGACAGCTGTGGAAACCTCGTTCCCCCTATATGAACCCCACTGAGCATGTAAGGGACGTGGTGTAGAAGTACATTACACACCCAGCATCCTGTACCTACAAGTAACAGGCAGCTGTGGCCACCTCGTTCTCTTGATATGAACCCCATCGAGCATGTAAGGGACGTAGCATGGAGGTACATTACACACCTAGCATCCTGTACCTACAAGTAGCAGGCAGCTGTGGCCACCTCGTTCGCCCTATATGAACCCCACCGAGCATGTAAGGGACGTGGTGTGGAGGTACATTACACACCTAGCATCCTGTACCTACAAGTAACAGGCAGCTGTGGCCACCTCGTTCTCTTGATATGAACCCCATCGAGCATGTAAGGGACGTAGCATGGAGGTACATTACACACCTAGCATCCTGTACCTACAAGTAGCAGGCAGCTGTGGCCACCTGGTTCGCCCTATATGAACCCCATCAAGCATGTAAGGGACGTGGTGTGGAGGTACATTACACACCCAGCATCTTGTACCTACAAGTAGCAGGCAGCTGTGGCCACCTCGTTCGCCCTATATGAACCCCATCAAGCATGTAAGGGACGTGGTGTGGAGGTACATTACACACCCAGCATCCTGTACCTACAAGTAGCAGACAGCTGTGGCCACCTCGTTCGCCCTATATGAACCCTACTGAGCATGTAAGGGACGTGGTGTGGAGGTACATTACACACCCAGCATCCTGTACCTACAAGTAGCAGACAGCTGTGGCCACCTCGTTCGACCTATATGAACCCTACTGAGCATGTAAGGGACGTGGTGTGGAGGTACATTACACACCCAGCATCCTGTACCTACAAGTAGCAGGCAGCTGTGGCCACCTCGTTCCCCCTATATGAACCCCACCGAGCATGTAAGGGACGTGGTGTGGAGGTACATTACACACCCAGCATCTTGTACCTACAAGTAGCAGGCAGCTGTGGCCACCTCGTTCGCCCTATATGAACCCCATCAAGCATGTAAGGGACGTGGTGTGGAGGTACATTACACACCCAGCATCCTGTACCTACAAGTAGCAGACAGCTGTGGCCACCTCGTTCGCCCTATATGAACCCCACTGAGCATGTAAGGGACGTGGTGTGGAGGTACATTACACACCCAGCATCCTGTACCTACAAGTAGCAGACATCTGTGGCCACCTCGTTCGACCTATATGAACCCTACTGAGCATGTAAGGGACGTGGTGTGGAGGTACATTACACACCCAGCATCCTGTACCTACAAGTAGCAGGCAGCTGTGGCCACCTCGTTCCCCCTATATGAACCCCACCGAGCATGTAAGGGACGTGGTGTGGAGGTACATTACAAACCCAGCATCCTGTACCTACAAGTAGCAGGCAGCTGTGGCCACCTCGTTCGACCAATATGAACACTACTGAGCATGTAAGGGACGTGGTGTGGAGGTACATTACACACCCAGCATCCTGTACCTACAAGTTGCAGGCAGCTGTGGCCACACCGTTCCCCCTATATGAACCCCACTGAGCATGTAAGGGACGTGGTGTGGAGGTACATTACACACCCAGCATCCTGTACCTACAAGTTGCAGGCAGCTGTGGCCACACCGTTCCCCCTATATGAACCCCACCGAGCATGTAAGGGACGTGGTGTGGAGGTATATTACACACCCAGAATCCTGTACCTACAAGTAGCAGGCAGCTGTGGCCACCTCGTTCGCCCTATATGAACCCCACTGAGCATGTAAGGGACGTGGTGTGGAGGTACATTACACACCCAGCATCCTGTACCTACAAGTAGCAGGCAGCTGTGGCCACCTCGTTCTCTTGATATGAACCCCACCGAGCATGTAAGGGACGTGGTGTGGAGGTACATTACACACCCAGCATCCTGTACCTACAAGTAGCAGACAGCTGTGGCCACCTCGTTCTCTTGATATGAACCCCACCGAGCATGTAAGGGACGTGGTGTGGAGGTACATTACACACCCAGCATCCTGTACCTACAAGTAGCAGACAGCTGTGGCCACCTCGTTCTCCCTATATGAACCCCACCGAGCATGTAAGGGACGTGGTGTGGAGGTACATTACACACCCAGTATCCTGTACCTACAAGTAGCAGGCAGCTGTGGCCACCTCGTTCGCCCTATATGAACCCCACTGAGCATGTAAGGGACGTGGTGTGGAGGTACATTACACACCCAGCATCCTGTACCTACAAGTAGCAGACAGCTGTGGCCACCTCGTTCGCCCTATATGAACCCCACTGAGCATGTAAGGGACGTGGTGTGGAGGTACATTACACACCCAGCATCCTGTACCTACAAGTAGCAGACATCTGTGGCCACCTCGTTCGACCTATATGAACCCTACTGAGCATGTAAGGGACGTGGTGTGGAGGTACATTACACACCCAGCATCCTGTACCTACAAGTAGCAGGCAGCTGTGGCCACCTCGTTCCCCCTATATGAACCCCACCGAGCATGTAAGGGACGTGGTGTGGAGGTACATTACAAACCCAGCATCCTGTACCTACAAGTAGCAGGCAGCTGTGGCCACCTCGTTCGACCAATATGAACACTACTGAGCATGTAAGGGACGTGGTGTGGAGGTACATTACACACCCAGCATCCTGTACCTACAAGTTGCAGGCAGCTGTGGCCACACCGTTCCCCCTATATGAACCCCACTGAGCATGTAAGGGACGTGGTGTGGAGGTACATTACACACCCAGCATCCTGTACCTACAAGTTGCAGGCAGCTGTGGCCACACCGTTCCCCCTATATGAACCCCACCGAGCATGTAAGGGACGTGGTGTGGAGGTATATTACACACCCAGAATCCTGTACCTACAAGTAGCAGGCAGCTGTGGCCACCTCGTTCGCCCTATATGAACCCCACTGAGCATGTAAGGGACGTGGTGTGGAGGTACATTACACACCCAGCATCCTGTACCTACAAGTAGCAGGCAGCTGTGGCCACCTCGTTCTCTTGATATGAACCCCACCGAGCATGTAAGGGACGTGGTGTGGAGGTACATTACACACCCAGCATCCTGTACCTACAAGTAGCAGACAGCTGTGGCCACCTCGTTCTCTTGATATGAACCCCACCGAGCATGTAAGGGACGTGGTGTGGAGGTACATTACACACCCAGCATCCTGTACCTACAAGTAGCAGACAGCTGTGGCCACCTCGTTCTCCCTATATGAACCCCACCGAGCATGTAAGGGACGTGGTGTGGAGGTACATTACACACCCAGTATCCTGTACCTACAAGTAGCAGGCAGCTGTGGCCACCTCGTTCGCCCTATATGAACCCCACTGAGCATGTAAGGGACGTGGTGTGGAGGTACATTACACACCCAGCATCTTGTACCTACAAGTAGCAGGCAGCTGTGGCCACCTCGTTCGCCCTATATGAACCCCACCGAGCATGTAAGGGACATGGTGTGGAGGTACATTACACACCCAGCATCCTGTACCTACAAGTAGCAGGCAGCTGTGGCCACCTCGTTCGCCCTATATGAACCCCACTGAGCATGTAAGGGACGTGGTGTGGAGATACATTACACACCCAGCATCCTGTACCTACAAGTAGCAGGCAGCTGTGGCCACCTGGTTCGCCCTATATGAACCCCATCAAGCATGTAAGGGACGTGGTGTGGAGGTACATTACACACCCAGCATCCTGTACCTACAAGTAGCAGACAGCTGTGGCCACCTCGTTCTCCCTATATGAACCCCACCGAGCATGTAAGGGACGTGGTGTGGAGGTACATTACACACCCAGCATCCTATACCTACAAGTAGCAGGCAGCTGTGGCCACCTCGTTCGCCCTATATGAACCCCACTGAGCATGTAAGGGACGTGGTGTGGAGGTACATTACACACCCAGCATCCTGTACCTACAAATAGCAGGCAGCTGTGGGTAGATATATCCTGACGGCATGCAACATCTCTGCACTGGTGTTTCGTCAACTTGTGAAATAGAAGCCAAGAAGAAATGCTGTAATTCGCCAGGCTAGACGACGGCGATAAAAGAGCCTCACCTCACGACTTTTGGCATGTCACTGTACTGTTACAGTATGCGAACATCGTTAATTACGTTCTACTCTCATTATAGCCATGGCATTCTGAAATACAGGATAATATTTCTGCGCGTGCGCAATGGTGGTACGCCTTAAATGTTAATAGAAAAACTCTAGACTCCTCATTCTTCATCTGCAAAGTGACTTTGGCCATTTCATGTACTACTGTCTTGTATCGCTACGTTTATATGCAGCCTTTTCCATTCATTTCATTTCCGATTTTTTAAATTGATATCCTAAAATATAATTCTCGCGTTGATACTTACATTTTTCGATATATTTTGCAACATTCTCTTGTCGCCGTTTGTAGTATTTGTTTATTTTGTGGCGTTTAAAAATGACTATTTTGAATGAGAACGACTTATACAAGCACGAAGGTTTTTTGTGTTCGTGAATTTATAAAATATCCCGTTAGATGTGAACTATCACCCATATTGTACGACGGCCTAAAATCATTCTTTGCCAAAAATAATAACAATTTATTTCTAATTAATGAAAAGTAAAGACGCTTGTTAATGGGTAGCACAGGAAGTGTGTACATTTTCCGACATCGTAAAGGCAGTGAGCTTACAACATTGAAGTCATTGTGGTTTACAGGGCGTGCAATGAGTGAAGCAAAGAACTTTCAACATCAACACATTATTTGGCGTTTTAAAAAAGTGTTA
Organism: Dryococelus australis; assembly: GCA_029891345.1. Taxonomy (NCBI): domain Eukaryota; kingdom Metazoa; phylum Arthropoda; class Insecta; order Phasmatodea; family Phasmatidae; genus Dryococelus; species Dryococelus australis. The sequence goes on along the minus strand of CM057007.1, from coordinate 595,388 downwards.
ATATTTTAGAACATGGGTTTTACTTTCACACATTTCCGAACTTGCACTCGTTGGGGACGAGACCAGAAATTAGCTATAGCTAAAATCAATTCTTTGAAATGTTATTGAATGTGAATGTGTGAAGAGATTTGGACGGCTCTTAACAGCAAGGTCTTGAGATCCGATGAGGGTGATTGAGGTGAGTATGGAGCAGCGCCGGAATGAAAGGGGTGGGGAAAACGAGAGATCCCAGAGAAAACCTGCCGACCACCGGCATCGTCCGGCACGATTCCCAATTGCGAAAATCCGGGAGTGATCCGGCAGGGGATTGGACCCGTTTCGCCGTGGTGGGAGGCAAGCAGTCTGACCACTGCGCCACCACAGACCCTACATGCGTATCAGTGGACTTTGTTGGGGTAGGTCAGGATAACACATGAAACACAACTTGTTCCAACATTACTTGGTGTCATTTAAAACAGCAACACCATGCACCAACAGCAAATGTGTGGCTATGTGCCATATGTTGAGATTCACTGTTGGAACATTACGAATTTTATTTCTCGAAAACGACGGCCTTTCGCTTAAAAACACAAGACGGAAGTTTTTTCCCCATGCACGGTAGATTGCAAATTAGTTTCCAATCCCACTTGTCATGGATGGGTTGATATTAGAGCCCATATTATTGTGCTTTGTACTTCGTCGTTTGATAATGTGGTATCCAGAAAATCAGATATTTATATATTTTTTTAGCTTTATTACTATCAAAAAAAAATCAGATTTAACTACAACTTCAAGGGCGTTTCCCCCCCTTCGGAATAGACATATGCTAGGTATCGTGTATATTTTTTATACCTATTGAGGAATCACCTACCGAAGTCTGTCAGAACAGTTCATTTCCACTCTGTATATCAAAAGTGAAAAAACCGTTAAAAGCAAAAAACGTATGTGGCCAGTGAGTGGCCTCATTACACGACATAGATCATAGTGGCCACTTGGTAAACAAAATCTTTAAATACGAGAAAAAACATAACTGTAAATAATAACAAAGACAATAATATATTTATTTCTTTGTACAGTAATTATATTGTATAGAGGACGATTTTCTATTTTTACTTTACTTACAGTAGACGATTTAAATAAAATTTAGCCTTAGAATGGCCACTTGACCTTGCTCTCCCGTACCGACCTGATCACTCTCAGACTCTCGCCAGTGGGAATCGTGCCCGACAATGCCACTCGTCGGCGGGTTTTCTCGGGGATCTCCCATTTCCCCCACCCTTGCATCCCGGCGCTACCCCGTACTCACCATAATCACCCTCATCGTCTCTCAAGACCACGCTGTTAAGAGCCGCCCAAATCTCTTCCCTCACTCACCCTATGCCTCTCACGGCAGAAACTAGAGGCGTAAATGAAATTAATGAATGTATTGTCTTTCTTAATTTTTTTTAATTTGTACTTTGTACAGTGAACTGCAGCTGTATTTATAAACGCGTATAGTAAATCAGCATTTGAAACAAAAAATACGTATTGTTTACTTTATAGTGTCCCAATATTTATAAAGACTTTCTTAAATTGCTTTGGAAACTAGGCGACCAGCTCGTTTTACACCGTAAATTAAAACTAGTATTAAAAACAGGAATATAGTATTTTACTTCCGCAAGATATGCATAAATCATAGTTACGCAATTAAAACTATTCTTGGTGGTTCTAAAGTCACATCACTGTGTATTATATAAAAAATATAATTACGAAAATGAGGTCATCAATTATTTTTAACGTTTTCAAATAATGCGTAAAAAATATGACTTGATGAATGGACCATATAGTCTACGTGTGTGCTCATTATTTACGGATTTATTTTCCTCATGGAAAAGACTGCACGGTCTCAAAGGAAGCAGTCATTATCATGAATTATAAATTTTGTCCGCGAAAGCGCGTCGTGCTGTAAAAAGTCGTAAATTCATCTGCGTGAGAAGAAAGTGGCGTCACGGTACATTTAATTCAAGAATTTGGTGAGCGTAATAAATTTACGAGGAGTATAATTTTCACTGTTCTGGCAACGCGCGTGCCAAATCAGTTCTGCGCATGAATTCATAATGGCGAAAATAAGGCGATCTTTCCGAGAAGGGCCGACATTATGGAGTGCTTTAGTTATTTTATTTTTCCCCTTCAATACTTCTAGGAATGTTGTCTGAAAGTATGTAGTAACTATGTTATAGGCAATTTTAATTCATACACGTCACTACCCAAGGTTCTCTAAGTGCTTCGTCATAAGCTTTAAAGCTCTGAGGATATGTTCAGATTAGAGATTTTTTACGCAGGGCCTTTTTCGGGGTTAGCCCTTTTCTTACACTGTATTCAATCATCCACTGCTCTATCTCCGCCCCTTTAAAATAGACGTCAGTCGCTCTTAAAGCTGGCTGAGTATTTCTCGTTTCGTACGTGCCTTACGCGACATAGACATTTGCACATAGAATACAGAATGTTCGGAAACTCGGTTACGAAATTCCAGTCTGGAATTCGGCGTAACTTTACGACGCCCGCATCATTTAAAATTACTGAGTGTGAGGCATGAATACAGTGCTTTGTGTCTTTGCTGTAATTTCATAGACTTACTAAAGCTATGATTGCACGAGGCGGAGGAATATCCTGGAAGTAGAACTTTAGCAGTGCTTCAGAAAAATTGGAAGTAACCGTGAATGAGTTATAATAACTCTGCTTAGAAAAGAACTTTTGATTAAAACACTTCCACCTGTGCATTACACTGGCAGAGCGCCAGCCACTAATGGACGATATGCAGTATTGTAAGGCGTATCTCGTGTTACTGTGTCAACCAATAGGGCAGTTGTATGTGAATTGGAATACGGAGAACAGAACCTACTGTCAAGCAGTCGTCAATATAAGCCACTCACATCCGTTTTGTCTTAACTCTGAAGTAATCTGCACAACACCCACTGTTTATTGGAAGTAGCCAGTTAGAACGATTGTTTGCATAGAGGCTGCAGTAATTCCCTGACACAAAGGTAGGAATACGTCCTCGCAGGAAAGTGTGGGTGACTATGAGATTGTCCCGAGATGAACGTTTGTAGCGTGGTTCAGAAAGTTAGCCGCCGGTTAGTTGTGACAACAGAGGTAAGACGGAGCTTGCAATAGATGTTTAGTAAAGCGCATGGAGTATGTAGAGGAATTCGCACCTTCCGACACAAACAGGGCTGGCCATATCCTTACGAGCTCGTATCCGTAACGTAGGCAGGCGAAATGTCTAAGCAACTATTATTTCAATAACCATGCCAATGTCTCGATGTCAGTGCAAGCGTTCTATTTAATCCACTTTTAAAATAATTTAATCAAGAGTGTAAATAATGTTATGGCAAAAACTTGACGCTTTCTGGCACTTTTATATATATATATATTTTTTTTTTAGAAAGTCGTAATTGTATTCATTCTTTCTTTTATTTTTATGAATATCTTTTCACCTATACTAAAGACAAACAAGTCCACACGAAGATCTAGTCGTGTGTTTGAAAAAGTAATTTAAATTTTGTAATTTAATTTAATAGTAACAATGTATTATCTCCGTTTATATTACAATATTTATGCATTTATAATGTTAAGCGCTATATGTTGCAACATTATATTAGCCAGACTTCTTTTAGATATGACTAATATCATTAGGCGTGATATTTCTTTAAAAGATAATTATGCTCAGTAGATATAACTACGAAGTTCTGGAGTGATTAACCCTTCCAAGTATGGCGATATAGACACAGTTATTCAGCTAAGATGCTCACCACAAATATCTCTCGAAGACACCAGCTATGTCTGTTTCGCATGTAATTAGGTACTAATACATCGATATGAACGTTCGTTTGTTTAAGGGAATAATGAACTTCCTGTTTTATAAGTTTCTTATCTTGCTCGTGAATGATGATACGGAGAAATTAAGCATTTTTATCGTGTAGCCATGATTGTTAATATATATGTATGTATCTGTATAAACATATATTCTGCATGACGTTATAGAAAATAAATTTCACGACTATCATTACACTATCAATAGAATACGTAATTATTAAATACTAGCAGCCCCCCCCCCCCCAATCACTTCACTCAGGTTTTACGGAGTTATTGAAATACATACATATATGTGACTACCCGCGACTACCCATGACTACCTGCGACTACCTGCAACAACTTGCGACAACTTGCCACAACCTGCGACTATTTGCGACTACCTGCGACTACTTGCGACTACCTGCAATAACCTGCGACTACCTGCAACAACTTGCGACAACTTGCCACAACCTGCGACAACTTGCCACTACCTGCGACTATTTGCCACAACCTGCGACTATTTGCGACTACCTGCGACTACTTGCGACAACCTGTGACTGCTTGCGACAACCTGTGACTGCCCGCAACTACCTGCGACAACTTGCGACAACCTGCGACATTTTATTGTAACACTATTTTAATGTATCTTTTAAATGTTTTGATAGAACGTGCTTGGAAAGCAGCCAAGTAGCTTATCTGGGGTAATGTAACATTCTTACAGTGAAAGAATTATAAGAATCGGCCCTGTAGTTTTGGTGTTTGCTCACGTCTAGTGAAATGTGAATCAAAAAAGAATAATTATTTGAAGGGGATATTTATAAATCAGAAGCACGTTTAATACAGGGATGGAGGAGGCCTCCTAGAAGACAGATTGGTGAAGGAAGTCACTGCAAGCCACGGGGACATCCATATAAAGTGCAGGGAAGCCAAACTCGCTGCTACGGGAACGTGAGCCCTACTTAAAACACCCTATCAATTTAGCGAGGTACTTTTGCATCCGCAGAAGCTCTACGACACGCGTATTCAGCTTTCGATAGTTTCTCGGGACATGCGGACGCTGGTGTTTAGGGAGCGTCCAGACACCAATACGTCATACTTCTCATAGCATTGAAAACTGTTTCTTAGCCCAGCCAAATATAACGAGTAGATGATATTTTTAACAGAGCTGGCACACACACACCCGCAAATTTACTAACCTCACTTTTGACATATATTTAAGGATTTGAACTCAGTTTTTAAATAAAAAATCACAAAAAAAAAACAAAGAATTAAATATAAAAATTGTTGTTTCATGAATTGGCTCAACGAAAGAATTCTCTTTTTTTTGGTGTTACAACAGCCGTTTTGGTAAGAGAATTGTTATTTTTTATATTTTCTGTTTAAAAATTGAGATAAAATCCTTAAAATGTATGTCAAATTAAGATTGGGAAATTCGGGAGTTTGTGTGCCAGCTCTGTCAAATATTGTCTACTATAAATGTCAACTTTGACACGGGCGCAGCGATTGAACACGTGCAAAAAATTGGTGCTGTGAAACAGCAGTGGGCTGTATGTAAATGTTTATTCATTATGATGTACGTTAATTACATTGTAAAGTTAGCTAACAACATTTCGTTGGGACACTTCCGCTCGACATGACATCATTAGAGAACCGGTAAGTCAAATAATCGTTGCACTGTACAGATAACGTGGTTAGTATCTCCGGTGTACGAAACTATAGGATGGTTGTAAATGCCAATACAAATATCCAACATAACTAAGGCTGTATATACGAGTGAGTGAGGAGTGAAGATATTTAGGCAGTTTGTAACATCGAGGTCTTGAAACTCGATCAGGGTGAAGTGCAGGAGTGGAATGGTGGGGGAAACGAGAGACCCCCGAGAAAATCCGCCAACCAGCAGCATAGTCCGGCACGATTCCCACATGCGAAACTCTGTGAGCATCCCCGCCAGGAATCGAATCCGGTTCGCCTTGGTGGGAGGCGAGCATGCTAACCACTTCGCCACCGCGGCACCTTTACATACGAGAATACAGAATTCTAGACTGTCTTCATTTTCAGTAAAACTTGAGCTCGCTCAAAGTGTTAAATGGACTTAAGGCTGTTCACGATAAAGTGAGCACTTTTGAAATCAACCCTATAAAAATGTCAATGACCCTACCTGCACATATTTGAAAGGGCGCAATGAGTGGCATTCACCCGGTAAAGTTGGTTACGATGAATGGAAAGTATATTGTTAACGTCGAATAAAAAGTGTTAAGTAACCATTTGTGAAAATTTAAATTATTTCTTACGCTTTCTGTTTTATTAACGCCTCAGTGTGTAAAAATTAGCAGATTTATAAAATGTTTACTTTTCTAACAATTTCACAGTTTCACTTGAAAAACGTATGAATAAAGCCATGAAACTCATGGCAGTGTTAATTTTACATAAGGTAGAAGAATACACAACGTGCATACAAGTAGATCTTAAGCAGGGTTTTGAAAAGTGCTCATTTTGCCGTGAACAGCCTATACTGTGGTGTATTGAGACAAAGCTGGCAGAATACGAGGAAGAAGATAATGAGTCGGGCACTCATATTTACTTCATGGTCGAAACACCTGACCTTACAGCCGCACGTGCTGTGATAGCCACTGTACTGGGCAGCCAAGGGACGAAAAGTGCCGGAAGGGACGCAATATTGTGCGGGGATATCCTTATCCATGTAGTGGGCACCGACTCACGTGTCATATCTGATCTGCCCGCGCTAGCCGTTCCGTGTTTGGCCCGGGAATTATCCCCGTTAATAAATGCGTCACACACACACACACACACGCTCTCTCTCTCTCTCACACACACACGCTCCTCGGCGCGCGCCCCGCGTAATGTTCCCTTGTGGCTCTGACCTTTTATTAGCCGCTGCCGCTGATGTTTATACAGACCCGGCACACTAGAGGAAACCAGCGAGGGGGAAAAACAACTGAAAATGAAAGAAAAAATACGAAATAATAACCCTTCTTTTTTTCCTGCAATATCCCTGACTTGCTTGAAAATAACTTTGCACTCCGGAACACAGAGAATATTATTCCGAAGCTTTACAGACCAGGAGAGGCGAGATAATACACTTTCTATTTTTGTTTTGCGTAGGTAAACAAATATCTTAACCAATTTTACTCTACTTGCAATTGTTTTTCAAAAAAATTTTACATTCGGAACTTGAATGTACGAACAGAAATGTGCTGTTGATATTCCTTGGAAAAACCAGATAAAATAATAGCAAATGCAAATACGAAATTAAAACAATTTTGTTCATTCTCGTCTGATCCGAAACAAGGTAATATAATTTTTTTTTAAATATTAATATTGCAACATATACATACCGTGTCTTCAGAAAATACATGTTGGTTATATACTTGTTTTCCTGCAAAGAATTTGTGTTTTTCCTAGCCGAGACCGCATATTAATAGGTACATTAAGTTACTTGTAATAAAAATTTGATGACTTGAGGGTCGATGTCATACTTTGGCAAATGTAATTTTATTGTAAACTGCGGGAAACCAGTCATACATATTTTTTTCCCAAAGAAGCATATACATTTTACTATTTAAACGATTAAATTCAATTAAGCAAATATGTTATTTAAAAAAGGAAAAATGCAATGAAATTAGAACCAATTTTACAGTAGTTTGATACAAAAAAATATGTATGCAGTTGGATATGTAACTCACAGTGTATTTCCGTGGAATAATGTTAGCATTCAAGTACATTGTATTGCAACTTCATAAATATTTATAATCGAGTTTAAAGTTATTTCATTTTTGCTACGTGTGAATGTAAAATGCAAATTTCTTGTATACATACTTAAGAAAAGTACATTAAGAATATTTGCAAGAAAATAAATTTACTTATTAGAATATCGAAAAAAAGTGAAATTTGTGGACGATTCCAGAATCTTGCAGCCAATCATAGTGTACTGTCCATTCATTTAGGGAGCAATGTTTTCTTCTTTCTCTTTGAGATACTTTTCCAGAGACATCGATTCTGAGAGTTTTTTATGCACTTTCCTGGCAAATAAAAATATTTATTCTAAAAGCAAACCGTTATGGCAATCAGTCTCTTTGGAATTCCCTTTTCCAGAGAAATCCTTCCAGAAGTTTGTTTCAAGGGACTCATTTTACTTTGCTTTCTTTTTTTTTTTTATCAGTCTAACCAAGATCTACCACTCCTAAACAGAAAACTACAACAAAATGGAAGATAATTTTTTACAGTAATTATTATATACCAAATTAATTTATGTCCTTCTTGAAACTTTTGGTAACTATCGGAACACGATTTCTCAAGACAATAAAGAGGTAATTTTTAAATTTTATTTAGAATATGCCTCACAAGTGTAATCCGTTAAAATTTGTTGAATTTTTTATTTTGATTTGCGTTATAAATATGTATTTCGGTTATCAAAACCGAATGTTGTTCGTGTCAGACAAAAATTGGGGATGTGTGTGTGTGTCTATATATATATATATATATATATATATATATATATATATATATATATATATATATATATATATATATATATATATACTGTTTGTGGATATTTACTCACAAACATACCAAGACTCTTTACATTTTAAATGCACAAAAATGTACCAACATTGTCTTATTTAACTAGTATTAGGGGATTTTCTGTTGCGTTTAAGAGAGGTTTTAATGTTATAAGGCTTATTTATAGAGTCAATTCAAAACGTTTGCCATGGAAACCTTAGTTTTTAAAAGCTGTTCAGTTGTATTTTTATCAACAGCATTCTTCAAAATTAAGATTACTTTCCGTATTAATTGTTACAGCAACCAGCCATCGACAAACAAACGTCACATCATTTGAAACATCGTTTTGTATGTACTATACTTTCATTAATATTTTAACATTACCTGAATTCTTAAAAATATTTTTAGTAATTCTGAGCTTATGAGTGTAGATTTGATTCAAATGTATTTAAAATCATATAATTGACTAAACATAAGGAGGAAATAGGCAACATTACGGAGGAGACTGAAATGAGAATTTCAGGTTTGAAATGCCTTATTTGCACAGTTCGGTGAGATGCTGATCTATACCAAAAATAATAAGGTACTGATATAATTAATGACACAACTGTCCTCTACAAGTGCACGAATAATTTTCAATTAAGTTCTTGAAAGCCTAGATGGTAGGTAGGCCATGATGTCTCGATGACAGCAACATTATTAGAGATGAGACCAGGAAATATGCAACAGTCGTGAGATAATTACAAATACACACGTGCCTCGCCTGGGACTCGAACACAGAAAACCTCATAAAAATAAGCCAGCGCGCAATCAACTGCATCGCGGAGGTAGGATTCAGAGTGTCGACTTCAAATGTAATCAGTCTAATGTTTTGAATGATAAGGTTTACTAATCTGAAATATTAACATGGCCATCATTTAGAAAATAAGTGACCGAGCCACTTAAGAAACATATGAGTTTATATGTCCTACAGAAGCGCCACTTGAGTGAAGAATTTGGGGGTAATCAGTTGATTGGTCCCCGGGCAGATACCTATATGGCATAAAAACATTATTTTCTTATTCGGTGCTATCTCACACAATTGTCTAAAAAGAAAAGAAGTCCTGTATACGATGCTTCTATTATATACTTTCAGCATAAAAATTTTGGTTGAAATTTGTTCAATTGTTTAATAGATATTCTAAACTTATCTAAATCGTTATATGGAAACCATTTTGAAAATCAGTGCTTAACCCCATTTAAAGCATGTGAGTTTACATGGTCTCATGTAACACTAATGGTGAAAATTGGTTTAATTGTTCCAAAAATATGGTAAAATGTTTAATTTACTCACCTGGCTTTATTTTGCAAAAACAGCCCGCGAAAGAGTGTCTCTGTATGCACAATTGACGCTTCCGTTGAAAACTATTAGCGTACAAAGTTAGGTTGAATTTTGTTAAATTGTTCATAGATATAACAAATCAATATAGAAGATTTATTTTATAATAATATAAATAGCCCTGCCTGACATAAACCATGTAAGTTTACAAACCCTACTGCTGTACAACTTGTTGAAAATAATTAGTGGAAATCGGTTGATTGGTCCTCGAGATATGCCATAAAATATCAATACTTTTTCATTTGACAATCTTCGTAATTGGAGGACGAAAAGGTTATGTATCAGCCCAATTGATGTTTGTCATAGATACTGTCAGTATATAAAGTTAAGTTAAAATAAGTTTCATTGTTTCGTAAATATAGCACACTAAGTTAAAGTGTTCTGAAAATTCTGAAAATAACGGTTCTGCACACACAAAACAGATCAGGCCTACCATAGTAGAACTGCTTAGTGAAATTTGGAAGAAATCAGTTAATTGTTTCCCACGGTATGACACAAAATGGCGGACAATGAGGCTCTTTACTGACAAATCTGATGGTAATATTACATACTGCCAGCGTACAAAGTTAAGTTGAAATTGTTTCGTATTTTCGTAGACATAATAGACTTAGCTTAAAATGTTTATATGGCCACTATTTTGAAAATAAGTGTCTAACCTTCTTAAATATTACTAGATTACATCACATGCCCTAGTAATACTTGTCTGCCTAATTTAGTTGGAATCGGCTAATTATGTCCCGAGATATGGCATAAAATCTTTTCTTATAACTGTGGCGTTATTTGTTAAAATGTCGAGCAGAAGGCGTTATTTCATGGCGTATACGGTGCTCGCAATAGATACTGTCAGCATACAACATTTGGTTGGAATTGGTTGAACGGTATGGTAGTTAATCCAGAAAAAAAAACTCAAATATTTGAATGACAATTATTTTGAAAGTAAGTGCTCCATCGATTTGAATTACATACGGTTACATGGCCTACTATAGTATCACTTACGTTTCAAATTTGGCGAGAGTTGCTTAAGCAGTTTTCGACTACAACGTTAAAGCTTTATACTCTGGTAGTTGTTATCTTCTAAAATGGTGGACCAACATCAATATCCGTCCCTACATTAAATACTTAACGATACGCGGTCAAGTTGTAAAATGTGTTTTCAATCGGTCGAATGGTTCCCGAAATATGACGTTTCACCTATACTATATGTATACTATATAATATATACTTATACTATATGTGAACCGAGTTTGGTGAAATTCTGTTCACGCATTCAAAAATTGAAAGCGAGGTACACAAACACGCGCAGCACACATATACATACATACATACATACATACATACATACATACATACATACATACCATACACATACAGGAGAGTGATGTCATAAGCCTTCCTTTATTTTGGAAAGTAGACTAAAACCCGCATACTATGATAAAACGAATCTAGCATACTACCTGTGCACCAGACACTTGACAATGCTCTCAGTTCACACAGTTGTAACGAGCTTCTTTGAATAAAGAATGGAATTTCATCTACAGTTGTGATTTTCCCCACTCAATTTCATCAAAAATCTTTCTGTGGATCTGTCAAAATCTCCAGAACACGAGAAAAATAGCCGTATTCTAGGAAAATTTTGTATCATTAATTTTAGTTTAAATTTTTTGAAATCCGGTATTAATCTGGTTATTACTTGATTATAACCTTGACAAAACTTAGTCTGTGATCACGCATCTAAGTATAGTATCCGGCACTGAGTACAGTTCATATTAATTATTCTGACATTCTTAACCGCAGAGTTATATGATATATTGCTCACAATAGGCTCGAGATACCCCCTTTATATAGGGTATTGTTAAATTAATTTTATGAACACACAAACATCGGTAAATTTTTCTCAAACATACAATTCATTAATTTATTTACATCGTAAAGATAAAATTTACAATAATAAAATATGCTAAAATATTATTATATTTATTATTAAATTTTTAGATGGTTAAAACTTTTGGTTATTTTATGTTTTTAAGCTTTATTTAACAACCAAGTACTTAAGAATACATAATCAGATGTTCTCATATATTCTAATTTAAATACATTGTTATAGAATATCCTGTTGCTACCGATAATAGGAGGTGCAATGAAACGAAGTACGTTCGTGTGTATTGTGGTTTGTTGTAAAAAAATATTATAAAATAAAATAAAATTTGTTTAATTACATAAAAGGAAAGATTTGACCGGCCTAAGGTAAACATTTCAGGATGATTGCAACTAAATATAAGCAGTTATTTAAAAAAGAAATGTCTCATCGAGCATAGACATTCTCATTTCAGCCAGAGAAATGTTGACAGTGGAAAATAATTTTGTTTTTCATTATTATTTGTTCCTTAGTCTACTTTTTGTGTTACGTAAAATATTGTCTTCAGAAATACGAATTTAGCGCCAAAAACACTGTACAGTGTTCTTACAATAAGTTACGTTAACGATGTTCAATATTTCACTAATTATTGACCTGGCGCATATTTATAATTGTTTCTCGTAGCGAGACCGCAACAGCAGGTAAACGCAAGATTTTCAAAGTCCTACTAACCAGCACATTCTTCCACTAAGCTTTCTAGTAAATATTTTCTATACCCATTTTTGTTTTTATAAAAACTCGCAATTAGAACATATAAATTTTTGTCACTCCTTTAATGACACAATATTTGTTATTCCATAGTCGAATGACATTCCAGATCTATTAAATACAAAGCGCACTTTTGTTAAATATACACTTATATAGTTTAATCACATTGCTTAATACTTCGTATTGAAATGTAGTGAATACGAGTTATGTAAGAAATACAGACGCAGTAGACCTTTCCCGGGCCTAAAATGGAGCACTGCTAAGAAATATTTAACTTGTATCTGAAGATAACAGAAATAGATCTACTATTTCCCTTAATAGATGTATTACATTCATAATAATATATAGGAAATTCTAATTTTATATTAAACGAATATTCTTTTTTTTAATCCGAGGTATAGTCCACCCGCGGTTTTATTACACTTCATGAAACAAACCTTTGAAAAAAAAAACATGTATTACGTGTTTAATTACTTCGTACATATGTCATGTATCACAACCGTCTTATAATTCTCTTACCATAAAAGTACTTTATTTTTGGTCAAATTGAACGTTTACTTGAATTTCATTAATACATCATTTCATTTATAACTAATATGAATATATATATATATAATTATATATATATAGAAAGAGAGGGGGGGGGGGAAATAGGTAAGTTGCCTGTTAATAAATAGTTCTTATGCAATATAGTATTACACTGAGAGCGCACGAATGAGATACACTTGTTTTCTGGTGTAATTTTCTAAAGCCATAAACACACGGGCATCTTTTTTGTACAACTCATGTAGCAATCCACAGTCGGCCGACTGTAGTTTTACTGCTGGCACCAGGATATTTGGCATGCCATTTATGGCCCACTGATGGAATGTTGATGGAAATGAAACTAATGGTTGAGAGTAGGCGACCTATTAATGGCTTGCCAACTGTATTCCAGAATTGGCCGCACATAACCTATACTTATTGCTGGTAAAAGTATGGGTAACCATCTATGGGCCATTTGATAGCCGTGAAGTGGTACATCGATGGAACATTACTGGTGTAGTTTGGCTTATTATGGGAATTTTTATGGCTCACACTCACACACATATATGTATGTATGTATGTATGTGTGTGTAATATAATTATAGATTATTTGCGAATGTATAGTGGTGGTAATATCTACGGCAAAACGCTGTAACTACAGTTACTGGTATTTAATAATTTTACATATGTAGTGTTTTCCATGTATCATGCATATAATTAAAATGAGAAGCTAAAAAAAATATTCAAGCAACTTTAGAAAATTAACATTGTAGGGCTTTTGTTGTTTCACATCACTAAAATATTCATAACTGGCGACTGCATTTCAAAATACATGAATAGCACCCAGGTGACATACATACTGCGAAAGATTACGTTAAAGGCAAGTTTTCGGGTTAATATTACCTTTCATGTAGGAAGATTTCACTCAACGGCAGTCACTATTTTTTTTATCTGCATATTATTTAAAACAGATTTGTTCGTTTGTTAAATTTTTAAGACTATGGAATAACTGGTGTAATTTATATTATATTAATGTTTGTTCATAATTCAAGTCCGAATATATTCTAAATTAGTTCATATAGAATTAAAAATGTACAGTGTAGTAATGGAGTGCATGTTGTGTTGTCAATGCAAAGTTTGTGGGTTCGCGCCCCCTCTCCTCCAAGGGTAAACATACAATTTTCATGTCGTATATTGTGTTTAATAATGAAGTAAAGGAAATTAAAAGCAAAGAAAAGTTTATATTGATGTTCAAAATAATTATTTTTAAGAGATACAGTTAGACAAATGGTGAAAGCATATGGCTAGCCATCAGTAGGCTGTAAAATGGTACATAGATGGGTCATTGTTGTTGTAAGCACATGGGGCATCCTTGGGCCATTTGTGTTCCCCACACCTGGGCCCGTTATGGGCAGAGTATGGCTAGTTAGGGGTGCCACTTCAGAACCAGGAATGGTGCTGGGTGCATGCCAGCTGTATGACGGCTTGGCATCCGACTGTAAACCATCAATGCCATATGTGGTTTGCTACATGGGAAGCAGGTGTACACCTTCTTGTGCAAGTCAACTAGCGTCGTGTGACTGGCAAACTTGCATGCTAGCTAGAATCGTTTAGAGCCGGTTCTATCTATCGTACACCTTCTTATGTAAGTTGATGGTTTACATTTGCGTTTTATACGTTTATGTAGTTCCCGCACATTTATTAATGCTGACATTGTTGATTTGAGAGAAGAAAATATTTAAACTCTGTATTAGTGATTTGTTTGGTTTGTAAAATCTTTTTTGTGTTGTGGTTATATAGTTCCCGCACATTTATTTACGCCGATAAAGTTAATGTGAGAGTAGAAAACAGATGTTAATCCTGTGATAGTATTGCTAATGCACAAATTACTCCTAGATCCCCAAAAAGTGCCTCAGATCCGAATATCATGGCATACTGCAACATTCATGCACATGTGCATACTGTGTGTACAGTATGTGCGTGTGCATGGGACTTGCACATACCTTTACCTTCTTGTTCACTTTTCGAACAAGAAAGGTGTATACCTTCATGTACACGAAAGATGCACACGTGTTTCCGACTTAAGCTGTGTTTGCGTGGGGCGGAGGAATGTCCTGGAAGCAGAACATTGTCAGAGTTTCAGTGAAGTTGGAAATAACCGTGATGGTCTATATGGTAATCAGCACAACGAATGAATGCACTCTATAGAAGGAGCGAAAATATAAAATTCTAAAATGCCTATGGGGCCGCAGTGGTGTAGTGGCTAGACAATTCACCTCCCACATAGGAAAACAGGGTTCTATTCCCGGCTGAGTCACTCCCGGATTTCTGAACGGGCAAAATCGTGCTGGACGATGCCACTGGTCGGTGGATTTTCTCTGGGATCTCCTGTTTCCCCTCGCCTTTGCATTCTGGCGATGCTAACGGCTTTTAATTAAGACCTCTATGAGCCGCCCAAATCTCTGCACTCTCTCCACTCCAACTATGTGTCAGCCATACGGAACCTCAATAAGCAAAGTCACGGAAGATCCAACGAGCTAAAGTTTACCCCGCGAGCCAGACAAACTCACCCAGGGCGTGAAACCACGCGAAAGCGAGAAGCTGGAGTTATCTGTCTCAATTCTTGGCCAGGAGGGGTAGAGACAAGAGTTAGTCGTGTGGGGTTTAGAAGAGAAGGGGCGCGACCGTGCCAGCGCGACAAGAATCGTCCATTCCTCCACTCTCATACGTCTCTATTCCAGCGGAAATATTTCATAACACTCACACAGACACACACATGCTGTCGCCCTCTTTCGAGGCCGGTCACGTGGCCTCGTAAAACAGAACCGCTGGCGTCCAGATGCTGGGCAGGAGCGATGGATGGCCAAGCTCCGTAAGGAATCCGCAAGAAGACCGACCAACCACGAACCCTGGCCCCTCCTTAACACTTTCCAGATGTACTGTCCTATATGTGGGACCTTGCACATGAAGCTGACTTACTGAACTGCTCCATAGACAGCAGGAAACAACGCAAAACATAGGGAGTCCCTCGCACCTTTCCCTCTGCAGATGCTCATATCGTGTATTCCCACACAGAGTTTCGTTCATCCCAGCGCTGTTTATTACTCCTTCGTGTAAAGACTGACATTTTCAACAAGCCTGAGTTACGCCCATAGTAGTAAGGTGCTGCAGAGCCTAAGTCACACCAACACTAAAAGTTTTAGCCTACTTTACGAAGGAAAGAAAAGTTTATGAGACCTCTTTCTTATCTGTATGTGTATGTGTGTATGTCATCCCTAGACTTCGGTGGCTCTTAAGGCCAGGCTTCACCATGCATGGGCATAGGGAATCAAAGGCTAAATTCGGACAAAGATCTCTCAGTCATTTTTGTGATAGTACTTTCAACCAAGGTTTTTTTGTTTAAGATTGAACGCATCTAAATTTGTAAACAATTCAATTGGCAATTTTTAAATTTTTTATGCACCTTTTAATAATTTTTAAAATGTTGCAAATTTATAAATAATTAAAACGTACATTTGAAAATAAAAAAATAAAATTTTGAAGGTTTACAAATCTAGATGAGTTCAATCTCTAACAAAAAATCTTTAGTTTAACATACTACCACAAAAAACGAGAGATCTTTCTCCAGACTTAGCCTTTGATTCCTTATACGCCTATGCATCGTGAAGCCTGGTCTTAACTTCGAGGTATTGAGAGCCGACGAGGGTATAGTGAGGTGCGTATGTAGCAACGCCGGAATGAAAGTGTGGAGGAAAGGGAGATCCCCGAGAAAACCTGCTGATCAGAGGCATAGTCAGGCTCGATTCCCACATGCGGAAATCCGGGAGCGACCTCGCTTGGAATCCAAACCCGTTTGCATTGGCGGGAGGCAAGCAGTCTAACCACTACACACTGCGGCCTCTGAAACGCTAAGTGCCTTGCTACTAATTTTTCCATAAAATAAAACTGGTGATGTACATATTATTTTTCAGTTTCATGGCAGAAATTGAGGTATCTAACGTCAATTATTAAAAACATATTTTATAAGCATAAGTACCTACACTTCCATACGCACAACAATGGTAAATGTAATAATTGCATTGGTTTAAAGTTCTCCAGAACTCTACGTAAAACTACGAACACGTCGCTTTTACAAAAACGGCACGTTCCATAAATTGCATGTAAAAACAGTTAAATTAAGGTTGTGGGGGTGCTCCACTGTAAATAAACAGAAGATATTAAAATCTTCAAACTATTTTATTGTGTACCTAGATCAGAATACCAATCACAAGTTATTTATCTGGTTACCCGTAACACACGAATACGCCTTTCTCACTCCAGCGCAAGAGATGTGCATGTTACCTACAAAGAGTTGACTTGCGTAAATTTTTCATTTACTAGTAATGTTTAGTGTTTTAGAAAGATTTGCTACATGTTATAATTACCTAATGCTACTACCTGATGTCTGAAGGAACTGATGAATGTGGCGTGAATACCGTAAGCGGCCTGAGAAACGTGGTATGAATGCCGTAAGTGGACTGAGAAACGTGGTGCGAATACCGTAAGTGGACTGAGAAACGTGGTGCGAATACCGTAAGTGGACTGAGAAACTTGGTGCGAATACCGTAAGTGGACTGAGAAACTTGGTACGAATACCGTCAGTGGACTGAGAAACGTGGTGCGAATACCGTAAGTGGACTGAGAAACTTGGTGCGAATACCGTAAGTGGGCTGAGAAACTTGGTGCGAATACCGTAAGTGGACTGAGAAACTTGGTGCGAATACGGTAAGTGGACTGAGAAACGTGGAGTGAATACCGTAAGCAGCCTGGGAAACGTGGCATGAATACCGTAAGTGGACTGAGAAACGTGGTGCGAATACCGTAAGTGGACTGAGAAACTTTGTGCGAATACCGTAAGTGGACTGAGAAACTTGGTGCGAATACCGTAAGTGGACTGAGAAACTTGGTGCGAATACGGTAAGTGGACTGAGAAACGTGGAGTGAATACCGTAAGCAGCCTGGGAAACGTGGCATGAATACCGTAAGTGGACTGAGAAACTTGGTATGAATACCGTAAGTGGACTGAGAAACTTGGTGCGAATACCGTAAGTGGACTGAGAAACTTGGTACGAATACCGTAAGTGGACTGAGTAACGTGGTATGAATACCGTAAGTGGACTGAGAAACTTGGTGCAAATACTGTAAGCGGACTGAGAAACGTGGTGCGAATACCGTAAGTGGACTGAGTAACGTGGTATGAATACCGTAAGTGGACTGAGAAACTTGGTGCGAATACCGTAAGTGGACTGAGAAACTTGGTGCGAATACCGTAAGTGGACTGAGAAACTTGGTGCGAATACCGTAAGTGGACTGAGAAACTTGGTATGAATACCGTAAGTGGACTGAGTAACGTGGTGCGAATACCGTTAGTGGACTGAGAAACGTGGTATGAATACCGTAAGTGGACTGAGAAACTTTGTGCGAATACCGTAAGTGGACTGAGAAACTTGGTGCGAATACCGTAAGTGGACTGAGAAACTTGGTGCGAATACCGTAAGTGGACTGAGAAACTTGGTGCGAATACGGTAAGTGGACTGAGAAACGTGGAGTGAATACCGTAAGCAGCCTGGGAAACGTGGCATGAATACCGTAAGTGGACTGAGAAACGTGGTGCGAATACCGTAAGTGGACTGAGAAACTTGGTGCGAATACCGTAAGTGGACTGAGAAACTTGGTGCGAATACCGTAAGTGGACTGAGAAACGTGGTGCGAATAACGTAAGTGGACTGAGAAACGTGGTGCGAATACAGTAAATGGACTGAGAAACTTTGTGCGAATACCGTAAGTGGACTGAGAAACTTGGTGCGAATACCGTAAGTGGACTGAGAAACGTGGTATGAATACCGTAAGTTGACTGAGAAACTTTGTGCGAATACCGTAAGTGGACTGAGAAACTTGGTATGAATACCGTAAGTGGACTGAGAAACTTGGTGCGAATACCGTAAGTGGACTGAGAAACGTGGTATGAATACCGTAAGTGGACTGAGAAACTTTGTGCGAATTCCGTAAGTGGACTGAGAAACTTGGTGCGAATACCGTAAGTGGACTGAGAAACTTGGTGCGAATACGGTAAGTGGACTGAGAAACGTGGAGTGAATACCGTAAGCAGCCTGGGAAACGTGGCATGAATACCGTAAGTGGACTGAGAAACGTGGTGCGAATACCGTAAGTGGACTGAGAAACTTGGTGCGAATACCGTAAGTGGACTGAGAAACTTTGTGCGAATACCGTCAGTGGACTGAGAAATTTGGTGCGAATACCGTAAGTGGACTGAGTAACGTGGTGCGAATACCGTTAGTGGACTGAGAAACTTGGTGCGAATACCGTAAGTGGACTGAGAACCGTGGTGCGAATAACGTAAGTGGACTGAGAAACGTGGTGCGAATACAGTAAGTGGACTGAGAAACTTTGTGCGAATACCGTAAGTGGACTGAGAAACTTTGTGCGAATACCGTAAGTGGACTGAGAAAAGTGGTGCGAATACCGTAAGTGAACTGAGAAACTTGGTGCGAATACCGTAAGTGGACTGAGAAACTTGGTACGAATACCGTAAGTGGACTGATAAATTTGGTGCGAATACCGTTAGTGGACTGAGAAACTTGGTGCGAATACCGTAAGTGGACTGAGAAACGTGGTGCGAATACCGTAAGTGGACTGAGAAACGTGGTGCGAATACCGTAAGTGAACTGAGAAACTTATTGCGAATACCGTAAGTGGACTGAGAAACTTGGTACGAATACCGTAAGTGGACTGAGAAACTTGGTGCGAATACCGTTAGTGGACTGAGAAACTTGGTGCGAATACCGTAAGTGGACTGAGAAACGTGGTGCGAATACCGTAAGTGGACTGAGAAACGTGGTGCGAATGCAGTAAGTGGACTGAGAAACTTTGTGCGAATACCGTCAGTGGACTGAGAAACTTTGTGCGAATACCGTAAGTGGACTGAGAAACTTGGTGCGAATACCGTAAGTGGACTGAGAAACGTGGTGCAAATACCGTAAGTGGACTGAGAAACTTGGTGCGAATACCGTAAGTGGACTGAGAAACGTGGTATGAATACCGTAAGTGGACTGAGAAACTTTGTGCGAATACCGTAAGTGGACTGAGAAACTTGGTGCGAATACCGTAAGTGGACTGAGAAACGTGGAGTGAATACCGTAAGCGGCCTGAGAAACGTGGTGCGAATACCGTAAGTGGACTGAGAAACTTTGTGCGAATACCGTAAGTGGACTGAGAAACGTGGTGCGAATACGGTAAGTGGACTGAGAAACTTTGTGCGAATACCGTAAGTGGACTGAGAAACTTGGAGCGAATACCGTAAGTGGACTGAGTAACGTGGTGCGAATACGGTAAGTGGACTGAGAAACTTTGTGCGAATACCGTAAGTGGACTGAGAAACTTGGTGCGAATACGGTAAGTGGACTGAGAAACGTGGAGTGAATACCGTAAGCAGCCTGGGAAACGTGGCATGAATACCGTAAGCGGCCTGAGAAATGTGATGCCGTATAGTAATCTCTTCTGAAGCTGTCCCGTACAAGGCTATTTTCATTCCTCGTCTCACTCCATCCTTTAAATTTATTTCCTTCCTCTCACACTGGCCAACTTTCCCCTACTGGTTTTGTACGCTCTCCTTATTGATAGTTCCATCATCTAGCTGTTTCTCGCAGCGATTCTACACCGATTGTCGCTAGTAGCAACAGTATTAATAATACAAGTACAGTAATTCTTGTTATATGTGAGCCGTCGGTAACTAATGTTACTTCTAATGTAATCTACTGGTATTCTAATATTGTAACTGCAATATTATGACCTATTATAACAACTTTATCTCCTAACTACACTGCCAACATCAAGGCGGTGGTTATATTGCGGCGAAAAATGTGTGTGTTGCATTTATATTAATACTTGTCTTAAAAATTTCATTATATTCGCTTTGCTTTAAAACCACATTCCCATGTAAAATAAATTGAGTACAAATATTGTGTACGAAAAATAAAATTACCTACGAAGAATAAATTTCAAGGAGGGACAAAAACCAAACTCTGGCCTTGTGGGCATGACGA
Source organism: Dryococelus australis (assembly GCA_029891345.1). Lineage (NCBI taxonomy): Eukaryota > Metazoa > Arthropoda > Insecta > Phasmatodea > Phasmatidae > Dryococelus > Dryococelus australis. The sequence goes on along the minus strand of CM057007.1, from coordinate 574,426 downwards.
ACTTCAATTTGCGCAACCCATAATTTTAATAACTGCGCTATTTTGACATGTCTGATTCCGTTTCATATTGTGGGTATTCTAAAACACATAACGACAAACTACTGTACTCTTTCGTTATCTGGAAATACTTTGCGCTTTAGAAATATATGCATATTTGACATATATAAACTGTTTTACAAGGTTTGAAAGCTAATCTGAGTTACATATAGTAATAATTCTTTGCTTAAAGTTTACAAATTGTGATTTTATTTGATGGGGTAATCAATGTTCACTAGCATCCACCATTTTGTAATGTCAAGTTGGTGTTGGCTGGACATTAGCATATTTCTCTTGTAATTTTCTTCTTTTTTTTTAGCAAAATACATTTGGTTGCGGCAACATTACTTAGGCCTGCAGGCTAACACTTTAACAGTATAGTTGCATTAAAGTAATATAAGGTTTTGTAAATGGCTAACATTAATAACATTGTTACAACATTTTTTTATTTCACCACAGCAAAACGTTAAAATAAATGGCTCAATATATAATTTTTTGGTTGAAAAACATTAGACCTCAAGAAAACTAAGTTTGTCATATTCACAACAGCAGTACCCAGTCCGGGGTAGTTGCCAGTCAGAAGATGTGTTTTATGTAGACAAGTCCCCGGAGATGAACAGACGCGACTTAGTCATCTTCCATCATGCATACAAAGACATATTCTTTGAATGAGTCTTTGCAATGTGGTGAGAAATCAAATAAAAAATAAACCTAGGAATATGACTCAATTAGGGATGTTGATATAGGAAAAAACACCGTTAGTATTTATATTGGTTATTTATAAAAATATCGTTTGTCGAAACGATATATCGAAAGAAAAATATCGATTTTCGGTACATTAGAATTCTATGTTTTATGAAATGAATAAAAACCTAAACAAATCTGCTTCTTTTTATAAGCATTTGCTGAACTCTGTGCTTAACATATGTAAAATGTCTTGAAAGATTTAATATTGAGGACACGAGACATTTGCAGAGAGATACGACGCCTGATTTTCAATCTTGGCGCCAGAGTAAATATATTAATTATTTTTAAATGAATTCTTGTACTGAAACAGAGCTTTAAAAGCAGCATTTCAAAAACATATATTTCCGATACCAGGAAAAAGAAATTATTTCGATAAAATGTCGTTGAAATATATAGACGATTTATATTGATGTATAGTTGGTATAATATCGTAATTTTGATATATCAATATTTTTTCAACATCCCTAACCCCAAAGCAGAGCTCTATTGTCGCAGAAAAAAACTGAAAGGACATTCACAGTAAATGCAAGAACAGAAACACGAGGAAAACGCCAATACTAACTACTGTTAAAAGCTCACAGAAAAAAAATAGTTTGTTGGGACACAAAATATTTTGTTGGTATTGACCCTGGCAAATTGGTTTCGTGAATGCAAAATCGTTTTGTTGTCGCCACTGAACTTTTGTGGCCACTCAAAGTGTATTTTTTGTGATCGGCACAAAAAATACTATTTGTCTGGGTAAATATCAATAGTGTATTCGCAGTTTCTTTACACTTTTCAATCAAACTTTTGAAAATCACGACCCATGAATAACGTGTTCGGTTGTTTCCTAAATATGGCGACATGTATCGCCGGCGTTTTATACGTGTGTTAACATAACAGTACCTTCTTTGTAATTAAATTTAAATGTTAATTATAATTTTTCTTTAAGTTAAAATTTTTATTTACAACTAATATAAATAAAACACACCGACAAAATAGGCATGTCGATAATAACTAGTAAGAAATAGTTCTTATGCAAAAATTATTAAACCGAGTGCACACGAAAGCGCTCTATTGATGTAATTTCTAGACTTGGTTAAGGCTTGTTTACACGAGGCGAAGGAATATCATGTACGTAGAACTTCATTAGGGCTTCAGAAAAGTGTGGAGTAGCCGTGAATAGACTACAAACAATTTGAGGTCGCCAAATATACGTAATTATATGTAAATATGTATAAAATGTATAAATAATTTATTACGACACGACGTACAAGTGTCGTCCATTTTTGTGCCTAAATTTTTCCGCTTCTCTTCAGTCTTCTTTTATGCTGTGTCAATTTTACTGTCTTCAATATCTCGCATATATGTGAATTTACTGCCCGCGTTGTTTTTTTTATATATATTTTTTTATTTATTCAGGTTTTTTTCTTGTTTAATAAGTAGGCCTTGTTCTTTCTACTGAATTGTTCGTGAAATTTTTTGCAACAATTCCTAACAGCTAATCTCAACTATATCTTCTTGTTCTCTGTGACAATAAAGATCTACTGAAGTGAATACACGTGATAGTAATAATATCAATTTCAAACACCAATGCTCAATTATCGAAATGTCTACTTGAATATTTAAGGTAGTTAAAAGTATTTTCTCATCCCATATTTTATGATCGGTTTTAAAGTATGGCATTTAAAAAAGGTTTTATGTATTCCTTTTAAAAATCGATGCATACGATCAACGGTTTTCACATTTTCAATACACTAACGCGGATATATTTTGGCTTTCTTACCTGCTGAAATATAATGAGATTGAAACTGAGAATTTCTGTGAAACATAATTTCTCTTTACATCTAATTTAAGAGACTGATAAAAAGGGGGAGGGAAGGGTGAGTGGTTAGATAGTAACAAAGCGCCTGGTAATAAGACTTTTATTTGCGACTTGGAATTGTTCTGCTTCAGCACTGAAATATTACTGCGTAATTTTCTCTACCTTCTGGCGACTTGATTACATCTACGAACAAAGAGCAATTTCTCAGACCTAATTTTTTTATTCTTGCAAAAACACTGTCTGGGTATTCAAAAACGTACCTAGGTATAAAAGTGAAATTATCAACCACATATTTGGTCGAAATTATTCTGCAGATTGTGCAAAACACTGAAAGACGTGAGTACTCCAATTTGAATGTTTTTTTTTTTTTACTTATATTAACTCTATAGTACAAATGAATTTTAAAACTTCATTCGTAAAGTTATTAGACCTACCAATCATCTTATATAATTAGCAGTCATTTTTATTACAATTTTATCATACATCAGTAGGCAAACGGAAAATTAAATTGTACTTAATATCAGTACGTAATTTTCTGTGTAAGTAAATGCATTTGTATTCAGGAATGCAGATAAGGTGAATTTGCAGTTTATAACAACTGCGCAAGTTTTACGTCCAGTAAATGAATACACTACGGTAAATACATTGACATTGTGTATACTGTCATGCTGTGAAGACTGCGGCATGGATAATTAATGCAACGACAAAATCTTTAAGCCAACAACTTAACAATTTCGAATGCCTTTATTAGTAACGGCATTTAAAATAAATCTCTAGGGGAAAAATTTATATTTATGAAATATTTTAATTATTTAAATTAATAAGAAATTGTTATTTCCAATTTACAGCGGAAGAAAGCTCGCGTTTAAAGTAAATACCAACAAAAATTATTCTGTATGAAGTATCATTTGTGCACTTGTTAGCTTCCATTCACTAAATTTGATTGTTTTGCATTTTTCTAGTATTTGACTGAATTAACTTATTAGCATACTATGAACTTGCAAATAGAATATAAAATTAGTTTTGGAGCCCTTCTTTTCTTTCCTCTTCTTCCACCAAGGGAGCTACATTTAGAATGGTTTAGGAATGTTCTATTTTACTGCAATATTCTTAACAGAAAAAAAGTTTGTTGTTTTCTGGCTCGTGTATCGTGATTAACTCTCTCTCTATCTCTCTCTATCTCTCTCTATATCTCTCTATCTCTATCTATATCTCTATCTCTCTATCTCACTATTCTCATATCTCTCTATATCTCTCTATATCTATCTTCTATCTTCTCTATCTATGTATCTCTATCTCTATCTATATCTATCTCTCTATCGCTATCTATATCTATATCTCTATCTCTATCTATCTCTCTGTATCTATATCTATCTCTCTATCTTTATCTATATATCTCTCTCTATCTCTATATCTATCTATATCTATCTCTATATCTCTATCTATATATATCTCTCTCTCTCTCTCTCTATATATATATATATATATATATATATAATATATATATATATATATATCTCTATCTCTATCTCTATATCTATCTCTGTCTCTATCTCTATGTATATATATAACTATTTTACTGTGACAAAAAACAATTTCAATTGCATAGATAATATTTACATTAAAACTAACAATTTCACACTATTAAGCAGCATAAAGGTCAAAATAAAACATTATACATACTAAATCTATGTAGAAAAAACTCACACAATTAACACTTACAAAAATTCATAAAATTACGGACATTCATATCATTTTACCATGAGGTTATGAAAATTGAGATGTTACACTTAAATCATACATACGACAATTAGCATCATTGCCTCAGTCAAACACAACTACACTAGTATGACGTTCGCGATGATTACTGTGTACTTTTATTTAGCATCGAAAATATCATTTTATTCACCAAAATGAAAAAAAAAAGCAGACATTTCAAATAAAGTACAAAGCTATTATATTGGTTTTGAAAAATTTCATTCTAGGTTTACAAAATCTTAAGTCAGTCAATATATGATTTTTAGGCCCTACAGTTCAAATAATAAAATATTTAATAAATATGTAAATATAACTATGATCGCGATGTCAGCGTCACAAAAACAATTTCCCTGCGATATTGGGACAATTCTCATAGAAGTTAGTTATTATTATTACTGACTCGGCTAGCTTGCCGCAGAAAACGAAAATGTTACACCTTGATTGCAAAGTGAGTTCCAGTTTGGCGTGTATTGTCTCAAAAGTATTACACCTTGATTGCAAAGTGAGTTCCAGTTTGGCGTGTATTGTCTCAAAAGTATTACACCTTGATTGCAAAGTGAGTTCCAGTTTGGCGTGTATTGTCTCAAAAGTATTACACCTTGATTGCAAAGTGAGTTCCAGTTTGGCGTGTATTGTCTCAAAAGTATTACACCTTGATTGCAAAGTGAGTTCCAGTTTGGCGTGTATTGTCTCAAAAGTATTGTGCAGGTTCCTTGTATTTATGACGAAATGTATCGTTCGCTCCCAGACATCAATAAAATGCTATTTCTTAGATGTTTTCTTCTTTCTTGGAAGTTTGTCCTTGTGGGTAAACGTACCAGTTTGTGTCTCTAAAGTCTGTACATTCTGAAAGTTTGTCCTTGTGGGTAAACGTACCAGTTTGTGTCTCTAAAGTCTGTACATTCTGAAAGTTTGTCCTTGTGGGTAAACGTACCAGTTTGTGTCTCTAAAGTCTGTACATTCTGAAAGTTTGTCCTTGTGGGTAAACGTACCAGTTTGTGTCTCTAAAGTCTGTACATTCTGAAAGTTTGTCCTTGTGGGTAAACGTACCAGTTTGTGTCTCTAAAGTCTGTACATTCTGAAAGTTTGTCCTTGTGGGTAAACGTACCAGTTTGTGTCTCTAAAGTCTGTACATTCTGAAAGTTTGTCCTTGTGGGTAAACGTACCAGTTTGTGTCTCTAAAGTCTGTACATTCTGAAAGTTTGTCCTTGTGGGTAAACGTACCAGTTTGTGTCTCTAAAGTCTGTACATTCTGAAAGGTAAGACTTAGGCCGCGGTTACACGGGCTGCTGGCAGAACTACTTCACTTAAACAAGTTCAGCTGTTGAAGATGTCTCATTACCTCAGAACGAGTTCCGATCGCAGTTGTTTCTCCTTCAAGTGAACAGGTTTCATAAGTCGTTTCGAACGACTTCTCTTCTCTGCTGCGCTCCTATTGGCTGCTTCGAAGTAAGCAAGCAGTGTAATAGATATTGCTGAATTTGGCGGGAATTCCTACACTTGTTGAATTAACTTAAGTTTAAGGTTGAATGTACTAATGCCCACCCATTATGCCATTACAGTAAAAGTGAAGGTTTAATAAGAATTAAAAAGATCAATAGTGATAAATATTGGAGGGCATTACAATTAAATATCATACATTTTAAGTTCCATGTGTATTGAGGTTAGATTTTCCATAGATTTCATTCTGCTTTGGGTGTGTAACCGTGAAAACACGTTCTGTTTTGAAACTTGTTCAGACATGGCTACCGAATGTATCTAGCTGAATGTGTTTAACAGTACTCGTGTAACCACGGGCCTTAGATACCGACAGTAGAGTAAATGAAATACTTGGCAAAGACAATGGAGGCTCTAAGTCCTAAGATATTGTGCGAAGACACATGTGGATAACCATTGTATGAGTAAGAAGACAAAATAAACAGGATTGTAAGATGAAAATAGGCTTATTATCGCTTAGTTACGACGTTTACGAAAAACTCAACTCCAAAAGTTCACTTCCATCTTTAGCAGTTATGTCTTGCGGACCAAGTCCCAGGGCTGTCGGGTAAATGGCGCAAGACGCATAAGTGATGCCTCTGTATGCATTTTCAGTCAAAGTCGCAAGAGCTAATGGTTAGGCCTGTACAAACTTGCAACTGATAAGACTGCATAACATGATAACAGCTCTGGGATGTCGAATCCCAGCAAAGAGATAAAATGAACAAACAACAGATAAGACCTCCACATGGTCATACTTCTTATCTCCCGCGTTAAAATTTAAATTTACACTGGGAAAAGATTAAACGCGGCCCACTCTGGGTAATATTAGTAGAGTGCACCAGCTTACGACTGAGAAAATTTCCAAGTCCATAACTGGTTTATTTGTTTGTTGGTCAAAATTTTTTAGTTGCATATAACCAGTTTGTTGGAGGCTAACATTTTTTGTTTGAAGTGAACATATATAGTTGTGAAAAGTAAATTTTGGTAGTTAAAAGTGTTTGAAGGTTTCGTAGGTATGTTTTTCTGTTATGGTTAAAAATATGCGATGAAGATAAAATGCTAGAATGACATATCCTGATATTTTTTTGTTTTAATTTATGAGTGTATGCCGGTTAAGTGTTGCTAGATCACACCAGGGAGAAGGAAGAGTTGGGTGGATTATACCTGGACACAACAATAACCTTAAAACACAAAATAAGAACTACTGGACCCATTTAGGTCAAACTTTATTGATATCTATGCATTATCCCAGCGCTATTATAGTGTTATCTATTACGCAGCAAGCTTATCAGTTACAAGTTTTCGCAAACCTAACTATTAGCTCTTCCGCCTTTGCATGAAGGAGCCGTGCACACACACCACTAATTAGTTATATAAGTCACTTGTTCGTGTTGCTGTAATGACAATGACATGAATGGTGTTTTGTGAAGTGGCTACACTGATTACCTACAATTTGTACAAACGTCGCTTCGCCGAAACAATTACTTTTATCACTATTACGACATTCTCAGTGCAATGTAAAGTAAGTCCAAAAATCGAAAAATAAAAAAACATCCCTAACTTTTTAAATTGTTCAGAATCAGACCACATATGTATTGGACATTTTGTATGTCTTCTTAAGCCTATCATCTGCTTCAGTTTCGATGTCTAAGTTTGGAATATCCTGCATGTACAGGATAATTCGCAACTAGGCCGACAAACTACGGAAGGTTATTCTTATTGAAAAAGTAAAAGGAAATCATGTGAGACACTTTATACCTATGCAGAATGTTAAGGGAGATATGAGCCATTAAAAAATAAGGTTTTAAACCGTATTTGTGCAAAATATCGGTAACGAAGTAAAATACAATGACAACTCTCGGAACATTATTGTATGTTATCGGGACCTTCAACGTAAGAGCCGATATTTTGCACAAATACGGGTTAAAATCTCGTCTTTTTAAGGGCCCATACCTCCCTTAATATTCGGTTTAGGTATAAAGTGTCACATATGTATTCCTCTTACTTTTTCACGAGACGAGGAATCACCTCCCGTAGTTTGTCGGTATTATGAGAATCGTCCTGTATATACTGCTCGTATCGTACACAAAACCCTGTGTGGTATGCTAATATTAGTTAACAGGTGTCATTTAATGTTTCTGGGTTATATTTATTTTCAACAAGTTGACATGATGCGATTTAGCGTGTAGAGTCCTTAACAGACGATGATATATTCAAACAATTAACAAAATATAACGTTTGTAATGTTGGCAGGCCATGCGGCTGGTAACCATCGCAGCAGTTCTCCTATTGGTGGAGCTGAGCGTGTGTTTCGTGACATGTGGACCAAGGAGATTGCTCTACCTAAGCCTAGTGTATACTGGTCACTTGCGATGCAACAGCGACACTAGTGGGAGATAAGTCGAAGGAAGTGGGGGCAATGAAGACAATAAAGCTGGCGAATCAGCGATCAAAGATGGCTAAACTGTTACTGCCAATAACAAACCGGGGAAAACCACGTATATACGTACGTTTCATTGCCGAATTTACATGCTTCACTTTAAATAAGTTCTAGTTAATTTTAAAATTAGTATATTTACGTTACGCTGTAAATTACTTTTTGAACCCTAACTCACCACTTGTGGAAAATAACACAGCTGTGTTAAATGTTACATGTAATTAAGGATCCATAACATGGCAGAAAAAAAGTAAAGAGATTTCATTTCATTGCATTGAATATATTATAAGCTTTAACTGCATAGCACTGTTTATGGAAAATTTTCCTTGAGTCCACATCTCCACTTTTGCAAATTAAATTTGTAAAGCAATCTTCAAGCCCATCTTAAATTTTTCTGAGAACTCCCTTGTGTTTCCAAAAGCATAATGAATGTACATAAAAACGTTTCTTGTTTAAATTTCAATACCTTCAAGATTGTGTTTAAACTATAATAATTACATTAACTGTAGTAACAAAAATTGTGGCGATAGTACTTCACCTCGCGCATTTAACAGCACTTTACGAGAAAAAATATTTGTGTAGTTACGCATATCGTATTCAATAATAATTATGTCTAAATCCCATCATAATTATTTGCGTGTCTTGCAAAAACACAGACACAAGACACACTCCAGAAGAACTTCAATTAGTTACAGCATTCAACTATGTCCTTCGGAAAATTGTGGTGATTTTGTAAAGGAAACTTTGCTTTATGGAATTATAACTGCACGTCTGTCACTAACGGAAACAATCTCCAAACTTACTTCTTGTGAGAATGAGAGTCAGGGTATTTGTTTATGTACTTATTTAAAGTCACAAATATCATCAAAAATGCTCCTTTAAAAAAAAAAATGTCTGCTTACTTACTATAGAAGTTTGAAAGTTTATATACATATTTTCGTTTAATATCAAACGTTATTATCATGTTTCCGCTTAGATGATTACGCTGAAGTTTCATGTTCCGGTTGGTAGCAATGAATATTTCTGAAATCAAAACGTCAACTGATGCTTTACTTTGCATCATTATTTAAGTGGATGGGCAAGATATTGTGTTGCTAACAGCTTGGCATTTTCTAGATTCTCAGGTTAAATTGTGAGCGGAAAATACTGTTACGTCATTTCATGAAAATTGCGATACAATAACGCTCTCGAAAGAATTAGCTTATTTATTGCATTTGCAATCTGAAGACTTTTGCGGTTACTCGTTTCGCTTCGCTCTTCTGAGGTTTATACGACCGTATAAACAAAAGAACTTCTAGGTATCTGTCTCACAAATAGTGGAACCTTACAAAATCTAACAAAGTTATTTTTAATGAATTCCTGTTTCCCGTACACATATATCAGTACCTTCTTACAGTTCCAAAGATCGCGACAGTTGAAAGTTGTTTATTTAATAAACTAAACTGTCTTGAATTAGAAAGTTTTGGTTGAGTGTGTTTTTAACATTTAAGATATTACTTTGCCTCACTGGTGGTAATGGAACACGTGAGATATCACTTTGCCTCATTGGTGGTTATGGAACACGTGAGATATCACTTTGCCTCACTGGTGGTTATGGAACACGTGAGATATCACTTTGCCTCACTGGTGGTTATGGAACACGTGAGATATCACTTTGCCTCACTGGTGGTTATGGAACACATGAGATATCACTTTGCCTCATTGGTGGTTATGGAACACGTGAGATATCACTTTGCCTCATTGGTGGTTATGGAACACGTGAGATATCACTTTGCCTCACTGGTGGTTATGGAACACGTGAGATATCACTTTGCCTCACTGGTGGTTATGGAACACGTGAGATATCACTTTGCCTCACTGGTGGTTATGGAACACATGAGATATCACTTTGCCTCATTGGTGGTTATGGAACACGTGAGATATCACTTTGCCTCATTGGTGGTTATGGAACACGTGAGATGCGAGGAACGTTATGAGTGCGTCGTCTTATCAATATTCCTTGATAATTTAATAACATGTCATATATACATCTTTCTTCAAAAGATACCTAAGAGAGGGAATATAAACTCTACATTTCGTGTTACTAACAAACAAGTTTGCCGCATTTACCGAAAATTTACATCTAAATTTACAACCACCCCTTCGCATCCAAAGTAATTAGTTTAAAAATATCCTTTTAAGTGTTTATCGATTTATTATTCACAATTAAAATGTTTTAAATAAATTATCTGCTTTTTTTAGCTTTCTTTCCAAGGAGAAATAATAAAGCTGATCGCGTGTCATTCTCGAAACTTTTCGCTTCAGTTACTAACGTTTTTGTTGACTTTATTATACGAAACTAACGAAACTTCAAATTTACGTGGCAACTAGAAAAATGTTTATGAAATACAAAGACAATTATTATATCAGTCTTTTACTGCAAGATGCTGCCATTTATGAAGGAAGAAACGCGAATCTGAACAACGCTAAAAAATAATAAAGTAATTTACGAATTCCCAAAGTCAGTTTTACATCTTGTCATATCTGTCTCTTTAGACGTGAAGCAATTGTGTGACTACGAGGATGTGTTAGTATTAATTATGTATAATTATGTTAGTATAATTATGTATAGCAACAAATTGATTGCTGCCTGTAATTTAGTAGTCCACGTGAATTTTTTACCAACGGCAGGCGAATAAAAACTTCCTATTACACAAAAATTTGCGTTAATATGCGACAACAGGTGGTGTCCTACTTCGTGTTATCTGGAATATTTTTACTTGCGAAAACAATTTCATGGGACATTTTATGAATTCATGCTACTAGATAAGGAAATCAACTGACTAGCACTGCCGTAGTAATAACAAATTATGTATAGATCATCTGTAAGACATCACACACAAAACAAATATATTTTAAAAATTTAAACTTGTGCTTCTGATGTCATTTTAAGCTGTTATTTAAACAACTTATATGGTGTATATTGAAAAAATTACTCTTAAAATAGGCGCCCTAACTTCCTAAAATTATCATGGGTACCACCAACATTAGAGTAATAATATATGCTCACATTAGAAGCGTTTTTTTTTGTGACAGTGGGCAATGGAATAAACATTCTAATATGTTCTACTGATTGGTTTACTTTTCCAGGTGGCGATATATTGACCAGTCATGGCCTAAGGTGCGGAATTCGCTTCTTCCAAAGAAGTATACCAACCAACACTGCGCTTGCAGAAGTGTCAAGGAATAAAACTGAAGTTCTTAAGGAATCGGAAGAACTTTACAATAAAATCATATTTATGAACCTTAATATCAGTATCCGAGCGTCTTAGGATACCATAATTGTCTTCATTCACCTTATATGGGTTTCACAACGATTTCCAAGCATATTCGAAATAATTTTTCCAATAATAAATTCGAAAATGTGTCAATGCTGGCGTTTCGTGACACAAATTACGTTAAATATTTGAGACATAAGCAATGAGTTATTTTAGAATCAGATGGTGTTAGAAAAGAAAATATATTATTAATATGTAGTAAGCATAGTTATAAAGACTTGCATGACATTTGTATTATTTTAAACGTTTGGGACCACAAATTCTGCTAACTAATTAAAGGGGAGGTGAAATCGTTAAATACGTTTATATTTCAGTTCCAACTATAACGTTGTTTATTTGACAACCCTTACAGGAGAAAAAAAACAGGATGCAAGAACTGAATCCTGTATTACTTTGTCTAGGGTAAAACTTAAAGATTGAAGCATCGTCCAACGAGCAAATAGCTAATGTTTGAGTGTACAAAAATTATTTTGTAATATAGACAACCTGTTTTTCACTTAGCAATTTTTACAGTCGTAGCGTATTAGAGTATACGTAGACTGTATTTCATTAGAACTCCTTACATTCGCATAAATATACTTGTGATTTTACGTTTGCACAATATATAGATATATGACGTACCTCTAAACAATCATTACTACTAATACCGTATACTAGAATAGAATACATGTATTAGAAGACAAATACTAACGTAGGGTGTCAGGAATATGTATCTACGTAATTAAAATCATTCGAGTAGACTATCTTTGCAATTAACCTTATGATTATTTGTGTTATATTTGCAAATACATGCTGAAAATTCCGCCATGATGTACTTTTGTTTGGCGCCATGTTTAGCTTTTTAACTATTTTTCTGCCTAAAACTGGTGATAATTGCGATTTAAATATATATATATATATATATATATATATATATATATATATATATATATATATATATATATTTATAAGGTGTCAAACTCTGTATTATTTCGCGTGTCCCGTTATGTTTATGAACTTTCATTTGTTCCCTTTAGACGCCAAATAGTAAAAGATGTAGTAGTTTATGTTGTGTCGCAATACCTAAAAAATTTAAATAACTATGTTTGTGCTGGTAACGAAACAAGGGACCTAGAGATGACTATACAGAGTGCCCCAGTAGGAAGTAACGGTTTTGAAACCTTCTAACCGAGACAAGGTAGGTTGCATGATAAATGAAAGTAATACAATAATAGAAAGCTGTTAACTTACAATTTAGTATACAGGTATCACTTTTTAGAAAAGACACCCTTACAAGTGGCCAACCTGGCATCCAACACATTAATGTGATCGGCGCACAAAATCATTCATGACACGATCCAAGAAATTAACTTTCATTTACCTCATTATAACGATGATGTGTTGCTTAAGCTGTTGGACATTGCGGAGTTTGGTGGTGCAGACTTCTGAGTACAAAAATCTTCCACAAACAAAAAGGTGATTGCTGTTTGGTCCGGGGACCGCGCTGGCCAGTTTGTGTCTGTAAATCAAGAAACTATCCGCCCTTGAAGAAACTTGTGCAGTGTTGTCATTTCTCCCTGAGCTGTGTGTGCAGTTACGCCATTTAGTTTAAACCTGAGTTTGTCATCTTTATCTGCATAAGGAAACTCCAGTAGTGTAAGCACATGGTAGTAACAGGCTGCTCTTGCTGTCACAATTCCATTGTCCTCGTCAGAAAAATAGGATCCGACGATTCCGAAAGCTGACACCCCACCAAACTTTCACCTTGGAGCTAAAGGACGCGATGCTCCACCGACCAATTCGCTACGTTGACTACGGCACAATGAAATACTAAACTGTAAAGATGGCTACTTCCCATGATACACTTGTTTCCCAATAACTCTCGCAAATGCTCAAATAGCTCTCAATTGAAATTCGTCACAACCCACTGGCATATTCTGTACTTTCGTAGAATAATTAATAAAACCGTCTTTGACACCATAACTTGCGGAAATGTGTCCAGACGCGCTGATCGCTTCATGGGACTGCGTATACTTCAGGCGCCAGTACGCTTGCGGAAATGTGGCCAGACGCGCTGATCGCTTCATGGGACTACGTATACTGCAGGTGCCAGTAAGCTTGCGGAAATGTGGCCAGACGCGCTGATCGCTTCATGGGACTACGTATACTGCAGGTGCCAGTAAGCTTGCGGAAATGTGGCCAGACGCGCTGATCGCTTCATGGGACTACGTATACTGCAGGCGCCAGTAAGCTTGCGGAAATGTGGCCAGACGCGCTGATCGCTTCATGGGACTACGTATACTGCAGGCGCCAGTAAGCTTGCGAATGTTGGCAGTTGGCATTGTTAGAGCGCAACATTTATGATATAGGCTGTTCACGATAAAGTGAGCACTTTTGAGGCCTTAGTCACTTCTTTCCTAACAGCATTTTTTTTATCCTTTCACCGTTTTTTTAAATAAATATTGCCATGTTAGTAATAAACACAGTCTATATACTTTACCGCCTATAGAGATTGGTAAGTTCACGTGACTCTGTCTCGCACTAACCAGCCAATAGCAACACAGATGTTAATTGTTTCACGAACATCCCAACACAGTGCTGAGCGTCTTGGATTTGGACTTTTCTAACTACGCTTTTATTTAAGTGAAGGGAATGAATGGAAGCCATGTTCGCTACGCACTTGTTAATTGGTTATAATACAATGTTTCATGAACCATGAACCCTCCAAACCCCCCCCCCACCCCCCCCCCCCCCCCCCCCCCCCCCCCCCCCCCGCGGCATGACCCAATTTAGAGCGGACATATTTATTATTCTAGTCTGTCACATAACTAACAACAATTTCTGAAGGACTGGTGTTGATTTTGTGTTATGTGAAAATTTTAAGCTATAGAAATTAAATTCGTGAAAATAAATTTAGAAAGCATATTGTAGTTTATTGTTACTATACGTCTATATGATGCTTTTCTGAATATTTATACTCGCGCGTATTGTTTTAAATCGCAGCGACGGACAAGGCAGATAGTAGGTGCTTTCTCCAAATAAGGTAAAAAAAAACTACTTCTTGTAACTTACTATTCATACCCACACAAGAACTGCTCATTATCGAATCATATTACTTTTTGTAATTTCCGTTTCTCGTGCGTGACTTTGGGTATTTTTATCTTGGTGCGGATTACTTATAGAGACAATAGTTAGTCGACTGCGCGTGAAGATGGATGGCATTTCTCAAGCTCATTAAGCAATAAGAGAAAACCCTTAATTTCGTTTACGGGCCTGTATTTTAAACTTGTTCTTCCAATACGGTCTCTTGTTTTGTAATTCATGCTTGATCCCGGTATTCATCATTTCCATTACGAATTAAGTTCAGTTCGTTGCGAAGACTGTCATAATATAATTATTACTTCAAGAATGTCAATAAACGGCAGTTGGTTTTTTCCCCCCACTCCTGTCGTCTTTTTTACCAGTTTTTATTTAACTTGGCTTGTCAGTTTATTTGTACGTTCGGGTGAAATCTTGCAAGTGAATTTTGACCCACTTCTGGGTATTCAATCGAGCTGAAACTTGGTATACATATGGA
Organism: Dryococelus australis; assembly: GCA_029891345.1. Classification (NCBI taxonomy): domain Eukaryota; kingdom Metazoa; phylum Arthropoda; class Insecta; order Phasmatodea; family Phasmatidae; genus Dryococelus; species Dryococelus australis. The sequence continues at coordinate 559,292 of CM057007.1, read as the reverse complement.
AACCCGATGACAATACAATAATATGGTGACAGCTACCTGGTGCTGCAGCCAGGATCATCTCCTCACGAGGGAACTCCTCAACGGTTAATAGTATTGACTCGAGTTTGGGCTCATTTGATTGCTCTTGATGAGACCTTTGCAGGTAGATGGTCAGCAACGCCTAAAGATGGATTTGGCAAGTGCACAAACACAGTCGAATTGCGTCGTTATCTAGTGTATTAATACTGGTTTTTCATATTACGTAATTATTGAGTTTTGCATAAATGTTTTAGTATTTTGGGGAAATTTTATGAGAAACTTCGGATTCTTGGAAATGCCAATTTAAATTGATTTCTCACCTCTCGTAGTAAATGTATCGAGTTTGACCTCGTTCGACTTGTCTCGATGAGTAATTTGATTGTTGTAGATGGTGACCAGGATCTGTAGCAATACACATCAACAGACGTAAAGTTTGTCCCGAGATGTGCATTGCTACATAATATTACAAAAAAATTGGTGAAACTAAAAAGTGAAAAATAAAATAACTGTAAAAAAACTTTTAGAACCAAGCTTTTATTTATAAATATACTAAAAAGAGAAAAATAATTATAGTAGTTACACAATCTGTAGAACTTGTCAGATCTGGTCAAACAGCCGTAATAAACTTTACTACAAATTAATATGTTTGTATCGATTTATATTTAGTATATAAAAACTTGGCACGATATGTAACGTATACCTCATTTGCGTAGTCGTAGTAAGCACATATCTTTCGTAAGGCGCTTGACTCTTCGCGCCAAGCTTTTATATACTAAATATAAATTGATACAAACATAATAATTTGCAGTAAAGTTTATCACCGCTATTCGACCACATCTTACAAGTTCTACAAATTATGTAATTACTATAATAGATTTTCTCTTTTTAGTATATTTATAAATAAAAGCTTGGTTTTAAAAGTTTTTTTTTTTTTTTACATTAATTTTTTCGTTTTTCCTTCGCACGAGGAGTTCTGGAATCCTGACTGTGCTCTTCGATTTTTCGAAGTTTCTGGAATTATAGGAATCTGTGATTTTTGTAGGAATGTTTAATTATATTCTTTATAATTGCACTGGAAATGATCTAGTGTATGTTTACCTATTACTTTTTAGCCTATCAGGAGATTTCGTATTTACGGAAAGAGTGATTTCCCAACTATACCTGTTTTGAAGTCATTATTTGTATGTAAAATTTTCGATGATGTACACAAAGGTTAGCAGGAGATTTAATTGCTACGTAATGTGGATGTTATTGTAGAAATTATAATATCTTTCTTTTTGAAAGACTTTCAAAATGCACAGGGAAATTGTAACTCTCAAATGCTATCAGTAAATTAGTTGTATCATATATTATAAGACTCAAAATCTATTATACGCTATACTAAAAAGAAATTATATATTTTTATTATTATCAGTCGACTAGTAGTTATATTCGAAATTATTTCTCGCACAAGTCTGCATACATTGTAGCTTACTATTTACGAAATATACTAAAGTAAGAATGGGGAAATTCTAAAATAATTACACTATATCATATTCTTTAATTTTATATTTTAGGTTTATTAATTTTAAGGAAAGTTTAAAGAAGATATTATTTTCAGTGGAAAAAATTAGGGGTTCCAAATGATTAAGAATTTCGTAAATCGCGTCCTGAAGTTTACGAATGAAGTTTGCCTCCTTAGATGCGAACAGAGAACATTTCGCACAGTACATTATGTTGCACATCCCACTCGTCCTCCATCCAACTCAGAAAGATGGGTAAGAAGTCACATGAAAATGCAGCGACATTTCCTATCCCCATTTAACTATTCATAGCCTTTCCGTGGCAGCAAGCATAATTCCTGCAATGTCAATAATCTGCTACTGCACGTAGATAACAGTGTAGCGAGTTCGCTGTTGATTGAGCACTTCTGCAACCAACCTTTGAAAAATATTAGTGCTCGTATTGCATTAATTTTAACTGCCACGCTGAGAGGCGAACTCACAGTTACGTTGGTTAGAATGGTGGGAAAGTTTTTCAATATCTTAACGCTGAATCAAAAGTGCCAATCCAACATTCGTGAATATCGAAGTGATTTCTCTTGCTTTAAGCTTTTTTTATTTCATCTGAGTGTAAGAATTAACAAATTTATAAAATATTTAGTTTTATAATTATTTCAGTTTCACATCAACGACACATGAAGAAAGCAATCAGGCCATGGCATTATAATTATACATTTTGTGGAAAAATACATTGTGCATACAAGTATAACTTAAAACCATATTTCACGATACTTTATCTGATTATCTGAAAGAGATTTACACAAGAGCCACATAAATTTAAATATTTGGAGTCAAAAGAATAAAGTTATTAAAATATAGCATTGAAAATTCGATAATTGTGAAATATGGGAGCCTAAGTTTCTACGCTCCTAATTAGCTTTGCAAACTTAAACACATGCCATGTGTTCTATATCAAATACACAGCATATTAATTATCAAGGATATTTAGCAATTGATATTCAGGTACTGGAATCCTGTATCTATTTTAAAATAGGTCATTACTGTTTCTGCTTTTATATGTTTATTCGTCCAAGAGAAAATAATATTAATATTTATAAGTTTCTCATGGACGAATAGATGTGTTGACTGAAAGATCAATACCTATTTTAAAAGGGATTCAGTAAAAGAGTATACAAGTACCCACTGTTAAATATCCTTGATACTTAGTTAACACGTTGTGTATATGATATAGATCACATGACATTTGATATATTTGGCCGAGTTAATCAGAGGCACAAAAACTTGGACTGTCATATTAAGAAATTTTAGACTTCTTGGTGCTATATTTTGAAAACTTTAATCATTTGACTACAAATATTTACGTTGAGGTGGTACTTATATAAATCTCTTTCAGGTAATGACATAAAAAAATGATCGTACAATATAGTCTTAAGCAGGGCTTTCGAAAGTGCTCTGATTGGGCGTGGGCAGTACACAGTCTCGATGTATGCCACATAGCCCGCAATGCATAAAACATTCGCCATCAGCATGTCGAAGAGACACGGAACATTAGTCAGCCGAATGGCGGACACTTTGGACCAATTGCTGCGCCGTCGACAACGCTCATTTATTATGCAGCCAGAGGAATGCGCTTCCGCTGCGCTCTGCCTCGCGACAAAAGTATTCCAAATGCAAATTGAAGACAGCAGTTACTCTCTTTCCGGCGCCATCTGACGGCGAGCGCAATTACTGCTGGCATTCGCGATAAATGTCCCGTTATAATTCGGCCGTGATCGTGAAATGTGGCGCGTTTGTGCTGAAATAATTTCTGTTTTAGTAGCACGAGCTCTAGGCAAGCACACTAGCAAATCAAGCCTCGGCTGCAGACAATAGATATACTTCAACCAAAATCACCATAGTCTCTGTTTACGTTAGTCACCACGTGACGCTTACTTCTTCTGACTTGGTAAAAAAGCTGGTGGCATTTTGGTTGGTTGAATATTAATTATATTTATAACGGTCTACGCGTTGTTTCATCTGGACGACTGGAGGTAACATGCAGTTTTACAATCACAGATTGAAGTTGGTTGTTGTATGAAGGTATGGAAAAAAGTAAATATTAATATTAACTTTATTGCTATCTGCCACTTATCCCCTATTTTTGCAAGAAGACAACAAATATGTTTAGAAACGTGTTCAATGTGTAACTTAACCAAATAAAAAATATGTCGATTCATTAACCATAGAGTTCTTACATAGTGAGACGATTCCATTGGTCATCGGGTTTTCTCGGGGATCTCCAGTTTCCCCCGCCCCTTGATTCCGGCGCCGCTCCTTACTCACTTCAATCACCGTCATCGGCTCTCAAGACCTCGCTGTTAAGAGCCGTCCAAATCTCTTCACTCACTCACTCTTGCGTAGTGCACTTGAAAGTGCACAAGTTTCGATTTGGTAAGAAAATATAGTCCAATCTTCACTGCAGAAAGAAGAAAATGTAACAACACTCTGTATCTCTACCGCCATTTGTGTGTGTGTGTGTGTGCACACGTGTGTAAAAATGAACATTTATTTTCCAGCTCCTTCTCTGTCTCTTTCTTTCTGTCTCTCGTCCAAAAGATCAATATTATATATTTGTATACATTTCTGCCGGCATTCGAGATAAATGTCCAGTTGTAATTTGGGGGTGATTGTGAACTGCGGTCCGTTAGTGATGCGGACACTCCGCTTTCACTGCTGTCGACAGACAGTTGTTTCTGTTTCAAAACAGAACTGACAGCACAGCTTCAGCTTCAGCTTCAGGCAAGATAATTCATCAAATAACACCATGTTGTAAGTTTACGTTAGTTACCACGTGACTTTCTAGGTATTTTCTGTATCTGGTCAAAAAAACGGATAACATTTCATGTGGTCATGTGCTAAAAACTTTGAACCTTAATAAGTTTCCATTTCTGTTTATGCTTTGCTTCATCAAATCAACATATCTGTGTTGGAGGTAATATACTTATAAGTTTAAAACCGTCACCCAACGTGGTCAGTTTTATTATGCAAGTGCCACAAAATATAAAATTGGAATATTTACTTAAAAGTTTTTGCATTTTGTTTTCCAAAGATGAATTGTGTCTAGAAAGTTGCATCAAGGAGGCAGTGCACCGCTTTACTATGTACTCAGTTAAATAATATTTTGCATGAGAAATATTTATTACTACGCATTATCAATACTCCTACTTCCTCCCCGTTTTTAGCATACTTTCCAAAGGAAAGAAAGGTTTATGAGATCACTTTCCTCTCTGTGTGTCCGTGTGTCTGTCCCCCTCCCCCCTTTGTCTATCCATTTTTGAACGCGTGAATCGAATTTCACAAAATTCGGTATACATATAGAACTAAATAAGGACACCTGACTTTTGTAGATTTCGACCACGCCGGGCACTTACTTTCGAAATGGCGGCCATTTTAATATTGAGGGCGTCATGTCATCTTGGAAACAATTCAACCGATTTTTAACCAAATTGTATATGCGACAGCGCAAGTTGTAAGCATTAAATTCAGAGGCGTTAAATTCTTAGTCAGCCATTTTGGAAGATAGCGCTACATGAAGTAATAAACATTTTACACTATATCTCAACAACTACTCGACTAATTTTCGCGAAATTTGGCCACGTTAAAATGAATAATTAAACTCTATTAGGCAGATAGTTTGAAAATGACGCCCATTAAAATATAATAGGTTTATTTCGCATAACTAACATTCTGCTAAATTCTGTGCATACACAGTATCTATTAAAACCATCAATTATGCTTAAAAAAAAAGCCAATTTTTCCCGCTAGTTTGTAAGATAGTGCTACATGAATTAATTAAGCTTTTGTGTAATTTCTCGGGAAACAATGAGAGATTCATATCAAATATGGAAAACATGTGTAACTAGGGTAGATTATGTTAACTGATGTGTTTTACTATGTCAGACATTTATTTTCATAATGGCGGCCATATAGCTATTAAATGTTTTGTGTTACATCGTCAAACCGATGTAATTAATTCCAGTGAAACTTGGTGTAATTGCTATATATATTACAACAATCAAATGCGTATTCAAAATCTCTTTTGTATGCCATTTAGTAAAAAAGTATCACTTGACAAAATAAAATTATTTGAGCTCCGAAAAAACAACCGATTCTCACCAAATTCGGCAAGCAATTAGCACTATGACGGCTATGAAAACTAATAAATTTTGAGAGGGTCAGACATATATATTTTTTTTAATGGCGACGATATAAACATTTTAGCTCTGAATTTTTAATCTATGAGACTGCAAAACAAATTTCAACTTAAATTTGTATCCTGACAGTATCAGTTATACCCATAAAATTTTACTTTGCAAAGTCTCATTTCTCCGCCATTTTGTACGATAGCCCCACATTAAATACTATAGTTTTTATGCCGTATCTCGTGAAAGAATCGATCGATTAATTTAAAATATAGCGAAGAAGTTGTAAAGTGGTAGGCTATATCAATTTATTTGTTTTTAGTATGTAAGACATTTATTTTCTGAATGGCGAGCAGTTAACTGCAAGCTAGCTTTATTTTATGAGTTTTTCTGAATTCGAATCCCGGGCAAGTCACTTGCGTAACTTAATTGTCTTTGTAAAGTTTCACATTTTTCTGGTTTCATCTCTAATAATATTGCTTTCAACGAGACGTCAACGACTATCTTCCATTTATGCTTTTAAAAACATCACTAAAAATTATTTGCACCCGTGTAGAATAAATGAGGCAAATAAGTTATCACTAACTTCTTGTTAATCATGTTATTAACAAAGAAAATATTATAACTGATGTATAAAATGTAATTAAAAGTTCGGTTGAATAAAAATAATATATTTTTCTGTTTACTGATTGTAATACAAGACATATTTTGAAACAACAAAACACGACATTTGTGGGGTAATTTTTGAAAGGTTTTTATTAATTAATTGTGAAGATACTTACAGCGGATAGTATATACTCGCCTTCCACTAAGGAAGACCGGGTTCGAGTCCCGGCGGCGGAGTCTACACAATATTCACGTGTGTGGATACACGAGTTGTCCACGCACGGGAAATGACATATTTGTAAGATGGCGTGCACAGCTAGGTCTTTGACGAACACGTACGTGAAGTGAGATGGTCTTTGACGAACACGTACGTGAAGTGAGATGGTCTTTGACTAACACGTACGTGAAGTGAGATGGTCTTTGACGAACACGTACGTAAAGTGAGATGGTCTTTGACGAACACGTACGTGAAGTGAGATGGTCTTTGACGAACACGTACGTGAAGTGAGATGGTCTTTGACGAACACGTACGTGAAGTGAGATGGATGGATGTGGAAATAGGATGAAGGGGGGAGGTGGGATGGCGTACCCCTCATTGCGAAAATATATGGTTGTAGGAACCATATACAGTAGGTTAGGGGTTCCCAAACTTTATTTTAGCTCGTCTCCCTTCTGCGAGAAATAATAACTACGTCCTCCCTCCCCCATGTCTCAACTTCATTATTATAGGCGTGAAACAATAACGAATAAGTTCTCAAATATTTTTTTAATCGTTAAATTGTGATGCTTATTGAACACAAATGGTGATGAACAACTCAATCAATGAGACGGATGAGCTTGCATATTTTTAACAAGCTGCCCAATTCTTGGTTGAATAGAAGAAATTGCACATCTTAAATCACTGGCAATATTGAAATTGCTTCTATACCTCGTGTTTATTGCTACTGCTGTTGAAAACGGCCTTTCTCACAAATAGGTGATTGATAAAAACACTTGGTTTTTTGTCGTTTTGAAGTAGCTCCAGGTAGATAACTACACAACAGTCCGATAAAGAAAGTTCGAATTCTATTTACTAACTCTATAAGTGAACAGCATTGGCGCCCGCGCGCCCCTTAGCATGTTGCCATGCCTCCCTTGGAGGGCGTACCCAATCCACTTTGAAGTCAATGGTCTAGGTTATTATAACAGGGTTGTAGGTAACGAATAAATATTACAATCAAGCATAACTGTTTGTTTCATTCCCCTTTTTGACTATATTTGTTAATTTCCACGTGACTGCTACAGCAGAGCACTGCGTTCCTATCACTACATAGAAAGTACATCCAATAGAAAAACTTACAAAAATGTTTGAATTGTTTCCACAACAATCCGAAATTAAATGGCCTAACCTAATCTTGAGTCTGCAATGGCGCAGTTACTAAACTAGCTACTCGCTACTAAACTAGCTACTCGCTACTAGACTAGCTACTCGCTACTAGACTAACCTATGCAGGCTAACCGGGTTCCATCCCGGCGGGCTCGTTTTAGGATTTCCGCTTGTGGGAATCGTGCCGGGTAATGCCGGTCGGCGGGTTTTCTCGGGGATTTCCCGTTCCGGCGCCGCTCCATACTCCCTCACATACACCGTGGCCGTGAGAACGCACGCGGCCGATGGCCCACAGTTAAACAGTTGTCATATCTCTCCTACGACGGCCCATCGCCGCGAAGCGCCATAACTCATTTACTTCGCTCACCGCTGCCGGTGGGCTAATGATCATTATCATAATCCGCTCCGATAAATCAGTCCCTGGCATTGTTTAGGTACTCGTGCTGTCCGCCCAGGAAAGCGGCATGTGTGTGTCCATCGGGTGGGGGGGGGGGGGTGTTGTAATTCCGGAGTGCGCAGACCAGCAGGTCACTTAACGCTTAATGGTAGCCGCATGCAGTCGTGCATCAGTCCGGATGATTAAGTGCAACACAAGCCGCACCGCACAGCCATCGCAGCAGATGCATTATATATAAATTGTCTGCATCCCGGCGCTACTGGTTCCCTTGCATTATTTAACACTCTCGTTAGTGCATCTTACGGTCTTATTCCGTCCTTTTCTGTATCGACGTGTACGCACAGCATCTACGTTTAACAGCTTTTTTTTTCAGCTTTACCTTGGATTTGTTTTTAGAAATCTCCATAGGGCCGCTGTGGTCTAGTGGTTAAACTGTCCACATCTAGGGCTGGACATGTGACGTATTCTGTATACATTAGCATGCTGTCATTTCGTACGAACTTGTTTTAAGATAGATTCTCATACTCGCCCAAAAGAGACAGCGGATTGTTATCACGTGTAGGAAAATGTTTCTACGCTATTCTGCGTTTGGTTGCAGGCTACGGCCACATTGTCTCGTTCGTCATTTTTTATACCAAAATTCCAAAATATGCGATTGGCAACAAAGTAGACGCGGTCGTGTTTCTAGTCTGTTGTTTTAATTCCAATGTGGTACGAATTTTGAATTAATCATTTACAGTTGAACATTACCTAGCGGTTTATTTACAAGCTGAATATACAAAGACAAGTTTTTAATGAAACAGAATATATTGTTCTCGTCATTCATTATAAGTAACTGTAATTAACTGCATAAACAAACAACTGTTTGTCTACACTGTCGCTTACAGTTTATGGTTAATGGTTAACAAATTCTAAAAAAATAGTTCCATTGGTGGCATTAAAATATGTTAGTTTTGAAATAAATTTGTATGTTTTCTTATGGATATACAATACTTCACGATTCTCATCTTCCGCAGTTAAAAACAACAACCTTTACCAAGCCCCTGACATGTTTTCATAAAATCACTCCCTAAGGAAATACGGAGGGGCTTAGTTATCCTTTCGAATGTGGTATAGGAAATAATGACGTCAAAAGAACACCTCAAGACGCTTAGAATTCATCCTTTCGTTGAAAACAAAAATAGAGTAATATAGAATTTTTTTTCCAAAAGGAAACGAAACGAATGACTCAGAAGAAGCGCCCTCGACATTGAAACTTCTCCAGCGCACAAAATCCACACTCGGATCAGCCGGGATCGGAAATTGATCTTACTATTACACCATTTAAATAATGTAGAAGAATACAAAGCATCTATTAGATTAAATTTGTGTTCAGCAGATTACATTTACAAAAATATCCCTGTCTTTCACGTAAATACACTAGATAAAAGTTTGGTTAGAGCTTGCTGCGGCAAAATTTAATTTTGTAAATCAGTCACTTAAGAATGCAGAAAATTCTAAACCTCGATTTCACGTTAAAATCTCAAAGTGGTTTGAATGACAACAACAATGATTAAATGAAATATTATTCAGACATACTCCACTGCGGAACTAAAGGTGAACACATATGATGGAAATATCAACACGCACGAGAAAAATGCCAGACTAGATGTTGTCAACACTAGAATTTGTTCCGAGGATGGGGACAGGTGACAGTTTCCGAAACGTCACAACATGTTTGCCAAGAAAATTGCGTGTGTTTGAGATATACGTCTTGCGTGGATTGAAACACTTTTCATACTACTAAAATGTTTATATCAACAACAAATCAACTGTGTAAAAATTCTTTTCAAAACAATTTAAATTAAAATAATTTGAATGTCCTATTTTTTCTCATCGCTGGGTGTATATATATATATATATATATATATATATATATATATATATATATATATATATCATTTCACCTTACAACATGATTTTTTTGGTTTTTATAGAGTATGACTTAAAAGATTTAAATTTAATTCGTTAGTTTGTTTTGAAATTACATGCGTAAATTTTATGGTTTCAAAAACCTTCGATAAATGTTTTGTGGAGAAGATATTTTGAACTTCTTTATTAATGTTATGAAAATATTCATCATATTAGTTGTTTAGAAAATAATTTTAAAATTAATTAATTATATTTTATAGTATCATTTTTAGATAAATGCTCTAACTATGTGAAAAGTGGTTGAAGCTACACCATATGTATACTGTTTGTCTTCTTCTGTGATGTCTTCATTGTGTTGGCAGGCTTTTAATAGGGATATTTGGGTGGCTCTTAAAGGCCTTGAGAGCCGGTGAGGGGGTATGGAGCAGCGCCGGAATGCAAGGGCGTGGGAAACTGGAGACCTCCGAGAAAACCCGCCAAGCAGTGGCTTCGTCCGGCACGATTCCCACTTGTGAAATAGCGGGTGTGATCCGGCCGGGGATTGATACCTGCTCACCTAGGCGGGTGTCATATACACGACCGCGGCCCCTGCCATGAATATAACTTACTTACTTACTTCCATGTGTTTGTACACGGTAAAGCGAGCACCTTTTAAGTACCTCCCAACATGCATTAACAACTAATAAACACGTTTTATTGCAGGCTCAGACGTTAACTCTTCAGCGTTGAATTGTATACATTGTGTCTATTAAAGGCTGTTCACGATAAAGTGAGCAATTTTGAAATCAACCTTAGAAAAATGTCACTGGCTATGCCTGCATATACTTCAACGGGCGCACTGACTGACATGCGCCGGTAAAGTTGGTAACGATAAATTAAAAGTAGTTTCATATCTTAACGTCGAATAAAAAGCGTTAGAGATCCATTTATGATAATTCAAATTATTTATTTCGCGTTCTGTTCATTTTTTAATGCAACAGATGTGTAAAAATTAGCAGATTTATAAAATGCTTACTTTTCTAATAATTTTAAAGTTTGACTTGACCTGCGCAACAATAAGTGATGACGCCATGACAGTGTTAATTTTGCATGAGGCAGATGAATACACAACGTGTTTACAAGTAGATCTTAAGCAGGGCTTCCAAAAGTGCTCATTTTACCGTGAACAGCGTACAGTTACATAGCAATTTTTATATTAAAAATATGCGGGAAAATAAAAATTGGCTGGAAGGAAAATTTAGTAGGGCCTTAAAAAGTGCTCACTTTACCGTGAGCGGCCTATATCAGTGTTTGTCTGTGTCGACTTCGTTGATTCATCCAGAGGTCTCTGGGTTACTCGTGCGTTTGTTTCACATCTTATTAGCCTACTTTCCAAATGAAAGAAAGACTTGTGACATCACTTTCCTATCTCTGTGCGTGTGTAGTTGTGTCTTACAGTGTGTGTGTATTGCTTTTTACAGATTCCTACCAGACTTGGCAGTCAAGGAGTATTGTCACAGTTTATACGTAAAATTCTGTTTCAAGTATGCCAGACACCTATTTTAAAAATGATGGCCATTAAGCTATTTTAGCATAGTATGCTATATCTTCGATACAATTGAATCAATTGCAACTAAAATATGATATGTTTACACAGAGCCTCTTTTGTACTCCATTTTGTAAGACACTACCACAGAAATAAATAAAATTTTTGTCATATCTTGGGAAACAATGGGCCGATTCCTACCAAATATGGCAAACCAATAGTAATGCGGTAGGTAATGTAAACTCATATGTTTTAGGACTTTCAGACACTTATTTTCAAAATGGCGGCTATATAGCTATTATAGTTTCATATGTTATATTGTCGAAAACATGGAATTAATTCCAATGAAACTTTTTACGATGACGTTATATATTACAAGAATCAAATTCGTACTTAAAAAATCTCTTTTGTCCGCCATTTTGTAAAATAGTATCACTTGACAAATTAAAATTATGTGGTCTCCGAAAAAACAACCGATTTCTACCAAACTGGGAAAACAATAACCACTGCGATACGCTATGTAAACTGATATTGAGAGGGTCAGACACACATATTTTCAAAATGGCGGCCATATAAACATTTTAGCACTGAATTTTTTATCTACGAGACTGCAAAATAAAATTTCAACTTATTGGTGTATGCTGACACTCACGGTTATATCCATCGAAATTGTTTATGCAAAGTCTAATTTCTCTGCCATTTTGGAAGATAGCACCATATGAAACAATATAGTTTTTATACCGTATCTCGAGAAATAATCAACCGATTACTTTCAAATTTGTCGAAGAAGTTGTACTGTAGTAGGCTATATTAATGTAAATTTTTTAAGTTTGTAAGTCTCTTATTTTCTATATGGCACTTATACCAACATTATAGCTTCGTGTGCTATATCTATGAAACTATGTAGCATATTTAAATTTAACTCTTTACATTGTATCTATGACAATAATCAAATGTGCTAACAAAAAATATTTTGCCCTCCAGTTATAAAGATTGTCACATGATCACTGCAGGTTGATATAGGCTCTTCACGGTAAAGTGAGCACTTGTGAGGTCCTAGCTATTTTTTTCTTTCAGCCATTTCTTATCCATTAACCACATTTTTAAATAAAGATCTTCATGTAAGTAATAAACACAGTATGCATATTCCACCGCACTCGGAAGTTTACGTCTAGGGATAGATAATACATATTTATTGACTATTATGCAAAATAAGAAGGCTTTCAAAAGTGCTCACTTTACCGTGAACAGCATACACCATATATTGAGGTCCAATCAACCGATATGCATAAAGAGATCTTCATTTGCAGGATTTTTTTTCAAAGTGGTGGAATAAGGGTGGAATGGGATTTTATCTTGGTTTCTTTTTAACCCTAGTGGGTTGTTTGATCCATACCGTCATATCATGTGATGTGAGAACACTGAACATGTCACATTAGCGGGCAAATTCGACTAACTTCCACAAGATCTTGCACTCCTTCAGAAGGCAGTGTAAAATTACATGTTTTAAACGGGGTCAGACGATCACTTTAAAAATGGTGGCCAAATAAATATTTCCATGTGTTTGGAATATATATTTCACAATTTAAAAATTCCAATCGAACTTGCTATGCTGACAATATCAATTACAAACATAATGTCCAGAGCTTTATTTTTTAACCATTTTGTAAGGAAGCCCCATGGTTTTTATACCAAATCTGGGAGACAAATGCACCAATATCCATCAAATTTTTCACGCAAGTAGTATTATAGAAGGCCATATAAACCTATAATTATTAATGATTCAGACACTTAGTTTCAAAATTATTACCCAGTAAATATTTCAGGTTAGTGAACACTATCATTCAAAACATCACACTGATTATATCCGAAGTTGATGCTCCGAATCCTACCTCATTGATGCATTCGATTTCAAGCTAGCTTAATTTTACGAGATTTTTTAAAATTCGAATCCCGGGTGAGTGAGTGAAGATATTTGAGCGGCTCTTAACAGCGAGGTCTTGAGAACCGATGAGTGTGATTGAAGTGAATATGGAGCGGCGCTGGAATGAAGGCGGGAGAAACGGGAGATCCCCGAGAAAACCCGCCGACTCCCGGGTAAGTCACTCGTGTATTTTAATTGTTTTTGTTCTGTTTCATACGTTTCTGGTTTCAACGCTAATGATATTGCTGTCACTGAGACGGCGACGCCTACCTACCATCTTAGCTTTCAAGAACATCACTCAAATTATTTGCACACATGTGAGAGAAAAGTAGGTTCGTTAGTTATCAGTAGCTTCTTGTTTAGTTTCGCTTAGTTCGGTAGAACACTTGGCTGAATTCTTTGTGGGATTATTTTTGTGTTTTGCACATCTGTTGACAGCAGTTGATCTTAGAGTATTCTCGTATATATATTTTTTTTCGTCGTATCATGTGTTTCCGTTGGCGATGTAGCTCTGCAAATCTTATGTCCGAAGTACTTTTTAATTTCATTACTTAAAACCACTGCAAGTAGCATTCAAAGAACATGTGTACAACAGTGGTCGTATTTTTATCAGTTGTAGGAATTTACCCTGACAGGCAACTATATTAGGACTTGATAAATGACAACCAAACTTCATGCCACCATAGGCTGTTCAGGGTAAAGTGAGCACTTTTTAAGGCCCTTCTAAATTTGTTCCTTTTATCCATTTTTCATCTTCCTGCTGTTTGTTAATATAAACATTACAATGTGACCAATAAAAGCACTGTAGACCTATACATTTAACCACCCTCAGAATTTATTGCCTGAGTCTGTGTGTGTGTATATATATATATATATATAATTTATTTATTTATTAGTCGTTAATGCCTGTTGGGAGGACACTAAAAAGTGCTCATTTAACCGTGAACAGCCTATAAGCCATTAGAACACCGTCATCCTAGTCCGTTAATTGCATTGCCGAGTGTTTAGAACTCACGTTTTTATTTATAGTAAACCACTATATGTATTTCTACCATACCGATACGCGAAATGAAAAATAATTTAGACGAAATAATTATGATAACAATTTCTCTCAAGGTCAGTAGGATTATTCAGGTTCGTTGAGGGCTGGAGGTCTGAATTAAATAAAGATGTTAACTATAATTTGCTAATTTCTATAGAAATTACAAAGAAAATACTTTCGACTTAACATCAAATAATAAATGAGCATCACTTGTTATTTACAATAATTAATTCAAACAATATTGCTGACAACAACCAGAAAGAAATTAATATAATCAAATAAGTGAAATCAGTTCCAGTAAGCAATGTACTGAAACCTATAGCATTATTTTATACATTATATGTCCATATTTTACAATTTCAATATTTACAAGACCGTATCACATGTTTAAACAATCCCACATAGTTCAGTCCAAATATCACAAGTCCGTAATGTTATAAAACTATCTGTGTGAACTCATGCATAGCGGCAATCAACTCGTCGTATACGACACCCTGTCGTCCTTTCCCACTACAGAAATACTCGTCGTATACGACGCCCTCTCGTCCTTTCCCACTGCAGAAACACACGCTGTATAACGACGCCCTCTCGTCCTTTCCCACTGCAGAAACACACGTCGTATACGACGCTCTCTCGTCCTTTCACGCAGCAGAAATACACGTCGTATACGACGCTCTCTCGTCCTCTCCCACTGCAGAAACACACGTAGTATACGACGCTCTCTCGTCCTTTCACGCAGCAGAAATACACGTCGTATACGACGCTCTCTCGTCCTCTCCCACTGCAGAAACACACGTAGTATACGACGCTCTCTAGTCCGTTCACGCAGCAGAAATACACGACGTATACGACGCTCTCTAGTCATTTCACGCAGCAGAAATACACGCCGTATACGACGCCCTCTTGTCCTTTCCCACTGCAGAAATACACGCCGTATACGACGCTCTCTAGTCCTTTTACGCAGCAGAAACACACGTCGTATACGACGCTCTCTCGTCCTTTCACGCAGCAGAAATACACGCCGTATACGACGCTCTCTAGTCATTTCACGCAGCAGAAATACACGTCGTATACGACGCTCTCTCGTCATTTCCCACTGTAGAAATACACGCCGTATACGACGCTCTCTCGTCCTTTCCCACTGCAGAAATACACGCCGTATACGACGCTCTCTAGTCCTTTCCCACTGCAGAAATACACGTCGTATACGACTCCCTCTCGTCCTTTCCCCTTGCAGAAACACACGTCGTATACGAAGCTCTCTAGTCCTTTCCCACTGCAGAAATACACGCCGTATATGACGCTCTCTAGTCCTTTCACGCAGCAGAAACACACGTCGTATACGACGCTCTCTCGTCCTTTTCACGCAGCAGAAATACACGCCGTATACAACGCTCTCTAGTCCTTTCACGCAGCAGAAATACACGTCGTATACGACGCTCTCTCGTCCTTTCACGCAGCAGAAATACACGCCGTATACGACGCCCTCTTGTCCTTTTCCACTGCAGAAATACACGCCGTATACGACGCTCTCTAGTCCTTTCACGCAGCAGAAACACACGTCGTATACGACGCTCTCTCGTCCTTTCACGCAGCAGAAATACACGCCGTATACGACGCTCTCTAGTCATTTCACGCAGCAGAAATACACGTCGTATACGACGCTCTCTCGTCATTTCCCACTGTAGAAATACACGCCGTATACGACGCTCTCCTCGTCCTTTCCCACTGCAGAAATACACGCCGTATACGACGCTCTCTAGTCCTTTCCCACTGCAGAAATACACGTCGTATACGACTCCCTCTCGTCCTTTCCCCTTGCAGAAACACACGTCGTATACGAAGCTCTCTAGTCTTTTCCCACTGCAGAAATACACGCCGTATATGACGCTCTCTAGTCCTTTCACGCAGCAGAAACACACGTCGTATACGACGCTCTCTCGTCCTTTCACGCAGCAGAAACACACGTCGTATACGACGCTCTCTAGTCCTTTCACGCAGCAGAAATACACGCCGTATACGACGCTCTCTCGTCCTTTCCCACTGCAGAAACACACGTCGTATACGACGCTCTCTCGTCCTTTCACGCAGCAGAAACACACGACGTATACGACGCCCTCTAGTCCTTTCCCACTGCAGAAACACACGTCGTATACGACGCTCTCTAGTCCTTTCACGCAGCAGAAATACACGTCGTATACGACGCTCTCTCGTCATTTCGGACTGCAGAAACACACGTCGTATACGACGCTCTCTCGTCCTTTCACGCAGCAGAAATACACGCCGTATACGACGCTCTGTAGACCTTTCCCACTGCAGAAATACACGTCGTATACGACGCCCTCTCGTCCTTTCACGCAGCAGAAACACACGTCGTATACGACGCTCTCTAGTCCTTTCACGCAGCAGAAATACACGCCGTATACGACGCCCTTTTGTACATTCACGCAGCAGAAACACACGTCGTATACGACGCTCACTCGTCCTTTCACGCAGCAGAAACACACGTCGTATACGACGCACTCTCGTCCTTTCACGCAGCAGAAACACACGCCGTATACGACGCCCTTTTGTCCTTTCACGCAGCAGAAATACACGTCGTATTGGACGCTCTCTCGTCCTTTCACGCAGCAGAAACACACGTCGTATACGACGCCCTCTCGTCCTTTCACGCAGCAGAAATACACGTCGTATACGACGCTCTCTCGTTTTTTCACGCAGCAGAAATACACGTCGTATACGACGCTCTCTAGTCCTTTCACGCAGCAGAAATACACGCCGTATACGACGCTCTCTAGTCCTTTCCCACTGCAGAAACACACGTCGTATACGACGCTCTCTCGTCCTTTACCACTGCAGAAACACACGTCGTATACGACGCTCTCTCGTCCTTTCCCACTACAGAAACACACGTCGTATACGACGCTCTCTAGTCCTTTCACGCAGCAGAAATACACGCCGTATACGACGCCCTTTTGTACATTCACGCAGCAGAAATACACGTCGTATACGACGCTCTCTCGTCCTTTCACGCAGCAGAAACACACGTCGTATAAGACGCTCTCTAGTCCTTTCACGCAGCAGAAATCCACGTCGTATACTACGCTCTCTCGTCCTTTCCCACTGCAGAAATACACGCCGTATACGACGCTCTCTAGTCCTTTCACGCAGCAGAAATACACGTCGTATACGACGCCCTCTCGTCCTTTCAAACTGCAGAAATACACTCCGTATACGACGCACTCTCGTCCTTTCCCACTGCAGAAATACACGCCGTATACGACGCCCTCTCGTCCTTTCCCACTGCAGAAACACACGTCGTATACGAAGCTCTCTCGTCCTTTCACGCAGCAGAAACACACGTCGTATACGACGCTCTCTCGTCCTTTCACGCAGCAGAAATACACGCCGTATACGACGCTCTCTAGTACTTTCACGCAGCAGAAATACACGCCGTATACAACGCTCTCTCGTCCTTTCCCACTGCAGAAATACACGCCGTATACGACGCTCTCTCGTCCTTTCACGCAGCAGAAATACACGTCGTATACGACGCTCTCTCGTACTTTCACGCAGCAGAAATACACGCCGTTATACGACGCTCTCTAGTCCTTTAACGCAGCAGAAACACAAGCCGCATACGACGCTCTCTCGTCCTTTCCCACTGCAGAAATACACGCCGTATACGACGCTCTCTAGTACTTTCACGCAGCAGAAACACACGCCGTATACGACGCCCTCTCGTCCTTTCCCACTGCAGAAATACACGTCGTATACGACGCTCTCTAGTCCTTTCACGCAGCAGAAACACACGTCGTATACGACGCTCTCTCGTCCTTTCACGCTTCAGAGACACTCGTATACGACGCTCTCTCGTCCTTTCACGCAGCAGAAATACACGTCGTATACGACGCTCTCTAGTCCTTTCACGCAGCAGAAATACACGCCGTATACGACGCTCTCTAGTCCTTTCACGCAGCTGAAACACACGTCGTATACGACGCTCTCTCGTCCTTTCCCACTGCAGAAACACACGTCGTATACGACGCTCTCTCGTCCTTTACCACTGCAGAAACACACGTCGTATACGAAGCTCTCTCGTCCTTTCCCACTACAGAAACACACGTCGTATACGACGCTCTCTAGTCCTTTCACGCAGCAGAAATACACGCCGTATACGACGCCCTTTTGTACATTCACGCAGCAGAAACACACGTCGTATACGACGCTCACTCGTCCTTTCACGCAGCAGAAACACACGTCGTATACGACGCACTCTCGTCCTTTCACGCAGCAGAAACACACGCCGTATACGACGCCCTTTTGTCCTTTCACGCAGCAGAAATACACGTCGTATTGGACGCTCTCTCGTCCTTTCACGCAGCAGAAACACACGTCGTATACGACGCCCTCTCGTCCTTTCACGCAGCAGAAATACACGTCGTATACGACGCTCTCTCGTTTTTTCACGCAGCAGAAATACACGTCGTATACGACGCTCTCTAGTCCTTTCACGCAGCAGAAATACACGCCGTATACGACGCTCTCTAGTCCTTTCCCACTGCAGAAACACACGTCGTATACGACGCTCTCTCGTCCTTTACCACTGCAGAAACACACGTCGTATACGACGCTCTCTCGTCCTTTCCCACTACAGAAACACACGTCGTATACGACGCTCTCTAGTCCTTTCACGCAGCAGAAATACACGCCGTATACGACGCCCTTTTGTACATTCACGCAGCAGAAATACACGTCGTATACGACGCTCTCTCGTCCTTTCACGCAGCAGAAACACACGTCGTATACGACGCCCTCTCGTCCTTTCACGCAGCAGAAACACACGTCCTATACGACGCTCACTCGTCCTTTCACGCAGCAGAAACACACGTCGTATACGACGCACTCTCGTCCTTTCACGCAGCAGAAACACACGCCTTATACGACGCCCTTTTGTCCTTTCACGCAGCAGAAATACACGTCGTATTGGACGCTCTCTCGTCCTTTCACGCAGCAGAACACACACGTCGTATACGACGACCTCTCGTCCTTTCACGCAGCAGAAATACACGTCGTATACGACGCTCTCTCGTTTTTTCACGCAGCAGAAATACACGTCGTATACGACGCTTTCTAGTCCTTTCACGCAGCAGAAACACACGTCGTATAAGACGCTCTCTAGTCCTTTCACGCAGCAGAAATCCACGTCGTATACTACGCTCTCTCGTCCTTTCCCACTGCAGAAATACACGCCGTATACGACGCTCTCTAGTCCTTTCACGCAGCAGAAAATACACGTCGTATACGACGCCCTCTCGTCCTTTCAAACTGCAGAAATACACTCCGTATACGACGCACTCTCGTCCTTTCACCACTGCAGAAATACACGCCGTATACGACGCCCTCTCGCCCTTTTTTTTTTTTTTTTTTTTTTTTTTTTTTTTTTTTTTTTTTTTTTTTTTTTAGAAATACACGTCGTATACGACGCTCTCTCGTCCTTTCCCCTTGCAGAAACACACGTCGTAGACGAGCTCTCTAGTCCTTTCACCACTGCAGAAACAACGCCGTATACGAAGCTCTCAGTCCTTTCACGCACGCAGAAATACACGTCGTATACGACGCTCTCTCGTCCTTTCACGCAGCAGAAACACACGTCGTATACGACGCCTCTCTTGTCCTTTCACGCAGCAGAAAACACGTCGTATACGACGCTCTCTCGTCCTTTCCCATGCAGAAACACACGCCGTATACGAAGCTGTCTGTCCTTTCACGCAGCAGAAATACACGTCGTATACGACGCTCTCTAGTCCTTTCACGCAGCAGAAATACACGTCGTATACGACGCTCTCTCGTCCTTTCCCACTGCAGAAATACACGCCCGTGTACGACGCTCTCTAGTCCTTTCACGCAGCAAAAACACACGTCGTATACGACGCTCTCTCGTCCTTTCACGGAGCAGAAAATACACGCCGTATATGACGCCCTTCGTCCTTTCCACGCAGCAGAAATACACGCCGTATACGACGCCTCTAGTCCTTTCCCACTGCAGAAACACACGTCGTATACGACGCTCTCTCGTCCTTTACACGGCAGAAAACACACGTCGTATACGACGCTCTCTCGTCCTTTCCCACTACAGAAACACAACGTCGTATACGACGCTCTCTAGTCCTTTCACGCAGCAGAAATACACGCCGTATACGACGCTTTTGTACATTCACGCAGCAGAAATACACGTCGTATACGACGCCTCTCTCGTCCTTTCACGCAGCAGAAACACACGTCGTATAAGACGCTCTCTAGTCCTTTCACGCAGCAGAAATCCACGTCGTATACTACGCTCTCTCGTCCTTTCCCACGCAGAAATACACGCCGTATACGACGCTCTCTAGTCTTTCACGCAGCAGAAATACACGTCGTATACGACGCCTCTCGTCCTTTCAACTGCAGAAATACACCCGTATACGACGCACTCTCGTCCTTTCCACTGCAGAAATACACGCCGTATACGACGCCTCTCTCGTCCTTTCCCACTGCAGAAACACACGTCGTATACGAAGCTCTCTCGTCCTTTCACGCAGCAGAAACACACGTCGTATACGACGCTCTCTCGTCCTTTCACGCAGCAGAAATACACGCCGTATACGACGCTCTCTAGTACTTTCACGCAGCAGAAATACACGCCGTATACAACGCTCTCTCGTCCTTTCCCACTGCAGAAATACACGCCGTATACGACTCTCTCTCGTCCTTTCACGCAGCAGAAATACACGTCGTATACGCCCGCTCTCTCGTACTTTCACCGCAGCAGAAATACACGCCGTATACGACGCTCTCTAGTCCTTTCACGCAGCAGAAACACAAGCCGTATACGACGCTCTCTCGTCCTTTCCCACTGCAGAAATACACGCCGTATACGACGCTCTCTAGTACTTTCACGCAGCAGAAACACACGCCGTATACGACGCCCTCTCGTCCTTTCCCACTGCAGAAATACACGTCGTATACGACGCTCTCTAGTCCTTTCACGCAGCAGAAACACCGTCGTATACGACGCTCTCTCGTCCTTTCACGCTTCAGAGACACTCGTATACGACGCTCTCTCGTCCTTTCACGCAGCAGAAATACACGTCGTATACGACGCTCTCTAGTCCTTTCACGCAGCAGAAATACACGCCGTATACACGCTCTCTAGTCCTTCACGCAGCTGAAACACACGTCGTATACGACGCTCTCTCGTCCTTTCCACTGCAGAAACACACGTCGTATACGACGCTCTCTCGTCCTTTACCACTGCAGAAACACACGTCGTATACGAAGCTCTCTCGTCCTTTCCCACTACAGAAACACACGTCGTATACGACGCTCTCTAGTCCTTTCACGCAGCAGAAATACACGCCGTATACGACGCCCTTTTGTACATTCACGCAGCAGAAACACACGTCGTATACGACGCTCACTCGTCCTTTCACGCAGCAGAAACACACGTCGTATACGACGCACTCTCGTCCTTTCACGCAGCAGAAACACACGCCGTATACGACGCCCTTTTGTCCTTTCACGCAGCAGAAATACACCGTCGTATAGGACGCTCTCTCGTCCTTTCACGCCAGCAGAAACACACGTCGTATACGACGCCCTCTCGTCCTTTCACGCAGCAGAAATACACGTCGTATACGACGCTCTCTCGTTTTTTCACGCAGCAGAAATACACGTCGTATACGACGCTCTCTAGTCCTTTCACGCAGCAGAAATACACGCGTATACGACGCTCTCTAGTCCTTTCCCACTGCAGAAAACACACGTCGTATACGACGCTCTCTCGTCCTTTCCACTGCAGAACACACGTCGTATACGACGCTCTCTCGTCCTTTCCCACTACAGAAACACACGTCGTATACGACGCTCTCTAGTCCTTTCACGCAGCAGAAATACACGCCGTATACGACGCCCTTTTGTACATTCACGCAGCAGAAATACACGTCGTATACGACGCTCTCTCGTCCTTTCACGCAGCAGAAACACACGTCGTATACGACGCCCTCTCGTCCTTTCACGCAGCAGAAACACACGTCCTATACGACGCTCCTCGTCCTTTCACGCAGCAGAAACACACGTCGTATACGACGCACTCTCGTCCTTTCACGCAGCAGAAACACACCTATACGACGCCCTTTGTCCTTTCACGCAGCAGAAATACACGTCGTATTCGGACGCTCTCTCGTCCTTTCACGCAGCAGAAAATCACGTCGTATACGACGCCTCTCGTCCTTTCACGCAGCAGAAATACACGTCGTATACGACGCTCTCTCGTCTTTTCACGCAGCAGAAATACACGTCGTATACGACGCTTCTCTACGTCCTTTCACGCAGCAGAAACACTCGTCGTATACGACGCTCTCTAGTTCCTTTCACGCAGCAAAACATACACGCGTATACGACGCCCTCTTGTCCTTTCCACCTACAGAAATACACGCCGTATACGACGCCTCTCTAGTCCTTTCACGCAGCAGAAATACACGTCGTATACGACGCTCTCTCGTCCTTTCACGCAGCAGAAAACATGCGTATACGACGCTCTCTAGTCATTTCACGCAGCAGAGAAACACACGTCGTATACGACGCTCTCGTCTTTCCCACGTAGAAACACACGTCGTATACGACGCCTTCGTCCTTTCCCTGCAGAAACCACGTCGTAGACGAGCTCTCTCGTCCTTTCCCACTGCAGAAACACACGCCGTATACGAACGCTCTCAAGTCCTTTCACGCAGCAGAAATACACGTCGTATACGACGCTCTCTCGTCCTTTCACGCAGCAGAAACACACGTCGTATACGACGCTCTCTGTCCTTTCACGCAGCAGAAACACACGTCGTATACGACGCTCTTCGTCCTTTCACCACTGCAGAACACACGCCGTATACGAGCTTCTGTCTTTCACGCAGCAGAAATACACGTCGTATACGACGCTCTCTAGTCCTTTCACGCAGCAGAAATACACGTCGTATACGACGCTCTCTCGTCCTTTCCCACTGAAGAAATACACGTCGTGTACGACGCTCTCTAGTCCTTTCACGCAGCAAAAACACACGTCGTATACGACGCTCTCTCGTCCTTTCACGGAGCAGAAATACACGCCGTATATGACGCCCTCTCGTCCTTTCACGCAGCAGAAACACACGTCGTATACGACGCTCTCTAGTCCTTTCACGCAGCAGAAACACACGCCGTATACGACGCTCTCTAGTCCTTTCACGCAGCAGAAACACACGTCGTATACGACGCACTCTCGTCCTTTCACGCAGCAGAAACACACGTCGTATACGACGCCCTCTCGTCCTTTCCCACTGCAGAAATACACGCCGTATACGACGCCCTCTCGTCCTTTCACGCAGCAGAAATACACGCCGTATACGACGCCCTCTCGTCCTTTAGAACTGCAGAAATAAACGTCGTATACGACGCCCTTTTGTCCTTTCCCACTGTAGAAACACTCGTCGGCTGCCGTCTTTTATCCTCCGTCGTTGTAGTTCATGTCCTCCGATGTCTCTCACCAGACCAGACTTAACCCGATTACAATGTTTCAGCCAGTTGGCTTCTGCAATCCTGCGGCTGGAGTGGTATTTATAGTTTCGTCCGCCACGGACGAGAACCTTTTTAAAAATGCCACATTGTGCCAAGGGTCTTAGTAAACGGAATATTTTTACACATACTCCAAAGTCGTCGACTTTTCGGTACACTGAAGAGAACGTTTGTTTGAGCCAACAATACATTTGTTTGTATATGATCAAACAAATGTCTACAGTTGATTCAAACTAATATGTGGTTGTCATGCAGATTTGGTTTGGTCAACGAAACGGTTTGGTCAGTGTAAGTCTAAATTTTTTTATGTGAAAAAAATTTATGTTGCATTTCATATATTGTTTAGTCAACAAGATATTATGTTAGGAGAAGTACTTATTTGTTTGGCCATATACTAACAAATATTATGTGGGTTCAAATAAATCCTTCTTTCGGGGCAGAGGAGAGTCCCTGTGAGGCCAACCTGGTCAGCTGTCAAACACTCCCCTGACTGCCGGATGACGGGGCAGCCTGAATTCCTGAGGTGCGAAGGGATAGGAGAGTCGGCTATTGATTTTCTTAGCTGCTTTATTGCACAGCATATTAGTCGGGATCTTGCGAAAATATCAAAAACGTCTGAATTGAACTTTGCTTCACGCTTTCCAGTAACAAGATTGTAGTTTCGCCGCTTTTAAGTCTCTTATTTACAGCAGGACGATTGAAACTCTTCATGCCAGTTCCGCTCTTTGCACGTAAGAGTGATGAGGCACAATGCACGCGTGTCGGTTTCGCCCTTATCACTCTTGCTTCCAAGCCTCAAATGCGCCAACAGTTCAAGTTAACTCGGAACTTCTAAATATTAAATTTTTTGTGGAAGAATAATTTTGTGTCACTTTATTTTTATGTTTTGAAAAAACGGGACGACTTTAGAGCTCTGGTAAATACCATTGTCTTACCGAACGCGTGGTGACACACTTGTAATACTAATGTTTTGTTACTTAATATGCAGTGCCGTACTCGCGTAAACATCGTCAGCAAAGACTGATGAATCGCGACACATACATGCGCGTGCACACACACGCTCACAGGCCAGCTTCATTGCCAAACACGTGCGTGGAATGTCGATTTCCGTTTTGTCCACATTAACTTGAATGTCAGTTGCTGTATGAGATACTCCGGGATCAGTTTGCGAGTGTATGTTTGATGAAAACTGTAGCACAATGCCGTATGTATCGTGGTGCTATGTTAAATAATTCCGTGCATTTACGGAAATGTACAATAGACATACGGAAACGCATTCCTTAATGACTACAAACGGAGCTGAGTCACGGAAATACAAAATACGGAAAGACTCCGTGTTTCCTCTCTCTTCGAGTTTCGTGAACGAACAATGCCGAGTGTAAGCGAAGTTTTCTTCGCAATTGTAACAATCAAAATATTGTTTTGTTCAGTTGCGATATCCACGCCAGTTATACATATTTCCTCAAACGTCAGAAATAAGGATCAGGCGTCTATAACAGTTAGCAAAATTAAAAATATATCAATATTTGTAGAAACTGAAATAGTTATTTATTTGACTCTCATAGAAATACGAAAGTAGTACACTAATATCTACAACAATATTTTACGTAAGTGAATTAGACTACGAGTCTTTCCAACCCTGGTGCAAATCTCGCTCAGGCGTAAAAAATCTCAACTTCTTAAATATTTTAAAATACAAAATAGACCACCCGCAAAACGGAAATTAAACATTTTTTTTCGTTATTTAATTTAGAAACTTTAAGTACAGAAAAACTAACTAGCAAATTTACGACGAAGCTCTGTAAAATTTACGGTAAGTCCACTTTTAAAATAAAACGTGTCCGTAATTTTACGGAGATCCTGGAATAATGTTAACTAGCACTTTTTCGTAAAATGAAGGAAGTATGTATATGTATATATACTATGGGGAACATTAAATAACGTCAATAATATTTCCGTAATTTTGTTAGACTAGGTTTTGTCTGGATTCTGTTGAATGATACAGAGCTGTTATCATAAAACGCAGAATGTTTTTAAGTGTAATGTAAATGCAGATTCTTTCTTTAAGTTATGACAGACTGTGGTATTCTGAACTCGCAATGACGGATATTTTTATATTTTAACTAAGTGTTTCAACAAACCAAAGGCGCATCATTAAAGGACATGTGTGCTACATTATGTCAAAAAACTAGACAATAATATTAATAATTATTTTTTTATTTTTAGAAAATGTATTGTAACAATACGCTGATGTAACTATTTGAAAATGATTTACTTCCTCGTTAGGGCCATAAAATATTTTATTTTGTCCTTGAGCTGACGAAGGTGGGTAGGGGGAACATTCTCGATGGAAAATGTCCCACTTCCAGGAATTATATCTTTAACAAATGTTATTTAACATACTAATTTTCATTTCTGATTACGTAAATTCCGTTTCCCTTAGTGCTAACTCAACCGTTTTCTCTGTGTACTTAAATTATAGCAAAGCAATTGGGGCCGCGGTGGTGAAATGGTTAGACCACTCACCTTTTACCTAAGCGAACCGTGTTAGATTTCCGGCTGAGTCGCCCAACGAATGTTCGCATGTGGAATTCGTGCCACAGGTCGGCGGGTTTTCTCGGGGATCTCCCGTCCCCCTGTCCTTGCATTCCGGCGCCGCTCCATACCTCGCATCGCCCTCTCGGCTCTCAATAATTCGATCTCTTTACTCACCCAAGGCAATCGCTACTCTATCGCGGTGCATTACGGTGGCCTTAGAGATGTTCAAGGTCACAATTTTACACTGGCCCGAACATAATACACTCATGATTGTCCACGGCGCATTCACACGGACTGGACAGAACGATATTCGGTGTGTTTGAACACGCTCACTCGCTCTTCCGCCACTAGCTGGCGTGACACTACCACAACATGTGCATCCGTCGCAGGGTTCACGAAACCACGGTCCTATATGTAAAGATATATAATCCTCGTGGAGCTTCTCGGCTGCCATAGAGTACGGTCACGTTAATACGTTAGTATACGGTCCACTTACGAAGACGACGATCGTACAACCGTCACGTGTATGGATGACGTGAGAGGGCCGTCGAACTGGACAGTCCGCTCGTTTACTTCTCCGAGTAGTGTGAGTCTCGAATGTTCGAAGGACCAAATGTAATTTGAGCGCCCAAAGTATTTTTCATGTGCAAGCTTCTACCATACCATTTTCGAGTACTCTAAAAATACCGCTCATTCTTGTCCACATCAAGGAATGGTAGAAAATAGGTGACCAAACTCGCTCGGGCCTGTAGAAGTCGTGTCAAGACAGAACCGAAGAGTCCCAATATGCTACCACGCACAAGTGTTCCTGTCATAAGGATAACTTGTTTATTCTGCCAGTCAATTGATATTTGCATTTCCGCAGGTAGTGCCGGGCGAAGACTTTCATTGGTGATTTCTAACTCAAGCTTCGCGTAAGTAAAAAAATATAACTAATTCACGCCATCACGTCGCCTACCTTAAACCGAACATCCTAAATATATTTATTCATTTGAGTTTCATCGCTCACCGGACGTTATACTGACCCGTTTAAAGGCACCATTCGTGAAATGACGATTATAAAGAGTTGAAAATGTATAGTTCTTTTCCGAAAGCAGTAATAAATTATTTATTAAATTCCTATGCAAATAAAATTATTTCCAGTGAGAACGGCAAAATTTCACAAAATGTTAATTTTAACTACTATTGCTAATAACTTATTCACAATCAGCGTTTGAGAACAAGCAGTATATATACTAAGCCTCGAAGAGAGAAAAATGATTGAACTTATAATAATATAGTTACAAAAACTGTTAAGGAATGCAATTAGGAAGATAAAATAAAATCGGCTACATATTTTCAACACTCACAAACTGAATGGTTGGTTGAAGAACCTGATACCGCAGACGTCCATTCACGGTTTAATTGCAACATTTCTAAAACCCTTAAAAAGTCCTACTTGCAATATATCCCTCTGTATCATGCAAACAAAGCTTAAATACGTCTAGAAAATTACACCTCGGAGAGAACACACCGCATTCATACTCACTCTGTGTAATAATGTTTTAAACAAGAATTATTACTTTCTAGGCATTACCACACTGAGAAAAATGTTTTGTTGAATCAAACAAGATTTGTTTGGTGCAACCAAATTATTTGTTGTATAGGGACAATGAAATATTTTGTTGCTGAAACCAAATTTTTGTGTTGTTCTCATTTGGTAAGATTTGGTTGGTGCAAATAAAGATTTGTTTGGTTACAAGTACATTAAACAGTTTGGGCCGATATAAAAATGTTTAGCCAGTTCGACCGAGTTTCGAACATAAGGAACCTGCGTCCGAGCGCTACGCCGTCGTAATCTCAGCTAATGTGACGACTGATGACGCTGGAAAGTTTTTAAATAGATATACTCCAAATATTGGGCAACGTGTGCTAACAAATATTTCAGCTTTTACAGCTTTACTTGCCAGTTTCTTCTTGCATTGTATTATTAATGTGTTTTTGCGATTGTTAAGCATAAATAGATGCACTAACAAACACTGTTACTATCCTAATTGTTACAAAAAATACAAATAAACTCTCGAGCTATATTTTCGAACGAAGGCAGTCAAATGAGTGATCAAACAAATAAATACAGTTGATTCAACAAAATATTTAGTTGGCAGTCGAATTTTGTTTGGCCCAACACAGAGATTTTGTTTATTCAAACATATATTTTGTTGGACGAACCAAAGTAATTTTGTTGCTTTCCAAATTTTGTTTGCCCAACAATATATTTTGTTAGGGCAACTAAATATAGAATTGGCCCTATACAAACAAATATTTTGTTCGATTTCCTCTCAGTGCATCACACCTGTTTTCTTTCTGTTGGCTAAGGTATAAACTATATCCTATAATTTATAGATAAATTATAGTATAGTTTCAATTTAACGAAAAATACAGTACTTGCATGTCAACAGGCGTATACAAAACTTATGATGCATCGCATAGCTAGGAAGCAATGAAACACCTCATAATGTGTATGATATTGTTTATATGTTTGATTAAATAAGTGTGAAGGTACCGGGAACAGACTATAAAATATGTAAGAACATTGTTTACTGCGTATATGAGTGGCTCAGTTCATGGGAATACGATCTCTTTTAAAGGAAAGGTAAAAAAATAATTGTTACATACGCCCATTTTTACCTCTGTCCAATTAAAATATTCAAAAAGAATAGTGAACTCTTTTCAAAAGAGAGTTCAATTGTTATGCCTTTATCACGCAGTTTCCTTAGAAGAAAAGTGTTGGAGTGGAGAGATTTGGGCGGCTCTTAACATCGAAGTCTTGAGGTCCGACGAGAGTAAATAGAGGTGAGTATGGAGCAGCGCCGGCTTGCAAGGGCGGGGGGAAACGGGACATCTCCGAGAAAACCCGCCGACCAGCGGCATCGTCCGGCAAGATTCCCACGAGCGAAAAACAGGTTCCGCCGTGTGAGAGGCGAGTAGTATGAGCTCTGCAGCACCACGGCCCCTTGTCAAAGGAAGGAAATAATTACAAAGTGGCAGTGGTTTAGTCCATTGGATTCTATCGCGTATAATAATGACACTCTACTGTTACAGGTATAATTTTACGTGGATTCAGCGACGGGACCACCCAAGGCTAGATGTGACGTTAGCAGTAAACAGTATTTTACTATGGCTTTCCCTTACTTCACGGTATACCTTCTTGACCTTCCGAATAAAAAACATTTCGGCGTGGTTGCGTGTGTCTAAACACACTGCTGTTTTTCTAACACGAGCACGTCTGTGTTATAGACTGTTCACGGCAAACTGAGCACTTTTGAAAGCCCTGCCTAAGACCTACTTGTACACACACTGTGTATACTTCGACCATACGAAAAATTAACACTGCCATGGGCCTAATAACTTTATTCATGCTTCGATCGTGTGAAAATGTGAAATTATTATATAAGTAAACATTTTACAAATAAGTTAATTCTTTCACTTATATGTATTAAAGATACACAGAGAAAAATCCATAATTGGACTTTTTAATAAATGTTTACGTAATACTTTTAATTTAACGTAAAGCCATGGAACTACTTTCTCCCCGTCGTTACCAACTTAACAGAGCTCATGACAGTCTGTTTAATAGTTAAAACACTGTATACGTTAATAGCAGTATGAAATTTCTCACGGATTGATTTCGGATAAATGTGAACAGCCTATACCACAAGTGTCAATCTGAATTAAAGATTTATGCAAGTCAATATATGAAGATTTTCTGCTTGTCACCAACACGAGCTATCTTCGCCGGAGTTAAAGTTTGGTGTCAACCATTGTATTGGGTTATTCTTTTCCCGCTGATTGAAGATTTTGTGAATTGAAATTTATAAACATGCCACTATAAAAGTTTAACTATGTGACTTGCTCTGCAGTATATGACGCGAAATCCGAAATATAAAAGTAACATTTTGTCACAGGTATAGTAATATGGTTATATGTGAATCCTGAAGGGCGTATCTGAGTTCGTGATATGCTGGCGCCGCTGTAACTGCGAAGCAAGTAACAATATAAACTTTGAAATATCAACACGTTCGTGCCTTCTTATCACATCCAATAATACGTAGTACAAATTAAGAACTAGAATACTAAACAATTCGTAATTTGTAAATATTCTATAATAAGAAATTTTCAACTAAGAACCAAGAATATCTGCATGATACGTAAACATTCCCCACCTTGTGTTCGACACGGAGTGCAACGGCTCGGTAGTTGAAGAACAACACAGCAGCGGCGTCCAGAGGGTGTGATGGGTCTGCAGTTACTTCTGTGTTCCCTCACAGCGTATTGTCCGTCTGCACGCACCAGAATGTAACTCTATACTGAGCCGTGCGGTCTTTGACTACTCCGTACACTGGCTGTGACATTCCTCACGTGGTCTCTTCGCGTAAGCAGTTCTTAAGGCCCCCGTCTACCTGCGACTATCAGTAGTTGAGGCCTAGAAGCGCTGGAGCTATAAGGGTCACACTGGCACGCGCTACAAGAGCGCCATCGCCGCTATGCGCGGGGCCCTGGACTGGCGAGCAGTGTTCTCGTAGTGCTGCGTGTGCATATGGCACTTTCAGCAGCAACCATATAATTCCATTGATGAAACGTCTGTACCAAAGTTTAATACAGGCTCATATTGTAGTTGAGCTCGTGTCCGGCTAGCATGTTTTAAGATACGGTAGTTTTAAAATACATTTTTAACTATATTAGAGGGCTCCAAAATAATAATTGCTTCATGCGTGAGAACTTTAAAGTACAATTCCGTCCTCGTATGGGCTATGTCTTTCTGTAGGATAAAATACTGGGGGCTCGTTTAATAGTTTCGTAAAAAAAAAACACGATATCAAACACACTGAAAAAGTCCAAGCGCTAGGCAGACGGAGCCTTTAACAACGGGTTATTTAGAGCCAATGAGTGTGAAGTGAGGTGAATGTGGAGCAGAGCCGGAATGAAATGGCAGTGGGAAACGGGAAACTCTCGAGAAAACCTACGCACCAGTGGCGGGGTCCGGCACGATTCCCACGTGCGAAGACTCGGGAATCGAACTCGGTTCGCCTTGGCGGGAGACACTTGCTCTTGTCACTGCGTAATATCGTAGTTATTCGTGATTTGAAAAATATAAAGTGCGCATACACGGTTAAAACAAACGTGATATTATGGGAAAGAACTTGTAAAAAAAATTATCCTCAATAACGGACGTCCCAGATAATTTTTCATATTTTTCCGTAAATAGACGGAACCTCGTCACTAATTTCCTGGTCAGTTTTTAATTTTCGATTAGGGTTCAACTTCTGGCTATTAGAAATGTAATGGTTTGTTTAATTTAAAACAAATTTATGGTCATAAAAATGGAATAATTTCATGAAATTTCTTTTATCTTTTTCTAATGATATCAACAATTGATTTGAACTGTAGTCAAATATACTAATTATGCATTTTTTTTATTTCTTCAGCAATACTTACAAATAAAAAAATTATAATAACTTCCTTATTTAATTCTTCCTATATTTTTTTGTTATGTTTTTCCTCTACTTCCATCAGACTAATACTTGATGCAATATCTCAGAGGCGGTGAGTCCCAGAACTTATTGCACTAATTAAAAGTAATGAGTTATGTTATGACTGGATTCAGATAGTACCCCAGCACCATATTATATCAATAATTTGCATCCAACTTGTTCGTTTCATGTCGTGTTTGAAGCTTAAATATGGATTTTGTTTCCAAACGCTATAAGTTATGGCCTTAATATGTCCCAAAACTTCATACTTGAAAAATAACTGCGTTGAGTTAAAACTTTACATTGTTACAACTGTGAGTGAAAGAAATTCTCAGTTTGTCAAAAATGTCTGACATTCTTATCATCCATACTGTTGCCTCAGTCTTATATGATTTTCAGGCTACAAAAGAACTTCATATTTGCACACGGTTTTGACTCAAATCTTTATACGCGAGCTCTTATGCAACAAAACTCAAATTTTAACGTTTTATAACTTCAACAAGTATGAGAAAATCATGGATTTTTTGTTTCCACTTGATGCTATTGACTCATTTTTACAATTGATTATATAAAATTCAGCGTATTCAGTCCGGATTTATAAATCCAATTATTTGTGTTTCTCTGAAAAATAATTTCACGCGTAGGCTTACATATTACGTTATGGAACTCAGCGCCTCGATTATAAAATATCCTAAAATATATATAATCCTTTCTGGTACTTGAACGCCCTTAAGCCGTTGTGGAGGGATAATTGATGTGGTGGCCTAGAGAATCTGCACGACCATCTAACTGTTAGGGTGTTGTGAAACAGGACATATAAAACGGTGCCTCTCATGCTATTCCAAGGTAAGTCTACACATTTTTAATTAATCCTACCCAATAAAGATGAGAGTTAACATGTGTAATCTATGTAGCTGGGACAACATGGGAGAATTTTGTAAAAATTGTAAGCCACCCCAAGAAACAAACATTTCTCTCGTACATTGTCGTATACGTTCAGAGAGCCCCTTTTATGTAAACAGGAGCTTTTTCATGCCACTAAATTGCAAATACTATAATTAATCTCTATTAGTGTTTTCAGAATAGATATTTAAAATGGCTTGAAATTGTTGCCTGCATATAGCTACTACTTGCATATTGGCACTGTTTGGCTTGTGACCAATACTTTATTATAAGAAAGACGATGTACAAGTTTGAGTTTTCAGATTCTTGACTTGCGAAACAAACAGTGGGTTAATGATTACAATTATTTGCTCTAGCGACTCCTTAACCAAGTTAGGATACGCGACAGTTTCATTTCTCAAATGTTTATCTGATGTAATTTCCCAAAAATAAAATTTTCTTAGATTTGGAAAAGTGTAATCTATACGAATGTGTCTTAGCTATAATTTCTAATTTATTCTAATTATATTTGCAATAAAACAAAGTTGTCTCGAGTATGGCCCGTGCATTGAAAGTTTTATATATTTTCTCTAGTTTTTTTTTTTTTGTAAATCTGTTAATATAGAAGCCGGGGATTTGTATAAAATAACGTGACATAATTTAAATTAATATTATACCAACAGTCGCACAGAAACACATAGGCACTATATACGCCGGTCCATTGAGAGTAGAGGAACATAAATTAAAAATAACTAAAAGTGGGCGACTAGAATTTACTGTCTTAAGCTACAACCAACAGAATACTCTGAAATTTCCCGCCATAATGTTACCAACCGAAATGCCATCAGTGTGAGGAAAGCAAGGAAAGTATTTTAGACGTGTACATAATAACCATGCGAACAATACAGCAGTGTACCGTCCAATCTGCATATTCGGAGCGATCTGAACCGGTAGCGTTCCGTCCTTAATCTGAAAATTGTTTATTTACACCACAATGTAAAATTAATCAACGCGGGCATTGTCTAGACGTCAGTCAGCGACGTGTGGCTAGCAGAGCATGCGGGAACGTACATATCCACGAGTCCATCGCCAATCCCCATCAAACGATGCGTACGTGCTCAATCGCGACACATTTACTAATGCATTGTGGGCCTACTACGAGTGGGTTAGCAATCAGCGATCTTTCAAGCTCCCCCCCAGAAACGAATTAAACTGTTTATTTGCAACGCGCGAGTGTGGTGAACAACGCAATAATTCATATCGGGACAATGTCGAGCTGTGTTCCTTTCCAAATATCTAGATTTTTTCAACGCAATGAAATTTCATTTCAAATGGAGTATACAAGATGAACAAACAAATGCTTTTCCACTTTATTATTTTTTCCTCTCAACTTCAGTGAGGCCGTGATTGGAAAACTGGTCTCCCACGTAGGCAAGCCTTTCCTCATTGTTGAACGTAACGAGGTTCAGAAAAAAATATTAGAAAATTGCGATGTGACGTATTGAGTTATAAACAGTGTGAGGTTGTTGAGTTCCCATTGAACAGCGGCATAATGTTCGTTATAATACATCCCGTGACATCCACAGTTCAAAAGGACATCTGTCGTTGGTTTTATTAAGCATCCCGGGTACGATATTTTATGAACTAGCTTAATATTGCATAGTAGACAAAAATAAAATTAACTGCGTACATGTTTGCGAACTTTATTTGTAAGTAGTACATGATATTTGATAATTTCCTCGTCCTACGACCTTGATGTTAGTAAATAAATAGTGTTACGTGCTTGCTGCTCTTCATCGCGTCCCTTCCCTCGCCATGCTGCTCGCCAGACCGAAGTGAGCATAAATCCAAGAGGCGCGTGGAGATTTACAAAGGCAAACCGCCGCGTGTCGACGCTCGTGCGCTCCTGATCTTAGACGGATTGAATTTCTGAGAGTTATCTTGGAAATAATATTCTGCTCATTGCTCTAGTCTCTCTCAGCTAGAGCCGGAGTAGGAGAACCTTCTACATGGGGCCAGCGAGACTACTTACGCCGCGGCGGACATTCCGAGCCGACAGCTGAGAGTTTGGGGGAGTGTGCAACCTGAAGCGCCAGGTGTGCGAAGACAGCGAAGATGAGCCAGTAGAGCTACGAGTGGTGGCGAGGGTGAAGTGTGCGGACTGCGAGCATCGCTACGGTGAAGAGTGCAAAAACTGGCGGGCGGAACTAATATACTGGATGCGTGAGTGTAAGGCATTTAGATTGATGGCGATATACATACTGGACATGTGTAAATAATGAGTGTGAATTGAGTGAATGTAACCAACGTAGATACTTTGATAAGGACTTAAATTACAATTGTGATAGACGTTAAATATTTGCCTCGCAGATAATAACAAAAGTAATAGTATATATGTAGTTTAAAGTGTAACTAATAGCTGTGTACATAAATTACTAATCATATTAGGATTGTTTTTGATTAAAATCTCCATTACTGACGAACTCTGATACGCGCCTCAGCCGTCTTGCAACAATATCGAACTATTGATCATAAACTATTAAAATGTACTACGGACGTACTACCTGTCTGATAAGTCATTACCTGAGGCAATCGGGGGAACTACAGCGTTGGTATGACTCAACTGCGTGTTGCAGACAGTAGTGTACAGTCTGCTCCACTACGCACGGGCACCTGTGTGAGCCGTGTTCGTTGTACCGGAGTGTTGTGTGTGTCTAGAGAAATCTCAGTGATCATTGACGGCTGCTGTTATTTCATCGGTAATGTGAAAGTGTTATTATGAGTGTTATAGTTACGTAACAGAACGAAATGTGAGTTGACAAGTAATCGGAGCCTACGTACAAAAAGAAATCATAGGAAATGAAGCGGTCACACAGTAGAAATATTATTTATAATGTTTTACAATTTTGTAAAGAAGACAATAAACGAGGTCTCATTATCCTTGTAGACAAAGCAGTAGAGAGGCAGTAGATGTAAGTGAAAAGACACGAGGGTGGCAATATTGCCAGACAGTGTGAGATAATAGATAATGACGAAACTGTCATTTCCATCTCACGTCGTCCATAGCAAAAGAAGACGGAACTTGACGAATTCTATATGTGTGGTGCACGGAACGATCTTGGAATATTATAAAGCGCGCAAAGGAATTCCCACTCAGCGTAAACTACTTAATGCTGTGGAAAAAAAGATACCGTTTTCAGGGATGAAAGATGCATTTTGTAGAATATTGAAATCTATGGTATTTAAATGGACAAAATGTAAACATATTAGACACATGTTAACGTAGCGGAGTGATACTGTCACACGATATGCAGCCTATCTACATGCAATGCGGCAAAATGCAGTTGGGCCTAACTAATGTGTAGTGTATACGGACGAAACAAGGGTCCGTACACATTGGCGAGAGTCCAGGAGTTACGCTGGAACAGAATGTGGTGTATTCATTAGCCTCCTAGAGTTTATTATGCATGTGCACGGAGTGTACTTGCCGTCCCATCTTCCTGTACTACACCCCTGGCATATCGAAGTCTCACTCTTAGATTGCAGGACAGGGCTTATGGCTCTCACTGTTGCCAGATTGCTTCAGCTTTGTGACCTAACTGGCAAGCTGAGAAACAAATAGGCGGTGAAGGAAACAGCCTGATTAAGATAATTTTTATCTGTTTACCTCCCTGTCAACTATTAAAGGAGTCCAATCCTGTGACCCAAAGCTAAGCGGCTCCTTTGATACTGAAGCCTGTGAGAAACCCTATCATTGTGATTAAACAGCGCGCATTCAACGTAGGTAGTTTTCTTTTTCGAAGTTGAAAAAAAAAAACTTATCAGGCAACAGCGCCCGCAGGAACAAGAACAGCGTTAACGACAGGAATCTTGTATTGGCAAGAGAGAGTGAATGTCCATTACACCGCACACTGCAATCTAAGAGTGAGAAGCTATGTAGTTGTTAACAGACAACAGCGCGCTCGCTCCTCAACGGTAGACTTGTCAAACAAGTAGTTCCTCTATACATGATAAGCACTGTGACGTCACTGTAAGTTGCGTCACAGTATCTCTAGTCCTTGCGCGTAAGTCTCGACTATTCAGCCGTTAAATTCCACTGGTATGGCAGCGGCTGGTGTCCGTCATGGTATAGTATGAGACGGCATTCAGTGGAAAACAGCGTGTATTTGTCGTGTGCAATTACTGGCGAGTGGAGTCTTACAGACACGCGTGCCAGCGACGGTTTATCGCACAGTTTAGGAGCCAGACAAATCCTGCATAGTCGTCAGTTGAACATTCGTTGAAGTAACTGGAAACACGGAGACATTACTGGATATGCATGAGGCAGGACGTACAACGGCGCAGGAATTAACAAACTGATAGTTGGCCTCACTGAAAACGTCGTTGCGTAACCTGTTGTTATGCGTCGGAGTCTCCACAACAACATGGCAACATTTCATTATACAGGTATTACTCTTTTTTTTTTATTATCTTGTACACCGTTTAGCCAGAACGAGGCTTGGCATCATACATTTTGACATCCCAAAAAGGATGACACGAAATATTTTCAGCCGGATCTGCTAACACCAATGTTTGAAACAAAAATACCCCCACAAGTCCAAAATTCTTACTCAAAATGTCCTGAAGTTCGCACTTTCCTAGAACTGGATATAAATGCCTTCGCCAAGTTGTTACCGGTGCTGTAGTACTGACTCGAATGAAAATCACTAAGGTCAGGAAAATGTCCGTAGTACGTCTTTTATTATAACTGGGAAATATTTCAACTCAAAGGCGGACAACTAAGCACTGAGTAAAAATATAATTTCAAGACCATAATTTAAAATTTTTGGAACACAAAAAACAATACTTCCCAGCCTACATAAATGTTACTGTTTATAAATTGTTTTCAAAGATGAAAATTTATAACGGCACTATCAAATATCCTATAAAGTGCATAAGCGTAATTTTTGAATGATGAGTGAAGAAATAAGAAAATAATTGTTATGGCATTGCAACGGCATTTGCATGTGGTGAGCTACTGCCCACTACAAAATACTTCGCCCTAAAAAAAATGACAAATTCTAAGTACTTGTTAACACACATGGGACCAAATAGAAAATCTGGTAAAAATTATTTTTAAAACAAAGTTTAAGGCACGTGCTTATCTCGAGCTTTTCTCCGCGTCTAAGGCCGAGAGGCGCGCGATCTATAAGGACGACATTGCCACGCCCATCAAGTGCGCCATCGCCTTTAAGCGCATGGCTCTAAACTGGCGTGCAGTGTTCTAGTCACACTGCCTGTACCTACGGGACTCTCGGTGATAACCCTATTATATTATTGGTGGAATGTCTGCAGGAATATTCCATGCAGGGCCCTTGAGTAGATTCCCATGATTATGACGCGTATATTTTGAGATGCAGAGATTTGGAAACGCCGCTTGTAGCCTTTCTGAGAGCCACGAATAGGTGATTGTGATAAGTGTGACGTATTGACAGCCCTTATCCGAAGTTCGTGTTAGCTTTTCGCAAGTTGCATAGTTTCGTTGAAGAAACGTGTGTTTCAAACACGCTTCAACTCAGTTCAAGCGAGACGCTGGTGGGCTCCTTAAATGATTTAATCACTTCGATGATTGAATACTTACATTTCCAATTATTTTAATTGATAGAGAGGCTGCATGTTTCCAAACAGACGCATCTTTGTCTGCAATGCTAGGCAGTCTTTACTTGCTCCGTCGACAGGAGAAGAACGTATACTCCATCACTACCCGTTATATTAGGCAGGGTGTTTGGCATGTCAAAATGCCCTGTCGACCCTCTTCGAGGTTAGGCGAAGAGCGTAATGGTTTCCCACCGTCCACATCTCGAAGCTCGCAAGTGCCCGGATGGTATCTCGGTCGCAACGAGGAATTAATCTCGAGCTATCGTAGTGGCAGGTGTCAACTATGGTGTTCGGACGGGGTGTCTTGTAGGGTTGGCGAGGAGGTGCAGGACGAAGGCAAGCTGGTAATTAATCTCAGGAGAAGCGTGTCAACTCGGCTTTTCACCGGCTGAGACAGGAAATGAGAAACCTCCCCCTGCAACGAGGCGGCTTCCATCAATCCATAGCCGGGGCATATCGTCGGCGGAACCCCTGATTGGAAGGCCCCTACAGGGGGGAGAGAGGGTTGAAAGGGGTGTCTTTTGAAACGAGCGGAGCAGAACTTCTCTGTGCTACATTCGCTATGAATACTCTGTGACGCCATCAAAGGAAACTGAAGAGCCTTTCTGGTCTATTTCCCTTGAGCTCGGGATCGTTCGTAGACAATTTGCAGAATTCCAAGATTCATATGTACCACTCCAGTATCAAATTTCTCCGATAAAGCAACACGTTAATCAAAAAAATATTTATCTCACTATGTTCTATTCGCTGCATCTTCACACATTTTGAATAAAACCTTTGAAATATCACCGTGTGAGTGGCGTGTTTGGCTGCTTACTAAATATGTCATATTTCACAAGCGTTTTAAACGACAGTTAACAAAGAATACGTTTTATTTGTGGTAAAATTGGATTTTCACTTACATTTAATCTATAGATTGCAATATTTCATTTGTAATTTGTACACATAAAACTGGGAGAAAATTGGTGTTTTGGTAATGCCTAGTAATAAATAGTTTTCATGCAAAATATGATTGAACTGCGTACGCCCGACTGCAATGCATTATCACTTTACTGTAATTTTCAATATTTGGTGAAGGTTTGTTTGTAAGAGGTGGGACAGTACCCTGAAAGGAGAACTTGAGCCGCGCATCCAAAAAGTTAAAAGTAAATGTGAATTGACTACTGTACGGGCTAATGAAAATACGGGTTTGTGGGGTTAACGCTGCCAGTGTTCACTGTCAAAGAACCAATTTTGGTTCAAATCGATTGAAGGGTTCCTGAGATACGACACAGCAAAAAAAGTTTATAAAAGGCAGCTTTTATGAAAATAACCAAATGCCTTAAGCGTACCCTACAGCAACTGATGAATATCGCTACGCTGGTTCGTGAGTATTTGGGTGATTCACTCGCAGACATTTAAGAACATGAATGCGTTAGCTTACTATTCTTCAGGAAGTAAATATACTTTATATATAGCTCCAGCTTAAAAACCAATGCAATTACCTTACTCTTCAAGAATTACACTACTATCTCCCAATGTATTTGTCACAGTAGTTATGGTATGAGAGACTAACCTAAATATATATTTTAATTCATCGTGCGATTGGTTTGGAAACGGCGATCACATAAACATTAATGTTACAATATTATACCTACTGAATAATTTGTCCAATTTTAACCAAACTTTGTACGATGTCTGCATCCATACATATTTATAAATGTGTTAATTCAAAGTTATTACCTTTATAAAATACAATTGAACATGAAATATAAATTTTTCACATTACGTCTCCGGGACTACAGAACCAACTACCTCACAACTGGCGCATTCTGTGTTCTGTGTTAGGCTATCACGAGCTAATGTTATTTATGTAGACCAAGCAAATATTTTCAAAATGGCGCTTTACTAATATAGTAATGTGATAGGAATATCTACAGAACAATTAAATTGACTTAAAAACATGTTTGCTGGTTGTACCTAGATGAGCATTACAATTTTATTCGTTTGTTATTTTGTAAGACAGCACAAAAGGTATATAAAATTCTTTTTAATATTCTATTCACTTTCGTAACGAGTCTCGACGAATTAACAAATCAATATCTCGTCACAGTTATCATGAATTTAATACATTTAAAGGCATAGACTACTAATTTTGTTTAATGTCTGTCTTATCACAGTGGTGTTCCACAATGTATGCATGGAACAAAATGTCTGTGGGAACCAAACTTCGCGTTGTGATAGATTTTCTCCCACCTACAAAACCACAAGTTCATGCAACTTTAGTGTGCGATGTTGAAATATGTTACCTGAAGTTTAAATTCATATGCCATTAAGCAAAAAAAGTGTCATAGGAAAACATTGGAAATTTTATAAAATTTAATATTATTTTACGCACTGTGATAACCTTGTTTTTCATGTGTTAGCCCTGGTAAGATAAAAATAATATAGTTCATACTTGTTTCGCTGAAGTAGCCTACTTAATCTGTGTACTGAACTAACTAAGAAACCGATACAATCGTCCGTAATTTTGGGGGACTAATACATTAAATGTACTGTTAGAGGCTTAAACCATATCTCAGGATTACTCCAAATATTTCTGAAAATATCTTCTGCAAATTATTTTTTATTCACCTGGTCCTACTGTCTAATTCCTGGAGTACATCACCAAAATTAATTGCATATATGTGGAGTATATCATCAAAATAACTATCATATACTGTGGGTACATCATAAAAATTATTTGCCTGGATTTTATTGTATTGTAAAGGGCTTATTAACGTCCCCCGGTTTCATGCTTAAGGGCTTAGCAAGGGACGGCTTACAAACTATCTCATAACCTACCATAGATTAAAGCCTATGCCTTGCCCGGGATTCGAACCCAGAGCCTCCCGCACCCCAGATCGGTGGCGCACCAACCGACTGCTCCCCAGGAGGTCTGTTATTTGCATAGAGAAAATAATATATAATACTATTTATATTTTTACTTACGAAATTCCCGTTTTGAGTAATTTCGTTCGCTCACATGTTGCTTAATTCAACACGCCATTTTAGGTCACCACAGTAATTTGAAAAATCGGAATTTCTAGATATGTTTTTTAAATTACATTGAATTCTAATACGAATCTTCAGCAGTCAGTCTTTATTAAAATTTCGGCTGTACCTGGTAAACCT
Organism: Dryococelus australis; assembly: GCA_029891345.1. Lineage (NCBI taxonomy): Eukaryota > Metazoa > Arthropoda > Insecta > Phasmatodea > Phasmatidae > Dryococelus > Dryococelus australis. Next base: position 517,518 of record CM057007.1, on the reverse strand, counting down.
CGGGATAATTGTTCAGCAAAGCCCATCAACAGTGTGTATTCATATTTTTTCTTATTTTTCAAACAATTTCCGATGTCACTGATGTAAACCGTATAGATGGCCCTTCCGTCGCATGAAAACAATTTCTGTCAGTGGTAACGCAAATAAAATAACTTTATAACCATCTTAAATTACAGTTAAAATAAGAGGCATTTATGTTTCATTGACGACGCGTATCACTCACATACATTTCTAAATATGATGAACTAATAATGGCTTATTTTTATTATTTTCCGCAATTATAGTAAAAACTTTCTTCTATAGGATATAAAATTTCCACACGTATTTTCGAAAACCAAAGCTACTACCTCACACATTAATCAGTAAATAATTTGAGTACGTTCTTGTGGAAATTTTCACACGTATGATGATTCCAATCATCTATAAAATCGGACTAAAATGAAGTGTTTAGAGTAAATCTGTAACTAGTTAAACATCAAACAGAAAACTTTTATTCTGAATAAACAATCAAACGTTGTCGTAACAATCTATATTTTATCAATACACTAAATGAGTGCATCCTTATAACAAGCTTTTAATTTAACTTTCCTTGTTAGTTAGTTTGTAAGTTCGGGTGAAATATTGCAAGTCGATTTTAAACCACTTCCCTTTATCCAATTGAGCTGAAATTTCGCATGCATGTGTAGTTCCGATGACAATACAATATGAAGGTACCATTGAGCTGATCTGATGATGGAGCCGGAAGTTACAAGTTTTTATGTTACTTCACGCTGTAGTGTGTGAACTGGGGTGTGAACACACTTAGATTATTATTTAAGTAAAGTTGTGTTAATGTCGGTGTTGTGGTGTTCAAAATGTCTTCCACACACTAACATACATGCGCCAAGCTAACTTAGAGCAGATGTCTTCCACACACTAACATACATGCGCCAAGCTAACTTAGAGCAGATGTCTTCCACACACTAACATACATGCGCCAAGCTAACTTAGAGCAGATGATTTCGAGACGACTCTATCCAGAAATAGTTACACAGTGAGCATAAACCACAACTTTTATTCTAAGTACCATATCCTTACCAAGATGATAGTCGTACACTAACTCAGTAGAAGGTTAGAATACCATACGTGCATAGCACCTTAGTCAAATTCAATAGCTTATCATGCACAGATTCGGGAGTAACTAACTACAAGGATAGAGTCCAGAAGGAAATTCAAAATATTTAATTTGTAATAAAAACTGCTTGGATCTGGCCAATATTAGACATTCGGTTGTTTGGAAAAAGTAGTTAAGCTCAATAGCAGTATTATTAATAATCTTCTGGTGGCATGCATGTATCTTAAGTGGCCGTAACAGAAGCAAGACGCTATGTGAGTTGGTAAGGAACATAATTTAATAAGTTCTTAGCCCTTTTTAAAACAAATAAAATCTTCTTTAGAAAGAATATCTATTAATTTATGCTAAAGAAGCAAATTGGGAGTTGGGCTAGTAATCTCTGGTTTTGATTGACAAAATAAAGTTTAAACGCAGGCGTCTTTTTGCAGATAAAATGGCGTCTGCCTTAAGCTACTTTCCATAACTAAAATCGGCGACCATCTCATTTTAATTTCTTACTGACTTTATACTTGTAGATCTGGACGTCTCACATGACAAATCTGCGTCAGGCAGATCTGGTACAGTCACGGGATGCGGTGATTCTCTTCCGGACGAATGTTCTCCCCTAATATTCTAGCCAACGGGCTGTGGTACAGCCAGGTACAGTCCAAAATAGTACCACTTGGAATGTAGCGGGAGGATATCTAAACTAAATTAAATCAATTACTACTAGCGCCTCAGGCCCTCTTCTTCTATTGCCGGCATCCTGACAATCTTCTCTTGGTCTGGAAAAATATACAAAATCGCTCGCGGACTGCCCTAATATCAATATTTAAAATCCTATCGGGGCTGTAACACTCGTTACGTCCCGCCTTACATCGCAGTTGAACTCTCTCTCTTATCCTCTCTAGCAATAACGTAGCTTAAAAGTGACGCTATGTAACGACCAATCACAAGGCGACTGCTTCCTCGTGCAATCAACAGTGCGTTGTCCCTGGCAACGGGCCTCAATCTCCAACAATTAAGGCTGTCAACCAAATGTTACATGACAATAAACAACTGAAACTCTTTATATATGTATATATATAATATAAAACATTTAAGCACAATATTCTTAATGCAGAAATAAAGAAAAGTAATTATGTTGAGGCGAATAGAGATTTAGCATGTCATAACAACAAATGAACAATAAAATATCAACAGTAATAAATTATCATGCGTTTGAATAAAAATGTCTACATTTGCATATGATTATTTAACGTCTCATTTGCATACTGATAGTGCAAAACGCAGCGGTTAAAACGTGTATGTATGTATGTTAAACCACTTCCCGTTATCCAACTGAACTGAATTTTTTCACACATGTGTATTTCCCATAACAATACAACGTGAAGGTACAACACTGAGCTGATCTGATGATGAAGCCGGAAGGTGGCCATAGGAACTCCACAACTACATGCAGTAAACTTCATATCGAGTTTGTTTTACATTATCGAGTAACAGTCAAATGGGGATTAGAAGTGTGTCTGCTGTTGTGCGCGTGCCCTATTTTGTAGCGGCAAATGTTTCTTGAAACTATTATTATAGTTTGCCTCTACCGTATCGGAATTAAAGCGAACTACTGGTCGATCACAATACATCATGGGGATCTTTCTTAGCCAGGGAAAGCCATATTCGTGATACAAATACATGGTTGGAGACTAAAAGCTGAAAAATAAAAGAAATGTTAAAAAACTTTTAAAACCAACATTTAATTTATAAATTCACTAAAAAAAGAACAATAATTAGAATAGTTACACAATTTGTAGAACTTGTAAGATGTGGTCCTACAGCCGTAATAAACTTAATTTAACTTTGTATCAATTTACATTTAGTATATTAAAAAAACTTGGCGCAATATAGAACGTATACCTCATTTGCGTCAAACTTTTATATACAAAATATAAATAGAGACACACATATTCATTTGTAACAAAGTTTATTACGGCTGTTCGACCACTTCTTACAAGTTCTACAAGTTGTGTTACTATTATAATTATTTTTCTCTTTTTAGTGCAATTATAAATAAAAGGTTGGTTTTAAAAGTTATTTAACGTTTATTTTTGATAACTGTAGGTATACAGGCAGAAATTTTAAAAACATATTACATACGGATGTCGATAGAATTAGGTCTCGATGTCGTGCGTATTGTAAGTGGCTTGAGTTAAACGTCCGATTTTCTTAGCCGGTCGTTTTGTAAGTCATGTCGTCCTTTTATAGGACACGCACGACTTCTATAAACGTACGACTTATCTAAGTACACGGCGGACAATGGATCGTCTTATGCAAACTGACTACTTGGTGAGTAGTCGTCAGAAACTGTAGTGAGCAGTGTTGTCAACCGTGTATATTGTTGTGTAGCCTTAACGTCGCCCAGTATGGCGGCATTCAATGTAGACTTATCTAAGTACACGGCGGACAATGGATCGTCTTATGCAAACTGACTACTTGGTGAGTAGTCGTCAGAAACTGTAGTGAGCAGTGTTGCCAACCGTGTATATTGTTGTGTAGCCTTAACGTCGCCCAGTATGGCGGCATTCAATGTAGACTTATCTAAGTACACGGCGGACAATGGATCGTCTTATGCAAACTGACTACTTGGTGAGTAGTCGTCAGAAACTGTAGTGAGCAGTGTTGCCAACCGTGTATATTGTTGTGTAGCCTTAACGTCGCCCAGTATGGCGGCATTCAATGTAGACTTATCTAAGTACACGGCGGACAATGGATCGTCTTATGCAAACTGACTACTTGGTGAGTAGTCGTCAGAAACTGTAGTGAGCAGTGTTGCCAACCGTGTATATTGTTGTGTAGCCTTAACGTCGCCCAGTATGGCGGCATTCAATGTAGACTTATCTAAGTACACGGCGGACAATGGATCGTCTTATGCAAACTGACTACTTGGTGAGTAGTCGTCAGAAACTGTAGTGAGCAGTGTTGCCAACCGTGTATATTGTTGTGTAGCCTTAACGTCGCCCAGTATGGCGGCATTCAATGTAGACTTATCTAAGTACACGGCGGACAATGGATCGTCTTATGCAAACTGACTACTTGGTGAGTAGTCGTCAGAAACTGTAGTGAGCAGTGCTGCCAACCGTGTATATTGTTGTGTAGCCTTAACGTCGCCCAGTATGGCGGCATTCAATGTAGACTTATCTAAGTACACGGCGGACAATGGATCGTCTTATGCAAACTGACTACTTGGTGAGTAGTCGTCAGAAACTGTAGTGAGCAGTGTTGCCAACCGTGTATATTGTTGTGTAGCCTTAACGTCGCCCAGTATGGCGGCATTCAATGTAGACTTATCTAAGTACACGGCGGACAATGGATCGTCTTATGCAAACTGACTACTTGGTGAGTAGTCGTCAGAAACTTTAGTGAGCAGTGTTGCCACCGTGTATATTGTTGTGTAGCCTTAACGTCGCCCAGTATGGCGGCATTCAATGTAGACTTATCTAGTACACGGCGGACAATGGATCGTCTTAACAAACTGACTACTTGGTGAGTAGTCGTCAGAAAACTGTAGTGAGCAGTGTGTTCCAACCGTGTATATTGTTGTGTAGCCTTAACGTCGCCCAGTATGGCGGCATTCAATGTAGACTTATCTAAGTACACGGCGGACAATGGATCGTCTTATGCAAACTGACTACTTGGTGAGTAGTCGTCAGAAACTGTAGTGAGCAGTGTTGCAACCGTGTATATTGTTGTGTAGCCTTAACGTCGCCCAGTATGGCGGCATTCAATGTAGACTTATCTAAGTACACGGCGGACAATGGATCGTCTTATGCAAACTGACTACTTGGTGAGTAGTCGTCAGAAACTGTAGTGAGCAGTGTTGCCAACCGTGTATATTGTTGTGTAGCCTTAACGTCGCCCAGTATGGCGGCATTCAATGTAGACTTATCTAAGTACACGGCGGACAATGGATCGTCTTATGCAAACTGACTACTTGGTGAGTAGTCGTCAGAAACTGTAGTGAGCAGTGTTGCCAACCGTGTATATTGTTGTGTAGCCTTAACGTCGCCCAGTATGGCGGCATTCAATGTAGACTTATCTAAGTACACGGCGGACAATGGATCGTCTTATGCAAACTGACTACTTGGTGAGTAGTCGTCAGAAACTGTAGTGAGCAGTGTTGCCAACCGTGTATATTGTTGTGTAGCCTTAACGTCGCCCAGTATGGCGGCATTCAATGTAGACTTATCTAAGTACACGGCGGACAATGGATCGTCTTATGCAAACTGACTACTTGGTGAGTAGTCGTCAGAAACTGTAGTGAGCAGTGTTGCAACCGTGTATATTGTTGTGTAGCCTTAACGTCGCCCAGTATGGCGGCATTCAATGTAGACTTATCTAAGTACACGGCGGACAATGGATCGTCTTATGCAAACTGACTACTTGGTGAGTAGTCGTCAGAAACTGTAGTGAGCAGTGTTGCCAACCGTGTATATTGTTGTGTAGCCTTAACGTCGCCCAGTATGGCGGCATTCATTGTAGACTTATCTAAGTACACGGCGGACAATGGATCGTCTTATGCAAACTGACTACTTGGTTAGTAGTCGTCAGAAACTGTAGTGAGCAGTGTTGCCAACCGTGTATATTGTTGTGTAGCCTTAACGTCGCCCAGTATGGCGGCATTCAATGTAGACTTATCTAAGTACACGGCGGACAATGGATCGTCTTATGCAAACTGACTACTTGGTGAGTAGTCGTCAGAAACTGTAGTGAGCAGTGTTGCTAACCGTGTATATTGTTGTGTAGCCTTAACGTCGCCCAGTATGGCGGCATTCAATGTAGACTTATCTAAGTACACGGCGGACAATGGATCGTCTTATGCAAACTGACTACTTGGTGAGTAGTCGTCAGAAACTGTAGTGAGCAGTGTTGCAACCGTGTATATTGTTGTGTAGCCTTGACGTCGCCCAGTATGGCGGCATTCAATGTAGACTTATCTAAGTACACGGCGGACAATGGATCGTCTTATGCAAACTGACTACTTGGTGAGTAGTCGTCAGAAACTGTAGTGAGCAGTGTTGCTAACCGTGTATATTGTTGTGTAGCCTGGGGGGGGGGGGGGGGGGGGGGGGGGGGGGGGGGGGGGGGGGGGGGGGGGGGGGGGGGGGGGGGGGGGGGGGGGGGGGGGGGGGGGGGGGGGGGGGGGGGGGGGGGGGGGGGGGGGTTTACTACAAGTACACCGGAAATGGTCGCTATAAACTGACTACTTGTATCGTCAGAGACTTAGAGCGGGCCAAACGTGTATATTTTGGTAGCCTTAATCGCCAGTATGGCGGCATTCATTTAACTTTCTAGTACACGGCGACAATTGTGTCTTATAAACTGACTCTTGTGATATAGTAAAACGGTGGTTTCAACCTTTGTTATTGTTTTGTTAACTGCAGTATGGCGCATTCAATGTAACTTATTAATACAGCGGAATGTCGTCTTTGCATTGTATGGTGAGTAAAAACGTCATGCTGCCAGTGTTTTGTTGTGTAGCCTTAATCGCCCAGACGCATTAAGTAGACTTATTAAGTACACGGCGACAATGGATCGTCTTATGCAAACTGACTACTTGGTGAGTAGTCGTCAGAAACTGTAGTGACAGTGTTGCAACCGTGTATATTGTTGTGTAGCCTTAACGTCGCCCAGTATGGCGGCATTCAATGTAGACTTATCTAAGTACACGGGGACAATGGATCGTCTTATGCAAACTGACTACTTGGTGAGTAGTCGTCAGAAACTGTAGTGAGCAGTGTTGCCAACGTGTATATTGTTGTGTAGCCTTAACGTCGCCCAGTATGGCGGCATTCAATGTAGACTTATCTAAGTAACGGCGGACAATGGATCGTCTTATGCAAACTGACTACTTGGTGAGTAGTCGTCAGAAACTGTAGTGAGCAGTGTTGCCAACCGTGTATATTGTTGTGTACCTTAACGTCGCCCAGTATGGCGGCATTCAATGTAGACTTATCTAAGTACACGGCGGACAATGGATGTCTTATGCAAACTGACTACTTGGTGAGTAGTCGTCAGAAACTGTAGTGAGCAGTGTTGCCAACCGTGTATATTGTTGTGTAGCCTTAACGTCGCCCAGTATGGCGGCATTCAATGTAGACTTATCTAAGTACACGGCGGACAATGGATCGTCTTATGCAAACTGACTACTTGGTGAGTAGTCGTCAGAAACTGTAGTGAGCAGTGTTGCCAACCGTGTATATTGTTGTGTAGCCTTAACGTCGCCCAGTATGGCGGCATTCAATGTAGACTTATCTAAGTACACGGCGGACAATGGATCGTCTTATGCAAACTGACTACTTGGTTAGTAGTCGTCAGAAACTGTAGTGAGCAGTGTTGCCAACCGTGTATATTGTTGTGTAGCCTTAACGTCGCCCAGTATGGCGGCATTCAATGTAGACTTATCTAAGTACACGGCGGACAATGGATCGTCTTATGCAAACTGACTACTTGGTGAGTAGTCGTCAGAAACTGTAGTGAGCAGTGTTGCCACCGTGTATATTGTTGTGTAGCCTTAACGTCGCCCAGTATGGCGGCATTCAATGTAGACTTATCTAAGTACACGGCGGACAATGGATCGTCTTACAAACTGACTACTGGTGAGTAGTCGTCAGAAACTGTAGTGAGCAGTGTTGCCAACCGTGTATATTATGCAAACTGACTACTTGGTAGTAGTCGTCAAAACTGTAGTGAGCAGTTTGTCAACCGTGTATATTGTTGTGTAGCCTTAACGTCGCCAGTATGCGGCATTCAATTTAGACATCTAAGTACACGGCGACAATGATCGTCTTTGCAAACTGACTACTTGGTGAGTAGTGTCAGAACTGTAGTGGCAGTGTTGCTAACGTGTATATTGTTGTGTAGCCTTAACGTCGCCCAGTATGGCGGCATTCAATTTAGACTTATCTAATAACGGGACAATGGATCGTCTTATGCAAACGACTACTTGGTAGTAGTCGTCAGAAATGTAGTGAGCATGTTGCCAACGTGTATATTGTTGTGTAGCCTTAACGTCGCCAGTATGGCGCATTCAATGTAGACTTATCTAAGTACACGGCGGACAATGGATCGTCTTATGCAAACTGACTACTTGGTGAGTAGTCGTCAGAAACTGTAGTGAGCAGTGTTGTCAACCGTGTATATTGTTGTGTAGCCTTAACGTCGCCCAGTATGGCGGCATTCAATGTAGACTTATCTAAGTACACGGCGGACAATGGATCGTCTTATGCAAACTGACTACTTGGTGAGTAGTCGTCAGAAACTGTAGTGAGCAGTGTTGCCAACCGTGTATATTGTTGTGTAGCCTTAACGTCGCCCAGTATGGCGGCATTCAATGTAGACTTATCTAAGTAACGGCGACAATGGATCGTCTTATGCAAACTGACTACTTGGTGAGTAGTCGTCAGAAACTGTAGTGAGCAGTGTTGCCAACCGTGTATATTGTTGTGTAGCCTTACGTCGCCCAGTATGGCGGCATTCAATGTAGACTTATCTAAGTACACGGCGGACAATGGATCGTCTTATGCAAACTGACTACTTGGTGAGTAGTCGTCAGAAACTGTAGTGAGCAGTGTGCCAACCGTGTATATTGTTGTGTAGCCTTACGTCGCCCAGTATGGCGGCATTCAATGTAGACTTATCTAAGTACACGGCGGACAATGGATCGTCTTATGCAAACTGACTACTTGGTGAGTAGTCGTCAGAAACTGTAGTGAGCATTGTTGTCAACCGTGTATATTGTTGTGTAGCCTTGACGTCGCCCAGTATGGCGGCATTCAATGTAGACTTATCTAAGTACACGGCGGACAATGGATCGTCTTATGCAAACTGACTACTTGGTGAGTAGTCGTCAGAGACTGTAGTGAGCAGTGCTGCCAACCGTGTATATTGTTGTGTAGCCTTAACGTTGCCCAGTATGGCGGCATTCAATGTAGACTTATCTAAGTACACGGCGGACAATGGATCGTCTTATGCAAACTGACTACTTGGTGAGTAGTCGTCAGAGACTGTAGTGAGCAGTGCTGCCAACCGTGTATATTGTTGTGTAGCCTTAACGTCGCCCAGTATGGCGGCATTCAATGTAGACTTATCTAAGTACACGGCGGACAATGGATCGTCTTATGCAAACTGACTACTTGGTGAGTAGTCGTCAGAAACTGTAGTGAGCAGTGTTGCCAACCGTGTATATTGTTGTGTAGCCTTAACGTCGCCCAGTATGGCGGCATTCAATGTAGACTTATCTAAGTACACGGCGGACAATGGATCGTCTTATGCAAACTGACTACTTGGTGAGTAGTCGTCAGAAGACTGTAGTGAGCAGTGCTGCCAACCGTGTATATTGTTGTGTAGCCTTAACGTCGCCCAGTATGGCGGCATTCAATGTAGACTTATCTAAGTACACGGCGGACAATGGATCGTCTTATGCAAACTGACTACTTGGTGAGTAGTCGTCAGAGACTGTAGTGAGCAGTGTTGCCAACCGTGTATATTGTTGTGTAGCCTTAACGTCGCCCAGTATGGCGGCATTCAATGTAGACTTATCTAAGTACACGGCGGACAATGGATCGTCTTATGCAAACTGACTACTTGGTGAGTAGTCGTCAGAGACTGTAGTGAGCAGTGCTGCCAAACCGTGTATATTGTTGTGTAGCCTTAACGTCGCCCAGTATGGCGGCATTCAATGTAGACTTATCTAAGTACACGGCGGACAATGGATCGTCTTATGCAAACTGACTACTTGGTGAGTAGTCGTCAGAGACTGTAGTGAGCAGTGCTGCCAACCGTGTATATTGTTGTGTAGCCTTAACGTTGCCCAGTATGGCGGCATTCAATGTAGACTTATCTAAGTACACGGGCGACAATGGATCGTCTTATGCAAACTGACTACTTGGTGAGTAGTCGTCAGAAGACTGTAGTGAGCAGTGCTGCCAACCGTGTATATTGTTGTGTAGCCTTAACGTCGCCCAGTATGGCGGCATTCAATGTAGACTTATCTAAGTACACGGCGGACAATGGATCGTCTTATGCAAACTGACTACTTGGTGAGTAGTCGTCAGAAACTGTAGTGAGCAGTGTTGCCAACCGTGTATATTGTTGTGTAGCCTTAACGTCGCCCAGTATGGCGGCATTCAATGTAGACTTATCTAAGTACACGGCGGACAATGGATCGTCTTATGCAAACTGACTACTTGGTGAGTAGTCGTCAGAGACTGTAGTGAGCAGTGCTGCCAACCGTGTATATTGTTGTGTAGCCTTAACGTCGCCCAGTATGGCGGCATTCAATGTAGACTTATCTAAGTACACGGCGGACAATGGATCGTCTTATGCAAACTGACTACTTGGTGAGTAGTCGTCAGAGACTGTAGTGAGCAGTGCTGCCAACCGTGTATATTGTTGTGTAGCCTTAACGTCGCCCAGTATGGCGGCATTCAATGTAGACTTATCTAAGTACACGGCGGACAATGGATCGTCTTATGCAAACTGACTACTTGGTGAGTAGTCGTCAGAGACTGTAGTGAGCAGTGCTGCCAACCGTGTATATTGTTGTGTAGCCTTAACGTCGCCCAGTATGGCGGCATTCAATGTAGACTTATCTAAGTACACGGCGGACAATGGATCGTCTTATGCAAACTGACTACTTGGTGAGTAGTCGTCAGAAACTGTAGTGAGCAGTGTTGCCAACCGTGTATATTGTTGTGTAGCCTTAACGTCGCCCAGTATGGCGGCATTCAATGTAGACTTATCTAAGTACACGGCGGACAATGGATCGTCTTATGCAAACTGACTACTTGGTGAGTAGTCGTCAGAGACTGTAGTGAGCAGTGCTTGCCAACCGTGTATATTGTTGTGTAGCCTTAACGTCGCCCAGTATGGCGGCATTCAATGTAGACTTATCTAAGTACACGGCGGACAATGGATCGTCTTATGCAAACTGACTACTTGGTGAGTAGTCGTCAGAGACTGTAGTGAGCAGTGCTGCCAACCGTGTATATTGTTGTGTAGCCTTAACGTCGCCCAGTATGGCGGCATTCAATGTAGACTTATCTAAGTACACGGCGGACAATGGATCGTCTTATGCAAACTGACTACTTGGTGAGTAGTCGTCAGAGACTGTAGTGAGCAGTGCTGCCAACCGTGTATATTGTTGTGTAGCCTTAACGTCGCCCAGTATGGCGGCATTCAATGTAGACTTATCTAAGTACACGGCGGACAATGGATCGTCTTATGCAAACTGACTACTTGGTGAGTAGTCGTCAGAAACTGTAGTGAGCAGTGTTGCCAACCGGTATATTGTTGTGTAGCCTTGACGTCGCCCAGTATGGCGGCATTCAATGTAGACTTATCTAAGTACACGGCGGACAATGGATCGTCTTATGCAAACTGACTACTTGGTGAGTAGTCGTCAGAAACTGTAGTGAGCAGTGTTGCCAACCGTGTATATTGTTGTGTAGCCTTGACGTCGCCCAGTATGGCGGCATTCAATGTAGACTTATCTAAGTACACGGCGGACAATGGATCGTCTTATGCAAACTGACTACTTGGTGAGTAGTCGTCAGAGACTGTAGTGAGCAGTGCTGCCAACCGTGTATATTGTTGTGTAGCCTTAACGTCGCCCAGTATGGCGGCATTCAATGTAGACTTATCTAAGTACACGGCGGACAATGGATCGTCTTATGCAAACTGACTACTTGGTGAGTAGTCGTCAGAGACTGTAGTGAGCAGTGTGCCAACCGTGTATATTGTTGTGTAGCCTTAACGTCGCCCAGTATGGCGGCATTCAATGTAGACTTATCTAAGTACACGGCGGACAATGGATCGTCTTATGCAAACTGACTACTTGGTGTAGTAGTCGTCAGAGACTGTAGTGAGCAGTGCTGCCAACCGTGTATATTGTTGTGTAGCCTTAACGTCGCCCAGTATGGCGGCATTCAATGTAGACTTATCTAAGTACACGGCGGACAATGGATCGTCTTATGCAAACTGACTACTTGGTGAGTAGTCGTCAGAGACTGTAGTGAGCAGTGCTGCCAACCGTGTATATTGTTGTGTAGCCTTAACGTCGCCCAGTATGGCGGCATTCAATGTAGACTTATCTAAGTACACGGCGGACAATGGATCGTCTTATGCAAACTGACTACTTGGTGAGTAGTCGTCAGAGACTGTAGTGAGCAGTGCTGCCAACCGTGTATATTGTTGTGTAGCCTTAACGTCGCCCAGTATGGCGGCATTCAATGTAGACTTATCTAAGTACACGGCGGACAATGGATCGTCTTATGCAAACTGACTACTTGGTGAGTAGTCGTCAGAAACTGTAGTGAGCAGTGTTGCCAACCGTGTATATTGTTGTGTAGCCTTGACGTCGCCCAGTATGGCGGCATTCAATGTAGACTTATCTAAGTACACGGCGGACAATGGATCGTCTTATGCAAACTGACTACTTGGTGAGTAGTCGTCAGAAACTGTAGTGAGCAGTGTTGCCAACCGTGTATATTGTTGTGTAGCCTTGACGTCGCCCAGTATGGCGGCATTCAATGTAGACTTATCTAAGTACACGGCGGACAATGGATCGTCTTATGCAAACTGACTACTTGGTGAGTAGTCGTCAGAGACTGTAGTGAGCAGTGCTGCCAACCGTGTATATTGTTGTGTAGCCTTAACGTCGCCCAGTATGGCGGCATTCAATGTAGACTTATTTAAGTACACGGCGGACAATGGATCGTCTTATGCAAACTGACTACTTGGTGAGTAGTCGTCAGAAACTGTAGTGAGCAGTGTTGCCAACCGTGTATATTGTTGTGTAGCCTTGACGTCGCCCAGTATGGCGGCATTCATTGTAGACTTATCTAAGTACACGGCGGACAATGGATCGTCTTATGCAAACTGACTACTTGGTGAGTAGTCGTCAGAGACTGTAGTGAGCAGTGCTGCCAACCGTGTATATTGTTGTGTAGCCTTAACGTCGCCCAGTATGGCGGCATTCAATGTAGACTCGTCTGCTGTGTCACACCGTTGTTGCTTCTGTTTTAACATGTGTTTGTCTGTGAACCCATTTAGTACGTGACATTTGAAACATAAACCTCTTCACCATAGTTTAACTTTTTTAAATAGGTATTTATTTTTATATACAAGTATCCACCCACGTAGCGAAAATTAAAACATATTTTTTTTTCCCCTAATGTATGGAGAGTTTCCATTAATACCTCAATATTTTCTGAAATCTACGGGAAATTCTTATTTAAAAAGCAGACTGTCTGTAATTTAAGAAAATCTCGAGAAATAATCACTACTGGTACTTTAATTTTATGGAGTTTTATCAATTTATATATTTTTGAGTATTCAGCAGTGTTTGAAATATTTTATAAATTTGAATTAACTATTGCGATAGTGAAAAATGTACAAATGGACATTTGCTTATGGTATTTTTTATTACGTGTGTATGTTTGCGTCTGGTATACGTTAGCTATATCCAAATTATTAAAATATCTGCTTGCCATTTAAAAGTACATGTTGTCAACATGCAAAAAGATATGTTAGTAATATGTGGATAATTCAGAGAACTATAAATTAATTAGCAAACTTGGAATGAAGACTATTGCTTTTCTTTTCACCACTTTTTAATCATTCCAGTCAATTACTTATATTTTGTCTATAAAGTTTAATGTAGCATGTATAATAGATATGATTGAAAATATAGAAAAAAATAGGTATTTGGTAATGCCCCATAAGTAATAGTTTCCATGCAAAATATTATTTAGTTGAATATGCAGCACGAATGTGGTGCCTTGTCCCTTTATTATACTCTTGGTTAACCCCGCCCCCCCCCACATACCTGACGCTGAAAGTGTTGCAGATGGTTGAAGTGCTCGTTTCCCCACCAAACTACTACACGTGCGTCTAATATGCTGATCTACACGTGCGTCTAATATGCTGATCTACACGTGCGTCTAATATGCTGATCTAAACGTGCGTCTAATATGCTGATCTACAAAAACAACATACACTTCAGATAAGAGTTGTTGGGTGCTTTGAGGACGCCGCACACATTTGAAACAATATTTGAAAGTAGCCCACAATGGCTAAAAACGACGTTTTGAAAGTGCTGTATCTCAAATATATGCATCAGATACAATAAAAAAACTCCTAAAGGGCCCTGCATTGAACCTTCCTACAGCCAAATAGCAATACAATAATAGGATCACCGCTGAAGTGCCATAGGTACACGCAGCACTACGAGAACACTGCACGCCAGTTCAGAGCCTTGCGCCGTCTATATGTCGCGCATAATTTTGTTGGAAGCACATTGCACCTTCTACGCCTTCTTTATCTCACAATGCGATAATGGGGATACACCACACACGGATTCATACATACGAATTACATCATTCCGTGCGGTGGATCATGTTGGTAATACTAAAAACAGCGATTAGAAATCGGACGACATTTGTTGTTGAATATGGTATTTATAAAACGCACGACTTTCTGTCGTATGCTGTCTACGACACAAAACGGATGCATAAAAGGGGCCTTACAGTCCTGTCGTACGAAAAGAAACCAGTACGAGTCGGTATGGTCGTCCCGCCTGTGCACTAGTATGATCTGTACAGACAGGAACACTTCGTGAGTTGGCAATACTAAAACAGGTAGACAACAAACACACGTATAGTAGAGTTACTTATGTGATCGAGCCACAGTTAGTTAGAAACGTCTAGGACGCCTATGGGCTAACAGCAAACCTGCAAGGAAACATGGAATCCAATCCCGTGCTACCTTGTCAAGTATAGAACTGGCTACTCAGTAAGTCAAGTATAGAACTGGCTACTCAGTAAGTCAGCGGGCGGACTACTCGGGCATAGGACTGCCGGAGTCTAGCGAACAGATCGTTAAAATCGCCAGTACATCCTGTCGCTATCTACCAGCCGCGAGCAGAGGGGAGAACTAAAAATCAAGGTGTAATCGCAACCCGCCTCAGGTGGTGGCAATCCCAGCTTTGTGGTCCGCGTTCGTGGCGCCATTAAACCTCACGTGTCGCACATACTAATGTGCTAATGTGCGGACCCCACCTGGCGTTCACCCCCTCTCCATCCCCTACACACACACACACACACACACTCCACTCCCTGCTTCGAGAGACCTCCACACTCACACAGGGGGCCGCGATGACTGAGCGGTTAGACTGCTCGCTTCCCAATAAAGCGAACCGGGTTTGATCCCGGGCCGGGTCACCCCCAGATTTTGGCCAGCGGGGATTGAGCCGTACGATGCCGCTGGTTGGCAGGTTTTCTCGGGGATCTCCCGTTTCCCTAACCCCTTGCCTCTCGGCACTGCTCCATTCTCACCACATTTCACCCTCATCGGCGCTCAAGACCTCGTTCTTAAGAGCCGCCCACATCTCTCAGCTCAGCTCAATAGATGCACACGCACAATCGATTAGAACTGTGCATACGCTAGTTGACGTAGTCTAATACGACGCTCCATTACACAGGGAGTTGTTTAAGACATTAGAACCCTTATTCACATCTCCTGGAGAAATTTTTCGTTTTCTGGTTATAATTTCGGATTCAAAGAAAATTTTGACAATGTTTGAATGTTTGACTAGAAAAATTTAACTATACGAGTTATTGAACTTATATATTTTTAGTCTTTACTTCAGTTGCTGGTTGTGCCTTTTTGCGACCACCAAATAAAACATTCGCCTCTCAAAACCTCTATGTTAGAAGCCACACAAATCTCTTTACTTACTCAGGGGGTGATTTACTCAGGGACGAGAAAATATCTAAAACGGGTGTTTTCACAATCACTTATAGCTGTCAGGCAAGTTACTGATGGAAACACTGCACACCAGTTTGAGCACCTTGTGGGTAGATGCGACGAGGTAAGTGCTGAGTGAGCAGTAGTCGACCTTACAGCTCATGCATCTGTAGGCCACGAACGCGCAAAACAGCTGCAGTCTGGCGGAACATTTCTAAGACCAGAGGACGGATCTAGAGCGTTGTCTTGGATGGGGAGTTTTGTTGAGACTTATGATTATTTTTTTCTTCAACAAAAAGTTTACACACTTCCAGCTCAGCTTTTGGAAAATTCGCTCATCTATTGGTGAAATTTCTTTCCGAGTTTTATGAATTAAAAGACAAAGGAATGAGAAACTTATTCCATTTTTTAACGTTGTCAGTTTGACCCTTGTCCTTATTTTGAACCCGCCACTGGTTCCGACACAGTATATGCAATTGTAAATACTTATAGGCTGTTGACGGTTAAGTGAGCACTTTTGAAATTAACCTATGTCAGTGAAAGTGCAGCCTTTTGAAGTATGTACAGGTAGAAGAAGTGACATATTTTAAATGTTAATTTTAAATGTGCTCAATTAACTATTGAAGTCTACATATATGTACGACTGGGTACACTGGCTCTGAAACTGTTCAAATTGCTAGGTAAAGGTTGTTCACGATAAAGTGAGCACTTTTGAAATCAACCTTAGAAAAAGTCATTGCTCTTGCCTGCACATATTGTAACGGCCGCACTGAGTGACATGCACCCAGTAAAGTTGGTAACGATGGATGGTAAGTAGTTACGTACTTAACGTCAAATATACAGCGTTAATAAACCATTTCTGGTCATTTAAGTTATTTGTATTGCTTTCTGTTTTTTTATGCATCGAAGTGTAAAGATGAGCAGTTATGTAAAATATTTACTTTTCTATTTATTTCACAGTTTCACTTGACCAACGCATGCATAAAGTGATGAGGCCCATGACATAAGCCGGGAGAATAGACAACGTGCATACAAGAAATCTTAACCAGGACTTTCAAAAGTGTTCATTTTACAGCGAATAGCCTATATATATTAGTGAATACTGAAATTCGTTATTTTACTTTATATTTTTAATGCATGTAGTCGGAAGGAATATCACATTTGTAAAAGTATATATTTTTCTAATAATTTTAATTTTTCACTTTACTGGCAGTGACCAGAGCCTATGGCAATGTTAACTTCACGCATGTTGGAGGAATACATAATATGCGCACGAGTAGATCATAGGCTGAGCTTTCAAAAGTGCTCAGTTTACCGCGAACATCTTACATGGTAATTATTTGGCCAATTATGCACGCTACGACGCTCAATTTCCAATAATTGTGCCTCTGTATCACTGATTCTAAGATCCACTGCTCAAGGTTGTAAATGTTTCATATTACTATAGCCGAAAAGAAAGCCTACAGATAACAGTTTGTGATAACTAAGCAGGCGCCGTTGCGGCGCCTTAGAGTTCAGACAGCATAAAATAATTTCTTTTCCTCAATACTTGAAGCAATAAAATAAAACAGCTTTCACAGTTTTAACCGACAAACTTTTTCATGGCACTGAATACAGCTTCCATTCTACGATCCAGACGGTTATTATTATAACTATAAGGAGAACGAGATTTATATCGAGAAATAACGGTGTCGATATTTGCAAACAAATATAGAGCGTACTGAAACTCGTTGAAGTGTCAGCCAGGCAGTGCCACATCAGTGGAGTGCAACGAGAATTTCAATTTGTATCTTTTTCGCTTTCACTTGGCGCTATTCTCATCATTTACTGAAAAGAGAGAGGATGTATTTTTTACCCCGTCGGTCGCTCTCCAGTATTTACGGAAGACATGAAGTGTTTAGAAACGTGGTTCGAATATAAAAGTTTGCTGACGAATTTTGAAAACCGAAGTTACAAACTGATTTTTTTTCCGATTGTACATACATACGTGCTTAGAACAATAAGGTGTATGTTTTCTGTTTATCAGGAGACTGGTTTTTTAGACTTGTTTACACGGGAGGAAAGCGAACAATTTGATGACTTGGGCGACCGAATCAAACACAAAAATTATTTCCTGTTGGGTAAGCTCTCGTACATTTACTGTTTTCGTATATAATGTATTATTAAAAGTATTTGACAACGTTTGTGTAAACGTGTGGACTTTTTGTTAAATAATATGAATCTTCACAAGTTCATAGTTTTCCATTTCATACGTAGTGTATATGAGTCAAGTTAATGTATGGTTGTGAGTATAAGAACACGTTAATGTATTATGAAGTAATTAAATGGACACCAAACGCACATATTTACAGAAAACACGAATGGGCTTAATTTTTTGCTTACAACTTTCTATAATATGTTTACGAATCGGACTTAGATCAGGGCAGAAGTAAGTTATATAGAAAACGAGTGCGAATTTTACAGGGATCTGATTACTCTGTGCGATTTCACAGATAACACATATGCCTATACATAGAAGTTAATAGTTTCCAGGAATTATTTCTTAAACGCGCATTTTTATATACAGAAGTATTTGAAATCACGCTATGGAGGGTTTTCGAGATTTGTAAAACTTGCTCGCAGTAAAGAACTTTCAGAATTTTTATTTTTAACGATCTATAAGATTTGTAAAATAAATTTCGTTAAGTATGCCTTAAAAAGTACTAAACACAATATTCCAACGAAACTTGTGTTTGTTTTCTGCAAATGTACGATCCGAAAACACCAAAATCGTGATTGTGAGGTGCCAAAATCGTGATTGTGAGGTGCCATAATGTTAAAACAATGCGATCTTAAGGTAATATCTACAAGTTGAATGGCGCTTCACACAAATATACAATAAGGATTACTTGTTGTCCCGCACATTCAACGTCTCATCGATGGCGAAGTCATATGGGACACAGAAAGTCGCCCAGACAAGCAGGGACGGGCAATACACTGACCACGGACTGTAGCGGCGAACATTCCCAGCATTCGCCTCGAGGGATTTCAGGAAATCATGTTGGACCATAATCAGGATGGATGGACGGGGAGTCGAACCCACGCCCCCCTCACCACCCTAAAGCGAATCCTCGGTATAACTGCTGTGCCAATCACTCACTACGCTCAGGAAAATGCAGGAATAAAGTACATATTTAGCAAGTCGTCACGCAAAACCATAACAAAATGCAGAGAGATTTGGGAGGCTTCGAGGAATTGAGAATCGATGAGGGTGAAGCGAGTTGATTATGGAAAAAGCGCTGGAATGCGAGAACGGGGGAAACGGGAGATCCCCGAGAAAACCCGCTGACCAGGGGCATCGTCCTGAGCGATTCTCACATGCGGAAATCCGAGAGCGACCCCATCTAGAATCTAAGCCGGGTTGCCTAGACGGGAAGCGAGTTGTCTGACCACCACAGCACTGCGGCCCCGCGCAGAATAAAGTCAAAGGGAAGTTGTTGGAGGCGAACTTAAAGGTTACATTGAGATCAGAACTGTTCAGTTTGGATATCGACTCGAGAAATGTGATGTTTAACCTGATTTTATGGACATTTCTGAATGTGCGCTCATTCGAAATAGCAATTAAGTTACAAAACTTACCGAATAGACAATCATGGAGCTCAATAAATGAAACATCAAAAACCATTTCCCCCCAGACTCTACACAAAATCTTACCTTTTTAAATATTTGTGAGACAATGTCTAAAAATGTTTTATGAGTAGACATAAATAATAAAATGCGTAAAAATTAAATTAAACTGAAAATAAAGTCGATAGTTATGTGCCACTAATGGGAATAAGGAAATTAATAGGAACAAATCCTGAGGCTCAAATCTTGTAATATTTTAGAGTCGTACAGATTAAATTTTAATATGATCATAGTAATCAGTGACCGTGTTCTAGTTCACCTGCTAACGGTCCTTATGTGCTGTCCAAATTCACATCAAGGGCGCATTACGCACCCTAGAATGTCCCCTTCTGTCAAGGTCACGGGCAACTTGCCCTTCTCGAGCCCCAAGGTAGTTTTCCGATGCGCAACTGTTTCAAATATTTGATTTCTTAGGGCCTTTTTCATAGTCGTTTTTAGTCCGGACTAAGGCAAGTTCATCCTCCGACCAATATTTTTCGTATTCAAAGAGTATTTTTATTGCTAGTCCGAGAATCATCTTGCTTTAGTACGGCCTAACTTTTAGTCCGGATTGAGGGTAGGATTAAAGAGGTATTCAGGTCAAAAAGAAACATGGCGAACATAAAATACGACAGTTTCGTTAGTATTACATGCCAGTGAAAGTTAGTTAAAGTTTACGAAACATAAAAATTACGTTTAAAGCCGATTATTTCAATCTGTATTCAAAAATATGTCGACCTAATGAATGAAATGTTCCGTGAATAATAATTCAAAGGAAATATACCTTCTAAGCTTCATAAAACATGAGTTTTTAGCTACAGCAATGCCTTTCTATTTTGTGTCAATCAAATTCCTTCTCTGAAAACAGATTCTTAGGAAACGTGATATTAATACACCCAAAGATAATTTTAATACAAATCCATCTTTGCGAATATATACCGTAAAGAATTTACTCACAAGTAGAATATGTTGGTAGCTCAATGGTACCATCGTGGGGTTGGTGTTTAACAGGATGCGAGGTCGAATTTTGTCTGGGTAATAGAATTTTAACCATTTTAAAATGTCTTTTTGTAATGTATTGAACATTACAATGCTCATTCGACATCATTATAAAGACAATATTGGCGATATAAAATGAAACCAACCCATAATACAATATATGATAGTCTCATAAAAACAAGGTTAAAACGAATAAAGTGACGTTAATTTAGTAACATATAACGAAATCGCTATTCTCACTCAGCAAAATGCTGTGGCCGGACGAGTGTGGAAAGAGATTGTCAATTAAACTGTATGAATAATGTGATAAATTTACACGAGCTGGAGAGAAAATACTCGGCATGCTATCGAGAGCAACACTTTTATAAGGAAATAATGGCAACAGTGTACTTCGATGATCCTTGTACTAAAGTTAGTCTCGCTCTAATCGGGGTTTATGAATATGATATAGCTATTCCACCCTTAGTCCGGGCTAACTCCAGACCAACTCTGAGGAAGATCATCTCTGGATAATCCTTAGACGAAGCTCTGGCTATGAATAAGGCCCTTAATGTTTGTTTTGTTTGTTAAACTCCGCGCTGTCATGGGAAACACTAGCAAACCTCACAAAGACCAATGAAACTCGTATAGAGCGTAATTCGACACAATAAAACTCGAGGTGAAAACGAACACAGGCGTCCGAATTCACTGAAGAATATTTCTCAAGAAGGGAACACAGGTTCGTGGAACGGCACCTGATCAAGGGAAGATTACGCTGAAATCGAACACAGCCAATATAATTTAGAGGTGAATAATTGAAACAGTGGAGTGCGTATTGCAGAATGGTCAGGCCCTCGGGATGGAACATCGTTTTCTAACCAATTGTAATGTATATGCCAGCGAATATCTGCAAGAAATACAGCACTAGAGGCGTCATCACAAACTGTGAGCGGACCTCACTCTAGGGAGTATCTCTCGTCGTACGCTGTTCACGGGTAATTGGACACTTTTGAAAACAACCTTTGAAAAATGCTACTGCTGCTACCTGCACACATCAACTGGTACTGGGCGCCCAGTTAGGTTGGTAACAACGGACAGAAATAAGTTCCTTGTTCTAGCAATGAGTTAAGTCTTGATAGATAAATATTTGTGAATAATGAAATTACTTGTTTTGCCCACCTCTCTCTCTCTCTCTCTCTCTCTCTCTCTCTCTCTCTCTCTCTCTCTCTCTCTCTCTCTCTCTCTAGGATTGTGAAATTTTTCAAATATTTAATGTATTTATAATTTCACAGTTTCACTTGACTGGCGCTGTGGCGCATGAATAAAGTGACCAGGCCAAGGCAATGTTAGTATTACATATGGCAAAAGAATATGCAATGAGAATACAAATAGATCTTCTGCAGGGATTCCAAAAGTGGTCAGTTTAACGAGAATATAATGTACGTGAGTTCCTTTATCAACGCAATATGAAAACCTGGATTATTTTCCTTAGTTTAATTCTCGTTTGGGATTCTAATTGGCTGGTAGAATTATACACTCTCTGACTCTCTCCTGTATTAAAAGAAAAATATTTGCTGCTCTTCACATATGTATTCATAGAAAAACGTCGAGTTTCGTTGTTGTGGCAACACTGATTGCGAGTTTCTATGCGAGAAAGTAGTTGGGAAGCAGTGCAGCCACCTCGATACGGCTAGGCGGATTTCTTTTTTAAGTCACTGGTATTGAAATATGTATATTTCTGGGCAAAGTAATATCAATTCTTCTGTATTTGTTAAGTGCTCGTGTATGATTTGCAGAAAGCGAAGTTTGTCTCACAAATGGTTTTAAATAGCGTAACAGTAACCGATACAAATATTATGTTAAAATTTTATCGCTCAGATATGTCACACTGTGTAAGTTATTTCATTACTGCACTAACTATATAGATTAATATCAGCGATTGTAGAAGCACTTTATAACGTGCAGTCTATGCGCTTCTGTTTCGCCTTACATACGAGGTTAATGTATGTTAATGTATTCACATTTTACTGAATCCAATCAATTGAATCATTTGTGACGTCACACGAAGTATCATGATTGCATTAACTTGGCATTTTAGGTTACTGAATATCTCTGATTTCTTCAAAGATTTTCTTTTCTGAAATGTGCTATTTTGTATGTTCCATCTGTTACCATTTGGCTGTTGGTTACTTCGCCAGTCATCAGGGAATCAATGCACGACACGTTACTAACCAACAAACACGTGTAACCCGTTGGTTTCTATAGATTTCTATGACGTAACAATCATGGCTATATTAAAGGAATAGAAATCTTGCCAACATTATTCACGAAATTATTCTCTCATATCAAGCAGTGTCTGTCATTTTACAAATAATATATTTAATTCCAAGTTTTCAAGGTTGTCTCTTGGTATAGGCTGTTCACGGTAAACTGAGCACTTTTGAAAGCCCTGCTTAAGATCTACTTGTATGCACGTTGTGTATTCTTCCGCCCTATGCAAAATTAACATTTCCATGGGCCTCGTCACTTTATCCATGCGTCAGTCAAGTGCAACTCTGGAATTATACCAAAAGAAAATGTTTCGCAAATCTACTCATTTTTACACTTCGATGCATAAAAAAAAAACCAGAAAGTGAAAGAAATAATTTAAACTATCACAAATGTTACTTGACAATTTTTATTCGACGTTGAGATATGGGTTACCAACTTTACTTGGCACATCTCACTCAGTGCACCCGTTAAAATGTAATGCAGTTAGGAACTGTGTTTTTTTTCTAAGGTTGAGTTCAAAGCACTCAATTTATCTTGAACAACCTTTAATCACGTTAGTCCATAGGTCGTGTTATGTTTTATAGCTTTAACAGGAAACACACAAAAGTGCATGAATAATAAAGTATAGTTGATTCACGATAACTTCGGCCTTTTCTGAAGCCCTGCTAAATATCTACTTTTGGTTAATGATTATGTATCCTTCCGCTACACGTAAACATACACACTGCCATGTGACGTCTATTTGTATGACTGTCAAATGCGTTGGTTGCTGTTCAAGGAATGCTGTCATATTTCCTACGAATGTTCACAATTTAGGCCTATAACAATATTCAGATCGGCTTCGTAACTGTTTTTACTCACGATATAGCACGTTACACATAATATACATTAATATTGTGCCACAACTATGTTTGTTACAACTGTAGCGCAAACAACAGTAGTATTCAACCTGTTGTTATTAATATGTGTTGGGTTATTTCGTTAAAAGAACGGCCATATTTGGAATAAAAATTAAAACGAAGGGGGATAGTAAATCCAAGCACGCAACTCGTGTCGCGTATTTATTGTTTGTAGCATCGACAAACGTAAAAGATAGTGTTGAACATGCAAACATATAGGCCTACCGTAAAGTTTATTCCGCTAATGTTTACATGCATTAGTAGATACTGGTTTGCAGGTTTATTGTATTACGTATTTTAATCTATCTGGTTGGGCTTAGTATTTTGAGGGGATCGTGGTAGACATTCAAATCACAGAAACGTAAGCACGTTACACAACTATGTTTCAAACACCTAGCACAAAGGTACAAAGTTGTGATATACAGACGAATTTCAATAAGTAACTTCGTCATAACATCAGTTTATGGTTAAAGCGTATACACTTAGTACATATTTGAAATATATATATATATATACACACACACACGTACGCACGCACGCGCGCGCGCGCGCGCGCGCACACACACACACGCCTGACCTGCGTAACGATTACAACACAGCCACCACACCCTTTCAAACACAGCGATTACAACAGAACACTTTTAACCCTGCCGTGTGGAAACACATTTTTATCACAACATTGTTACTTTCTAGGATGTTTAAAAAACACGAGTACGAACTTGACGCTTCGTTCAGAAACACGCCGTGTCATTGACACGTCGCTACATCACTGAAAGTCGTAAGGCAATGGGTATAATCACCCTCCATATTGGGTTGGGTTGGAACAAGCTCGTGATCATAGATTCTCCTTTCCACACCACGTCTGCCAACCTGCTGAATTTGTAAGCGACGCGCCATCGCATCGCATCGCATCGAAATAGTATATAATAGGTATTTAAACAATAAAATCTCGTTTCAGTTGTAAATTACAATTTCAAACATCATTATTGTTGCTGTAATTAGTAGAAAATGTGCTGAAATTAGAAATAACAAGATTCATACTTCTCCTGCCACTTAGGTGGTACGAACTTCCCGAGAGAGAGAGTAAAGAGAGAGAACGAGAGAGAGCGACACGATATGCTTCGCTCAAGTCGGAGGGACTTGACCTGAAATACGTGTTTGTCTCACCGGAAAGACACGCGGTACATCGTGGTTGTTATGCCCATTTTGCACGCCGGACTGGTGAGGCTTAGTGTAGCATCACCGAGGGGAATGGAAGGGAAGTGTTCATCTTATCGCCGTATACATCACCTTGTTTCCATGCTGTTCCCTTATACCTGGACAACACCGACTAGATAGAAGGCCCGCGCGCACTGCTGTGACGTCATCACATGAGAACCATCCACCGCCGTTAATAAGTTCACAACAGGCATATGTATTCCAAGCTTCACGTTGATGGTGTGTAATTTTTTTTTTTTTTTTTTTTTCGTGTTCCATGCGTGCCACAGCAGACGTTAACAAAATGAGGTGTGTCTTAACTACTGCAATAAAAAGAAACAGTTGTTATTCCTGTATTAGGTGCTGATCCCCTGCATTTTGCTTCATAAACGATTTTGTTAGTATTTCTTTGTAAATCATATATTTGTTCTTGGCACACGTGAGCTATAGGCTACCTGAAAGAAAAGCACTGTATTATAAAACATGCCTATTTGTTAAACCTTAGCTGTTAATTCCAGAGAACGCCAAAAACCTCCACTTTTATGATAAATATTTAATTCAAAACTACAACTAAATGTGCATGAATTACATTATATGTATTACGGAAACGGTAACCTTACGGTGTAGTGGACTCACAGCCGTGATATATTACCATCATTAACCCAAGATTAACTTTTTTTAGTTCACGTTTGTTTCGGTCCAACACCATACCAAATATATTCAAAACCTTTAGCCAACAAATAATTGTCGCGTTATCGCCCTGCAAACCTTTTCCAGAGATTCCGTGCTAATGTAGTCTACTTTCTCTGATTTTCGTTCTATATAAACTGGATGTTATTCTTTATATCAGCGCAATGCTTGGAATGTTATTTTTCTCTTGGAGGAATCTATGCATGTTTATCACTTGCCCTGGCTGGAAAATTTGTACATTGGTTTTGGGTAAACTATTCACTAATGGCGTATACAAGCAACTTCAAGTCTCGGAATCATTTTACTTCAGTATATTTTTCATTTCAGCATTATTATATTTCAGCATGCATATTCTGCCAGAATCAATCGTTCAGCTTAATTTCATTTTTGTGCCAGAAGTAAAAATATGGTAATATTACATTTTCTACATTCATATCTGTACGTATTTATTACAAAGGGAGGTGTTATAATTGTAGGCTAGGTACTAAAAATTATTTTGGCAGCTGAGCAACACTATTTTCTGTATGAGAACAAGAATTCATATACAGCGTACGTTGAATCCTTCAAAGGTGAGAAAGGGTGTTGGGTTTAATTCCCAGTGATGTTTGACCTTGAATAATATTAGCATTCACTGCATTTACAGGACCACAAAACAGCGAAATAGTCCTTAGACAAACTCCGAAACCACTGTGCTTGATCCATACTGACAAAAATGTTCTGCAGTTAATCACAGCTAAGCTGGCAGTGGTGGTGATGTGTGTAGTGAATGCCCGAGGAGAGGCCGTTTTCTAAATACTTAGATAATCCAAACATCAGACGTAACAATAGCATAGCAAATTACCAACAGACTACCCAACGACGCAAGATAATACATTATATTGAACAAACGTGTATTAAACATTATATATTTGCTATAACGGCGTCGTATAACTAATTAAGCTTAAAATATGCCCGCACAGTGTCTATTACCGAGAGAATTCACGTACATACACCACTGTAGCGGAACTTCAAACTCATTAATGCATGAGAATGTTACCAAGGGCCCACGAACACTTTTTACGTATCCATTAAGTGAGCCTTGAAATACAAATGCAATAAATAATATTAAAAAATTAGCAGATGTCACTGCAGTAAAATTGTTATAACACTGATATTACAAAAGCAAATTTAATTAGAATAACTTATGTTTAGCTTTTACATATATATTATATATATTAATATACATTTGCAATTCGTTTTACTTTTATATAACAAATATATACTACACTCTTAAACCCTGCATTAATGCGATAATGAATAAGATGTAAGCCAACCTTACTATTGTGCAGTTTCATTGTTCAACTTGTTCATTGTCTACGAATACATATTACTGTATTAAAATACGTATTTTAGAGCCATACTGCCCTATTTACTAATAAATGACATATACTTGCTGCCTTTCTAAGCCCATATATTGCATAATTGGCAATGGACAATTTAGTTTACTTAACCGGACATATTGTGCCAAATTATTTTTTCCTGAGCCTTTTTGCGCATTTAAATTGTGATTGCACACTTAGTATGTTCAGCACCCGTCAAAAGTAAGACAATTAGCGTGAACATACAATTTCCGCAATCTTTTCATATCCGCGTAAAAGTTATAATACAGACACGCCTGTAACACTTTAATTTAACGAGTTTAATTTAGTAGGCTACATTGTTTATTTTCTACGTGAAATCAAACTTACTCTTGACTGCTGACTGGGCTAGACATTTTCCCGTGGTATAGCCGAAACACATTTCCCGTATTTATGTATGTCTACAGTTATGTTAATTGTGTACATATGTGTTTGGACGTATCACACGATTATTTACATAAGTGTTTTGGACAGCAGCTCACACTTATATACATATTATGTTGAATAACGATAATAATCTAAATCCCTCCTAGGTTCATAATTATTTTATTAAAAACACGTTATGTTTTATTTGTACAGCACAAATCCTAATATTTTAATTTCTATTATTATGTGTGTTATTCTATGACATGTTGATATGAATTCTGCGTTGAGGTTATGATCTAAACATGTTAATTTCAACTTGTTTGTGTATTTACATGATTGTATGATTATTTTATTTTATATTAAAACATAATTATTTCTTTTATTGGTTATTTTGGAAGAGAATTAATGTTTTATTTTTATTTCCGTTTCGTTTCACCGGAAGTAGTTTCTCGATAATTAGACCAGGTTTTGTGGAAGTTGCAGGAAGTGAAAGGACGAGCGGCGAGATTATTCACTGGGATTTTCAATAGGAAAATCTCCAGCATCTACATAAGTTTAGTTGCTGTTTTTATCCCCACATATTATAGTTTATAGTTTTAGAGCCTACTAGTTAATTTATTACTGGTGACCGGCTTAAGAAGGTGCCGAGGAACTTCAGTGACGTCATGTCACAGGCTTTTCGGTAAGCCTGCATCCAGGTGACGCTTTAGTCACTCTGCAGCCATCTGATTATTTATTGATAAATCCAAGTGATCTCCAGATACCTAAACTTTTCTACTCCTATGATGGCATATTTTCAGAACTCACAAGTGGTAATTAGTATATTTAATTACGGTAGTACCCAGTAGTCCAGCACTGCCGACCAGCTAAGCAAAGGGGCAAATTTTAATTGAAATACCTTCAGTTTGAACTTTGAAATCATATTAACTTTATTTGGAATTCTAGCGTGTTGTCATAAAGTGAAAGTTTAAGCTAATTTTATTATGAGATTTGAGACTGATATTTTGCACTACCGTAACACGGAGCTCAGTAAACTCGTCTCAGGAGGAAAACGGCACATAATTGTAAACTCGTCTCAGGAGGAAAACGGCACATAATTGTAAACTCGTCTCAGGAGGAAAACGGCACATAATTGTAAACTCGTCTCAGGAGGAAAACGGCACATAATAGTAAACTCGTCTCAGGAGGAAAACGGCACATAATAGTAAACTCGTCTCAGGAGGAAAACGGCACATAATTGTAAACTCGTCTCAGGAGGAAAACGGCACATAATTGTAAACTCGTCTCAGGAGGAAAACGGCACATAATTGTAAACTCGTCTCAGGAGGAAAACGGCACATAATTGTAAATTCGTCTCAGGTGGAAAACGGCACATAACTAAGAACTACTTCTGGGAAACATTAACCTAAATTTATTTCATTTTTCAAATTTAACTTTATTGCAGCAGTTTTATTATTTTATTTTTAAATTATTTCCATAATCTTTATTAGGTTTTATCTTGTGAAGATGGCGTTATAATTCCAATTTACAGTAATCCTACTTGCAATAACAGTAATTGATTTTATTTTCTTATTACGCTTAATTTAACTTTAATTCCAAACAATTTCTAATCTTATTAAAGTTAGTTTTCAGACAATATAATTTTGAATGATAATAGTTATTTATAGTTCAGCTTCAAAACTAAGTAAATATATTTTATCCCATGGTGTGTTTTCATTCTTCTATAATTGTTCAGTCGCATGTGCATCATTTTTGTTTCCACAAATATTTCAGAGTTCCAGATTCCACGAGAGCTTTAGATGAGCTAAAAGTGTGTCATGCAAAGTGCAAAATGTTTCTTCTAGTTCCTATCCCATCATAATCACTCTACACACAACTACACGACTTATAGTTTCCTAATAACATCCCCTTTTTAATTACACCTTTTCAACACCAAACGAGTCATATTGAGACTACAAAAATGTAAACAGTAAAATTTTATTGATATACCAACTTAAATTCTACACTTTGAGACATGCGTTAAAATTTACGATAAATTAAACAAGACGATGTGGTCTATTAGATTGGGCTTATTAACGTCTCCCAGTGTTATGCCCGAAGGCTTATCAGGGGATGGCATACAAAGTAACTGATGACCTGACTTAGACTAACACCCATGCCATACCAGGGATTCGAACCCAGAACCTCCCGCACGACAGACTGGCGGTGTACCAACCGACTGCAGCACGGGAGATCGGCGAGGTGGTCTATAATCGTAGAATTTATAGGCAATTATTGATAGACAAAATATTCTACAATGATTCATAAATTGATCGAGGGTAAAGCATTTTGTCTATTCAGATTACGCCATAGAGGATTATTAAAAATAACTAGCAAATGCCGGGAGCCATCAGACCGCAAGGTTTCTAGTTCGTATATCGGTCTGGCCACGTGTGTGTGTGTGTGTGTGGTTCGCAGGTGATAATTTAGGTTAGTGTGAAAGACCGAATTTCAATAATTCAGCTAATATTATGTTGAAAATATACACACCTTTCCTCAGAACTTCGAAAGATGTTACCACGAACTAAGCGAACCTAGCCGAAACGCATTTGTGTGTATAGTAATAAAGCTTATATTCCTTAGAAACTATGAATAAGAATAAAAGTATTTTCTTTCCATTAATGAAATAAACTAACCGTAAACATCAGTTTCCCAAGGTAAAGAGCTAGTCCGGGAATGAAAAATTGGAATAGACGATAAACGTAGTTACCCATTGTAATATAAGAAAATTAATGTTAATCGTGTTAAGTTTTGACACATGTATTTAAAATCATAAGAGACTTCGAACTACATATATTACGTACTAAACATAGTGTTGCCTTTTCTGCTGTAGTATTCCTGCAAATGTTTCAGCTTTTCTTATTTGGCTGAGTACTTCACTTCCCACTTCCCTTCGTTCTGTATCGACGCTCCATTATTTATTTATTTATTTATATTACAGTGCCAACACTTGAAATGAGGCTATACTAAAAATTTCCACGCCTGGGGCCCTATACTGGAGTTCCCATTCGTATACCAACTGCCCACCGCACTGAGGGGATTGCAGTTTTGGTATGCTAGAATACCAACTTGGTCTTCATATACGGGCTGTTGATTCAATAATTTCCTATTAAGAGAAAGTAGTAATGGAACTTGGAACACTGCATATACGATTATATAGTAATTCTACTTACAGTTTCGTATCGCAAACCCAACGTGTAATTCATATACAGCAGTAATAGTTACGTTGGAAATAACTAGATAGAACTAAAAGTAATCAATTATATTCAATTAAAAAAATTTTTGTTTCTATGGAAGTGTAAATTTTTTAAATTTAAATTTATGAGTTTATCTAATGTAGAAAGGTTTACTAAATATCTCCATTTTAAAAACAAATTGTTGTTTATCTAACATTAAGTATATTATTCAAGAATAATTAAATGTTTTCCAAGTGTATTAACTTATATTCATATTTCTCTGTGCAGCATTTTTAAATGTTGTCGATTTATTCATATAGCACTAAAATATCCCCTTAAAAATAACAAACTCGTAACTATATTAGTTACGTTTTCGGCTTCGGAGTAGGTAAGGCCTACTATTAAAGTTGATTATCTGTAATGTCGTTGGAAGATTTATTCAACAATTTTAATACCTGAAACCTAAAATCTGCCACTGCCATGTTGGATACAACAAAAAATTTACCGCCCATTTCAAATCAACAAAACCCACTTGTGTGATTGAGTAGTTACCGTGAAAATAAAATCCGACGGGAGGAAAAAATCGTATGAACGCTCGAACTGCAAATACTCTTCACAGGCTTCTGTGGTCCCGACTCCATCTACCCTGTGTAACTATCACAGTCTCTACTGACATTGCTGTCGAAGAGAAGGTAAACCCACTTAAATATGTCAAGCTGTCACGCGACCTGCGAAGTAACACCATCTATCCTGTACAACTATCACAGTCTCTACTGACATTGCTGTCGACGAGAAGGTAAACCCACTTACCTATGTCAAGCTGTCACGCGACCTGAGAAGTAACTCCATCTACCCTGTGCAACTATCACAGTCTCTACTGACATTGCTGTCGACGAGAAGGTAAACCCACTTACCTATGTCAACCTGTAATGCGACCTGAGAAGTAACTCCAACTACACTGTGCAACTATCACAGTCTCTACTGACATTGCTGTCGACGGGAAGGTAAACACACTTACCTATGTCAAACTGTGATGCAACCTGACAAGTAACTCCATCTACCCTGTGCAACTACCGCAGTCTCTACTGACATTGCTGTAGGCGAGAAGGTAAGCCCACTTACCTATGTCAAGCTGTCACGCGACCTGAGAAGTAACTCCATCTACCCTGTGCAACTATTACAGTCTCTACTGACATTGCTGTCGACGAGAAGGTAAACCCACTTACCTATGTCAACCTGTAATGCGACCTGAGAAGTAACTCCAACTACACTGTGCAACTATCACAGTCTCTACTGACATTGCTGTCGACGGGAAGGTAAACACACTTACCTATGTCAAACTGTGATGCAACCTGACAAGTAACTCAATCTACCCTGTGCAACTACCGCAGTCTCTACTGACATTGCTGTAGGCGAGAAGGTAAGCCCACTTACCTATGTCAAGCTGTCACGCGACCTGAGAAGTATCTCCATCTACCCTGAGCAACTATTACAGTCTCTACTGACATTGCTGTCGACGAGAAGGTAAACCCACTTACCTATGTCAACCTGTCATGCGACCTGAGAAGTAACTCCAACTACACTGTGCAACTATCACAGTCTCTACTGACATTGCTGTCAACGAGAAGGCAAACCCACTTACCTATGTCAAGCTGTCATGCGACCTGAGGAGTAACTCCATCTACCCTGTGCAACTATCACAGTCTCTACTGACATTGCTGTCGACAAGAAGGTAAACCCATTACCTATGTCAAACTGTCATGCGACCTGAGGAGTAACACCATCTACCCTGTGCAACTATTACAGTCTCTACTAACATTACTGTCGCGAGAAGGTAAACCCACTTACCTATGTGAAGCTGTCATGCGACCTGAGAAGTAACTCCATCTACCCTGTGCATCTATCACAATATCTACTGACATTGCTGTCGACGAGAAGGTAATCCAACTTACCTATGTCAAGCTGTCACGCGACCTGACAATTAACTCCATTTACCCTGTGCAAATATCGCAGGTCTCTACTTAACATTGCTGTCGACGAGGAGGTAAACTCACTTACCTATGTCAAGCTGTCACGCGACCTGAGAAGTAACTCCATCTACCCTGTGGAATTATCACAAACTCTTCTGACATTGTTGTCGGCGAGAAGTTAACCCACTTACCTAAGTCAATCTGTCACGCGACCTGAGAAGTATTTCCATCTACCGTGTGCAACTATCACAGTCTCTAGAGACATTACTGTCGACGAGAAGGTAAACCCACTTACCTATGTCAAGCTGTCACGCGACCTGAGAAGTAACACCATCTACCCTGTACAACTATTACAGTCTCTACTGACATTGCTGTCGACGAGAAGGTAAACCCACTTACCTATGTCAAGCTGTCACGCGACCTGAGAAGTAACTCCATCTACTTGTGCAACTATTACAGTCTCTACTGACATTTCTGTCTACGAGAAGGTAAACCCACTTACCTATGTCAGGCTGTCATGTGACTGAGAAGTAACTCCATCTTCCGTGTGCAACTATCACAGTCTCTACTGACATTGCTGTCGACGAGAAGGTAAGCCCAATTACCTATGTCAAGCTGTCACGCGACTTAAGAAGTAACTCCATCTACCCTGTGCAACTATCAAAATCTCTACTGACATAGCTGTCGACGAGAAGGTAAACCCACTTACCTATATCAAGCTGTCACGCGACATGAGAAGTAACTCCACCTGCCATGTGCAACTATCACAGTCTCTACTGACATTGCTGTCGAAGAGAAGGTAAACCAACTTACCTATGTGAAGCTTTCACGCGACAAGACAAGTAACTCCATCTACCTGTGCAACTACCGCAGTCTCTACTGACATTGCTGTCGACGAGAAGGTAAAACCACTTACCTATGTCAAGCTGTCATACGACCTCAGAAGTTACTCCATCTACCCTGTGCAACTACCGCAGTCTCTACTGACATTGCTGTCGACGAGAAGATAAGCCCACTTCCCTATGTCAAGCTGTCACGCGACCAGAGAAGTAACTCCATCTACGCTGTGTAACTATCACAGTCTCTACTGACATTGCTGTCGACGAGAAGGTAAACCCACTTACATATGTCAGTCTGTCATGCGACCTGAGAAGTAACTCCATCTACCCTGTGTAACTATCACAGTCTCTTCTGACATTGCTGTCGACGAGAAGGTAAACCCCACTTACCTATGTCAAGATGTCACGCAACCTGAGAAGTAACTCCATCTACCCTGTGCAACTATCACAGTCTCTACTAACATTACTGTCGCGAGAAGGTAAACCCACTTACCTATGTGAAGCTGTCATGCGACCTGAGAAGTAACTCCATCTACCCTGTGCATCTATCACAATATCTACTGACATTGCTGTCGACGAGAAGGTAATCCAACTTACCTATGTCAATCTGTCACGCGACCTGACAATTAACTCCATTTACCCTGTGCAAATATCGACAGTCTCTACTAACATTGCTGTCGACGAGGAGGTAAACCACTTACCTATGTCAAGCTGTCACGCGACCTGAGAAGTAACTCCATCTACCCTGTGGAATTATCACAAACTCTTCTGACATTGTTGTCGGCGAGAAGTTAACCCACTTACCTAAGTCAATCTGTCACGCGACCTGAGAAGTATTTCCATCTACCGTGTGCAACTATCACAGTCTCTAGGACATTACTGTCGACGAGAAGGTAAACCCACTTACCTATGTCAAGCTGTCACGCGACCTGAGAAGTAACACCATCTACCCTGTACAACTATTACAGTCTCTACTGACATTGCTGTCGACGAGAAGGTAAACCCACTTACCTATGTCAAGCTGTCACGCGACCTGAGAAGTAACTCCATCTACTTTGTGCAACTATTACAGTCTCTACTGACATTTCTGTCTACGAGAAGGTAAACCCACTTACCTATGTCAGGCTGTCATGTGACCTGAGAAGTAACTCCATCTTCCGTGTGCAACTATCACAGTCTCTACTGACATTGCTGTCGACGAGAAGGTAAGCCCAATTACCTATGTCAAGCTGTCACGCGACTTAAGAAGTAACTCCATCTACCTGTTGCAACTATCAAAATCTCTACTGACATAGCTGTCGACGAGAAGGTAAACCCACTTACCTATATCAAGCTGTCACGCGACATGAGAAGTAACTCCATCTGCCATGTGCAACTATCACAGTCTCTACTGACATTGCTGTCGGCGAGAACTTAAACCCAATTACCTATATCAAGCTGTCACGCGACCTGAGAAGTAACTCCATCTGCCATGTGCAACTATCACAGTCTCTACTGACATTGCTGTCGGCGAAAAGGTAAACCCACTTACCTATGTCTAGATGTCAAGCGACCTGAGAAGTAACTCCATCTACCCTGTGTAACTATCACAGTCTCTACTGACATTGCTGTCGCGAGAAGGTAAACCCACTTACCTATATCAAGCTGTCACGCGACATGACAAGTAACTCCATCTGCCATGTGCAACTATCACAGTCTCTACTGACATTGCTGTCGACGAGAAGGTAAACCCACTTACCTATGTCAGACTGTCATGCGACCTGAGAAGTAACTCCATCTACCGTGTGCAACTATCACAGTCTCTACTGACATTTCTGTCGACGAGAAGGTAAAACCACTTATCTATGTCAGGCTGTCATGCGACCTGAGAAGTAACTCCATCTACCCTGTGTAACTATTACAGTCTCTACTGACATTGCTATCGACGAGAAGGTAAACCAACTTACCTATGTCAAGCTGTCACGCGACATGACAAGTAACTCCATCTACCCTGTGTAACTATCACAGTATCTACTGACATTGCTGTCGACGAGAAGGTAAACCCACTTACCTATGTCAAGCTGTCATGCGACCTGAGAAGTAACTCCATCTACGCTGTGTAACCATCACAGAGTCTTCTGACATTTCTGTCGACGAGAAGGTAAACCCACTTACATATGTCAAGCTGTCATGCGACCTAAGAAGTAACTCCATCTACCTTGTGCAACTATTACAGTCTCTACTGACATTGCTGTCGACGAGAAGTTAAACCCACTTACCTATGTCAAGCTGTCATGCGACCTGAGAAGTAACTCCATCTACCATGTGCAACTATCACAGTCTCTACTGACATTGCTGTCGACGAGAAGGTAAACCCACTTCCCTATGTCAAGCTGTCATGCGACATGAGAAATAACTCCATATACTCTGTGCAACTGCCGCAGTCTCTACTGACATTGCTGTCGACGAGAAGGGAAATCCTATTACCTATGTCAAGCTGTCACGCGACCTGAGAAGTAACTCCATCTACCCTGTGCAACTATTACAGTCTCTACTGAAATTGCTGTCGACGAGAAGGTAAACCCACTTACCTATGTCAGGCTGTCATGCGACCTGAGAAGTAACTCCATCTACCGTGTTCAACTATCACAGTCTCTACTGTCATTGCTGTCGACGAGAAGGTAATCCCAATTACCTATGTCAGGCTGTCATGCAACCTGTGAAGTAACTCCATCTACCCTCTGCAACTACCGCAGTCTCTACTAGCATTGCTGTCGACGAGAAGGTAAACCCACTTACCTATGTCAAGCTGTCACGCGACCTGAGAAGTAACTCCATGTACCCTGTGCAACTACCGCAGTCTCTACTGACATTGCTGTCGACGAGAAGGTAAACTCACTTACCTATGTCAGGCAGTCATGCGACCTGAGAAGTAACTCCATCTACCGTGTGCAACTATCACTGTCTCTACTGACATTGCTGTCGACGAGAATGTAAACCAACTTACCTATGTGAAGCTGTCACGCGACAAGACAAGTAACTCCTTCTACCCTGTGCAACTACCGCAGTCTCTACTGACATTGCTGTCGACGAGAAGGTAAACTCACTTACCTATGTCAGGCTGTCATGCGACCTGAGAAGTAACTCCATCTACCATGTGCAACTATCACTGTCTCTACTGACATTGCTGTCGACGAGAAGGTAATCCCACTTGCCTATGTCAAGCTGTCACGCTACCTGAGAAGTAACTCCATCTACCCTGTGAAACTATCACAGTCTCTACTGACATTGCTGTCGATGACAAGGTAAACCTATTACCTATGTCAAGCAGTCACGCGACCTGAGAAGTAACTCCATCTACCCTGTGCAACTATCACAGTCTCTACTGACATTGCTGTCGACGAGAAGTAAACCCACTTACCTATGTCATGCTGTCATGCGACCTGAGAAGTAACTCCATCTACCCTGTGCAACTATCGCAGTCTCTACTAACATTGCTGTCGACGAGAAGGTAAACCCACTTACCTATGTCAAGCTGTCATGCGACCTGAGAAGTAACTCCATCTACCCTGTGCATCTATCACAGTCTCTACTGACATTTCTGTCGACGAGAAGGTAAAACCACTTATCTATGTCAGGCTGTCATGCGACCTGAGAAGTAACTCCATCTACCCTGTGTAACTATTACAGTCTCTACTGACATTGCTATCGACGAGAAGGTAAACCAACTTACCTATGTCAAGCTGTCACGCGACCTGAGAAGTAACTCCATCTACCCTGTGCAATTATCACAGTTCTACTGACATTGCTGTCGACGAGAAGGTAAACCCACTTACCTATGTCAAGCTGTCATGCGATCTGAGAATTTCAGGCAACGTGAAATACTCTGTAGTTTAAAACACGCCTATATCCAAAACTTACTTTGCAGTATTATACATTAAAACAGAATTTGTTAATTTAATTAAAAAGTGTTAACATTAAGTCAACGGTGAATGCAATATTGAATCACAAATAAAATTGTTTACCCATTTAGATAAAAACATTGACTAATTTTTTATGGGAAAGGCAAATTTTTTTTGTATTACATGTCTTGCAGAAAAATCTGCGCATTTTAGGTTGCAAAAATTAATATATAAATTAATAATTTAGAATTTAAAAAAATACTTTTTTGAAGGTTTTAAGTTCCTTTTGTGTGTCCATAAATCTGCGTTTCAAAAGATCATATAGTTGTCTTGCAATTAGATAGTAAATAATAACATTGCTGGTAATTGGAGACAAAATGACTCTCACCGACTCAAATTCTTTTCTTCCGGTGGTAAATAAATCACCGTGTCACTATAGCGACCCCACGCTCGGTAATTTCCGCTGATATTTTTTACTGCAGCAATAAAATGTGTTTCCGTCAGTGCTACATAACAATACAAATATATAATTTGGCAACGTTTAATTTACTAATAGTATACATAAAAACGTGGTTAAGAAATATTGTAACTGTGAACTATGAAATCGACCGTTGCCAACACGTAGCTGCTCTCGCTGTTGTTAATTCGTATTTAATACGAAATGAATAAAACAAGTTATAGAAGATAGTCAGTAGATTATTAATCTATTCAAAAACACATTACTTTAACGTTAATCACAGGGTAATATAATTTTGGAATACAAGTGATTGAACACCTAGGGTGATTTTAAAGGTTTGATTCCAAAAGGCCGAAGAAAGCGTGAATTGACTATAGGTGGGGTTTTACAAGGCGTCCAATTATCCTTAGACTGCTCGTCTCTCACCAAGGCGAACTGGGTTCAATCCCCGGCCGATTCACTCCGGATTTTTGCAAGTGGGAATCGTGTCTGACGATAGCGCTAATTGGCGGGTTTCCTCGGGGATCTCCCGTTTTCCCCGCTCTTGCATTCCGGTGCTACTTCATCCTCACCTCATTTCAACCTCCTAGGCTCTCAAGACCTCGATGTTAAGAGCCTTCTGAATTCTCCAACTCAACTCCAATTATCTGTTTAGTAATGGCTGGCGTGCAGCATACTCGGTTTTTTTTCCAGGCGAGAGTTCACAGCCGGCGACCCGGTAGTGTGTGTATTATTTGTAATGGGCGTGCGAAAACATTGAACGTACGTAATGTGCAAGGCGGACTATTACGGAACCTCGTGCATCATTACACGCTCACGCACACACAAACACGTGGCTCAAGTCCTGTGGTCAGAAGCCACATAATGGACAGGGTTCCCTGCATTGATTACCTCGGGGCCATACGTTCCAGCAGCGGAGCGACAGCTGGCAACCTCTCCCTGCAAGAACTGCATATCACGCACACCACAGATACAATAGGCCGGCCGAGTTGACAGTTTATAGTCCTGAGATCTGTACGGATCTATGGCCCATGTCACACTGTCAATTTATCGCCTTCGATTACATTTGACAAAAACATCTGAAGACAAAATACGACCGTCAAAAGTTTCCTTCCCACAAATTTGATCAAATAATCCTGAATGTGTTTGAAAATGTGCCACACAGTTTAATCTGAATTATTATTTAAAAATTATTTTCATTATGAGATATTACTTTTGTTTTTCCATGCAACCAATTACGGGAAAAAATGTAACGAATGCTGTAATTTATTTTTGCTTCTTTATTAAATTAATTATAATTTTTTTATTAGAGATGTTCCCTGCACAAGGAAATTGAATGCATCTGTGTTCCTATCACGGCAATATTCACTTGAAATAGACAGCGTTTATATAAATTACTTATCTTCATAAGCTACTTCGTTTGAAGCAATTGTTCGTTATTTTAAAGTTTCTTAACGTCCATTTTTCTCATGAACGATTTTGATTGGCTGAGACCGTCAAAAAAAAAAAAATTTATAACTGGTCCAATCTTCAATTGTTTGACGGAAACTGAAGCCATCCAACTTTCTCAGACATGATGGCGATGTTTATGACGTTTCGATGACGTCATTACTGTCTAACTTTATTTGATGAAACTTATTGGAACCAGTTTGACTTAAAAATGTGACATTGTTAAAGGGGCTTTAAGTAGGTCGCCCAGTTGAAGTAATTGTGCAAGTCTGAGGAATAAAAGCGTGGGCGCGCTAAGGGTGACAGAGACCAGCGCATCAACTCTCTCATCGCCTCTACGCGCAAAGCACTGCAGTCTTCACTTTGGTAACACGCGCCTAGGAGACTTTCAGCGAAGGCTCCGCCATTCCATCACGTAACAATATAAATCAAGGTCTCGTGTCCCTCCCTATTCCATTTGTTATGTTTTGTACCGGAATGTTCATACCTAAAAATGATATTGAAAACACCAGTTTGAGCCATTTCCACTTTCACAAAACATGCTCTCGAGGGAAACAGAGAAAGTAAAAACCTATTCTGATGTGTAGTGTTTCTTAAATGCTATTCGTAAGCAGACCTCACTCAGACACGGACTTGTTTTTCAATAACACGTTTTCTCCTGGAGCCGTGCTCATCGTTT
The DNA here is from genome assembly GCA_029891345.1 of Dryococelus australis. NCBI lineage: Eukaryota > Metazoa > Arthropoda > Insecta > Phasmatodea > Phasmatidae > Dryococelus > Dryococelus australis. The sequence goes on along the minus strand of CM057007.1, from coordinate 477,693 downwards.
GGCGGCCTACTCAGATGGCCACAGTAGTATGCCTATGCTTATACCGACTATGCCGCAGGATTTCAGGAAGGAGGTAGGAGTTGTCTGCTATGACGTCACAGGTCTAGCCGGCAGCCTTGTTCATATACCTTCTCGTCTCACCCAACTCACGGCCTGCCACTTCACTGGCCCGTAACCCTATAAGTGATAACAAATTATTCCAATTAAAATATTTTAATAAAAAAATTAGAAATCATCTGTTCGCGACCTCAGATTTTTAATAATTAGATAGGTTTATAGTGTCGCTGCAGATCATATTTCAATTGTTTTACTTTTGTCGAGTAATGTTACCTAGAAACAATTTTAATAAAAAATAATTAATTTTGGCCTGCCACTTCGGGACCCAGTGCATCGGCGGATGTATTGTCCATCCTCCCCCAGCACAAAAATGTGTAAACAAATTTTTTATATACAATAAAATGACTCCAAATAACTTTAAAAATACAAATAATGGCCCAAAATCACTCCAAAATTACTCATAATGACTCCTGAATGCAGTGCTAACTACGGTGCGTACAGTGCCGATTGTGGTGCATGCGGGGCTAACTGGTGTTCATGCAGTGCTGAATGTGTTGCATGCAGTGCTGATTGCAATGCATGTGGTGCTAATTGCGGTGCTGATTGTGGTGCATGCGGAGCTAACTCATGTTCATGCAGTGCTGAATGTGTTGCATGCAGTGCTGATTGCAATGCATGTGGTGCTAATTGCGGTGCGTGCGGTGCTGATTGTGGTGCATGCGGGGCTAACTGATGTTCATGCAGTGCTGAATGTGTTGCATGCAGTGCTGATTGCAATGCATGTGGTGCTAATTGCGGTGCGTGCGGTGCCGATTGTGGTGTGTGTGGTGCTGATTGTGGCATGTGCATTGATGTTTGCCGTGAATGTATTGCTGATTATGGTGCGTGCGGTGCTGATTGTGGTGCGTGCATTGCTGATTGCAGTGGTGACTGCTGTTCGTGCGGTTTTAACTGTGGTACGCGTGATACAAGTGCGGTGCATGTGGGTCGCAGGTTAAAATGAATTCCCCCTATTTTAAAATAAAATTATACAGTTCTTACTCCAAAGCTGAAACTCGACATTTTATATAATAATCTCCTTTAAGAAAATATATATAGAGGTTTTTCGGTATAGTTAATAACTTCCAGGGTAAACCGTATTTGCAATTTGCACTAGAAGTGCCTAAACAACTGCGACAGTCACCTGGTCGCCGAGCATTTAGTGATCACTTTTCTCTGGCTATGCGCGCGTTCCTCGGCCGTCTCACCCCCCTCCTTTACTCCTAGTTCTCACCACTTCCTCCCCTCCTAACCCCTACTGAGCCAGGCCTGTGCCCTCCCTTTCTCGAGCACTTCTTCTCCAGCCAAGGTGGAAGGCACTTTGATTCCTGCTGGCCTACAAGGCTTTAGTGGGTGTTTGTGTTTATCGTGGGTCATGTGGGTGTCGACGCCGAGTCTGCCTGATGCCAATCGACGGCCTTCTAGTTGACAGCGACTTCGTTGGTTTGATCGCTGAAAGTCATCCATCGCTGTAAATAGCGATTCATTGCGCACGAGAGAAATGTTGCTGACAGGCCATCTTTTTTGTAAAAGTAGAAATCTTGAGTTGGTGAGTTAGAATTTTCTCATGGGAGAATAATTTCTGTAAACTCTCGTGAACTTGGTGGTTATTGTCGGGCACCCTTTTTGACGGGCTAATTCGTGGTAATATCTGAAAATAACTTTCATAAAATTGGCTGCTTCATGTTTTGGTTTCGCTACTTCTCTACTTAAAGGATTGGTTACTAAGTGCTGGGACTCTGGTGATTTTTGAGAGTTAATGCAGCTATGTTCGAGCCATGAATTTCAGCTGTCCTAATGTTATTGAAACTCCCGCGAAGCTTAATTGCTGGTATGAAGGTTCAGGCTTTAAGAATCGCGGCTATGATAGGGCTGTTTCAGTCGCCCGCTGTTCTGGAGTTTGAACCTTTGCCAGGTTGCTTTTTTTTTTTTTTTTTTTTTTTTTTTAATAGGAATTCCGCTGGAGTTTCTTTTGCAGTGTCGCTGAGTTTGGTATCGCGATGTGGCGCGATTATGCTTTCCTGTTAATCGCAGTTAATTTTTTGACATTTTATACGCCAGATTGCTATTAGCTTTCTTGTAATATTGAAGGACGCTTAGGTGCAAATTATCTTATTTTGCCATGGTTTTACCCGTCTGGTGATTGTTTTTACCTGTAAAGATAATTGATTGGTGGGTGCCTTGTGTAGTAGTATTCAGGGCTCACATCTGATTTGTTAACGAGCAGTGTGCACCTTAATGGCATGTATTAATGCTCAGCTAATTTAGTTACTAGGTTATGCGCCAGTCGAATGGTAATTATTTTAAAAGGCTTGTGTCCTGTAATGCTTAGTGCTGTGTAAAATGGGGTATTTTGGTTATGCCCTCGATGAGAATTTTTATGTAGGCTACTCAGCCTAAGTTTTGTGTAGGCCTAAACTGCCTGTGATTTTGAAATACTTTCTCGGAGATATGAGTTTTCAAGTGAAAATTATTGAGCACTCGTAGTGCGGAACTGTACATGTGTATTTTATGGGAGTTAAATGAAACCTTGGTATAACCTGCTTCCATTGCTGTTCTTAAGGGTATTTGTTTATGTGGCGACAGAGCCTTTTTACAGGTTATTGGCTTGTATATTTCATATTCGTTGAATGAGAGCATATATAAATGTTATTCCAGGCCTTCAAAATTTTACTGTGGTTGATTTAATTTGTATTTGTGGGCCTTCTATAGATCTACTGGGGATTATTTTGAATGGTCTCAAACACCTCTTGTAAGGTGGGACTGCTTTAAATCATCTTTGTAAGGTGTAAACTTAACTAACGAGAATCGCAGTTTGTTGTTGCTTACAAACTTTAAAGTTATGCTCAAGTGAAATTTTTGCTTCCCTGTTTGTGATACAGGATTGGCGTACCTGAAACTCGTTAAGTAGCATTAATTTATGGCTGAAATGTTATTGATTGTAGTATCTGATATTAGCCTCACGCATATTATTTATGTATCCACGTGTCTATGAATTTAACATTGGCTGTGCTGATTTTTGATGGAACTGCTGAAATTGAAATCAAGCGTTTTGCGCAAACAATAAACTGTTTTGTTGGAATTTCTGTTTGTATGTACACAAAAGCTCCCTTGTCCCCGTCATCTACGGCACACTACAGTTAGCTTCCCCAACGCTTCGCCATTGGTGATGTACAACTTGGACTTTGTACTGAACAATGCGGCACCATGGCAGGCCACACCATGTTTCTCAATGCCGGTCAAACTACCATACCAAACAACTAGATGTCAAATATGTCTCAAAAATAAATATAAATACACCCCAAAAAATAAAACTCATAATGAAAAATAATAATAAATTAGCCTTCCTCGTGCACTTGCAAGCAGATATTTTACTTATAAAAGAAACTCTCGCAGTTGATATTATACACCTTTGAGTTAATAAGTCATGCAGGAAAGCAGAGGAAAAATAGTCAAAAAAATTAAACACGCACTACTACGTGTACATACATGTATTGTTTTACTTATTAGATTCGCTGAAATTTGCATTTCCTATATATTTGCAGAAGATCATGGATAGTACTCAGTAGTCTTATTTGATGTATGATTGAATTCATAGATCATTCCAGATATCTAATCAATATGCGAATAATCTCCATCTGTTTACAGACCAATCAAATGTCCGAGTATATAAACAAGTTCATTCGGGTCTTCGGGATATATGTTACAAGCATTCTTGTCGCCTTCTGTATTCTTCAGGTCACATGGCGCATCAGAATTGATAGAGTGATGTGTGCGAACTTTGGGAAAATAATCATCATCTTAATCGTCTTCACCATCAACACCATCTTCAACTTCGTCATACTCCGCTTCTTCATTAACACAGTTTTCAACGAGTTTTCTTTCTTTGGTAGTTGAGGTGTTGTCGGTGGCATTAGTCTTCGTGATTACTGGTAGTTGAGGTGTTGTCGGTGGCATTAGTCTTCGTGATTACTGGTAGTTGAGGTGTTGTCGGTGGCATTAGTCTTCGTGATTACTGGTAGTTGAGGTGTTGTCGGTGGCATTAGTCTTCGTGATTACTGGTAGTTGAGGTGTTGTCGGTGGCATTAGTCTTCGTGATTACTGGTAGTTGCGGTGTTGTCGGTGGCATTAGTCTTCGTGATTACTGGTAGTTGAGGTGTTGTCGGTGGCATTAGTCTTCGCGATTACTGGTAGTTGAGGTGTTGTCGGTGGCATTAGTCTTCGTGATTACTGGTAGTTGAGGTGTTGTCGGTGGCATTAGTCCTCGTGATTACTGGTAGTTGAGGTGTTGTCGGTGGCATTAGTCCTCGTGATTACTGGTAACTGAGGTGTTGTCGGTGGCATTAGTCTTCGTGATTACTGCTGATTGAGGTGTTGTCGGTGGCATTAGTCTTCGTGATTACTGGTAGTTGAGGTGTTTGTCGGTGGCATTAGTCTTCGTGATTACTGGTAGTTGAGGTGTTTGTCGGTGGCATTAGTCTTCGTGATTACTGGTAGTTGAGGTGTTGTTGGTGGCATTAGTCCTTCGTGATTACTGTAGTTGAGGTGTTGTCGGTGGCATTAGTCTTCGTGATTACTGGTAGTTGAGGTGTTGTCGGTGGCATTAGTCTTCGTGATTACTGTAGTTGAGGTGTTGTCGGTGGCATTAGTCTTCGTGATTACTGGTAGTTGAGGTGTTGTCGGTGGCATTAGTCTTCGTGATTACTGGTAGTTGAGGTGTTGTCGGTGGCATTAGTCTTCGTGATTACTGGTAGTTGAGGTGTTGTCGGTGGCATTAGTCTTCGTGATTACTGGTAGTTGAGGTGTTGTCGGTGGCATTAGTCTTCGTGATTACTGGTAGTTGAGGTGTTGTCGGTGGCATTAGTCTTCGTGATTACTGGTAGTTGAGGTGTTGTCGGTGGCATTAGTCTTCGTGATTACTGGTAGTTGAGGTGTTGTTGGTGGCATTAGTCTTCGTGATTACTGGTAGTTGAGTGTTTGTCGGTGGCATTAGTCTTCGTGATTACTGGTAGTTGAGGTGTTTGTCGGTGCATTAGTCTTCGTGATTACTGGTAGTTGAGGTGTTGTCGGTGGCATTAGTCTTCGTGATTACTGGTAGTTGCGGTGTTGTCGGTGGCATTAGTCTTCGTGATTACTGGTAGTTGAGGTGTTGTCGGTGGCATTAGTCTTCGTGATTACTGGTAGTTGAGGTGTTGTCGGTGGCATTAGTCCTCGTGATTACTGGTAGTTGAGGTGTTGTCGGTGGCATTAGTCTTCGTGATTACTGGTAGTTGAGGTGTTGTCGGTGGCATTAGTCTTCGTGATTACTGCTGATTGAGGTGTTGTCGGTGGCATTAGTCTTCGTGATTACTGGTAGTTGAGGTGTTGTCGGTGGCATTAGTCTTCGTGATTACTGCTGATTGAGGTGTTGTCGGTGGCATTAGTCTTCGCGATTACTGGTAGTTGAGGTGTTGTCGGTGGCATTAGTCTTCGCGATTACTGGTAGTTGAGGTGTTGTCGGTGGCATTAGCCTTCGTGATTACTGGTAGTTGAGGTGTTGTTGGTGGCATTAGTCTTCGTGATTACTGGTAGTTGAGGTGTTGTCGGTGGCATTAGTCTTCGTGATTACTGCTGATTGAGGTGTTGTCGGTGGCATTAGTCTTCGCGATTACTGGTAGTTGAGGTGTTGTCGGTGGCATTAGTCTTCGTGATTACTGGTAGTTGAGGTGTTGTCGGTGGCATTAGTCTTCGTGATTACTGGTAGTTGAGGTGTTGTTGGTGGCATTAGTCTTCGTGATTACTGGTAGTTGAGGTGTTGTCGGTGGCATTAGTCTTCGTGATTACTGGTAGTTGAGGTGTTGTCGGTGGCATTAGTCTTCGTTATTACTGGTAGTTGAGGTGTTGTCGGTGGCATTAGTCTTCGCGATTACTGGTAGTTGAGGTGTTGTCGGTGGCATTAGTCTTCGTGATTACTGGTAGTTGAGGTGTTGTTGGTGGCATTAGTCTTCGTGATTACTGGTAGTTGAGGTGTTGTCGGTGGCATTAGTCTTCGTGATTACTGGTAGTTGAGGTGTTGTCGGTGGCATTAGTCTTCGTGATTACTGCTGATTGAGGTGTTGTCGGTGGCATTAGTCTTCGTGATTACTGGTAGTTGAGGTGTTGTCGGTGGCATTAGTCTTCGTGATTACTGGTAGTTGAGGTGTTGTCGGTGGCATTAGTCTTCGTGATTACTGGTAGTTGAGGTGTTGTTGGTGGCATTAGTCTTCGTGATTACTGGTAGTTGAGGGTGTTGTCGGTGGCATTAGTCTTCGTGATTACTGGTGATTGAGGTGTTGTCGGTGGCATTAGTCTTCGTGATTACTGGTAGTTGAGGTGTTGTCGGTGGCATTAGTCTTCGTGATTACTGGTAGTTGAGGTGTTGTCGGTGGCATTAGTCTTCGTGATTACTGGTAGTTGAGGTGTTGTTGGTGGCATTAGTCTTCGTGATTACTGCTGATTGAGGTGTTGTCGGTGGCATTAGTCTTCGTGATTACTGGTAGTTGAGGTGTTGTCGGTGGCATTAGTCTTCGTGATTACTGGTAGTTGTGGTGTTGTCGGTGGCATTAGTCTTCGTGATTACTGGTAGTTGAGGTGTTGTCGGTGGCATTAGTCTTCGCGATTACTGGTAGTTGAGGTGTTGTCGGTGGCATTAGTCTTCGTGATTACTGGTAGTTGAGGTGTTGTTGGTGGCATTAGTCTTCGTGATTACTGGTAGTTGAGGTGTTGTCGGTGGCATTAGTCTTCGTGATTACTGCTGATTGAGGTGTTGTCGGTGGCATTAGTCTTCGTGATTACTGGTAGTTGAGGTGTTGTCGGTGGCATTAGTCTTCGTGATTACTGGTGATTGAGGTGTTGTCGGTGGCATTAGTCTTCGTGATTACTGGTAGTTGAGGTGTTGTTGGTGGCATTAGTCTTCGTGATTACTGCTGATTGAGGTGTTGTTGGTGGCATTAGTCTTCGTGATTACTGGTAGTTGAGGTGTTGTCGGTGGCATTAGTCTTCGTGATTACTGGTAGTTGAGGTGTTGTCGGTGGCATTAGTCTTCGTGATTACTGGTAGTTGAGGTGTTGTCGGTGGCATTAGTCTTCGTGATTACTGGTAGTTGAGGTGTTGTTGGTGGCATTAGTCTTCGTGATTACTGGTAGTTGAGGTGTTGTCGGTGGCATTAGTCTTCGTGATTACTGGTGATCGAGGTGTTGTCTGTGGCATTTGTCTTCGTGATTACTGGTGATCCTTGGATCTCATATATTTCACAAACCATTTTAGCAAGTGTACATTTCTCACGAATCGACTGAGTTGCGTGCTGCTTGTCGCTTGTACAGTCACTTGTACTCTAAGACATTTTTCTGGTCAACTTCCTAACATGTAATGGAAGTTTTTAACCTATATGTAGTATTGGACAGTTACTATACATTAGTATACAAAAACGGAAGTGTTTAGCAAAGCTACGAATTGGATTTGGCAATGTCAGTACCCATTTGGATGTTTCATTTACCTGTTCAGGAGCGCTACCACGTGTGTATAAGGAAAAATTTCTCCGTAATAGTTTTCGTATCATTCCTAAACATTGGTGTGGTAAACTTCCAAACTATTTCTTAGAGTATATTAGAGTATATTTCACAGTGTGCTGCTCATAAGCAGGAGGAGGCAGCGACCTCTACACTTGCTGTTTCTCGATAGGAGAAGGAACACACTACTTGCAAACTTTGACGGGCCTATTCGAGTTATCACTTCGAGTGAACTGCTGACTACCATACGAGATGTTTTATACAAACATTCACAATTTCCATGTGGACAGGCTTCGTCACTGTATCAGCGCCGTCAGCGATTCGACATTTTCGATGTCCAGCACCAGTCTCCAATTTCCGAAACACTTTGCGAATATTTTTGCAAACCATTCATATATTGTACGAAACACATCGCTAATGAGCCGCCTGGTTGGCGAAACATTTCTCGTACTGTTCTTGACAAGAGACCAACTTGTGCCCACTAAAGGCCTCTTGCAATACATTTTAAATGTTAAAAATATTGCAGCACTGTGGGAAAACCCACTTTCACTGTTCGCGCAAGGTGGTATTGCAGATAATTAAAAAAAAACATGCAGATGCCGTCACTCATATGCTTATATGCCACATACGATTATACATATTAATTATGCATTGAATTAACTATAAATATCCCATAGTATATGTGTATGTTTTATGAATAAGTTATTATATATCTACAAGCATTGCCTCAGATCTCTCTTTACTTATATACTTTAATTTATTCGTATGTACCCATATTTAGTTGTTACAAATACAAGTATTCAATAAATTTACCACTTGATAAAAATACATCCAAATTGCACGAGAATTTGGGACTAATTGGAATGGACATATAAGAAAGATTTTGAATCAATTTAGATGAAAATGTTAGAAAGATTTAAGATGATAATTAGTATTTGTTTGGCAGAATTATAAATTTATTTTGTGAGGATTCTGTTGCAAGTTTCACTTTGGTATGTGGTTAAGTAGGTGTGTATGTTATCAGAGACAAAGCGTCCTTACAGCCTCTCAGTCATGGCCTGTATTAACAAACCATCTGATCATTCACCTGGAGTGATCTCGGAAAGCCATGGAGAACCAGGCGCGTGTCTTCTCGAATGTGAGCCCAGAGTGTCACAGTTACTATCCAGCTCGGTAGGAGTATACACCATTCACCGTTACTTCAAACATTTCTGAAATCCTGTATAAGAACTATTTCTTACCAGACATTACCCACAAACCTGTGTCCTTCCTCCCTGTTTTATTCATATTAATTATAAAATAAATATTATCATTTATAGGTAAAATGTAAGGATATGTAAACTTTCACTGAAAAAATGAGGCGTGGTGAGGTGAAGAGATTTGGGCGGCTCTTAAGAGCGAGGTCTTGAGAGCCGATGAGGGTGACTGAAGCGAATATGGAGCGGCGCCAGAATGAAAGGGCGGGGGAAACAGGAGATCCCCGAGAAAACCCGCCGACCAGCGGCATCGTCCGGCACGATTCCCACTTGCGAAAGTCCGGTGACTCGGCCGGGGGGGGGGGAGGTACTTTTATGTTAATATGAGTACAAAACGCTCGTAATACACGACATAATAGGAAACAACCAAACACGTTATCCGTAAAGGTTGTTCACGATAAAGTGAGCACTTTTGAAATCAAACGTAGAAACATGTCACTGCCCCTGCCTGCGTATATATTAACGAGCGCCCTATGTGACGTGCACGCAGTAAAGTTGGTAACGATGGATGGAAAGTAGTTCCATATTTTAACATCGAATAAAAAGTGTTAGGTATCAATTTGTGATCACTTGAATTATTTCTTTCGCTTTCTCTATCTTTAATGCACCGAAGTGTAAAAATGAACATATTTGTAAAATATTTACTGTTGTAACAATTTTACAGTTTCAGTTGACCGACGCATGGATGAAGTGATGAGGCCCAGGACAATATTAATTCTACATAAAGTGGAAGAGCACACAACGTGCATACAAGCAGGTCTTATGTAGAGCTCTCAAGAGTGCTCATTTTAGCGTGAACAGGCTATAGAGTGGTTTTTTTAAAAGGTTTTTACTAAAAATGTGCGAAGAAACCTCAAATAGACAAGAGGTAGGTAGTTGGGATTAACGTCTGATCGTCAGCGAGGTCACTAGATGCAGGGCACGTTGTTCAGGTAATACTGATTGAAGTAGGGATGGGAAATATACGGCCATGGCCTTCGTTATGGACCCATCATATCATTCGTCTGCAGTGATTTCTTAAAACCATGGGAAACTGGAATCAGGATGGCCGGACCAGGTTTCGAACCTCGGTCCTCCCGAATGCGAGTCCAAAGTTAATCCTTCGCGCCACCTCGCTGGGTCGAATAGACTAGACCAGGGAAACGCAAGAGTCCCCCCCCCCCCCCCCCGTCAACCCTTGTGGCAAACCACCATGTCCGACCACGAGGTCAACTACCCTTCGCGCACCCCTCCAGCGGAGTTCCCATCGTCAATGTCGAGCTGCGGGTAATCCGCTTAGGCCGCGTGAAACTTTTCTGCCGGCCACCCCGTGGTCGATAGAGACCGCGTGACGCAAATCCAAACGTTCCACCCCCAGCAACCCCTAACCCACCGCGGCATGGCGCCTCTCAACCCTCGAAGCCACTAGGGGTTGTTGCAGCTCTGGGAGATGCACCTTCGCGCCTCATTGGATCCCGCGTCATTCCACAGCGAGGGCTAGCGTGTCTCCCAAGTCACCCTGAGGCTAGCAACACGGGAATTGTGGATGTTAATATTTTTGATGCGTGCTGTACTTAAGTAGGATAACAACGTGTTTCTTTATCACAAACAATAAACTGCAGACTTTGTGTTCAGTGGTTAGTGATGAGTCAAAGTTCCCGGTGGAACCAGCGCTGGCCTTTCTATCGTCCCCTTCAGGTGGCCCACACCTGTTAAAAGGTCATACCTAGAGCGTTACTTTCCAACCGTTACATTTAACCCCCGCAAAGCAAAAGCTAAATCGGCTCTTTGATCTTCAGTGTCCACCGGGAACTTCGCAATTTTGAAACCGTCATTCTGCCGGAAAGAGTAAAGAGAACACTACACTAAACTACTCACTCGCACAAGACTAACTACCGCGTCCGCCCATATCCATCTCGTTAACGTGTAAGCATGACGATACCCCATTAACTGCTTTCGCGGCCCAATGCGCTCGACTGTGTACGGACTTAGTTTTGGGGAATGCCTGGTAACCAGAAACATTCCCCGCCTCCTCGATCCCTGGTGACAGAAGGCATTGCCAGACCATACTGCTTACTTTCAGTTACATTTCTCTTTCACACACACACTCATTCCTCGTTGAGGTCCTGTTCATCGTTCTGTAGTTCATTCGAAGTTCACATGCCGGTGCCATCTGCCACAGCCCCCCCCCCCCCTCTCTCTCTCTCTCTCCCTGCTGCTGCTTGACAAAGGTGGGGGCAATCAGAAAAAAGGGATGGAGTTGCCCAAGTCCAGGTCCATAACGACACTTATAGACCTGGAACAACAAGTGACATGAACCAGTTGTAACGTACGGTTTACGAACCAGCGACTCCCCGGGGAAATCATTGGGTACATAGCTTCGTATAGTACAGTGCCGGTCAAAGATTATCTTTATATGCAACACATAGGCAGTTGGCTACAATGGGCATGAAAGGGTTAACTACCCCACGCTGCAACCCTCATCATCTCTCCCGATAGCAGCTGACCGACTTACTGTCTAGAGTTGGCTTTACAATAGAGAAATTAAGCGTTATTATTCGTAATTTCGTGTGCAGAAGAACTGAATATGTGTTACTTTCTGTATTGGTTTCCAATGGTACTTCAGGTGGTGTGCATTGCTGAAATTACCTTAAGCGTAAAACAAAAAACAGTCTAGTGAAACTTAATATGCGGCGACCAACCAGAACAGAGCAGTCAGTGTTGTTGGTGGGTAACTGTTATTTAGAGTAATTTAAATATAAAAAATGGTAAAAAGCCGTGTGTATGCACATGTTTACGATTATATTTGTTCACAAAAATAAGCTTCTCTGATAGAAACTGTTAGTTTTGTAGTATATTCTGCTTAAATATGTTTGTGATACACGAGGTTAGGTTAGGAACAACATTAAACATAAAGAGCTTGTCGGGTTTTCTCATTCGCTGGAGTTAGAATTAAAACATTAATTTAAAACTGCAAACACTGAGACGTGTTTCCGTATGCTAGATGAGCGCTTATTGCATAATTCTTAAAGCATGATTTTTTTATTGTAAACCCAGCTTAAGACCTGCGTGGTTTCTCGCCCTCTGTGTATAATTCCAATGAGGGATCTAAGTTGGCTAGGAACCGGGTAGATGATGGGGGGGGGGGGGGTGTATCTGCTCCGGGCGCCGGGCCAATGAAGTTCTTAATGGGCGGAAATTATTGTAGACTGCTAAAACTGTGAAATAAAAAGCGAATAAGTGAAAATAAAAAATAATCGTACAACATCTAGTAATATTTTGACTTTTACTCATCAAAAATCTTGTTTTCAACGGATATGTTAATAAATCGGTTTGCGCGACATGCTTGCTTACTGGAAGGTAGAGTAATGCGAGTGGGCGAGTAAGTTTATCTTTTGTGTTTTCATTGAACCTTGAACACCATATTCTTTTTGTAAATACTGCAACACCTGGCTATGTTACCTTGTTTTATTTTATGTAGGGAAATTATATTATCTTTGATTGCCATAATTTATGTTCTGATATCAAGAGTGTCAGATGATAGTTTGCAAAGTGTATGTGAGAAACTGTTTTGGAAAGCCTTCGCAGATGGTAGTTAAATATTTAATTGTAACTACTTTATCCTTGCGTTTTGAATGTTTAGAAATATTTTTCGTTGCTAGATATAAACCAGCCAGGTTGGCATTGACAACGGCGATTTTATTAGGAACAAATAATTGAACATTGGGGGTCCTTTTAAAAAGTGTTCTAAGAATGGAGGTAGCATAAGTCGCACCTTGGGAAGAAGAGAGCCACAAGTGCAAACATTTCATGGATTTAAATAACAATGCCATCTTATACAGAAAAAAATCCTCTATATGTTTCTATATGGCCACGTGTGGTAGGTAAGATATTGGAGGCAGGGAGTAATTGTGTCCTTATGGTACTAATTTAATTCAATGTTACCTAGTAATTCTATATTGCAATATCTCTTACGGCCATATTCCGTGCTGATGATTTTCAACTTTCGTATTTTTATACAGCCACATCTGCGTTTATATAATTCAGAGAAAAATGAAAAGTATATTTAATCTCATGACATTGGTATACCTGACCAAAGCATTCATTACCTTGTAGTGGTATATTTAATTCCATTATATTGGCAAACTTGACAAAGGTACGGGTAGTCTCTATCTCTTTGTTTTAGTAAAGTTGTGTTGTTTACGTTGTTACATAGTGTCGTAATAAGTCTAAGTGTAGCTCTCTAAGAACGCACTGTGTACAAATTAAGAACTCAACATACGAAAGCATTAGCTGCATCTGTAAGGAATTGGGTAAAATAAGTACCGGTCTCGTCGTATAATTTCACTCATGGACACTGGCACTCGACATTGCTTCATTTGGCGCGAGGGCCAAGTTAAACATAGTCCTAATGAAATTGGTTCCTGCCTAAATACCTTTCTGAAGAGAAATAGTGTTCGAAATCCCAATGTTTTTAGTCCGATAAGTGTTCAGGGCAATATAAAAACAGGTTTATTGTTTTATTATATATTCACGCCCTCATTGAAAAGCAGAAGGAACGTATATTGAAAGGAGGACCCATTATTGTTCCCTATCAGTGGCTACAAGTCATACAGTCTGCTAAGAAAACTATTCACCATTTGAAATAAATTAAATGGACACAGCTGATACGTTTAACTTGAAACAATTGTGCACCTCCTTCGGATCGCACTTCAGCATAAATGAAAATGGTGAAAGGGTATTGAGGATTGAAATAAATTAAATAACCGCTGAGGTGGAAGAACTCAATAGAATTAAATACAAACTAACATATGAGGCTAATGAATACAGCATCATATATGTTCATCGCCAAAAAAGAGGATGACATTCAGGGACTCATTAACTTACTCCTGCATTCACCCAAGCCTCAGGAATCTTTTCCTTCTTTGTGAAACAAATCATATAAAGCTATAGTATCCACAATTTCTTTAAAAGCCTCCGTGTTTGTACCGACCTAGAAGTAGGAAGTGTACGTTAAGTGGGAAACAACATTACTTCAAAATATTATATGTTTTAATATAGATGCATGAATTAAAAATGTTTTATATATGACATGAATTTCGACTAAAATGTGATGATGTATAATAAATTTATTACAGTAATGTTAGTAGTACTATTTAATAATCTTCCAGTTTTTTCAACTTAAGTATTATGTTCATTTTGTCTAAAACATGCTAGTTTAGCTGAAATATATTTGGTCATAATGCAACGACTTGAGACTCAGTTATATTTAAATATGGCCACAAGTGAAAAAAATATATTTATAATGAAATATATCACATATTATCTAAATACGTAATGTTGTTTACAAAGAGCTCTCTATATTGTGCCCATCCTCAAGAAATTGAAATAGTATATTACAAATCAACATTTCCAGAAATTTTTCAATATTAAACTACAAATATTTCAGAACCACCAGTTTTGCACTTATGGCAGTCTTCTTCCCAAGTGCGAAGTAGAAGACTCCACGTAGACGGTAATTGAAAGAGAACAAATATTGGAATGAGCCTTTAAGTCAGCTGCGTAGAGGCGATGTTGCCAACACCTCGTCAAAGGACCCAGGCCCGATCCAGCACAGCATCCGAATACGGAGTTCACTGTCTGTTGCTCTGATCAGGAGAGGTACGACGAGTGAAAGGAGCCAGCAGCCACGGGGTTCGATCAGCAACGGCGAGTCCACAGCGAGACAGCTGGGACGAGAGTCGACGCCAGGACCACGGTACCAGTAGGTGGCCGAGGATGACCAGTTCCTGCTGGCGAGGGGCGAGATCCGTTATAGTAGCAGGTCCTTCCAGCAGTCACCACAGGAGTATTGCAGTTATAGACACTACTACAGTGGTGTATCGTCCAGAGCTAAGTCCAGGGCATTTCATATCTAATTTAGAGATGCAAGAACAGTGAAAGTAGGACAATAGTTATGAAGCAGTTGAGATATGGGTAAATCCGGTGCGCATATTGCGATAGTGTTGTATGCCTTTGCTTCTGTGGTAGATAAATGTAAGCTTCGTTACCAAGGAGAGTCATTACAAATATGATATTCAAATCTAACCCTATAGTGTTTAAATAAACAATCATAACTGTTTTTTTTTTAAATCATGTTAAGGGTGATTATTTTATTCATCTAGTAGTAAAATACACTGACAACTCTCGGAACATTATTGTATGTTATCGGGACCTTCAACGTAAGAGCTGATATTTTGCACAAATACGGGTCAAGATCTCGTTTTTTTAAGGGCCCATGCCTCCCTTAATATTCGGTTTACGTATAAAGTGTCACAAATGTTTTCCTTTTACTTTTTCATGAAGAATCACCTCCCGAAGTTTGTCGGTCTGATTGCGAATCATCCTGTGTGTGTGTGCGTATGTGTGTGTATATATATATATATATATATATATATATATATACAGACAACACACCGAATACGACATAAGCTAGTTGTATGCTCCACAAATAAGACAACACTGACAAAAGAAAGACAACGAAGGAATTTGCACGTCACAGTAATTTTCCCAGGCACGACAGAATACATCGTTTCGTGGACTTTTATCTGTTCCCGTCTTCAGGCAGCGACACACAAAGTTCGAGAACACAAGTGCAACTGACGAGGAGACAGGAAATATTTGGGTTTATAGAGTTTTTGCCAATGTTTCGGCCGCAACCAATGATATTCGAGCTTCTCAAGCTAAGAGTGGTTATGATTGACTGGCGTGGTCTTGTATGAATTGTGTGTTTGCTGTTGTTTTTTGCTGCAAAGATATTTCTCTCATAATTACTGGGCTCCACATATTTTTAAATTAAATACTCTTTTGACTGAAAATATTATTATTGCTAATAATAAAAGCTGATTCCTTGATTTTTCTTTTGATTTCGTCGCCTTCCTGAGTGAGAGCAGCTCAATTTTCTCAAAGAATTTTATGGCTGTTTTCCCAAGCATGTTCAGCAAGTCTGGATTTTTGAGTTTCATCTTTCTTGCATTGGTTTTAATCTTTTATAATTAGGGCCGAAAGAGCTCTGCCAGTTTCACCTATGTTTACCTATACGGCCGCATTTGTTGGGGATATGATATACACAGTTGTGGGTTTGTAGTTTCTCTGTTGCTGGTTTCACCTTGGTAACTATACTTTTAAAATTGTATTTTGAGCGAAATACTGTTTGTAGTCCATATTTGTTTCCCAGACGTCCTATTTTTTTTTTTCAGAAAAACCGCGGACATAAGGGATAACTATGGTTACGCCTGGTTTGGGGTTGAGTGGTCTGATAGGTTTTACCTGCTGCTTTATGATGTTGGTTGGATAGCCTTTATCCTGGAGTTCTTTATGATGTTGGTTGGATAAACTTTATCCTGGAGTTCTTTAATATGTTGGTTGGATAGCCTTTTATCCTAAAGTTCTTTATGATGTTGGTTGGATAGCCTTTAGCCTGGAGTTATTTATGATGTTGGTTGGATAGCCTTTAGCCTGGAGTTCTTTATGATGTTGCTTGGATAGCCTTTAGTGGGGAGTTCTTTACGATGTTGGTTGGATAGCCTTTATCCTGCAGTTCTTTACGATGTTGGTTGGGTAGCCTTTATCCTGGAGTTCTTTATTATGTTGGTTGGATAGCCTTTATCCTGGAGTTCTCTATGATGTTGGTTGGATAAACTTTATCCTGGAGTTCTTTGTTATGTTGGTTGGATATCCTTTATCCTGGAGTTCTTTATGATGTTGGTTGGATAGCCTTTATCCTGGAGCTCTTTATGATGTTGGTTGGATAGCCTTTAGTCTGGAGTTCTTTATGATATTTGTCGGATAGCCTTTAGTCTGGAGTTCTTTATAATGTTGATTGGATAGCCTTTATCCTGGATTTCTTTATGATGTTTGTTGGATAGCCTTTATCCTGGAGCTCTTTATGATGTTGGTTGGATAGCCTTTAGTCTGGAGTTCTTTATGATGTTGGTTGGATAGCCTTTATCCTGGATTTCTTTATGATGTTGGTTGGATAAGCCTTTAGCTTCGAGTTCTTTATGATGTTGGTTAGATAGCCTTTATCCTGGAGTTCTTTACGATATTGGTTGGATAGCCTTTCGTTTGTAGTTCTTTTTTATTTGATTCTTTTCATCCACAGTTGATTTTTGTTGGAGCATATGATCTGACCTTGGTTAGCTAGAGTACGAAATATGCAAGCTATAGTACTTTTTGGGTGGTTGAAGGCAAAGTGAATGTATTGGCCAGTATGTGTTGGTTTCTTGTATATTTTAGTGTTGTTGAAGGCAAAGTGATGATATTTGCCAGTATGTGTTGGTTTCTTGTATATTTTTTGCAAGACTTGTTTTCTCTATTGACCATAACACCCAGAAAGGAATGCTGTCAATTCTTTCTGTTTCACAGATAAACTTTATAGATGGCCTCAATGAGTTAAGGAGGTTGGCCAATTCCTCAAGGGTTTCAGGTCCAAGTTTCCGGACAGTAAATGTGTCATCCACATAACGAAACCAGACTTTAAGTGGACTACTGCTTTTGCTGTGTGCATCCTGGTTAAAACGTTCTGTGAATATGTAGACATTGAATGGTGAAAATGACGACCCCATTGCCATGCCATCTGTTTTACGTGTGGAAATATTCGTTTTGGTTTCCAGGACAGGCTGTTATGTTGTGTCATCATATTCATACTACGGAAGGCAATGATAAACCAAAGCATGTATCATCCGTGTTAAGCGGTCAGCTGTTTGAGACACCTTGTTTGAGAGACCATGCCTAGAAAACCACAAATCATTATATAGTCATCATCTTCATATTCATCAACTTTCTCTAATTATTTTACTCTTACATAGGCCCCAAAGAAAATTAAGGAATAAAATTTGCTTTTAAATTATTTTGTCCACAAATATAACGTTAGATATACCTAACAAATCTTTCAGTAAAAATTAAGTAATGTATTTACTCTACGTGACCAAAAGTTACTGAACACACAATTACTCTGAGTAAACTCTCTTATTACGAAGCTGCATAAACGAACGCACATATACATTAAGACATTAGAAGTACTTACTGTCTTAATGAGTCGGAAAGATAAACTGAGTAATTTTTGAAAGCACTACTTAGGATCTATTTCCATGCGCATTGTGTATTCTTTTACCACACGCACACACAGGCACGCACACGCGCTCGCGCACACACACACATACACACACACATATATATATATATACATATATATATATATATATATATATATATATATATATATATATATATATATATATATATATATATATATATATATAAACCAACATTGACATTGGCCTAATAACTTTATTTATACGTCGGTCAATTTTAACTGCGTAGTTACTAAAAAAGAAAAAATATATATAACTTTTTTATTCATATAATTAAATAAATTAAAAATAACAGCACATGAATTAAATCGTATCAGTATCCAAAAATGTTTACCAAACACTTTTAATTCAATGTTGAGACATGGAACTATATTTTTCATCCGTCGTTGTCAACTTGACTGGACTCAAGTCCGATCAGTGAGTCCGTTAAAGTAGAAGCAAGTAGGGGGCAGTGACACTTTAAATGTTGATTTCAATTCAAAAGCACTTACTTTGCCGCGAACAGTGTATGACATAATTGTAAGTGCCAATAAATTCAGCGTGTTCAGTAAGAGAGATTAATCAGGAGTTCAATATTCCTAGGTCTCAGTTAGCGATGTCATTGTCCCGCGGAAACTTCATGGAAGCACTTATCCCTATCTCTGCTCTGCTTAGTTCGAGATATAAACTATCTATAGTTTATTAGCTGTATCTGTATACTTCCCGAAACAAAACTTTGAAGAATCACCCCATGTATGATGTGTTTGGTTGTTTCCTATATATGTTATGTATAAAAAGCGTTTTATACTTTTGGTAACATAAAATTATCATATTTCTGTTAAACTGACCTTTTACTTAAATTTGCTCTATAAATTTATTATATTTAATTAATAATTGATTTGAATAAAACAGAGTGAAAATAGGTGGGTTTTTAATGCTTGGAAACAAACAGTTCTTACAAAAAATGATAGTGATTTAACTGAGTGCACGCAAACGCGGCACGCTGTCATTTCAGTGTAATTTTCTAAACTTAATACCAATTTTTATAAATGGTTGGTTGTGTGTAACGCACCACAAATGATAGTTTATCCATCGTAGAATAATAGTTAGCAAATGATCAATATAATAGAAATAGCCCACATTACAACAACTCTAATTAGAGATTGGGTTTCTGTCATATTAGACTTGCATATGTGGGAAACGAATAGAAAATAATTGGTTGCCATGTTGTAAAAATATTATTGACTATGGCTGGCGTCCAGCTAATGGCATGATGTTGGACCAACCTAGTTCCGAGAGTCATTTTGATGTCCAGTCAACGTTATTTATCCAACGTTGGCCCAAACTTCAAGCAAAGGTTGGATTAACGTTGGCCCAGACAAAAAATTGCTACATGGGCTCTTTGCATAAGGTTGAGGAATATCCTGACAGTAGAAGTTTATCAGTGATTCAGAAAAGTTCAAAATAATCACAAATGGACATAATCGTAACTGGCGAACTCTGAAGTGGCTGTGGCAATCGGCCATCAAACAACCATACCGAATATAGCAGAGGTATTTCGTCGCCACTAGGGCGTGGCTATCAGTGGCTGTTATTTGGCTGAGAGACTACCACAGTGTTAAAATATTAGAAATTCTGGAAAAGTCAGAGAATTTGATACGGTCAGGGAAAACGTTAAGTAAGGGAAGCAGGTGACAGATGATGGTAATTCAAGCCTGAAATACAATATTATATTATGTTTTTATATATAGCCAAACATTTTCACTAGTAGCCCAATGAAGTTTTTTTCAAACAAATGGGCAGACTGTTAAATAATTTGCATTATTTTCGAAACGGACTCGCAAGTAACCAATTCTACTCTTTCCAGTGAATATGAAGTGCAGAAGCTTGCAAGATCAGTGAATTTAATTCCAATCACGATTGACAGTGCACAACATTTTTTTTCGGTACAATATGTTTAATAACACACTATAACAAGAATCAACTGTTATAACTTTCCTCAACATGGACGCAATTAATTTTTGATTAAGTTCTGAAAAGCTGAGTTGTTAGGTAAGACTTGACTTATCTTTGAAAACAATAACATTATAAATGATACCAGTGAGATGAATACAAATACACATGTGCTCTACCCGGGACATGAACCCAGAACACCTCGTACAATAAAGCTAGCGTGCAATGCACTGTCTTATGGAGGTCAGAATCGGCGTATCAATTTTAGATTTAATCAGTCTAATGTTTAAAATTATATGGTTTTTCTGTACCAAACTATTTAGAGGGCCGTCATTTTGAAAATAAGTTGCAGCAACTTGAAACACGAACGTATATATGGCCTTCTATTGCGCTACTTGTGAGAAGATTTTTTTTTTTTTTTTGGAAATCGGTTGTTTGGTCCCCAAGAAATGCTATAAAAAACTTTATTTTCTAATTTAATACTATAGTACAATATTTCCAAAAAAAAAAAAAATAAAGCTCTATATACGATGCTCCTACTGTATAATATCTACAATCAAAATTTGGTTGAATTCGGTTTAAATGGTTTAATATACATTACAAACTTACGTAAATTATTTATGATGCCGCCCTTTTGTACATCGTTGTCTGACCCATTAGTTGCAGGAGCGGGTATGTTTTGGACCACCTAATGCAATAGTGGCCTAAGTCGCATTTGGTGTAGAGTTGGCTAAGTGCCTAATGATATGTAAATACGGTCAATTAATTGATTGATTAATTAAATGGATTAATTATTCGCTTAGTTAAATTGGTTAATTCGATTATTTAAAGAATTCGTTGATATCAATTTTTTGATTAGATAATTCTTTGATATCAACTTTCTTTTATTAAATAATATCTTGATATCAAATTTCTTTATTATTTTATTGGTGTTGAAAGGGTTAAGGTGGCGGAGCAGCATCGATATGTCCTCTGACATCCTCGAGTCAACTGACCAGAGGAGTGGGTTATAATTGTTTATAGAGTGGTTAATGTTGGTGTAAGAATGGTATAAAGTACGTTAATGTTTGTGAGTGAAACACACTCATGTGGGTATGTTCTGGCCCTCTTATAGAATTACTTGTGGATGGAACAAGAGCATGCGGGTATGTTTTGGCCCACTTCTATAATTGTGTGTGGATAGAGCGAGAGAACGCGGATATGATATGGCCCACTATGATTTATGATCAAATAGGTTACCAAACAAATTACTTTAATCATGTGATTATGCAATGAAACTATTTTCCCTAGCAAAGTAATTGATCTCCACTTTAATCGCATAATCGACAGAACCGAACACACATTCATTAAACAAGCTTTTATTGTGCAGCTACAGAATGAATGAAACAAATTAAATTAAATTAAACAAACACCCAGCTAACACAATAAAGCAAATTACAGCTCACCATTATTCCAGGTGTCATACACCCCCCTTTCCCTGACAAAAATCCCCTCCCACACTGACACATACATCACCCTCATCTGCTCTCAAAACATGCATCTAATTACAGGTTAAACAAGACAAACTGATTGCTTACATCATAAATTAATTGCAATAGATTACCACCCAAACAATTGGAATGATTGCACAATTATTGTAATAAAATAATTGTGCATTCAATTCCTATCAATATTAGTAGGTTTATTAAATGAATAACACATAAAATATATTGCAATTAATTTATTTAGTACATAAAACAATTTACAATACATTGTATTTCAATCATTTAAGATCTTGATTCTTCACCCACGATGTCATGTGCTTTTGCAAAACCTCTCCATTGAACCAATTACCTATTCTTTTCCCATTTAATAATTTTATCAACCAAATATTCATTTGGAGAAGAAACTTTTTGCAATTCATGTTTGTACAAACTGCCTTTTATAGGTTCTCCATTGTAGGTTTCGAGGAAATACACTCTGGGAAAAGCATTTCTAACTGAAATAATTTTAAATATTTTGTACAACCAATTAATCATGTATTTTTCTCAAAGACAGATTTCAGCTTCGACACTTACATACATACAAACCTTGAACTTTGGTTTTATCTCTTCAAATACTTTTACATTATTATATACAGTTTTCATCCAACTATTGTCTATAACCTTTTCAGTTGCCATTTTAATAGTTCTATGATATCTGGAATCATAACAGTTAAGTATTTAAGGCAAAACACCCACCCTATTGTACGTTCCATTTGATGCGAAATGCTCATATATGAGCTGTTTAAAGCTATGCCAAACCTCTCGAAAACACTGGCTTTAAAGCCTGAATACATTATATAATGACTGATACCATAAGTGGTCATTAGTTTCTGGAAATAAATGTTAAAGAACTCAATTCATTTGTTGGTTTGGAGTGAATTTGGTGTCCTTTCTTGCAAAACGATCTTCATTGCACTGCTAACCTGTTTCCCTGTATTGTTCTTGACAGGTATACCCCAACCATATTTGGAATAAATGTCTATTATGGTTGACATATATTTTTATCCCTTATTGTATTTCGAAATCAATGTCATTTCACACAAATTGGCTGGAAAAATATCATTGAAGGCTTTAGTAATACCATGGCTTCTAGGAAAGTTTATCCTCGTAGGGGTGTGAAGCTCTTGAGCAATCTTACTGAACTTCATTGGTAATATAATCATCTTCAGTCAATTCTGCAATAATATAAACAATTTCGTTGATATGTGAATTATTCCCAGGCTCTCAAAGTGATGAGAAGTTTTAATCTATTGACCAATTCATTAGGATTGTTTCAATATATAGGAGAAAACCAAAACAAAAACTTCATCTTTATATATTCCACTTCCAACAATATTGCTTAGTAAGTGCAGTTTAGGATGATTTTCATCATCATCTGGACATTAAGTTACATTCGTTCGATGAACAAGATCCTTATATTTCTCCAAATCAATATTGGAATAACCATTGGGATGATTTTTAAATAATAATTCAAACAATCCTTCACTAACATCAGTTATGTAATCACGTACACGAATTCTATTGTCAGGCAAAAACTCAATTTCCGAATCTCCCAGAAGCCATATATTTCCATGACGATATACACCAAATACTGTATTGCATATATGCGAAGATTGTTTTATAGATAAATAACATAGTGTTAAATGAGACAGCTTTTACTTCTTTCTAGGTTCTTCTAACTTAATTTACACTGGGGCTTCATTAAACATATAAAGCATGGAATGCAATGTATCCATTCTACTCGCAACAGGTTTAAATATTTCTTCATTCAAATTATCCTGTTCCATTCGAGCATGTTTGGCTTGTAAATATTTCGCCTTCAAGAAAGATATGACTTTATGTAATTTCGAAGCAGAATCAGACATTTCCTTTGTTTACATTAAATTCCAATCACTTATGTATGAATTCAGACAATTGATTTTTAGCAGTAGTAATATATCGATTAGTTTGTGCTTTTTCAATATTATCGATTTTACTCAAAAGTGCATCTAATTTACTCAGAGTTTTAACCCTCAAAATGTTACTAAAATAGTTTATTCGAGATTTCAAATAATCAATTTGCTTTTTCAGTTCCGTTTGTGTAGCTTAACCAGATGTTTTATTGATCAATTCAACTCTTATGTATTGCATCATTTCATCCATTTGTAATTACATTTTTTAAATGTTCCAAATATTCGATTTTGCAATGCAATAATCACATTTGCCAATATTTCTGAGATATAACTAATATTAGTAAATTTTGTGGTAATTGTTTAAATTATGTTTATTAATTTCTTTTGTTTATCGATTGATTGTGTTTTAATTACATTTAAAGTAATAGTATTTAAGTATTCCACATAACATTTATTTACTGCATCTGTATCACTCACATCCATATCCACATTGTGTAATATATGTCCATTTAAATCACAATTTCCACAGCAATTTATCAGTTATCAGGTATTGTAATGATAGCATTTTATACAGCTATGTCCAAACTTTTAAATACTCATTGTTCTTCATCAGGAAGTAAAAACTGTCAAATCCAGATCTTTATCTTTCTTTATATAGGGGAAGCATTGGTATATTTACCAGAAAACCTTACTTGTTTTTCCAACAACAAAAATTCATATTTTTAAACTTTGTAAATGATATACCACCTAAAATGTGGTCATTGAAAATATGTTGTAGATTCATACTGTCAATTTTAATACAATTAACACATTTGCATTATCGTGCAATTATGGTTTGGAATATGTGCATAACTTTGTGATAGGTAAAAGCAATTTACACTTTAATGCCAACCAAAACTAAAGTATTGCTGTATTTCACCCTGTGGTTCACACCAAACATCGTTAAATATAAATAATCATTGATATTTTTCTTGTTGAACTGTTTTACAAAACACATATATGTTTTAAAAAATAAGAACATACGGATGTTCCAACATTGACACAATAACACATATTTTTCTGCATGACGAAGGACCACTTATTATACAATATTTATTTGGTGGTAAAAGAATATCATGTTTCTGTTCTATTACATTTTCTTTCATATTATAATTACCACCAGATAAACATTTTGTTTTATATCATTCACTTCTACAGTATTAGTTAACATATTGATGTAAAACTATAAATGTGGGTCTATAAGTAGGTTCATGCTCAGTTGAAAACAATGGTTTGTACTAAACACAACAGAAAAGGATGCAGAGTATTGAAAACATTGATTAATAAATTACCATTTGAATTGCATTTACTGAAATCAAATTATTGCGGACCTGGAACTAAACTTACAAAATGTTTGGTATGGAACAATCATGGAATAAATGCTTTGGACAACTCTTGTAAAGAACATAATATAGTACATGATCGAACAAAATTTGAAAGAAATACAATTCTAGCCACAAAGCAGCACATATAAAGAAGAATACGTCTACATCCGGAGGTGAAAATCTTGGAGCTTGGGTTGTTGACCAAAATATGTGGGCGAAGGTTAAAGAGATATGGGCAAAAAATTGCAAAACAAAACGAAAAAACAAAGAAAGGAGGTATATTACCATTCACATTTCCCAATTTATCTGCTCTTGAAGCTTTAATGGGAGGCATTTCAGCTCTTGCTAAATCAAGAAAATCAAATGGTAAAAGAATGTATCTTAAACCATATAAAGTCAGTCAAGGACAAAAAACTCCAAATGTGGAAAGAAACACAGAAAGGCCTAAATAGTCTTCCAAAACATGCCTTAACCAACAAAAACATTAATGTATTTGTAAAGAAATTGGATATTCCCTATTTCCGAGGTGTGTATATGAGACGAATTACCAAAGAAATCAAAATGATTGTTAATTTAGACTCGAAACAACACAAAGGAACACATTGGTCTGCATTAATTAAAAATGCAAATCAATCATTGTATTATGACAGTTTTGGCGATTTATGTCTTCCAATTAAAATATGAAATTATTTTAAAAACATGAATTTAAGATACAATTACAAAATGGAACAATTTCCAAATACAATGAATTGTGGTCATTTATGTTTGTTTTTTGACTATAAATAGGATATATGTCAATGTGTTAGTAAAACTGTTTAGTAATATGTCAATTATGTTGCAATTAAGAGGAAATTCATCACAATTTCGGTCGGTATATTTCCCAGCTTTGCAGTTAGAGGGACAATGGCAAATAAGTCTAATCGAATTCTTTACTTACAGTAGCATACCAATCATCGATACAGACTATCTATCATTTATGTTAGAAAACAGTGAGAAAACATATAAGATTATGATACTGATAGGAAATTATGAGTTGGATGATTTAGAAACATTCATTAAAGCAACATTACATTAAAATGTATATTTCAGAATATGTGAAAATCCAAATATACTAACTAGTTTAATGTATAGTAATGTCGATATCGATTTCGTGGAAGACTATTAAATTGCAAATATGTTTGGCTACGAAGGAGAGTATATCCCACTAATCAATTGCACAAATCGTCAAAACAGGTTAATATACTGTTGGTTAATGTATGTCGTATAACTTTTAATATTGTAGGCAGATCATATTTTAATGGAAAACCAACTAATACAATACATGTATTCACATTTGTGGTGTCTCCAGGTTACAAAATAATTGAAAAATTTGAATACATTGATATATCTTCCAGTAATAGTTAATCGAGTGTATAAATTAGTTGTTGCGATTGTTGAACAAGTTGGTAAAGTGATTAATTTTAAAAACAAAGAAATTACCATTGGATTACATTAAAAAAAAGCAATATAAACACATACATTCCAGTATATTATAATCAAAATGCGTATTGCATATAGTAGTCAATGCTGTCATAAACTTATTTCTAAGAAAGTTACTATAAAAAGATGTAAACAGAACCATAAAAGATCATTGCAAACAAGATACCTGTAAAGTTAACATGGGGCAATGAATTGTTTTAAAAGGAATTAGCATATACCATTAATATAAATGGAAGACATACTTAATGTTGAAGAACCAATAAGTTATGAAGATGCAATCACCAATATGGAAATACATGTGTATGAACCATTCCGAGCAGGTCCGTGTACATTTCCATTCGAAATAAGGATTGCTATACAAAATCACAATATTTACATATTACCATCAAAATCAAGTCTAAGGTTTAGAGGAACAATAAAAAAAGACAGTCGATGCAACTAATCCAGCAACTTAAGTAATAGAGAGAAACCAAATACTTCATTTAATCAATAAAATTGCATATCTGCTAAATGGTGTTGAAATCGACCCATTACAAGATGTTGGAATTACTTACATGATAAAACAATATATTTGGGAACTGTAAGCAATCTTTATACAGGGTTAAAAGCTGGGCTTGGCAATGCTAATAATTTTACACTAGAAATAAACCCAGACAGAAAATACGAAGATGTTATACAGTTAAGTATGGTACTTGGATTTGCTGAGGGCTGTAAACATGTAATATTACATGCTAAACAAGAATTAGTTATTCTATTTGGTAACACACATTTTAATGCTGTATACAACACAGCTAACAATGAGGAAGTTGTAACATTTGAATTAAGCAGTGTCTAATGGCTAATGCTGCATATTGTTATTAACACTCATAAATGTGTAAAGTTTTTATAATATATCGAAAAAAAGAATTATCTAGATACTGCATGCATATATTGAGTTTTGGAGACATTTTCAATGCTACCAACATCATAAAAAGTCATTTGGAATGTGAAATCAAGTCTTTCATCTGAGAAACCACAATTAGTTATTATTTGTTTTAAAACAAATCGAAAAATCATTTTAAAAGTTGATAAATCAGTATTCCACAATTGTGATATGAAAAATATCCAACTGTATTGAACAGACAAGCTTATACCTATACCAATTTAAATGCGAACTTTGGAAATTGGGAATTCCTTATTTTTACAATATGTACTCAAAGTTCCAGGAAATGTATTATAACAAAATCAGTTCACTGATTCTAGAACCTGAATCAGTCAAAACTAGAGGAATATTATTTGTATTTGATGTAAGCAAACAAGATGGCACAATTATGAGTAGCTTAATTTATTCACAAATAGAAATTATTGTAAATTCACAATTTCCAGTAACTATACAAGCTTATGCATTGGTAATTCATGATAGATTGGTGAGCTACACCATCTACCAAAAGGTAATTGGGCACATGTGAAGATAGGTAATTCAGTACGTCAGTTAACTTGTATTTCATGGTCTTCATTGTAGGACCACTGGTGTTTGTCTATGGTAGCATTAACACAACAGGCCTATTATAACATTCTGGATAATTAAATGCTCCCAACATTGTAGCATTTTTACAGAATGGACCAGTGTTTCTTCCAGGATGATAATACCAGTTGCCATGTTTCAAGGGCTACTGTGCAGTGGTATGCCAACAACAATGTTCACCGATTGGACTGGCCCGCCCAAAGCCCCGACCTCAATCCTATAGAACATCTTTAGGACGAATTGGATCGCCGGGTGAGGGCTCATCAGGTGTGGCCAAAATCCATTGTTCAACTCACAGAATGGTTGCAAGAGGAATGGTGATGAATCCCTGTGGATGTCCTACAAAACTCGCAGAGAGCATGCCAGACAGGGTGGCTGCTGTTACAGCTACATGAGGTGGCCCTACGAGATTCTAACAGGGTGACAACCACCGAGCAAACATTGTGGACAGGTACCCAATTACTTTTTGGTAGATAGTGTATAATGTAAGAGATAAGCTGGTGAAGATAATGACTTCAGTTAATAAACAACGAAATGCAGTATTAACAAGATGTTTTGCAATGTGCAAGGATTTCAATTCCCCGAAAAAATTATCATTAAAGAATTGGCTATTACTGACATAGATAATCACACAATGGTATCCAGCTTCAAATCACTATTCCACCAGAAATAAGTCCTAAATACAAGAACACAAATAGATGGGTTTCTTAACACCACCATGAATTTACCTGGGAAAGTGGGTGTATGGAGTATGAGAACACTGAGGAGATTTGCAAGAATTACTTATATATTTTTGAAATATATGTAGGTGGAGTCTATCAAAAATGAATTTTGCGAAGTGTTTCATCTGGGGAAGTAACAGATATTCAAATAGAATACAATTGTTCTTCACTAAAACAATTATGTAAAACATTTGGCTATAAATCACACATCTCTGTAGAGGGAAACCCTCAATTATTGCTAAAATTGTCATTGATGACTGACTGGGGTGAAACAGATTATGATGATTATCCTCCTCAGCCATCAGTGGATATTGTATTAGTATTATGGCATTATCTGGGATGAGAGAATTAAAAAAGTATAATTTAGTATATAAATGTACTTGGTTTTGCCAAATCAATACGCTGTAAAGATGGATCAAGACAAGAATGAGGTCACATGCTTGGTCATACAGAAATCAAAATGAAAATGGAATATTACCAAGTTAATTGCATGCTGGAGTAAAGCCTTTAAATATGTATAGGAAAGTAACAGTTTTAGTGGATATATTCCACTAAACTGCTATTTTTGTTTCTGGAAACTCTTGTTTGTTTCATTTCAAAAATATCTAACATAGAGATTTAATGTATTATTCATATCTGTCAAAATGTCCTATGTCCGAATACAACTCTATCATTGAAGAAATGTATTTACACTTTTACCAGAATGTATAATACTACTACAAGACGATCAAACAGATGGAAATACTACAAATATTGTCAAAGGGAAGAAATAATGTTTGTTTTTGAAAACATATATTGTTCTTAATATGAGTAACCAAACACCACCATGGTTCAAAATGTGAGACTGAATGTATGGAGTACAAGAATATTGAAGATATTTGCAAGAAGTACTTAAATAATTGTGAAATATATGTAGGTGAAGTTGAGCAAAAAACATAATTTAGAAAGTGTGTGAAATGGGAAAGTAACAGATATTCAAAATAATGCAATTGTACTTTGTTTAAAAAATTGTGTATAACATCTGGTTATAAATCGAACTTCTTCTCTGCAGAGGAAAACACCATATTAATGCTAAATTGATCATTGATATCTGACTGGAATGCAATTGATTATGACGATTCTAATCCTGAATCACCTGTGTATATAATAAAAGGGATATGACATTTTGGATGAGAGAACTAACTAGTGGAATTTAGTATATAGAATTAGTTGGTTTTTGCAAGCTAATGCATTGTAAAGATGGATCGAGAGGAGAACCAGGTCATGTGCCCATGCATAAAGAAATCAAAGGGTTAATTGAATATTACCAATTTAATTGTACACTGGAGTAAACCTTTGACATAATGTTTTGGAAATTAACATTTTTAGTGTCTTTTTTCCACTCAACTGCTTTTTTTCGTTTCTGGAAACTCAAGTATGGAATTAAAAAATATCCAATATACATTAGAAGGTGAAAATTGTAATGCTTTATTATCTTGTCCAGATCAGACAAAAAGGTCTATGTCCGAGTACAACTGTATGTCGAAGAAATTTATTCGTACTTTTCCAGAATGTATAATACTACAGCAAGCCACTCACACAGATGGAAATACTACAAATATTGTCAAAGGAAAGAAATGATGCTGTTAATGTTTTTGTGCTTTATAAAACAAATGTAGTAAAATTAATGGTTTGGATATTTTTTTAACTGACTTAATGAATATATTAATTTTAATATCCACATACAGACTAATTTTAACAACAAAATTTTATGTGCATTTAACAATCAAATCTAAATATGCTTGCATATAAAGGTGTGTGGGCAGGATAGTGATTTAACAATATTAAATTTGACAGTGATTTAATTTTTAAAAGTACATTTCATAGTATTTGCAATTTATTGAATTTAACTATTTCTTGCATTTTGCACTTCCTAGAATTGTCTAAAGCTGACTATAAAAGGTTGAAACCTTTCAGTTCCATTCTAGACTTGGAAGAGTACAGAAGGAATAATGGCTTTGCTGTGTTGCTTTTGTGGTAAGGAATTTACAATTCTGCAGAACTAATGATGTCATGAAATAATGACCTGCAAGATGAACAGTTCAATTATGAGTTTTGAATGCAAATTCTGTCAGAGACTATTAACTCAGAGCAATGCTTTAAAGACACATTCTGAAACTTGTAGAATTGGTTCTCTGCAACTACAATCCGCTCCATAGCTCCATCGCTCCATAGCTCCATGCCCTACACTTTGCTCCACAATCAGCTCAACAGAACCTAGCACAAATAACTACTTCTCCTCCCTTGCTTCCTCTTTCTACCTTCTCCTCTGCAATTGACTTCACAGTCAAGAGTACAGTTGAAATTTCCTGCTCTACCCACTGTACTTACTTCAAAACAATGGCATCTTAATTCAGGATTTGGAAGTAATTCGCTTTCCAACTCCTCAGTGAAGAGTTTGCCCTAACTCAATTATGAAATACTAGGCAGAACTTTTGCAGGCAGACTGACTGATGTGCGGATATGTAATGAACAAACAACTACTGATGTAAACTTTCAAAGATTGTTTCAAGTTGTAGGAAGCCTCTAATAGATTTAACTGTGGAAGTAATCCAAGTTATTGCCAATAAGAAGATATGTAATCCAATGTTGATTCATTACTTGCTTCAACGTCATCAGCTCTCAAGACCTCGGTTAAAAGATTTGGCAAAATATCTTCACTCACTCAGATGCACAGATAAAAAAAAATATTTTTCCACAAGACTACACTCTGTGTCATAATAAATTTAGCTCAGCCATCTTCAATGAGGTATAATACCATCTACAAATGAATCAAGTTTACAACTGCCTCAAGAATGTGTAAATCATCTAGTATATAGTGGCTTACATCAAATCTGACAGTTAATGAACAAACAATTAATCTAGAATAAAAACATGTCACATATTTGAGAGAATAACAAGTTTGTCTCCCTGCAACATATCGCCAGCCTTGTCTCCAAATATGAACTTCACTACATCAATTCAAAGTATATCACTTAAATGAAAAAATGAATACTTGTATATATGAATAAATATTTTTAGAGAATGTTATTTTCATGTATGTAAATAAATATTATGTTTAATTGAAAAATGGAATATGATAAATTGTATATCATACTGAAAGTTTGTTTCATTTAACATTGACTATATAATTTAAAGAAATGAGTGATTCTTTATTTACATAGAACATATTACTTTATTAATCTATGTTCATAACTTTATAAATTTTTTGTGAGGAACATATATTTAATCATGAGTGTAAACTTTTTTTACACATTTATTTTGAAAAAGCATATCAACACAACAAAAAAAAATTATTTTGTATGTATTCCATTAACAAAATAAGTGATTTTCATTCAATCAGTCTAATTACTGTCATATTGTTTTGTTCGATCACATTCCCATATCAGAAGCCAATACTGTTATAAACTATATTCACATAAATGGATTTCACGGCAAAATCTTTAATATTTAAGACACTAAAGACTTATGTAAACGGAGAATTGTCCACAACACAAGAAAGTTTATTTCTGCAACGCGTGCTGAACCACGCTGGAGCTGTTCTTGTTTACAAAATAGATAGGGACTGCATGACAAAGCAAGGCTGTCGGAGTTGTGTAAAGCATGCCATGGCAAGAGAGCATTGTGGATAAAGCGGGACTGCACATAGTTTGTGACGATGGGGGTGCATCGAGTCCTAAATATAAGACGAGAGTGAGCTGAGATGTCCGTGGCGAGGAGGAATAGTCGTGGAGAGTGAAGTGGTTTACAGGAACAATGGCTGAGCACTAGCTGTCGAGAGTGTCAGTGAATCACGGTCATGAAAGGTGAGCAGAGGGAAGGGGGAAGGTAAAGCGAGCTGCTTGAAACGAGTGTAGTTGTGGGCGAACAGCAGGATGAAGGAAGGAGGGAGCATGCTTGGGTGCTTGGCCGCTTAGCGCCACGTTTCAGCTAACATCCCCTTCCCTCATCACCGGTCTTTCGACTTCGTGCATATACACTTCCTCGTCATCTTCCATTCCCTGCATGTCTGCTGAAGCCTGCCCTAAGAACCGCTTTGCTTTTCCCACCTGCTGCAATGAACCATTAATTCCTACCCTGTGCTAATCATTGCCCCAAGAATTATGACGACAAAATTCTAGTCCTCCAGTGATTCTCCGACTTACTGCTCGACATGACTGCTGTCGGCCACTGTGCAACACTTACCACTTCACTACGTAGCAAGGCATTTCGCACGTGGTCTTCATGCTTTGTAACAAGAGAGCTGTGTTTACAATGCATTTTATACGTTTAAACAAGGGAATTTATTTTGACTATCAAAAATGATTTGAAACAAAACTTTAGATATTAATTTTACCAAAAAAAAAATGAAATACTCGAAACAGTAAAAAATTAAAATATGTGACATCGTTATAAGTATTTGACATTGTGAAATTTTTTTGACTACAAAAAATTAATTATGATTTTTGTCTAAAAAGTTTTCAGAAAGGGCGATTAATCTGCTACTACACATTTAAAACACTTCAATTAAAATGATTACTTACATTTAAAAAATCACTTAAAATTTTAAAAATTTACAAAAATACTTAAAATTTAAAATTAATTAAATCTTATATCTTTTAGAAAATTGAAAAATATATATATACTTTTACAACTAAATAACATTCTTAAAACTTCCCACCCAGTTTTAATACATTCCACAGTTGCTAGAAATACTCAGGTCCATGTGTTCATCTTACATTGATACAACTCCATACAAATCTTTCAAAATAGAGAATAGAGCAGGGCTTGTGCCCTCCGAATATGCTACGTACATCTGGCTCAGTTTACTCTTATTTAAATCTTTGTTCCGTAATTCATAACCAAACACACAACAACCCATCCAGACTGTCTTAAATCTACATAAAACTAAATAAATTGAAACACCATTTCCCCCGCACTGATGCACCTATTTTTAAAAAATTCTCAGAGTACTTGGTATTTTATTCTAGATGGTTTTAACATTCTTTTACGAGTATTTAGCAGTGTAGAGAAGACATGAATTGAGGTATTGTCTCGCCTTAGGTCCATAGTGCAATACTATGGCTGTTATTCAGTATCTTCTTTTAAACTGCATTAAAAATGCTCAAATATACATCAAGAACCCACCTAGAATTTATTGAAATACATTTCCCCTCAATTGCATACTCACAGTCATATGCCACCCTTAAATCTACTTGAAACTACTTAATATTAAATTATATGGCCAAGCCACCTTAACACACATCAAATAATTTCATTCATTAGAAGTACTCATGGCTCATTCATACATCACAAAGACAACCTTCAACAAACAACACATACAGAAAAAATTTTGGAGCTAAGTATATGTGACTTCCAAGTATGCAGCACACAAGTGGATTAGTTATTCCCTTTTTAGCTGTTCTATAATTCACACATCAGTCATAACCAAATCCCATCCTTAAATTTCTTAAAACTACATAAACTAAAATTATATGCCCAAACCACCCCATCATACATCAAAACATTTCATTTGTTAGAGTGACTCATGGTCCATTCATCCATCACACAGACATCGTTCACCAAACAACACATAATGAACAGAAAAGAGGACAGGGCTTTGCACCCCCCAGACATGATGTGCATAGCTTGGCATAGCTTCATCGTTTCTTTATCTCGCTCCATAATTCACACATCAGTCATAATCAAAAACCACCCTTAAATCTCTTAAAACTACTTAAAATTAAATTATATACCCAAATCACCCTGTAATAACCAACAAATTTCATTTGTTACAGTTATTAATGGTCCATTCATCCAACACACAGACATCCTTCACCAAACAATGCATTCTGAGCAGAGAATAGGACAGGGCTTTGCACCCTCCAAACACACTGTGAATAGTTTGGCTTAGTCCCTTCTTTGTTTTTCTATGTTCCACCATTCACAACCACATCACACAACAGCCCACACTTAAATATCTTAAAAATATGCAAAACTACTTTAAAATATATAAAACTACTTAAAAATATATAAAAATTATAAAATTACAAATATTTACATAAACCCAAATAAAATTTAACCAATTTGCGAAGAAATTATAAATGTTAAACGATTTTAAGTAAAATATAAAAGTTTTAACTATTTCATATAAACATTTGAGCAAGTTTAAATCAAATTTAATGAATTGCAAAGAAAGTGTGTGATGGTCTGGACCCCATCGCCATAATCACCCATGAGAATTATCACTAAGTTAACAGTGTACCTCATTCTGTTGGCTTGTGTGCATCATCCAAGCCCCTCCCTTGTATCCTCTCCATTCTACTGGAGACAAGGTCAGGGAGGTAGGGGGCGACTGGCACACTGTGTTCTCCTAACACTAAAGAAACTTATTTTTTGTTTTTAAATCTTGCTAAACTAAAGGCAACTAACTTCCAATTTGTGCAGAAGTTCTAAAAATAACTATCTGTACAATCTTTCACTGACAAAACCGAGCAGTTCTAACAAGAACTGCTCGCTAGCAGTAAACTGAAGTGTGCTGCAGCTCCTCACTCCTCGCTGGCTAGTCCTGTTGTGGCAGCGATGCAGCAGGCGGCGGGGGGTGAGACATCCTTTGGGGTCTAATGGAGAGGCGGTCCGAACCCCATGGCAAATGGATAAAGAATGGTGGGTGGCGCTTCGGCTCGTGTATATATAAGCTGACACCCTACTCCCCTCCTCCCTGGGGAACCTATACAAACAAGGCGAATAGCTAGATTTGACAGTAAAACATAATTTTACTAAGGTAAGTATGATTTCCTTAATGATATAAATGATTTAAACACAAAATTAAAAATTTCTTAATGAATTAAAACATTTTCTGAATTTTCTCATTTACAATTGTATTGAGTTGGCACTGCAACGTGAAATATACACATCTCTTAGGTCTTAGCAATTACATTTACATTTAATTTGAATTTTTGTATGGATTTTTTTTGCAATACGATTCCAGAATGTAATTGTCTTTGTAACGCAATACATATGGTTTTGAAATATCTATTAATCATAATTTTTATTATATAACTTGTAACAAGCATTGTGTACATTACTGTATCTGTATACTTATAATATTGTGTATCGATTATAAGGACTCTGAATTACATTACCTGGAAATGAACCCATGTTTTACCCAGTAACAAAACCCAGCATATATTAACCATGGCTTGCTGAGGATTCGAACCTGGAACCCCACATTATAGTGCAATTTGAATTCACCACAGGGGTTGGTGATGTAATACAACTATTTTTATGAACTTGTGTTGGAAAATATTTATTAAAAATATCACATGTGTGGAAGAGTTGTTTGTAATAGAGTTGGGCCGGATCGTCATGAGCAGTGTCGACAGAAGCGGTTTGGGGTAGGTGGAAGACAGGGTAGCTGGAAGCTTAGGGTGGAATACGGACAACAAATCTTTCTTCCAGTTTTGCTCTCGGACTGAAATGCAACAAGCTGTTCACATGGCAGAGTTTCTTTGAAATATGATAAATTTTTTCTGGATAGACTATTTTAAATAAAAGTATTTCATATGATTTTAGATATTTTTAATATCATGCAGTCTGTTGAAATTTGTTAAACATTTTAGTGAAAATTCTTAATAGTTTGTTGTGTGTAGTTTGGTCATTCCTATTTAGTGAGCTTATCTTATAGCTGAGAGAGAGAGAAAGAGAGAGGGATTCTCTGTTTAAAGTTTATTGAAAACCACCAGCATGCTCGGTTCATGAACACATCTTGTAATGATATTTGTGAACCCAGGGATAACTCTGAAACCTTAAAAGTAAAGTACTAGAAATTGTTTTAAATTACTTTGTTAGGGCTTTATGTAGAAGCTCTTTTAACATTACCCTATAGAATTGATATAGAGTGTTTGAGCCTTCTTGTTAACAATAATATAAGATTTTTAAAATTGCTATTCGTTCAGGTCTGAATGGGCATTGGTTTTTTTTCTTGAATTTGCAATCGAGTATATTTTTACTCTTAAGACACAAGTTTGTGTTATTCTACTTAAGAACTATGTGTTTAGTGATTACTCTCATAGTTATATGATTTTTTACATTGACTAAACTTCACTTATTATCACAAAAACCATGCATTAACTTTTCTCTCTCTCTCTTTATTAATCAGAGTAATAACCAAAAATCTTAGTTGAGCGCATTTGTAAAATCATATTTCATTTTAGCATATATGAAGGTTAGTTTAAAATTGTTTACTTTCATATATAAAATGTATTTTAGAATATATGCATGCATATGTTTAAAATGTTAGCTAGTAAAAATGTTTGGATAGAAAAATGATCAAAGAAGATCTAAGCTGATTTTTCATATATTTGGTGTGAATATTGAACAATGTAATATTTCTGTCGCTATTTGGAAATATCTTAAATTGGTTTGTTTGTATGATATTTTTGGGTAAAAGTTTTAGAATGTCTTACATTACTAGACTTTGAAATATCCTTGGCGAGCCAGTGTTCCCAGGCAGGTGTGCAGTAAGTATGGTCTCCAACAAAGCGATACTAGAACTGTCTTGGAGGTGTGACATATTGCGCTAAGCACTTTACTCTTGCTGACAAAGCATTGCAGGAAGGGGGGTGGATCAGCAAAATGTGTGTTCTCGAGAGCCAGAGACGTGAGAACTTGGAGTATTTTCTTTAACCTCTGCCGAAAGTGCAGAAGAGGAGGTGGGGTGATAGATTTAGCGCTGGCAGATAGATTAATGGCTGGTTGGGAAGGGTGTGAAAAGAGACAAGCGTGCCGGGCGACAGCAAAAGCTGTATTGTCGACCGCGACGTGCCTGGATGCGGCATGGAGTCCTTGGTGGGTCGGGGGAGAGGGGAAGTGGTGTTTATAATTTTTTGGAGTGGTGCTTAGTGCAGGAAATTGCATCTGCACAGGGAAAGGGAGTGGCCTGGTAAGGGAATGGAGGAGGAACGTGCATGCACAGTAGAATTCTGCTGGGAAAGACGTGAACAGGGAAGGGGATGGTCTACGATATCTGGCACTTCCTGCATGCAGCAGACTAAAGTGTAAACTCTCTCCATCCTTGCCTGACCTCGCACAACACAGCTAGCCTTGCCATGTAATGTCGCTCAAAGCAGCTAGGTGAATAATGTTTTGCGTTCTTGGTGGCGTGAGAGTCTGAAAAATTTTTTCTTTGCACTTGCCGACTACATTTTGGAGGAGGTGGGGTGAACCAGTAAAATGTATGGCCTCGAGAAGCATTAGAACTTGTAGCAATTTCTTTGACCCTAACAACAACACTGTAGAGGAGGCAGGGCAGGCGGAGAAATTTTAGGTTTCTGAGAGTCATCAGTTTCAAATGAGCCCACGGCCTACCTTGTTCGATAACACAAGTCAGTGAATGCTTCGTACCCAATACACTTCTCAATTCGTTTGTTCTCGCATGTTCATATAAATGCTTCGGTTTTTATTTAACTATGCGATCGTTGAGAGTGATGCGGCTATCTGAAAACATTTTCAGGAATTCCTGTGATTTTAATGTGCGGTAAGAGGGGAGCGATTTTCTTGGTTATTTGCAGAGGTTAAATTAATTTCTTAGCGTATTTGTTCAGTTTTATAAGGCTTTAGGTGGAAGATCATTCATCTGGTTTAACCTGTATTTTGATGTGTGTTTTGAGATCCGATGAGGGTGAAGGAGGTGTGAGTATGTGTGTCAGTGTGCGAGGGGATATTTGTTACGAGGAGGGGAGTTTATGACACCTGGAGTAATGGTCAGTTAAAATTAGTTTTATTGTGTTAGCTGGGTATTTGTTAAATTTAATTTAATTTGTTTAGTTCAGTCCATAATCGCACAATTAAAGTCGGTTTAATGAATATGTGTTTAGTTTTGTCGATTATGTGATAAAGTGGAGATCAGTTACTTTGTTAGGTAAAATTATTTCATTCCATAATCGCATGATTAAAGTAATTCATTTGGTAACCTATTTGATAATAAATCGTAGTGGGCCAAAACATATCTGCATGCTCTTGCTCCATCCACGTGTAATTCTAGAAGAGGGCTAAAACATAACCGCGTGTGTGCATTCCACTCACAAGAAAAGATGTCCCTTATACCACTCTTACACCAACATTAACTACTATATAAACCATTACAACCCATTCCTCTGGTCAGTCGACTCCAGGACATGACAGAACACGTAGATGCTGCTCTGCCATCTTAACCCTTTCAACACCAATAAATAATTAAAATTATTTAGTCAAAGAAATTTGCTCTCAAAGAATTATTTAATAAATCGATTATTCTAACTAATCAATTTAATTCATCGGTTAATTAGTCAATTTAATTAATCAATCAAACAATAATGTTGTCTCATTTGCATATCATTAAGCACTTAGCCCACTCTTGCACCAAATGCGTCTTAGGCCACTCTTGCACTACGTGGTCCAAAACATACCCGCTCCTACTACTCCCATTTAATCATGAAAGTTTGCATGGCCTTCTGTAGCACTTATAGTGTGCAGAATTTGGAAAAAAAATCAGTTGAAATGTTCCAGTTTAACATTTGGTGTGAATCAGTTGATTGGTCCTCGAGATATGACATACAGCCTCCATAATTTTCATATGGCGATTTTAAGAAGTGGAGTACAAAAAAGTAATGTATTAGCTCATTTGATGATTAAATACTTCTAATATACAAAGTTAAGTTAAAGTATATTACAAAACTTCGTAGATATAGCACACAATACAAAAATAGTTTTATAGCCTCCATTCTGAAAATAAGTGTACCATACTTAAACAATACATTTGTAATATGGCCTTCCACAATACAACATCTTCGCCAACTTTTGTAATAATGAGATGATTGTTTCCCGAGGTATAATGTAAAAACTGATTATTTTTATTGGTGGGGCTATTATATATATATATAATTGCAGAGAAATGAGGCTCTGCATATACATATTTGATAGTTATAATAGGCACTACCAGCGTACAAAGTTAAGTTGGAATTCATAGCATGGTGTCGACCGACTTTAGGCATCGTAAACGTAAAGAGCTATTGTACGACCGTGGCCTAAAACTTCTGCTAGAGGACGGTAAGTTAATTTTAAACGAGAACTAATATGAAAACTCTCATGTGAGAATAACAAGCAATTTCCTATACGAAACGAGTTCCCACAACAGTTTCCACAGAAAATAAACAGTGGAGAAATTTCTCTTTGCAGGAGAGAAAGTTGGTGACTGGTGAATATTGAATGGCCACGATGTTAGTATTAATCATCCTAGGCACTACATTTAGAACTAACATCGTGGACATTAATGTAAAGGAGCTTCTTAAGTTTTCACAAAATTATCAGAATTCGCATTTATCTCTTACGAAATATTAAGTATCCTTGGCTGCAGTTCATTTCGTGTGATTATTTATCGCACAACAGAAATGAATGATTAAATCTTCTCGCCCACTGATATACAGTTGTTACCATGTCATGCATAGGGCGAATATAACTATTGTTTCATGTTACTTTCAAGCAATATGGCAAGTTATATTATTTCCTGAGATCTAACGAGATTCTCATTGATCTTACCAGAAGTACTATTAGGAGTTTAGCGGTGGATCGAAATGTAGCATGAGTCCTACGCGTAATTTTTCTAAATTAAAAAACCTTAAAGGAAACACGTCTGTGTAAAGATTTGGTCAGACAATAGTGCATAAGGTAAACTCTGAACTTTTTAGTAATGATGTGATCAATTTTTCTTTAGTCAAGTGGTAATTCTCATTTATTATTACTTTGATATGTCGTGTTTAAAATTTCAGTAATCGTCTTGAATTACGCCAGAGGAATAACCAGAGAACGAAGCTTTACCCATTTAAAAACAAATCTGAATTCAGCTACTCGCTAGCGAAGTACTTTACCTTCTCTTGAACGCCTTGCAGAAAGCTCCATAAAAGACGAGGAATGTTTTTACGTCTTAATTTTATAACCGCCAACTCCCCCTTGCGAAGAGCGACGGCTGGAACGAACCAAAGTAATTCTTAACGGACGGCAAAAGCGGCGACGATGATGCTTGACGGCGAGCCAAGCCCACTGGCGGGGAAATTCTGCGCAGGGCAGGGGAATTTTTATCAGCGAGGTTTGCTTTGGCGCGACCGTTATAAAATATGCATTATTATTCATTCCGAGGGGGGGGGGTGAAGGGGCATTACGGGGTCGCTGGAATGGGTTCTGCTCACACAGCGACGGCAGCTAGAACACTGCTACCCCTCCCACCCCTCGACACCCCACCCACCCCCCACACTCGGCTGGCGTCCATTTGTCATTTCCGGTCTGTTGGCCCTAATAGATATTTGATAACATTCCGCCCCCCGGGAACGCCGACATTTGCATTCCTCTCGGAGGAGTGCCGGCTCGACAGAGGTTTTGAACCTCCAGTTTTCACGGTTAT
The DNA here is from genome assembly GCA_029891345.1 of Dryococelus australis. NCBI lineage: Eukaryota > Metazoa > Arthropoda > Insecta > Phasmatodea > Phasmatidae > Dryococelus > Dryococelus australis. Next base: position 436,832 of record CM057007.1, on the reverse strand, counting down.
GGTAGGGGGTTTCTGGGGGGGACCACCCCCCCCCCCGGCCGCCCCAACACCATTTTTCCCAACCGCAGTGGATGTCGCGGATATTAATACGAGCCGTTTATACGCGAAGAAAAGTAACTTCGCAGGCGCGAGCTATATTTAAATTCGCGCTGTGAGGATATTCGGGTGCATTAATTTTTCTGCCAAAGAGTGTACATGCCTCCTGATGCCACTGCGCCTGTTTATTCAATCGTTATTACTGCAGCGTTTTTTTTTCTTCAAACGATGCTATAAGTATCGAGAAGTCGCAAATCTAACCTAAAAAAATTGCCTAAATTGTTCAAAAGTTTTCCAGCAAATTTGAATTTTTTATCAGCTTTCCATTATGAATTGTTTTCTCTTGAAACCCTCTCAGTAGGATCTACTTTATCTATTCATTTTGTATCCCCTGCCACATGTAGACCTCATCACTTTATTCATGTGCAATCCAAATTAAAACGTCAAATTGTTTTTAGAATGAAACTGTTTTAACTGATTACCTAATTAATGGCATTTTATATATAAACCAAGAAACAATAATTAAATGCCATAATTTTTAAGATTACGTTCGCAAAACGTCGAGTGTTAGGAACAACTAGAATTAATTTGCTACACATTTAAGTAGAGACGTGAATATCAGTGTGCATGTAGCACATATCGAGAAATGTGGCGTTATAATTTTCTAAGTTTTATTTTTAAAATGCTTACATTACTATGAACAGTCTATACGAACTATTGGGGGAGGGAAGCGCGGTGACTGAGTGGGTAGACTGCTCGCCTCCCACCAAGGCGAACCAGGCTCAATCCCCGGCCGGGCCACTCACGGATTTTCGCATATAGGAATGCCGCTGGTCGGCAGGTTTTCTAGGGGATTTCCCGTTCCCCCTATCATTGCATTCAGACGATGCTCCATTCTAACTTCATCTGGCCTTCATTGGCTCTCAAAACCTCGTTGTTAAGAGCCGCCCAAATCTCTCAACTCAACTTGACCAATTATTGCAATTTTATATTTCTGTAATATATCTGGAATTGTGGTAAATAAATCTTAATATCACCACGCCTAGTTAATATGCTAGTCTCAGGTATTATGAGATGAAATTTTGTGGAACCGGTAAATTACAACTAACGGTAACTGTTAAGTTTTCTGTTGACGTAAACGTTAGTATATTACGGCTGAGCTGGAGACTGCGATTAAAACATAGAATTTCAAATTAGTTGCCCAACTTCTTCAAATTAATTGTAGGGAGTCAAAATTAATTACCATATAATGACCACAATTTTGTTTTAAATTACAATAAATCAAATATTTTTCGTCCCAAAATAGCATAATTTTCACGAAATAAATTTGCGTAGTAACATATGATAAATACAAAAATTTGTTATTAAAATAAAAATAATTATTCGAGTTATTAACCAAAATTATTATTAAAATCAAGGTTATGATAAGTACAATATTTTTTTGGAATAATACTCCGTATTTTATATAAAAAATTTTTTGTATAAAATTTTATGTTACACTTTGTGGCGTAATTATTTTGAATCTTAGTTGTATACAACTACTCTGGGAAATATATTAATGACGTATTTTGATATTATAAAAATGCAAATAGAGATAGGCTCTTATAAAGTAGCCAAACATAAAAATAATTGTTACTGTATGTACATACAGAACATTAGGTTTTATGAAACCAGAAAGTATTGATTTTAACTATCAATAAAATAAATGGTAAAAAATTTAAAGCAATATACTTAAGTACGGTAAAAACAAAATGATGCGTCATCATACAAACAACGAACATTTAGTGTTGCATTATGCCACGTCATATTACTGACGAGAATATCAAATAACAGATCATTTCGGGATGAGCTGTCAACCGGAGAAGGTATACAGCACACTCAGAACAATATTCTCTCTGAATGGAAATATATTTACAGAATTGTTTATTTATATCTATTTTACGTTCAAATATCATATGAGACATGTGTACTTCGTTTTCGTAAAGTGTTAGTAAGTTATTTTCATCTTCCCATGAAATTATTTTTATAACAATATTTCTAAAATATCCACAGCAAATTTTTTTCCTTCAGTGAGCCTCAAGAAAATAGTACGTGAGTAAAGTAGACAAAATTCAATCAACGCTCGTTTTACACGACTGAGTGTTTTTCGGGGATGAGTAGGGAAATATGTTTGGCCATGCGAATCGGCAGAATACCAGTAAACATTTTGTCTTCTTGTGGCATCAGAATAAAAATATTGTGAATAAGGTTAAACTTTGAAATGGCCTTACGTGTCAGTCTTATATATAATACCATATTTACTGAAGTAGGCTAGGCAATAACTAAGAGGGGAGTGAAATCTAAGCATTTAATGGAAATAATGTGGCATTACCGTATAACTTACGTGTATGTTTATGCACGAAGAAAGGATTCAAATTGTCTTATTAAAACTAAGCATAGTTTACAAAATAGCCCAATAATAACGCGAATCGCATGTAAATAGTCAATTAATAGTATAAAAGAAACTTGGTCAATGCATTACACGAATGTTTTTTATGTAAAAAAAGACAGTCCACAAACCAAATAGTAAAGAGGTTGTCACCAATTAAATGAAAATTCTCGGAAGAGAACCGAAAAATCCACGAATAATTTGTGATAAAATATTTAAAGCATTAAAGATAATGAGAAAAATATCTAGTCTGCACATCATTTTAACTATATAAGTATACGATAAATCCTTATTTAATGCTTTCATAGATACGAAAATTACTTTATTGTTATTATTTCTATAATCGAATGTTTTATTCTCTCGCCTATTGTCCGCGTGGTAACATTACAATTACGGATGTTTGTCCTATATAATGAGCAATACTAACACAGTTAATTAAATATAAATACTTAAGCAACTATGCCCTTAGTGTGTAGCCAACATTCCTTGGAGAGGTAGGCTTATGAAATCCCAGAAATATCTCCCTGGATGTATGCCCTAGACCTCTCCCTTCATATGCTATGTTGAGCCCGAGAAACGAATTTCACTAAACTCAATACGCTCATAGTACTTAGCAGTTACAGTAGCCTTATATAGTTTTCTACGCCGTTGTGTGTTTATTTGTAAAATGGCAGCCATTTTTGTATTTAGGGCGCTATTTGATATCTCGGGAAACTTTTGATCGATGCAAACGGAATTTCGTATTTGTACAGTCCATCATGGAAAAAATTAATTAGAAAGCTATTTTGTTATGGGTCCACCATTTTTTAAGATAGCATTTAATAAGTAATATAGATTTTATTTTGTATCTCGGAAACTACATGACGTATTTCTACCAAATTGGGCATATACATAATATTACTGCATGGTAGATTAGGTTCATGTGTGCAATTTAAATGAATAATTCACTAATTTTCAAAATGGTGGTAATATAAATATCTCAAGCTCATTTACTATATTCACCATACGGCTTGAGAGAATTTGACCACACTTTGTATGTTGAACGTATCAACTACAAGCATTAAATATGCTTCTGCGTAGGTAGTTCTTTTGTTCCCCATTTTGTAAGATAGCGACACATGAAGGAATTAAGTGTTAATGTCATATATCGGGAAACAATTAGTCGATTTATACCACATTTGGCAGAGAAGTAGTACTTATGTAGGCCATGCAAATTACAAACACACATGTTTAAATATGGCTGGACACTTAATTTCAAAATGGCAAGTGTATAAATATTTTATTTATATTTTGCTGTATCTACGAAACCAGGTAACCAAATTCAACTAACTTTGTATTCTTTCACATTACAGCCACTAAACAGCCCACAAACAGCCTATTTAGTCCAATATTTAGCAAGATAGCACCACACGAATAAATACTTTTTTGTCATATCTCGGAAATAAATCAACCTATTTCTACCAAATTTTGTTAACAAGAAGTACTATGTTAGCCTATTTACCTAATATATATATAAAGCCAGACACTTATTCTCAAAGTGCGTCTATAAAAACATGTTTTCATTGAATGCCATATCTAAGAAGTGAAGTAAAAAAATACATTTTAACTTTGTATGCTGGCAGTATTTATGCAAGCATCAAATGAGTTAATCGAGAAAACCTTCAGTCCACCATTTGTTAAGATAACACCATAAGATAGTTACTCTTTAATGTCCTATCTCAGGAAATAATTAACAAATTCCAACTAAAATCAGGTGAAAAATTACACTTTTGAAGTCCATCTAAATTTATATAATTTAATGATTTAGTCCCATATATTTAAATTAAATCTCATGTATAATTTTTAGGTCTGTGTGTTGTATGTCCGAAGCAATTTTTTTCCAAACTTCAAATTCTATCAGTATCTGTGATAAACATCAAATGTTTTTTATAACATTTTTGTCGGCAATGAATATAGTAGGGCATGATAAAATTGTGATTTTATGCCATATCTCGGGGACCAATTAACCGATCTCCATCACATTTTGTATGCATAAGGTTCTATGAAAGGCCGTGTATATTACGTGTTGTAATGAAGGCAATGTACAAATTTTTAGATTATATCCATTAAATAACTCAACAAAATTCATTCAAACTTTGTATGCTGACATGTATATTAAGAATAATCATGTTTGCCTCATTTTAGGCATTTTGAACGACAGTGACAAATGAGAATACAAAGCATTTTTTCACATGTCGGGAGTCAATCAACTGATTTCCACACAATTAATGTAGTGATAGGCCATGCAACATGAAATTATTTAAGTGAACCAGACATCATTTTAAAAATTGTGCCCCTCAAAATATTTCAGTTTACTAAAGCCTAACCGACACATTAGACTGATTACAACACGAGTTAATGCATCGAATCCTACCTACTTAATACTCGCCAGATTATGATAGGTGGTATCTGGGTTCGAGTCCAGTGTAAGGCACGTGTGTGTTTCCCTCACTATTGTGTTGCATGCATTTCTGGCTCCATCTCTATTGATATCGTTATCAATAGAGCTGGAGCCAAGGCACCATACCAATTAAGCTCTTTTCAGAACGGCATCTAAATTATTTGTATCTGTGTAGAGGAAAGTAGGCTTATATCGGAAACTTCCTGTTTATTTTCTGACCAAGTCTGTGTCGATTCTTGTATCTAGGGTTGTGCGAATATTCGCCATACTGAAACGAGGACTAAAAGTGACAAATTTCCTTTTTGTAAGAAATTTTGTTGCTGAAAATTGTAGCGAAACGAAAATTCTTGACTTCGGTGAACATTCTGGTGTTTAATAAATGTTAATGTAGTGCACCAGTTAACGAAATTTTTTCCTGTAAATCATTTTGGTTATTACCTTATTTTAAAACTAAAACAACTACATAAAACGAAAATTTAAGTGTACACAAGAACCGCTGTACTAAATTCTCCATATTCTACATTTTTATTTTATTTTGCAAGTAAATTGTTATCATGAACAACTTGCTAAAATGTTATGAAATTCGTTTAACTTCCGTCAATACTGAACTCTTATGAAATTATTATTTTCATATTCGGTTCAACTTGACGAATGTTTATAACATATCTTTTGATTTTCGTTTCATAAGATGAACGAGAGATCCACACAACACGAACTTGTAACGGTAAATATGTCGCACAGGAAGTTTTGATGCTGAGCCTCTCTCGACTGACCTCCTCGCTATTACCACACCTAATCCTCACCGACCATCGATCACCTAACCTCTAAACCAGAAGCGATGAGATATTCTACTCGCGGTTTGTTCACACGTTTTAAATCACACCTCAGAATTATCACCCCACGAATGACGTGCTTGGATATCTCCTAAACTTGTCAAGTATTACAAGTGCTTTGTAGGTACTTGTGTTATCAAAGAAGTACATTATTTTTCGTTAAATTAAACTTTTGCAAGTCGTTTTTCTACAAATTATAATATTTAATATATAATTTATGTGAACAAATTAGGGAGAAAACATATGTGTTGGTAATTTCTAGTAATAAGTAGTAGATACTTATGCAAAAGTAACTACACTGAGTTTGCGCGAATAAGATGCCCAGTACTTTGGTATGATTTACTAGACTCGGTTAAGAGTGGTAGTTGAAGGGAGCGATACGGGCGACAGTTACACGCAAGCCTAGTGCCTCATCGCTCCTACGCGCAAGGCGGGCAGTGTTTCCGTCGTAACGCTGTACTGTGCAAATTAGACATATAACATAGGTGATTTATTACACGCGATGAAAGCCCACAGAATAAACAACGCCCGTATATTTGTACTGTTCTCTTGCTGCTTAAGGAAACTGCATAAACAAGCTTTGAAAATGCGATATTTAACCATTTTTACGAATTTTTTCTCCACGAATACCTACACTTTTTATGACAAAAGTACAAATGTAGGGGCATAGATGATTGTTTTTTATCTACCATGTTCTAGTGTGTTACTAACAGTCGTACCAATCCACTGCTGCGGCCACGGGAACTGGCAGACGTAGTATAACTTGCTCGTTACTTGAAAACGGTTACCACACCCCCCCCCCCCCCCCGACCGTGACCCTACGACGCCGTCCTTAATTAGTCCCGCACTCTCAGGGTCACCCGTGGATCAGGGAAAAGGGGGTGGGGGGGGGGGGAAACACTCCGGCCAGAGAATTCCCCGCTCTACGCTGAAGGTGAGTGTAGATGGGGGGGGGGGGGGGTGGTTGAATGATCGCAGACATTGCTGTAGTTCCGAGCGACCCTGCGAACCCGTCTTCAACCCTCCCCAGCTGCCAACCCCTCCCGCAGACGTCGGGGGCTAATGGATCACGACAAATTGGGAGCACGCGATGGTCTGGCTTGGAAGTTACCCCCCCTCCTCTCCCCTCCAACGGCAGACGATCCAACCCCCTACATTGCGAGTGGGTTGAGACAGTCGTGCGTGCAAACAATATGTTTTCCGCCCTTCGACCTGGCACACGCCCCCCCAAGTCTAACCTCGCCTTACCGTCTTTCTGCCAATCAACAGCTCACTTGTGAGTGAACAGGTATTTCCATCGACATCGAACTTAAAATGACCGCCTGGTTAAAGGGATTTTGCATATCCGAGGCCTAAAAGCGTGGGAACGCTAAGGGTGACCGAGAAGCAGATCTCACTGAGTCACGTTAGACGGTTTGTTAATAAAACTGTTTCTGCTGGTGCGTTGCACATCGTTCAGCTGTTTCAAGGTTACTTGAGTGAAGGTCTTGAGAACCGATTAGGATGAAACGAGGTGAGTATGGAGCGCCGCCGGAATGAAGGGATTACGGAAAACGGGAGATCCCCGAGAAAAACCGCCCACCAGCCGCATCACCATGACACATACACGTATCCGGGAGTGAACTCACCGGGAATCGAACCTGGTTACCCTAGGTGAGAGGTGAGTAGTCTGACCACTAGACCACCTCGGTCTCCAGTTGCTTGGACACTTGTGAAAGACTATCGTGTTTCAGGATACTATCTGTTCGCATCGCACGGAATATCATTGCCACGGACGAACTTACTATAGACTGTTCAGGGTAAAGTGAGCATTTTTAAGGCCCTTCTAAATTTATCCTTCCAGTCAATTTCTATCCTGCCATCACTTTTAATATAAAATGCCTGTTGGGAGGGCCTTAAAAAGGGCTCACTTTACCGCGAATAGCCTATAGTACCCGTATGTAATATATCACGTGGAAGAGTAAACTTTTATTACTATAAGTCAATACCTAACTCGTACACAGAAATGTAAGTAAATCAGATCTTAGCAACGGAAATAGTACAGGTTAAAAAATACTTCGAAACACCACATTTTGTCCTAAATGGCTGCCAGCGTTCCTGTACCTCTCCATTTACGCGTTAGGTTATTGGTTCCTAATACATGTTTTTTGAACTATTTAATTTTTCCCTAGGTGGTGTTAACAATTATTCAATAAACAAAATGCTACTTTATAAGAATTTGTGAGGAAAATTTTATAATCTAAGCAAAATATCTTCAGTTTCTAAAGATGCAAAAAAATAATTTATTAAATGACACATTAATGAGAATTCTAATTCTTGTAATTTGAAAGGTGCAGTTAAATGTTCCCATACGCAGCACCTTTAAAACAAGACCAATTTCCCTGTTTTCGCCATTACTGACCTTTTGCTATCTCTTTAAAGTTGATTAGATGTTATTACCAAAGTAACAAGAGGAAGGGAAGAACTGATAAACAAAATTTATTAGATACATATATTAATAACGTTTTTGTATGGATCCACCCACCAACAAATTATCGTAAAGATATCTGGCATTATTCCTTATGTGTTTTGTTTTAATACAAGTATTTTTATCATTTCATTGAAATCAGGAGATATTAATTTACCTCTCACCGTGTCTTGTTTTCATATATATATATATATATATATATATATATATATATATAGAGAGAGAGAGAGAGAGAGAGAGAGAGAGAGAGAGAGAGAGAGAGAGGAAAAGGCAGAGAAAATTTTTTCTCTCAAATTTGTAATAGTCTATGCACACTATTACTTCTCCAAAAGTCATCTGAGGAAGAAAATTATCCTCGTTAAAATGATTGCGTTTGTATTTTGTAATGACCATTTTGCATACATAAGCACAATAAAGAACATCAGCAGAAGAGATAGTTACGTAAGGCGAGCTACAGTTAACCGTCTCACATTTAAAGTGGCCATGCAAACAAACTTGTTTTAACTACAAAGGTTCCAGTATGTTAACTGCGTACAACGAACAAACAGCTTAAACTCGAGAATACATAGGACAGTGGCAGCATCTATTGTAAGGATCCCTGAATCCGTGAAATACCTTCTCCCTGAGAGAAATTTGTTTTGTGCAACCAAATTATTTGTTTGTATAGGGACAATGAAATATTTTGTTGCTGAAACAAAATGCTATTGTTGTTCTCATTTGGTTGCCCCAAACTGTACCACTTGGTTGGTGCGAATAAAGATTTGTTTGGTTACAAGTACATTAAACAGTTTGGGACGATATAAAAATACTTTACAAGTTCAACCTAGTTTAGACCCTAGATCACCTGCGTCCGTGCGCTACGCCGTCGTAATCTCAGCTAATGTGACGACTGATGACGCTGGAAAGTTTTTAAATAGATATACTCCAAATATTGGGCAACGTGTGCTAACAAATATTTCAGCTTTTACAGCTTTACTTGTCAGTTTCTTCTTGCATTGTTTTATTAATGTGTTTATGCGATTGTTAAGCATAAATAGATGCACTAACAAACACGGTTACTATCCTAATTGTCACAACAAAATACGTACAAACAAACTCTCGAGCTGTATTTTCGAACAAAGGCAGTCAAATGAGTGGCCAAACAAATATATATACAATTGATTAAACAAAATAATCAGTTGACAGTATAATTTTATGTTGGCACAGCACAGAGATTTTGTTTATTCAAACAAATATTTTGTTAGACGAACCAAAATAATTTTGTTGCTTTTCAAATTTTGTTTGCTCAACAATATATTTTGTTAGGGCAACTAAATATATATTTGGCCCTATACAAACAAATATTTTATTCGATTTTCTCTCAGTGTGAACTCTATGCTCGAGTTTCTGATTAAAAATGTTCTCCGGTATAAATCCACCAGGACGCAAACACAGCCTAGATTATATATATATATATATATATATATATATATATATATATATATATATATATATATATATATATATATATATATATATATATAGCAGGGTTGAAAGCAAACTTCGGTTACTTGAAACTATGTAAATGACTTACTAAAATGGATCTTAATATGAGGTATTAGAGCAGGCAGGGTGTGTTTTAATTTTAACACTCGGAACACGATTCCCTTTAACCTTTAGGGGCGATGGAAAGTTAACAATCCCTGTCTTTGTAAATGTTGCACCGTGTACCCTTAAACCTCTCTATCGCTAACACGCACACTTTTTTTAAATATTTATTCTGTTCAACAAGGAATATAAGTAAGAAAATATGTCCAAAATACATCGTACGGCTGAAGAAACCGCTTAGTCATAAAACTCTCAAGGAAGTTTGATAAACTTAAATAAAATATCCACGAGCATAGTTAGTGTTACTGGTGCTCGCGTCTCACGCAACATAAATATACGTTTAATATTTCAGTAATTTATTTTTTACCTTAAAAACATACTGTTAAGCTGAACGTTGATGGACATGTTGTACACAGGGGCTTGACCACATAATAAAGTCCCTTGGTCGCTGGGTGTGGCTTCGCAGTTGGGCCTTGTGGGCATGTAGCAGGTATCGGTCGCTGAAACGTAGGTCCAAGGTCGACACCAGTGTGGTGTACTGAGTCGATGTCGCCCTGGCAAAGACTGTCTGTAGTATGCTCAGTGTAGGGCCTCTCAGTACAGCCGCGAGGTACACAATAACTGTATTTGTGGTAAACTTCCTAAACTGAATTGCAAGTTTCTACCCCTTTATCGTATGGATATAATACTAAACGTCTGACTAAAAATATGGAATGTTTAGTGTCGCTACTATACAAAGTTGGGAACTTCTCTACGCATTCAAATGTTTCCTGAGAAAATGTAGGAACGCTATAGTCTATTCACGATGTCATCACACTTTTGAAACAATATTTGAAGAATCTCCCCATGTATGACGTGTTTAGTTATTTCCTGGGTAAATAATGTATCACAAGCATTTTATACTTCTGTCGATATGAAAGTGTCTCATTTCTGGGTACACTGAACTTTTACTTATATTCTATCTATGAATTATAATGTTTCATTTATAATTAATACGAATAGACCTACAGAGAAAATAAGTGTGTTGGCTATGTCTAGTAAGAAATAGTTCGGGTGCACAATATTATTATGCTGAATGCGCAAGAATTTAGTGCGTTGTCCCTTTTGTGTAATGTTCGATACTTAGTTAAGCTTTGTTTGCATGAGGTGGAGGAATATCCTGGAAGTAGAACTTGAGCAGCGCTGGCTTCAGAAAAGGTGGAAGTAACAGTGAATGGCCTATAACATGAATGTATGGGAAATAACTTTACCACTCACGCTTTCTCACTCTACGTATACACTCATATAGTTGGTTTTGCGAATAATTTCTTAAAGTGTAGTAAGCCCGCTGTACGGCTGACCAGTCATTCAGGGTGGCGAAAATTTCAAACTGGCGTTGGTACTCCTGCCAAGAAGTCTGGCCATCCTCTGGGGCGTGCTTTATTGATTACCTCTTCCCCACTCCTGGCCACGTGACATCAATGATGCAGAGCTGCTGACTATCCTCTGAGATTGCTGTGTTAGTTACGACGTTCACGGCTTCCTGACTTTTGTCACCTGCTGGCGTGGTAGTAATGGAACTTCGTTGCTGAAGAAACTCCAGCGATTACTTCTCTACTGCACTGATCTTTTGTTTCACTTCATTCGCGATGCTGTCCATCCTTTGACAAACACTGTACAATACTTCAGTCACATTGTCCACTTTTTCGTTTACAGTGTATATTTTCTTGTCCACACATTCAATTCAAGTGTTTACTAACTCGCTAATGCCTTTTATTTTCATATCTACATTATATATTTTTCCTGTCCACATTTTCATATACAGATTCAATTTTCCTGTCTACATTTTCACTTACAGGGTCAACATTCCTGTTTGCATTCTCGTTTACATTTTCTATTAGTGAACTTGGGCATTTACTGCTTCGTTTGCACTACTAATTTTGCTATCAAGGCCATTAACACTTGCTCTCATTTGGTAACCCGACCCAGTAATTAATGTTCTTAGTTCTTCCATTTCTGCCGACATTTATCTAGTTAATATTCACTGCGATGGTTGTACAAAACAGTATGAATTTTGCGTTCTACAGATATTAAAATAATTCACTTCTTTAAATATCTCTAATTACTTGGCTACTGTCTAACTTAATTCGCAATTAAATGCCTCCATTCCACTTCTGACACGAGTGTTACATGTACGCCTGCGAGTCGCATCTGAGTCCGTGAGGGATGGAGGTCTTAGTAAAAATAAAATAACTTAATTTGACTTTTAATGTATTCACACCGTTACAGTATTGTTCACGGCATTAAATTATCTGCTTCCACTATTACTCTTTTTATTTCACTCACGCATCCAGTCCAATAGTCCAGCCTGCAGTCGTAAACTTTGTTGCTCTGGTACTCGCAGTCGCAGATCTCCCTTCCATTGGTCACTTCTCTCGCCACGCTTTTCTTCTTGCTAGTCTTCTATCTCTGAAACTCATCGATTCAACATCTATGAAATACTTGCCTCGGAGGCCTGCCACATTTTTATAACAGTCCTCCTATTCATCTGGGAGGTTGAACGCACCCCGAATCACACTGAAAGGAACGAAGTCAGTAATCCAGAGCATTCTTCAGATAAACTCAGAAATCCTACCCGCTGAAGGTGAGGAGCGATGCACCTCCCAAGGGTTATCGCACCTTCATAATTCTAAACGCCGTTATGATTATCGCTAGCTTATCATTCATAACATCCCCTTTACTTGCCGCCCTGCTTATCACTTAGCTGTCCTCTTCCACCCGCTCGCGCAGGGTGAGCCAAGGTCAGTGGTGCAGACCAGCGACACGTAACAATACTTATCCTTTACATTATTCGCGATACCCTAAAGTACATCAATAATGAGAGATTAAGTACCTGCTGTACGACCCCCCAAAGAAGCAAAATATTAACATGTAAAATGCGTAATGATCTTTATTATTAACAACACTGCTATTTTTAACCTGTAAAATAGTCACCATTAAAAATTTATTTAGTACGACTCTGTTTAAAGTCATAAATATTGGCTAAGTATGGTTTAGACTGTTAACATATATATATGTATGTATATATATGCTTTCTGAAAGACGCCATATTGTTTAGACTTCTGAAGAATGTACACAAACGTTTTATATTTGTAATATAGACGTCACACGAAAGCGGTAACGTTTTTGTTCACGTATAGCGGAAGGATACATAATATGTTTCTGAAAACTCAACCTTTGCAAGGCTTAGGGAAGTCAGAAGATACAAGGGGCTATGTTGAGCTCTGGTCTTGTAGCATAGGATTTCTTCCATGTCTTCATGCATGTTTGTTGTATAAATATTCCGGTAGGTTGGATACTGACATTTATTTTATAGCCAAGTTGGCGTTCGCCTACACGATTATAACCATTCGATTTCTCTCTGTACAGATAATCATATGCCACGTAAAAATTTATTTTGGAAAGACGCCATTTTCCGTGACAAAACCTTGTATCTGCCAAAAAATATATAAATTTTTACGAGAAAACATGTTGGAAGCATAATCTTTTATCGTGAACGACTCCAATCTGTCGTGGAGTTTGTAAAGGAGAGCTGGTGGGGAGTTTTAACTCGCCTGCAGCTGGAAAAGTGATTAAGATAACGACGAGTAGCGTCGCCATGTATGAGAAACTGCGCCTGGGAGCGTTCGCGAAAGGTGAAGGAGCCAAGGTGTTTTTCAACGCACCTATTTACGGCGCAGCTAAATCTCCTCAAACAAATTTAGATAAGCAAGAAACTCTGTAGTCGGGGTTCGGCATAGCTTCCCCTAACGTCGTTCGCGCAGAAGTCGTGCTCTTGAATGAGAAATGAGCGATAAGAAGGGGGTGAATGTCGAGGGAACCACCCCTGATCTGCGAGAGGGTTATCCCGCGTTCGCTATTGGTGGAGCCTAGACCCGCTTACACGTGAAATTGCAAGCGCGATATTAAGAGCCACCGTGGAGCGTCCCAAGCGCTCCAACTCTCTCTTTGTTGCAAATGTAGCGGATCATTTCTAAAAGGGTAAAGACGTGGATGTACTTTGTAGTCACGTTTCACATCTGCGTGTCTTCATACGGAACACAGGCGTGAGCATAAATTAAAACATAGGCTGTTCACGCCAAACTGAGCATCTTTAAAAGTCCAGCTTAATATCTACTCGTATGCACGTTGCATCTTCTCCCGATATATGTAAAATTAATATTGCCGTGGCGCCGGCTAACTTTATTCATACGCTGGTCAAATGAAATTGTTGAGTTATTAGAAATATAAATCTTTCACAACTTCGATAATTCTTACACCTACGCGCATTAATAATAAACAGCTAGTAAAATATATCATTTCAATATTCATAAATGTTTAACCGAAAACTTTTAATTCGACGTTGAAAGGTGGAGCTGCTTTCCCTCTGCCGTTGCCAACGCGTGACACTCAAGTGTGTGCCCGTTAAAATATATGCAGTTAGGAGTAACGACATTTTTAAAGGTTCATTTCAAAAGTGCTCAGTATACCGTGAACATCTAGCATCGTCGAATACATGGCTTCAACAAGAGGACAGAATCTCACCAACTAATTTTTTTATGCTCGGCATGGTTCATGAACGTGTTTTTTCACACGTTTATTAACATGCAATATCACAAATTAAAATCAAACGACAATGATGACCAAAATTAAAAAACAAAAACTATTCAGCCCTCCCTCCTGTGATAGTAAGATAGTATCGGGTGATAGTAAACTATAAAACATAAACAAAAGTAAACACTGTTACACTAATTTTTAATGTACTAACAAGAAAAGTCAAGAAATTATTTGTATTAAAAAACTTAGTCGCTTTCGCACACATCCAGAAATCCGTATATATCTGCTCAAACTGGTGCGTTATCACCTCTGCCAGCAATACAGGCCTTACAACGATGTGGCAAGCTCCGTATAAGGCCATTAATCGCAGTTTGCGGATTCCTGGTGGATTCGGACGTGAAGTTGCTCGTTTACCTAGAGTATCACACACATGCAGTATAGAATTTAAGTCGGGGGAGAGAGCAGGCCAACCCATGCGCGCAATATATTCAGTTTCCATGAAGACATCAACCAGCAGTGCTCTCTGATGTCGAGCATTATCATCCATAAGTATGAAATCTCGGCGCACAGTACCTCGAAACAACCGAACATGATGTGCCAAGATTTCGTCAAGATACCCGACAGCTATTAATCCTTACCAGTTTACCTGCATGTCATGGAGATGTGTTCGAATGGTTAGCATAATACCTTCCTATGCCATTATTGATCAACCTCCACGTTGGTCTCTTTCCACGATGTTTGAGGGCCTAATCGAGTTCCAGGTTCTCTCCACATGCAAAACCTATCGAGAATCCCTCTAAAGACCGAAACAGGACTCATCCAGTGGACATGTTGGTGACTCCAATCTAGACGTCTTCGTCCATGAACACGCGTCAAGGGTACTGCACAGCAGGTCTCTGACAATAGAGGACTCTTTGCATGCTGCTTGCGTCGATACCACTGTACCAGCAGATTATCTGAAGTCAGGCGCTAGCTACTGTCCAATACTACAATGGCATCGTCTTGTCCTTACGACCAAATAACTTTCCTCTCTTTCTGATGTCACTCTTCGATATCTTTGCCCAGGTATTCGGGGTACAGTTCCGGATGCTAGAAACTGCTACAACATCCGAGAAACAACACAAATATGCACATTATGACATCTGCCCACATCAGCTTGAGACTGTCCAGTTTACATTCGTCCTATCATCCTCAGTGGTAAGGATTCTTCCAGGCGTATTTTGTGTGCCATAGCTGAATGCGAACACAATGAACGTTGTCGTCGGACAGATATTGCAACAAACACAACGCACAATGTTCGATATGGACACTGACGTCATCTCTTTCATGGTTGTAAGAGTACAGTAATTCCATTTGCTGTCCAGAATATGGATGTATTTTCATTTGTTCCCAATTTACTATCACACGATGCTATCTTGTGGCACAATAATCTCGAGAGGTACAGTTGTCTGTTTGGTGCTTTTATTTTGGACGCCAGTGTATCTTTCACCAGTTCTTAAAGTTATCACGAAATGGTTTGATGAAGAGATGTTTACGTACATTTCATTACCGTAGATAGCATTACTTTTTTGTATGTTTGACGTGAATACGTATCAGTGTGAATTTATATTTGAATTGAATTCATTGCTTTGCAACTTAAATCAAAGTGTAAACGCATTACAAATATGTGACATTGGCGTTAAGGGAAATATCAGATCAGACTTAAATTTTACATTATTAAATCACGATCAAAAGTTTCACGCAAATAACCTGTAAAAATCGTAGGAAAATATGTTTGGTTTTATTTGAGCCCGAAAGTCCAGTGATATAAATAAATGTTATAAAAAAAGAGCACGTGGGCAGGATTCACTGTTGCGTACAAAATTTATTATAAAAAATATTAAAACAAAATTTGTAAGTCGCTCGCTTTATCGATGCAAAGTGCCTTTTCATCGGGGTGGCTTATCCACTCAGTTTAAAACTCATTTTTGTTAATTATGTTAGTGTAGTTTTTTACCTTTTGACTATATGCTTTATACTAAGGCCAACGTTTCATTAAAAATCTGTAAATAGAATAAGATTTAAGCTGTCATAAAACTATGCCTGAAGTTGACTGTTGGATTGCGCCTGCAACAATTTTTGGTTTATTCTTATACAACTTTATGCACTTTATTTTATTTCGCATGTTAAGATTTTCTTTATTACCCTTTAAACTTGAGATATATTACAAGTGTTTAATTAATAGTTTGAAACGAATGTAAAACAGTTGCATTGTTACTTGCTTGTAAGCACATAAGCACAGGCCACTGGCAGTTGCATTGTTACTTGCTTGTAAGCACATAAGCACAGGCCACTGGCAGTTGTTTTTTCTCGACTTGTGCAAATATACAAATACAGTTAGATTTAACCTAGAACGAAGTCGTAAAATAGACAACCAAACTTTCAAGTTTTTGTCGGCTTTTCTAAAATTCTGTGGAGAATAATTATATGTGATTGTTTTGTATTATTGTTTGATTACATTCGTTTACATACATATAGTCGTATTATACAATAACACCTTTTGGTAGTTCTTTACGATATAATCATTTCGGAATCTGGAATGAATTTTTTTTTTGTAACTGTGCCCATATTGTTAAATGCTTCCTTAATGCTGCAGCTGGGTAAATGTAAGCTTATTCAATTAGTTAGTAGTGAATATGTGTTTTGCTGCTTGTGTTTGCAGCCGAGTACATTTAACCGTGATAATGTGCTGCCTTGGCTCTGCAGATAGGTAGTTCGACAAATAAAAATTAGATTTTCTAAATGTCGGTGGCATAGTGGTTAGACTGACCGTCTACCATCTAAGCGAACTGGGTTCGATTCCCGGTAGTATCGTTTCCGGATTTTTGCATGTGGGAATACTGTCAGGCTATGTCGGCGGGTTTTCTCAGGGATCTCACGTTTCCCCGGCCCTAGTATTCCGGCGTTGCTCCGTAACTCGCTTTACCCACATCGACACTCAAAACCTTAATGTTAAGAGCGGCCCAAAACCTTCCACTCGGCTCCACTTTAATGTTGCGATGCCTATTTCTAACATCCTATTATCCTATTATACAATAGCACGAGCTCTGTCTGTCAGTCCCAATTTAATAATTTTAAGACACTTGAAACTCAATATAAATTCTTACTATTTTGCAGAGCGAATCCTCAGGGTCAAATATAGGTCAAGTTCGAATTTCAGTAAGATCAGACTACGCAATCATAATTTTTGACCCTAAAAACTCATGTTTTAAATACTGTTTCCTATGAACGTTTTGTATTAATGAATAGAGATTATTGAATAGAGATATGAAGGTAATAGAATATCATTTGTGTCTAAATGTCTCGTTTCAATGTTGAGTTAATTAAGTGGGGCCACAGTGGTCAAGTGGCTAGAACGATTTCAAGTGGGGCCTTAGTGGCTCAGTGGATAAAGCAATTTCATGTGGGGCCGCAGTGGCCCAGTGGATATAAAAATACGGGATGGCGACAAATTTATGGCCACAAGCCTTTCTTGCACTGTAACGTTTGGGTTATATCTGACTGTGACGTGGCGCGTGGGAAAGAACTCTTAATAACGGAAGACTGAGGGGTGATGTTTCTGTCGTATTCTTCCTATACACTGGCGTCCTGTACACCTGAAGAGCGTGAAGAAAGACAAGCTACGCGTTCACTCAGTATATTACATGGCAGTCCCTTCCTATACACTGGCGTCCTGTACACCTGAAGAGCGTGAAGAAAGACAAGCTACGCGTTCACTCAGTATATTACATGGCAGTCCCTTCCTATACACTGGCGTCCTGTACACCTGGAGAGCGTGAAGAAAGACAAGCTACGCGTCCACTCAGTATATTACATGGCAGTCCCTTCCTATACACTGGCGTCCTGTACACCTGAAGAGCGTGGATAAAGACAAGCTACGCGTTCACTCAGTATATTACATGGCAGTCCCTTCCTATACACTGGCGTCCTGTACACCTGAAGAGCGTGAAGAAAGACAAGCTACGCGTTCACTCAGTATATTACATGGCAGTCCCTTCCTATACACTGGCGTCCTGTACACCTGGAGAGCGTGAAGAAAGACAAGCTACGCGTTCACTCAGTATATTACATGGCAGTCCCTTCCTATACACTGGCGTCCTGTACACCTGAAGAGCGTGAAGAAAGACAAGCTACGCGTTCACTCAGTATATTACATGGCAGTCCCTTCCTATACACTGGCGTCCTGTACACCTGGAGAGCGTGAAGAAAGACAAGCTACGCGTTCACTCAGTATATTACATGGCAGTCCCTTCCTATACACTGGCGTCCTGTACACCTGGAGAGCGTGAAGAAAGACAAGCTACGCGTTCACTCAGTATATTACATGGCAGTCCCTTCCTATACACTGGCGTCCTGTACACCTGAAGAGCTTGAAGAAAGACAAGCTACGCGTCCACTCAGTATATTACATGGAAGTCCCTTTCTATAGTACTATTAATAAAGCAACTATTAAATTTTTTTCTATGCAATTTACTACGTTTTTTCTTTCAATGAAAAGTTATTTTCTTTATGGTATTTTTAAAAAATCTATTTTAATTCTATTCTGACTTAGAGCACTTAATGACCAAATTATTTTCTAATTACTGTGTTTTTATGTACTTGCTATCCGCATCATCACGAGAGACGTGACAAGAGAGATGCAAATATAGTGGAGCATCAAAACTGTCATACAGGAAGACTACTCTTCTGAGATTCGAACACATGATCCGTTTTCCTGAGTGTAGCACTTTGGCGATCTCTACAAGGATATTAACAAAAGGGAATGTAGGCGGAGCGGAGATGAAGTTATATGTCGCACATTCAGGATGTCTAGGAACATAAAGACTCGAAAAAAAAAATTATAAAACTCTGTAGACTATAGTGTGTGTATAAATAATTATTTTCCTCTGGGAGATGTTGTAAGAGGGATCTTTAATACACACAATAAAATAACATAAATTAATTTTGGCATTTCCTTCGACCAATCGCTACTGCCTGGGGTCCACACGAAACATTTATCACACAGGCGTACAATAACACGTGTAATTATTTTACTGACTGTACGTAATGATATACAAATGTCAGTAAAACATGTGATCTGCACAGACCCAATTTACTACAATTCATCTATGAGAAATAGCAGTTTGGTAAGGAACGGATATCAATTTCCACAAATACTGGCTAAGGTCATTGCAAATCCTGTGGATTACGAAAATTGTGGGATTGGTTGACGAGCAAGAAAGCACATTTCGTGACAAGCGGTAAATAAACTGATAGAAATTTGCACTAACAGCTGTGACAAAAGACAATCGTGAAGTTAGGAAGCAAGGTATAAGTAGACTTGTTACAATCAAACAGTGGGGTTTTTTAAAGTGACCGAAATGTCACACAGGTGTAGTGGACCGGAGGAGACTACACAAAGGAATGAATTTAATGTAAATATTTATTAAAAATATCTAAGAGTCACGCAAACTTGTGTTTATGTAAATATACAATCAGCTTAAAGCTGGATTCAATACTTCAGTGTAATAATAACACGTCAACCTGAATTACTACCTTGTTGTATTTCAAGCCAACTTTCACAAGGAAGACACCTCCAGCTATCCCTCTAGGTAAACAGTAATTAGTAAGGTGGCTCTAATATGCTATGTTTGTAAAGTTAATATTGAGGTGATTAATTAACCTGACGTAACTTCCGTACATGGTAAACACATTGTTTAACTTCAGAAAACAGGAGTAAGCGAAATCCGAAACGAATGTGCAAGTGTTATAGCGTAATAAAAACATTCGATAAGAACTCGTTTCGTTTCAGCATTAAGGGAAATAATGCTAAATAGTTGATGGTGCTGCTGACTAGTAAATAAATCGTTCTCTCCGGTTGTGAAGTTGTCCATTCCAAGGCACACCAAGTTCTTCTGTTTGACAGATTTGACAGCCACTGGTGCAATAAAATTTGTGTTTTTCCTCTGATTGTTTGTATTGAAGGATTATGTATTTGTAAAACATTTCAGGCTAGAAACGTATTTTTTGACAATGCCTCGCCATAAAGATAAATGCTTAAGTTAAGGAAAGGTAGGCATAGTTATATTTCAAATCACCGTAAATATTATTGATTAATGTAAATATAGTGAAAAACGGAACTGATTTTTTTTCTGCCTGCAAATAGGTTGATTCCTCAAATAACAAAATACGCTTAAATAGAAATATTTTTGTTGGCTGACTCATTTACATGGCACTACAAAAAATGCGTATTGTTATATCAAACAAAATTTTTGATTGGTGTATAATAGGAATATTATTCTAATCGAACTTCCTTGAGGTAATAACGAATAACTTGTTTCGTGTACACGCGGCATTGTTCGTGCCTGAAACCGGAAGTAACATGAAATACGGAGATTTTCCGTATTTTGTATTTACCCACTTAGCTCCATTTTTCGTCATTACGGATTGCGTTTCCGTTTATTCACTGTGCAGTTTCGTAAAAATGTCCGTAAATATTCCAGAAAAATTTAACAGTGTAATGACATAATGTCAATCATTATTTGTGGCTATTCCGTGGGTTGCGTGGTTGAGTGGAAACTACTTCCCTTTAAATACAAATTGACTGACTTCTGAAACCCCGTGCACACAATTTTCTACATGATGCACGGTAATGTTGTTTTTGGTCGCTACTGTACTCGCCTGTGTTACTGATTAGTGAACCGTGCTACTCCTATACCATTTTCTGGCTACTTTGTTTTACTACAGCCTAACATAAATACTATAGTTTATTAGAGAGCTGATTGGTTGTGATAACTTAACGAGTACTTTACCGTTAGTGAAGAACATATCGAAAACTTTTCATATATGCAGCAATTGAAACCGTGAATTAAAAGTGGAAATGAAAGAGTGAACGAATATCGGCAACCTCCGATATCAAAAAAGTAGGCCTACATTTAAAGCGTCCTGGCAGGATACCAGATTTCTTATGGTTGATATGTAACATTCATATAATTAAGTGGTTTCTACACAACGCTATTTCACGTGTTGAAAGAAAAGTATTTTTATTTTATTTTTAAAATTTTTAATTTTATGTCATTAATATTTTTAATGTAATGAAATGTTGCTCTGTAGCATTGCAACAATATTACACTTATTATTTTGTCATCTGTGTGTATGAGGCTACTTTAATTTTTGCGGCCCGCGGACAAGGGCTGCAGCGCTTTGCGGAAAAACGTGGCTGGACAACACTAACATCAAGTTTTGATTTCATAAGTAATAATAAATTAAAGGTTAGTAAAAATTCCCACTGAATTGCAACTTTTTTTTTTTTTTTAGGAAGATAGACTCCGAGTTCCCTTTATTTGTTGTAAACATAGGGTTTCGTAACAGTGTGTGCACCCAGCAGTGACGTCAGTAACTGACTGTTCTGCAACCCCCAATGCGGGCATCACCCCAGACGTTGGCGGGAAGGGTGCAATACACCCCAGAGCGGCTAGACAACCCCTCCAACCGCATCCCCACCCCCTTCCTGGCTACACTGCGCGCATCAGGCGCCACTAGTGACGTGAACCAGGGATGTGATATCACGTGATGCGCTCAGATGAATATCGCTGGCAAGCACAACGATGTCCTGGGTTAGTGGGAGCCTGCCAGTTTCATACAGCTGCATTTGGGTGGCTCTGAACATAGAGGTCTTGAGAGCCGACGTAGGTGAAGCGAAGTGAGTATGGAGCAGCGCCGGAATGCAAAGTCGGGGGAACGGGAGATCCCCGAGAAAACCCGCCGACTAGCGGCGTCGTCCAACGCGATTCCCACAAGATACAATCCGAGAGCGACCCCACCGGAAATCGCCTTGGCCGGGGGGGGGGACTATTAGTCTAACCACTACATCACCGCGGCCCCACCACTATACCCAACTAGCTATTGACCTTCCACAGCAATACGTATTTCTGTTACACTACTGGTTTTGCCCAATTTTTGGTATAAACAAGATTGTGACGATGAGCACGAGTGCATAGTTCCCTTGCCTGCAGTGTGACGTCAATAGCTAGTTGCGTATTCCAAGCAGAATATTATACGAGTATTCTTTCTGTGACTGAGTGACTTCGCCACTTTTTAATATTCGGCATTCTGAGATGAGTGTCCAAGAGCACTTTCACAATGTCGCAATGTTCAAAAGCACATGTTTATCAGCGATCATACACACAGGAACACACACAGCGGCTGCATCAGTACGTGATCGTACGCACAGGCCCACTTATGTCCTCATGCACAGAAGACTGCATTAAAAACAAAAAGGGGCATGCCGACAGCATGTGACACACGGCATGTAGGCCACTCATGCCACATATGCCATAGTCATCAATGAGTCGTAGCTTCGACAGTCTGAGAATGGTTACACACCTCTAAAGCTGAGGTCGGCAGCCGGAAGTAGGAGCATTATTTTTCAGCCCGTGACTAACACACAAATTGCAGAACCATGCAAATATAATGTACAAAAACCATGGTTCCAAACTGTATCCGCCAAAATCGGCGGATACAGTTTGGCTTTGCAGCTCCGAATCTATCGTCTACATTCAAAATTCTATTACACCACTCGATTGCGAAAGGATCAAAGAATATGTTACGTTGAGTGAGGACTGCGAAGCATCGCCCTCGCAAGGGGGGGGGGGGGGGGGAAGAGATTTTGAGTTCGTTTCGCCACGTCTCCATAACTTCCGCGCAGTATAACTTTTGACTAGGAGAAGCTACGACGCTTGTTTAAGTTTTAGTCGGCAACTCTCGTCAAGATAAATCGATTGCGTGTATAAAAACGTTCATGTGGCGTGGTTATGGTGACATTGTAGTGTGTTCAATGTGGCGTGGTTATGGTGACATTGTAGTGTGTTCAATGTGGCTTGGTTATGGTGACATTGTAGTGTGTTCAATGTGGCGTGGTTATGGTGACATTGTAGTGTGTTCAATGTGGCGTGGTTATGGTGACATTGTAGTGTGTTCAATGTGGCGTGGTTATGGTGACATTGTAGTGTGTTCAATGTGGCGTGGTTATGGTGACATTGTAGTGTGTTCAATGTGGCTTGGTTATGGTGACATTGTAGTGTGTTCATGTGGCGTGGTTATGGTGACATTGTAGTGTGTTCAATGTGGCTTGGTTATGGTGACATTGTAGTGTGTTCAATGTGGCGTGGTTATGGTGACATTGTAGTGTGTTCAATGTGGCGTGGTTATGGTGACATTGTAGTGTGTTCAATGTGGCGTGGTTATGGTGACATTGTAGTGTGTTCAATGTGGCTTGGTTATGGTGACATTGTAGTGTGTTCAATGTGGCGTGGTTATGGTGACATTGTAGTGTGTTCATGTGGCGTGGTTATGGTGACATTGTAGTGTGTTCATGTGGCGTGGTTATGGTGACATTGTAGTGTGTTCATGTGGCGTGGTTATGGTGACATTGTAGTGTGTTCATGTGGCGTGGTTATGGTGACATTGTAGTGTGTTCATGTGGCGTGGTTATGGTGACATTGTAGTGTGTTCATGTGGCTTGGTTATGGTGACATTGTAGTGTGTTCATGTGGCGTGGTTATGGTGACATTGTAGTGTGTTCAATGTGGCGTGGTTATGGTGACATTGTAGTGTGTTCAATGTGGCGTGGTTATGGTGACATTGTAGTGTGTTCAATGTGGCTTGGTTATGGTGACATTGTAGTGTGTTCATGTGGCGTGGTTATGGTGACATTGTAGTGTGTTCAATGTGGCGTGGTTATGGTGACATTGTAGTGTGTTCATGTGGCGTGGTTATGGTGACATTGTAGTGTGTTCATGTGGCGTGGTTATGGTGACATTGTAGTGTGTTCATGTGGCGTGGTTATGGTGACATTGTAGTGTGTTCAATGTGGCTTGGTTATGGTGACATTGTAGTGTGTTCAATGTGGCGTGGTTATGGTGACATTGTAGTGTGTTCATGTGGCGTGGTTATGGTGACATTGTAGTGTGTTCAATGTGGCGTGGTTATGGTGACATTGTAGTGTGTTCAATGTGGCTTGGTTATGGTGACATTGTAGTGTGTTCAATGTGGCGTGGTTATGGTGACATTGTAGTGTGTTCAATGTGGCGTGGTTATGGTGACATTGTAGTGTGTTCATGTGGCGTGGTTATGGTGACATTGTAGTGTGTTCAATGTGGCGTGGTTATGGTGACATTGTAGTGTGTTCATGTGGCGTGGTTATGGTGACATTGTAGTGTGTTCAATGTACAAAATTAAGAAAACCTAACACAATGCCCGCCTATACTCGTTAAAAAGCCAAGGCGAAATACAGAAATCGTATAGGTACGGTTGGAAAGAGCATCTGAGAAGCAATCCAGCGATACGCACATCTCATATGATCGAGTAAAGCGGTGCCAGGAACGTAAGAAATAATCAAGGCGTCCGAGCGCGTCCACGTAGACGTATTCACGCAAAACAGACGGCCGTGTCCCCAACACAGCCAAACCCCATCTTTGTATTTGAGCCGACCGCCCATGGCGCAGTCGTTTGGTGAGCCGCCGGTCTGAGGTGCGGGAAGTTCTGGGTTCGAATCCCAGGTAAGCCATGGGCATTATTTTAAGTCAGATCAGAAGATATTTACAAGCCTTTCCCTGATGTGCCTTTGGCTATTAACAACTGGGGGGTTGTTAATAAGCACTCTCCAATCCAAATCCATTCCAATTTTTTAAGTTGAAAAATTGCTTTACTTTAGCACAAATAACGACAGATAAATTCTCTGAGCACGAACAAATTATTATTCACGCAAAATGTGTCTGCTATACCACAACAGTGCGAGACTCACATTTTCGCTTTAGCTTCTTACACAATTCAAAACTTTAGCATTTGACTTTACGTTTCCTTTCCTCTGACGAAACCACCAATTCACAATACAATTTTAAAGTCAGAGTTCCGACAATTGAACATGGGTTCTGCGAGCTTCATAAAAATGTGTATCTTGCTATGTAAATAATTATGATATTATCCAGGAATGAATTTTATGTAACTTTCTTTTAAAACAGGCTTAAAATTTATATTAAAGGTTTATTTAAAAACAAAAATTTCGATGTTTACTTTATTAAAATATGTGTATTAATATATTTCCTCTTCATATTATCTTTGATTGCAATTGATTTAATTTAAGACGTGCTTTGTTTAACATACCGAGGTTAAAATCGCCCTACAATAAAATAACGCACTTTCCGCATAACCTCTGTTAGATTCTTGTCAAAATAGCTGCTTGACTTTGACTTTAAATTACAATTTTTCGAAATCGTAAAGTCAAGAGTGCTTGACTTTGTTCCATTTCGCGAAGTGCCATAAGAAACCAAATGTCGGAAAGCAAACGTAAAGTCAAATAGTACATTCAAATGTTAAAGTTTTCAATTGTGTAAGGGCCTTTAGTTGCCGACTCCGCGCTTTCTGCCTTCGTCGGAGATCATCGTATGTTCGGGTCTTGTCGGTCTACGTCGGGACATTTCGGCCGCCAGTCTCGACGAGCGCGCAGCCAATTTGCCATTTCACCTCTTGCGTCCGCCATCACGAGCTTGTGTTAAGTGCAGCTATGGATAGTTCTAGCAAAAAAAAAAAATCTTCAAGTAAGTAACGAGTGTCGCGTTTTCCAATAGCGTTAGACTGGCGCTTATTTATTGGTACAATTTCGTCAAAATCCAGTGTGTTTGGAGTGCAACGTTTCAACCAACGCAATGAAAGAATTTAACTTGAAACGATATTACTAATCCAAGCATGTATTTCCTTAGGAATAATAACCCGTCTAGCAGTCCATGACTAAGTGGCCCACTATATCTAATAGAAATCTACATGCACGTCAAGTATGGTCGCCGTTACATCCAGAGCACCGTACTGGTATGCAGCCAGCCGTTCTATCGTCGGCTCACTTAATAAAACTTTCAGTGGTCACTATCATTACATGATGTAATATTAAATACACAGGTGTCCTGTATGCCTGCACGGTTTGTTGTATATAGTTCATTCCCGGTTTCTTCTAACTTCTTCAATAAAACCATTGAAAAATTACACAATGTGTGTCGTGTTTTTTGTTTCCTAATGTATGACCTTTTTAACAAGCGTTTTATACTTGTGTTAACATCAAATTATTTTTTTGTTTAAATAAATATTTCAATTTTATTTTCTTTGTAAATTATATTTCATTTAAAATTAATTTGAATATAAACAATAAGAAATTGTGTGTGTTGGTAACGCCTAGTAAAAAATAGTTCTTACGCAAAATGTTATTAAAATCAGCGAGCACGAACGCGGTGCACTGTCAGCTTTGTGTAATTATCGAGACTTAGTTAACATTTGTTTGCACGAGGCGGAGAAATATCCTGGAAATAGAATTTCAGCAGGGCTTCAGAATAGTTTGAATTAATTGTGAATGGACTAGGACCTGTATAGGAAGTTTCGCGCCTAGAAAATAATGCGAAATCTTGTATTATCCCGTTTTCACTTTTAAATAAATACTCATTAGAGACGGAAATGTAAAATGGAAACTACCATTCAGAGGGGGGGGGGGAAATTCTTAGATGCTTTTCGTAAGCATTCACTGCTAAAAATACTGAAGAGTTTTTAAATTGTATACATAAATAGCCAGTATTTATTCCTCCAGTAAATAAATTTTAATCTCGTTGTTTTGGGTCGAAGTTAATACAAAAATTGTGTTTACGAAATGTACAAACGAAACAAAAGAAAACATTTAGAGAAAATTTAACAAGGGTAACGAAAATTTCATTTCTTAATTAATTTTAAGGTATGCCTACAAAAATTATTTTACAAAAGAATATTAAACTGCTACAAATACAATTTGTGAAAAACAATTTCTTATTTTGAGCAATTTTTTTTAATTGGGGAAACATATAATGTGATTTTAAATATTTCTCGATATGTCTTATTTCAATGTGAATTATCTCATTTTCGTTGGAGAAGTGAATCATCTCATTTTCGTTGGTGAGTTAGGTTTTATCTTATTTGTACATTCCACAACACTAAAAGAGTGATTTTCACATGCAATTATGCAAAAAATACTAGCTTCAAAATTCTTTTATCTGAGGTAATAGTACCTTTAATTAATATCTACAAGTTCGAACAGTAATTCGCACAAAAATATAAAGTAATATTGTTTCTGCGACTAGCGTAGTTCTCGTGAATTTATAAAATAGATCTACGGCAGAGGAAATATAATATTCCAATCGAAGGGTGGACCAATTTTTCGAAGTTGCTTTTCGAAAAGTTTATTTTAAGGAAGGAAATGCTTTGATATTTAATATGAATTTATTTTGCAAATTCGTCGTTAACAGGAGAAGCTTAATATTCTTTATGTTGTATGCTGACGAAGGCTTCGCTCGATTATGAAGGACAAAGAAAATTACGTCAACTATATATTTTTTTAAAATCTAAATAACAATGAAAACTATATTTTTATTAAATAAGACATATTTCAGTAATTATATTACCTATAAAATGTCTATGTTATTGTAAGATGTTTCCTCCCAAACGTTTCCATTTTGTATCGGAACAAAATAATGGGTTTTGCAATCCGTCACTAAACAAATGGTTCCCAAATATTTGGTAAAGGGACACTGAGCCTGGTGGTTTGAAACCCCTCAGGCACGCGCCTCCAAGCAGGACTTCCCCAGAGAGGCAATTGGCTCGCAGGGCCCGAGCAGGAATGCGGCTCCTGA
This sequence comes from Dryococelus australis, assembly GCA_029891345.1. Lineage (NCBI taxonomy): Eukaryota > Metazoa > Arthropoda > Insecta > Phasmatodea > Phasmatidae > Dryococelus > Dryococelus australis. The sequence continues at coordinate 408,748 of CM057007.1, read as the reverse complement.
GATAAGCAGCGAGGTGGCGGAGCATAATTAGTGCAACAGTCCGCGGATAATGAGGGCTCGTTAAGAAGAAGGAGTAAGGTAGGAGGAATAAGTCTCATCCACGAGATTGGCACATAGGACGACATGGTGGCTCACGGCACACGAAGCGATGACGAGAGGTAGAGAAAGGAAGTGGAAGAGGAATATAGGTAGAGAGAGGGAGACGTAGAAGTAGAGAGAGGGAAACAGAGGTAGATATAGGGAGACGTAGAAGTAGAGAGATGGAGGGATAAGTAGAGATAGGGAAACGTAGAAGTAGAGAGAGGGAGAGATAGGTAGATATAGGTAGACGTAGCAGTAGAGAGATGGAAACAGAGGTAGATATAGGGAGACGTAGACGTAGAGAGAGGGAGAGATAGGTAGATATAGGTAGACGTAGCAGTAGAGAGATGGAAACAGAGGTAGAGATAGGGAGACGTAGACGTAGAGAGAGGGAGAGATAGGTAGATATAGGGAGACGTAGAAGTAGAGAGAGGGAGAGAAGTAGAGAGAGAATGAAAGAGTTATATAGAAAGGAAGAGAGGGGGAGAGGGAAGGAGAGAGGGAGAGAGAAAGATGGGAGAGGAAAGGAGTGTAGTAGAATTCGAAAGAGGAATAGAGAAAGAGATAGGGAAAGAGAGGGGGGAGAAAATATAGTGGGAGGGAAAAAGGAGAAAGATGGAGTTACACAGATGTTTACAGAAGTGGATAGGGAGAGGGAGAGAAAAGGATGTAGAGAAAGGAAGAGAGAAAGATATAGAGAGAGGAAGAGCGAGAAATAAATACACAGAGAGAAAGGTATGTTCATGCCAACAACAATTTATTTGTATGTATAAGTTCAAAAATATATTTGTCTGTCCCCACAAAATATTTTGTTGAGTAAACAAAACTTGGAAAGCCACAAAATCAATTTCGTTCGTGGAACAAAATACATGTTTGAATTAACAAAACCTCCGTGCTGGGACAAATAAATAGAACTGTCAACAAAATACATGTTTGAATTAACAAAACCTCCGTGCTGGGCCAAATAAATAGAACTGTCAACAAAATACATGTTTGAATTAACAAAACCTCCGTGATGGGCCAAATAAATAGAACTGTCAACAAAATACATGTTTGAATTAACAAAACCTCCGTGCTGGACCAAATAAATAGAACTGTCAACAAAATACATGTTTGAATTAACAAAACCTCCGTGCTGGACCAAATAAATAGAACTGTCAACAAAATACATGTTTGAATTAACAAAACCTCCGTGCTGGGCCAAATAAATAGAACTGTCAACAAAATACATGTTTGAATTAACAAAACCTCCGTGCTGGGCCAAATAAATAGAACTGTCAACAAAATATTTAGTTAAATAAACGCTATAAATTTGTTTTGCCAGTGATTTGATTGTCTTCCTTCGAAAATACAAGTCGAAAGTTTTTTTTTTTTGCATTTTTTTGTGACAATTAGGATATAAACAATGTTTGCTAGTTCATTTATTGGTGCTTAATAATGGTATAAACATCCTAAATAAAGAAGTTCAACAATGAACTATAAAGCATAGCTGTAAAACTTGAAATATTTATTTGCACACATTGTCTAGTAATGTATTTAAAAACATTCTTATTTCATCAGCAGCCGCCTTAGCTTGGGTAGCTCGGGCGCAAACGATTAAGGTTCGATCTTTGGTCGGCTCTCAATTGTTTTTTATATTCACCGAAACACTTTAATTGTCACAGAACCAGACATATTTAGTTGCACCAACCAAATCTTTGTTTGGCGCAAAAAAAAAAAGTTAATTTGGCTTTAACAACAAAATCTTTATTTGTCCCTATACAAACAATTAATTTGTTTGCGCCAACGAATTTTCTTTGATCAACAAAATCTTTTGTCACCGTAAAGAGAGAGAGAGCGAGAGAGAGAGAGAGAGAGAGAGAGAGAGAGAGAGAGAGAGAGAGAGAGAGAGAGAGAGAGAGAGAGAAGTTTCGTCTATGTACCAAATATTCACTGACCACAAATGTTAAATCATAACTCTTTCTGTCTTTCTCCATGATATCACGTATCTCTTCCCCACATAACCATGTGTGTACTACAGAAAATGAAAGCGAAAAAGGATAAATATTTGATTCGTAAAACAACTCCAATCCGGAAGTGCACACACAAGTTCATGCGTGTATTTGTATATTAAATATTTTACACACACATATGCATATACTGTAGGCTTATATATAACGTACATTAACATATTTCTGAATCAGCTACAAGCAAAAAGGGAAACATTAATCTGCATGGGAATAAGTTACATAAATATATCTAATCATTAAGAAATCCAGTAATATTTGGTTCTATAACTATATATAATCGTTTAATAAAATGCAAGGGTGTACTTTCTTAAACGATAAATATTTCACATGCAAAATTAAAATAAAGTTGCAAAGGAAATGTATTTTACTTGGGAAGACTAATTTGGTAAGAAACCACGCAGAACATAAATTAAGTTCTTCTTAAAATGTTACTTTCCGTTACAGTTGAAATGTGTGGTGACTCATCAGCTGGCATCTTTTCTTGAATTTGTGTGCGTGTTCAGAAATGCAATAAAATTAGAGCATACCATGTCCAGAAAAATGTAACAGTGAAATATGAAAGGTGTGTTAGAATTGATGTTTATGTAATTAGCACAAGTAATCCAGAGCACTAAAGTAAAGCTGGGAGTTTCTGTCTGATGTCCGGCAATTGATCTATTTGACTTTGAGCAGCGTATTGTAAACGTACCCAAATGGAACTATTTCCCAAATTTTGAAATGTGCTGAACACATCACTTTGATATAATATCTTGCATGACTATTTTAATGTAATTTCTTAACAATCCATCAGTGTTGTACGTCTGTGTACTAATATCTGTTTCCGGCCGCTCTAGGCAAGTTTAATATCGTCGATTTGTTTCGTGAAACGTGCAAGAGATATTAGTTTTGTAACCATGTTAACACTCTGCCATTTCTTTATATATATATATATATAAAGAAATGGCAGAGTGTTAACATAGTTACAAAACTAATATCTCTATATATATATATATATATTATATATATATATATATATATATATATATATATATATATATATATATATATATATATATATATATATAGCAGTAGACCATAAGTGCCATCAGTTGGCTATAGCAATAATTTTCTGTTTTTAATGTGAACCCAGGAAGTGTTCTAGATCTGCTCATATAACATGTCGATATTACGTATAACCTTCTCGATTCCTACCATAGTTTGTCGAATGATCATACCCTCAAACTGATTAGAAAAACATTTTCTTGGGCAGATGGTGACTCTTCTTATTTTCTCGCACTTTGTGCGTTTATTCATGCAGCCACGCCGCTACTTCCAAATTATTTGAAATTTAAATGAGTTACAGGTGAATGAATAATCTATTTTCTACAATGAAAATACTTTTTTTTTTCTTTAAGTGTAATGGCACTCCCGGATTTCTTTTGTTTGATAAACTTAACATTGAAATTCGCATATTTATCTGATTTCAATTTAACGGCAAAATTTGAAACTGAGATAACCACATAAGAAAAGATGCAGCTTTTATCATTTTTATAGCCTGTTAAATTTGTTGCGGCAAATTTTTTGTAATGTATGTGTGTAAATATATAAAACTTCTAATCCGAAGCCAATTTTCACAGTTCGTAAATTTATTCAACTGGTGTTGTTGACACACCTGGATTGAGGTTAGGAAACCGGAAAGGCAATATCTAACTATAGACCACTTCCTCTTGATGATGCATCTAGGTTCACGCTGGGCCCCGCATGCTGTCTTCAACCAGGATGCGTGCTATCACTGTAGGATAAAGGGGTTCCTTTGTACTTTGTGTGATATACGCCTAATTGAAGGCAAAGAAGTGGCGTATTTCTCAGATGCTTGAGATACCGTGTAGAAAATTGCCTACCTCATAACATAAGCAAATTTTCAAACGATTCCTCTACCTACGAAGCACAGAAAAGCAGATAAACTATAAAATTAAAGCATTTTATGCAAACATCGTCACTTGGCCAGGGGGCCGCGGTGATTAAGAGGTCAGACTACTCGCTTCCAACCCAGATTTCCCGGCGGGGTCACTCCCGGATTTTTGCAAGTGGGAATCGTGCTGTACGATGCCGTTGCTCGGCGGGTTTTCTCGGGTATCTCCCATTTACCCCGCCCTTGAATTCCGGCGCTGCTGCATAATCACCTCGCTTCACCCTTATAGGCTCTCAAGACCTCGATGTTAAAAGACGCCCAAATATCTTCACTCACTTGGTCAGTCAATTGATTAGGCTCGCGTTCCGATGCGAAATTACGATAGTTTTATGAACTGATGCGCAATTATTAAATTATGTATAGTAGTATAACAAGCAGAAATTAAAAAAAAATTAACTATAAAAGGTGACACAATAGAATTTACATATGAAAAGTTACAAAACCTTTTGAAATTGCATGTGTTTATTTTCATTTTCCCCAATGTTCTCCAAAAATATACGCAATTTATAATTTTTTGACTCCCTATTTAGAGCAAGTATTTTCGTCACTTTTCTAAGACTCTTGAATTTGTGTATACTGACCTTCGAAGCTTATACAGGAATGAGACATGTAACATTTCATGTAACTAATATTAATGTAAATTGAAAAATAGTTTGGTACGGGAACAATGTAACTCATCCCCATAAAAAACAGTATACATAACATTCATATTAGGTAAAGTTTGGTGTTTTTATATAATTCTGTTTCTTGCTTATGGCGCACACTAAGTCAGCTTCTTATACATATGATGTGCTTTTCCTAGAACTGCAAAATCTATTTAAGAGAACATGATCACGGGAACTTTCTAATGAATTCAAAGACCTGAAAGGAGGGAACGATAAGGGCGACACTAACACGCATGTCTAGCGCTTTATCGCTCCTACGCGCGTGGTGTGCAGTGTTTACGTCGACCAAACTAGATCTGTTACAGTGGGACTTTATTACACGTGATGAAAATGCACACATTAAACTACGCCCGTATGGTTACACTTTTTCTCCTACCTGTTAAGGAAACATGGTATAAATATGGGGGTTTCTACATTTGTTTTCAAACAATATTTTCCTCTCTGGACATACTGTAAATAATAAAATCAAAACCATAATTGCTTACTTTTTTTTTTACCCTAACTGGTAATGATTCGTATTCTGAGAGAATATATTTACTGAGATACGCGTAAAAAAGGAAACAACCAATGAAAGAAGAACCATTTCGGGGCTACCAACTCTTCAGACCGAGTTGAAATTGGTAAGGGAAAAAAATTATGATTTATCTACATACTCATACCACTTTATTCTTCAATGAGACCACATTTATTCACCAAACTTCCTCGATAACCCCAAAAACAGGTATATATCTCATTCGGAAGAGCAGGAAAACCTTTTTGTGTGTTGGAGTGAGCTCACGAACGGGGAATCAAACGATATAGATATTTTTTTTTATTTGGTAAATTAAATTGGAAGACTATTCAAGATGGAGGGGAAAAGAACGGAAGATGAGCAACGAATCGTATCATCACCTTGCGGAACTAGAATGGAAAAATAAATGTTGTTTTCTTTTACCCCGACGTTTTCGCTACAAGCAGCGATCGCTCTTGAGAAAACCGAGGATCGCATACTTGCGAGGACGGAGTTTTGTTATTTCTTCTGTTCTCGTTCCAAGGTCATCGTCCCGCGCCCCTTCGCACCGACGAAAATTTCACCCCTGCTTTGTTCTATGGCGCGTGTGTATATTTACATCAGAGTTTCTCGTTCTGCATCTCAACCCCTCCAAACTTCGCCATCTGCTTCAGTCGTGAGAACATCTCTTGGATTTTTCTCCGCTCGCCCCTCCGCCGCACGCACTCGCTCGCAAGGCCTCGCCCCCCCCCCCCAATTCACCCTCCCCAGGACCAAACCAGCACCCGGGCCCTCATGAATTTCAAATGCATTGTCGTTTCTTGTGGGCGCGCCGCAAGTCCTACATCCGGACGAATGGTGGAAGAGCTTCGAGGCTATGTGTAGTTTACATGGCCAGACGTCTCGAGTGTAGACTGAGTAGCTTGCCAAGAGACAGTCAATGGTCGGAGCTGAAAACTGCCTTTACGCGAGCCAATTCAAGTGTCTTAATGTTGCTGGGAAAAATATTATTATTTTATATTTGCACAAAACTTGTTTAAATTGTACCGATTGCATGCGATGCCATTCCCCTCTAGTAAAAAAAAATACACTCTATATTTTTTAAGAAATTTAATATCTAATCCAAAATGTTTTGCTTCTTTTTCAGCCATAATAACAAATATTAGGTAATAACAAATATTAGGTAATAACAAATATTAGGTAATAACAAATATTAGGTAATTTGTAAAAAAAAAATACAAAGTAACTAATGCAACGTATTACGTGTCACACACACATCAACGAATGACGGTCCATCCATATGAAAAAAATTTTAAAAATAAAAATCGCATAATTTTAACCTTCTTTATATAATGCATGGACTGTTATTTGTTATTATATAATGCATGGACTGTTATTTGGTTATTATATGCATGTCAACCGATAACCCACGGCATTAGTCTACGTTGTTAAGTCTTCATTTATAAATCTCAAATAGTATACATTATTATGGCTGTAGCGAAACAGAGAAAAATTTGAATTTTACATCAAATTATTCAAACGACATATAATTTCCCCTCGCTTTTGAAATCTCTGATCCGATATCAGATATAGCAAGAACTAAGAAACTCACTTGTAAATTACCGACCACGCTCATAAACTGTGATATATACCCTTCTGTCTGACTTGGACGATTCCTCCTTAGTTATCTTGCGTGGAAATTCCTCAACGTCATCAACTTTATAGATGCTACATTCCTTTAAGTTTGTCACTCAATTTTGATTGAACTTTATTCATTTATTTACTCCACTTGACGTCATGGGTTAGGAAAGACAAATAAATATCAAGCTTCAATAAGAGACTACACGACGACAAATAGCATTATTAATTACTGGGGACCCAGCCCGTGAACTTTGTGTATTGTCACGGGGCTAGAACACTAACCATGTTAAACAATTTGGTTATCATACAAAGACTGAAAAAAATATTTCATAGATATATGTAGGTAATAATGAAACGATGTGAAATTAACTCAACATTGAAGCGACTGCGGTCCCATTTAATATTTCTCTATCCACTTGGCCACTGCGGCCCCACTTAACACAGTTCTATTCATTGAGCCACTTCATATAGTTCTATCCACTAAGCCACTATGGCCTCACTTGGAATCTCTCTATCTACTTAGCCACTATGGCCCCACTTGGAAATTAACTCCAACATTCAAGCGAGACATTTAAAGTAAACAAAAGTGATATTAATTTACCTTCATATCTCTATGCAATAATCTCTATGCATTAATACAAGACTTTCATATAGGGCAAAAGTAATCAAAATATGAGTTTTCAGAGTAAAAGTTAATGATTGCGTAATCTGATCTTGGTGAAATTTGAACTTGACCTGTATTTTACCCTGAGGATTCGCTCTGCAAAATTTGGAGAACTTCTGTTGAGTTTCAAGGGACTTAGCGGTACACTCTAAGAAATTATTCGTAAATTTACCATACCAGCGTATACACCTAGTGAGAAAGTGGGAATGGTAATTCTTTCCCTTATACATTAATCGTAGACTTCCTACATTTGCTTAGGAAACAGTTAAATGCATAGGAAAGTTCCCAACTTTGTACAGCAACGATACTAAATACTCCTATAGCTGCAGCTTGATGTGTGGTGTTATTACCATGCAGTGTATAGGTTAAAAACTTCCATTACAGTTTAGCAAGTTTGTTAGAAATTTGTTTTGCAGTGTATTAAAGACGGACACAAACAGAGATCATCTGCTTGTTATATAGCAGATAATACTATCCATAACCAGCTCAGTAAAAATGTTCTAGCCAGGTAAAAAGCAATTTCCGTCAATATTTACTAAAACTCGTTTCGTAGCAAAGTCGTTTAATGGGCGAAGATATGCCAATTATATTTATAATTGGCTTAAATGTATAATAATCTTCATTTTCAATCTACAGAATAAAATTACTTACTACATCAAATTTTCACATTTATGAACGCAAATGAGTTGGCAGAAATACTTTGTTCATAATCTGCATCATACGCATGACTGTTCCAGTCTTCGTTATACTCCATGTGGGCATATATACTCCATGTGGGCATATATACTCCATGTGGGCATATATACTCCATGTGGGTATATATACCCCGATGCCACCATGGAGATTATTCTCACACAGAATTTAGATCCCACTATATCAGCAGATGTTTAGCGTTCTCTCACAATAAAAACAAACCTTACTTGGTAACATTTAGATTGTGTATGTGTATGGCCTTACACCTCAGTTCCCCTAAAGAAGAAAAAGTAATCTAAATTGAAAAATAAATGGCCATATAAACTCGTTGTAGTTATGATCAGTACAACTTCCCCTCAATTCTGTGTAATTTATGATATTCTACACCATCCTTTATATAACAGTGCTGCAATTATTTGTTTAATGGATACTAACTACACTAATAAATAGCGAGTTCTACTCTTGAAGAGACGACGTAACATGGTAATACTAAAAAAAAAGAAAAAATCCATCAGTCCTAGGATTTGGGATGTGGACTGTGCATTCCGACATTGGCCTTTCATCTCAATTGAAAATCGGCAAAGGTAAATATGGTTGCAAACATGATGAATGTTGGTGACCTTGATCTTAGTCCTAGTCACCTACACGGTGAATGCCGCAGAAATGGTGGAAATTATTCGAAAATAGCAATAGCATCTTGCCGCCGTACTTGCTATGGTTTACCTGGTTAGTAGTGTATAAATGCAGGTTCAGGGACAGTGTATGTTATTTCAAACTGAGCAATAATGGACCCGACGGGCCACGTACTTTGGATCGACAAGAGAGCGTTGGAAGTTCACGAAAGATAGGTGGATAGTTTTGACCCCAGAAAGGTGGTAATAAGATTTTTTATGTGTGTGACTAAGGAAAGATCGTAATGAGTCAACATTTCGTAGATGAACATCTTCTGATTTCATAAAGTTCTGAAAGTGCTAATTTCTTAGTTGGGAGCGTATACATTCCAATCTCCAATACATCAGTCTGTAAATGGTAATGAATATGCAGTTTTCGTGTCTTGTTAAATCATAGTTATCCTGCCAGTGCGTCCCTTATTACTTACTTATTTGGTGTTTTATATGATAAGACGCTATCTCTGTTAGTCATATCCATATATACGTATAGGGTTATCTCATCATAAATATTGTTCTGTCTATATTGTGTTGTTTGGAAAGTTATAGTTGCTAAACCAAAAATTAAATGTTTTGTCAAATTATTTTGCACAATTTGTTTTTTTTTTCCCCCCAGTTTACGTATCAATTTTTTTTCTATTTCGTGATGGTTTTTTGTTGCTTTTCTCACAATTTGATTCGGAAGGCTAACAGAATTCTGGACTGTTTCCTGGCCTTTTCCACAATTTCCAAGAAACTTTTTCTGTCTGTATTAACGTCGCTGAGGGAGCAACTTAAACTCTACCCTACACCTTACTATAGTCTAATCATTGTTACTTCCCAATTTCCTGAATCAGTCCTACTAAAGTTACCCTTGTAGGCTATTACTCCGCCTCGTGTAGACAAAGTTTAATTAAGTCGAGAAAATTACACTCACTGCATTCGTGCGCACGCTGTATAATGATATTTCTCATGAGGACTATTTCTTACTGGGCATTACCATGGTGTTTAAGTCTTCCATGTAACATTTATTTACCGCATTAGTATCTTTCATAGCTATACCCACATTATGTAATATATGTCCATTCGAATCACAATTCCCATCGCGATTTTTTGTTAAACAATGCCTTTTTTGCTGTTGTTACCGTCATTTTTTATATAAATTTTTGAAAATTCCACAGAATAAAGTTAACAAGAGAACAAGAGGGTGCACTCAAAACTTTGTGTTATGAATCACACGAGGTTAAAATGTTAACAAATAAGTTAACACACAAATAACATATTACTTTTTATTTTATTATTATTATTACTCCTTTTTGTAACCAGAATTGTTCCATTACTCTAAGCAGAAATGTACTATGTTATTACCAAATCATAAAATAAAATAAAATATTTTGTATCATACTGTTCAGAAAATGCGCACAGCAAGCATGATAAATCTAGAATATTTTTAATTCAAGTAAGTGCCATGCTTGAAGTTTCAGTCGTCACATCATGCATAAGGAGCATGAAAAATGATAAAGTTCTGATCATAGTATTTTGGATGAAAAATAGGCGTGGGCAGCAACACACACAGCTCGGCAAATTGAGCACATGCTGTCCAAGGAAGATTATGCAAGAAGCAGGCAGGTAAGTTTCACCTACACATGGGCTTAAATACATTTACCTGGGGTAGACTTGGACCGCACTAAGAAATATCAAAAAATAATTTTAAAACATTGGAACCTTTGTTACATACACTAACAGTGGTGAGGCAATAAAAGTTACAAAGATTCCACTTCCCTAAGCAGCAGTGTTGAAATCCTACATACTATAAATGATAAAAAGTTTCTGCATTTATTTTTTACAATCACAACATGGAGGAAACGGGATGGCGAAGCAGGGATCAGTAAATTCCTTTGTGCATGAAGTGGCTTGGACAAAGTTCCTAATGTCATGATATGGCTAATTAATAAATATCGAAACACCATATCACGAGTGCAAAATGTAGTGGACAATTCCTTGCCCATATTTTAGAATCACAAGATTATAAACATAATTTAAAAAAACAATGACATGAGAAAGTTGGCAATAAAAGGTTTACAGAAATACAATGAACAATAATTGCACAATATCAAAATATAACAATAGTGTTTTGTTAGTTACTTGCCTTATTACGGTGCATGTGCTGCTCTCTATTGCAGCCACAGACAAATAGGAAATATATTGTAGAGACCTCTAATAAAGATACAAATACTCAATATTACCAAAGATAATAATAAACATTTATTTTCAAGGCTGATTGCAGCATTTACAAATTAATTAAAAAGTAAACAAGTTTAATTGGTTAACAACCTTATAGTCTGCTCAGTTTTAAGAGGAATAAAGAAATTAAAAATCAGTTTCACACAAATTTAAAAATTACCATTAAACTAAAATAGTGCCCCGAACAGTTACAAGGAAACAAAACTAAAGTGGGCTTTGCAAAACAAGCTTAAATAGCTAGAAAAGCAATTTAAGAGGAAAAAATAGTAGAGTGTGTGTAACATGGCACACATCTTCTGATTGAAATACTCAATTATTTGAAAAACATGCAATTAAGATACAATAAGTAAACAGAACAATTACCAAATATAATAAATTGTGGACAATTACATTTACATTTTTTAAAATAAATAGTATATATGAGTAAATGTATTAGTAAATCATATTAGTAATATGTCAATTCAGTTGATATTAAGGGGCAATTCATCGCGATTGTTATCGATATATTTCCCAACTTTGGAGATAGAGGGACAAAGGCAAATAAGTCTAATGGAATTCGTTACTTACAACCACATATAAAACATCGATATAGACAATAAATCATTTACGGTCAACATTGGTTAAAAAAATGTATAATATTGTGATTCCAGTAGGATCTTAAGAGTTAGACGATTTAGAAACATTCATTAAAGCACTTCCTGATAATGTACATTTCCAATTATGTGGAAAATCCAATACGTTAACTAGTGTGATTTATAGTGATGTTGATATCGAGTTCATTGAAGAAAATTCAAGTGCAAATATGTTAGGTTATGAACAAAGAGTATATCCAGCTAATCAATTGCACAAATTGTCAAAACAGGTTAATATATTGTCTGTTAATGTATGTCGTATAAAGGATAATATTGTCCGCAGTTCATATTTGAATGAGAAAATGACAAATACACTACATTAAGTCAGGTGTGTGGTGGCTCCAGGATATAAAATAATGGGAAACAGAATACACTAATATATCTTCCAGTAATAGTGAATCATGTTTATGAAGTAGTTGTTACAATTGTTGATCAAGATGGTAAACTGATTTTATTTTAGAAACAAAGAAATTACCATCCATTTACATTTTAAAAAATGCTATATAAACAGTTGCATTCCATGTTTATTACAAACAAAATGGGTATTGTTTATAACACCTAATACGGACGTAAAGTAGGCAGTTCTTTTAATAATTATCTCACTAAGGAACATATTTCGAAGAAAGGAAGCATAATGCATAAAATGCTCACTTTAAATAAGTTACCTATGAATTTATAACAAGACAACGAATAGTTTTTTTAAGGAATTAGGATATACTGTTAATAGAAATGGAAAACAAACTTAATATTGACGAACCCAACAGTTATGGAAATGGAATAACAAATATGGAAATGCATGTGTATGAACCAATCCAAGCAGATCCGTATAAATTTCCATTGGAAATAAGGATTGCTATACAAAATCATGATATTTACATATTACCATCGAAATCAAGTTTAAGGTTTAGAGGAACAATAAAAATACAGATGCTGCAACTAAACCAGTAACTATGTAAATAGTGAGAAACAGAATACTTCATGTAATCGATAGAATTGCATATCTGCTGAATGGTTTTGAAATTGACCAAACACGAGATGTTGGAGTTAATTGCATGATAAAGAAATATATCTTGTGAACAGTAAACAATCTTTATATATGGCTTAAGGCTGAGTGGAGCAATGCTAATAATTTTACAATACAAATAAACCCAGGCAGAAAATACTAAGTTGTTATACTGTTAAGTATGGTACTTGGCTTCGCTGATGACTATAAACATGTAATATTAAATGCTAAACAAGAATTAGTTATTCCATTCAGTAATACACATTGAATATCATATATAGCTAGGTATAACATTTGTATTAAAATCTGTCGAATGGCAAATGCCACATATTGAAATTCACACTCGTGAACATGTAAAGTTTTTAAAATTTATCAGGAAAGGGAATAAACTAGATATAGCATTCAGGGCTTTGGACACATTTCCAATGCTATGAACATCACAAGTCATTTGGAATGTGAAATCAAGTTTTTCATCTGAGAAACCACAATTTGTCATTATTTGTTTTCAAACAAATCGACAAAACAATTTAACAGTTGATAGATCTGTAGTCGATAATTGTGATATGAAAAATATTTAACTGTATCTAAAAAGTCAAGCTTATACCTATATGGATTTAAATATGAACTTTGAAAATGGGGAATTCTTTATTTGCTACTGTAATGATCTGAAAATCGTTACCAGAAGTGGTTAGGTTTTAATTACCATTGGTAATTCTGCGTAAACAAATGGTCAATCATTTAGTTACCAGTTTTTATCTAAGTTGCTTTGTGTTACCATTGGTACCATTATGTAACCATAGTTGTTACATATTGGTCTCTATATTTTAATATGTATATTCTATTAGAAAAGACCAGCCTTATTCATATAATTATGTGTTAATGATAGTATGTTTGTGTATCATGTATATATATTTAATATAAAAGTATGATATGATAATTAAGGTGAGATAACCTTAAGGTTTATCATGTGTAAAAAAATGTACATTTAATGTGAAGGATCGCCATTATGCTTTGCTCCTAGTGGGTGCGTGATGTCAGTTGGCTGGCCACATAGGTGTAGCGCCAGCCAGTGTGCAATAGGGCAGTCAGCTGTGAGTCAAGCAGCAGGTGAGTTGTGGGCTGGACGTCGCGCAAGAGACTTGCGTAATATGAGTCGGGCAGTGGTTATGTTGCAAGGCCATGTGGTGTGTGAAAAGTAAAATTCAGACAGTGCCAACAGACATGAAGTTGCTTTTTGAGATATACAATGAGAACTAAATACGACTACTTAAATTATGCGAATATGTGCTGGGTCATGTGAAAAAAAATTATAACATGTGCAATGGAGCTTACCCAATGCCTAAGAATGTTAAAATTACGAGTCTGTAATTATGCACCAGCTCGATTCGAACATCAGCACCAAATATCTGTCACTGGGCAAGGCAACCATGCAGAGTAGTATTGCAGGCGAGTCTCTGGGCCACATTCAACGGCAATTGAAATTCTCCACAACTGTTCCCAAGGTGTTGCTTCTGGCTTTCTGTAAGTAAGGCTACAGCTGGTCTACTCACTGTCTTGTTCCTGTGTGCGTGTATTGATGTGCTTCTGCATGAGGTATGTCCATTATGTCCTTTCAGTGGCAGGGTTTGCTGGAACAAGTTATTATATTGCCATCGAATGTCGTCATACAGTACAAAGAATGATGATCCTGCCACGAGCAAAGACCCACACAATTCCTAATTAAATAAACTGTAGTCAAGTGGCAGGCCAAAATATGTTAGTATTCATGCTGTCAGACATGTAAATTAACTCATGCTTAGTGATTTTGATAGTGTTATGTGTGCGAGTAAATGGAAACTCCTTTTTAATGGCATGTGTTTTTATGAATTTAATTGTAAGAGATATAAAATATCATTTTTGGATGGCCCAGAAATTGAAATATGCTTTTTATAATAACAGTGCAAAGTAATATAATGTTGATGGAGACAGTGTATTGACCAACTCACTAGTAAATATATGAAAGTTACTTAAAACTGGCCTAAGAGAACATTATTTCTAAACCACCCTAAAGAACTGTTAACTGAATGATTTGGAATAGTAATTGTGCAATACTAAATGGAGTGTAGTAATAGTGTTTATATATGGGCTGTGGTAAATGGGAAACTTTAAGACGAGATTGCTTTCCACACCATCGAGGAAACTGTGCAGGTGTTTTGTAATTAAGGATGCGAGTGAGGTATGATTGAAACTCCTGATGCCACCAAGGGGCTGAACGCAACTCAGTATGATATGTAATCAAAGTTCCAAGAAATGTATTATAACAAAATCAGCTCACCAGTTCTAGAACCTGAATCATTTATGACCAGAGGAACATAATTTTAATTTGATGTAAGCAAACAAGACAACACAATTACAAAAAACATAATTAATTCAGAAATTGAAATTATTGTAAATACGCCAATTCTGGCAAATACACAAGCTTACCATCTGATAATGCATGCTAGATTAGTGAATTACAATGTAAGAGATAAGCTGATGAAGATAATAACTTGAGTCAGTAGACAACAACAAACAGCTGCGACGAGATGTTTTGCAATGTACGAACATACAACTGTTTTCACCTTCGAAGTACCATTTTACTGGAAATATCTAACCCCCAAATAAAAGTACACTAATAGATAGGTTACCAAACATCACCACAGTTTAAAATGGGAGAGTGAATGTATGGAGTATGAGAATATTTAAGTTATTTGCAAACATTAACTAAATAATTGTGAAATATACATAGGTGGACTCAAGCAAAAATGTATTTCAGAAAGTGCATGGAATGGGAAAGTAACAGGTATCCAAAAAAAGAATGCAATTGCCCATCATTCAAACAATTATGTAAAACACAGGTTTAATTCAACATTCTTCTCTGCAGAGGAAAACTCAATTTATGCTAACTTGTGCAATGATGTCTGACTGGGGTGAAACAGATTATGACGATTCTCATCCTGAATCACCTGTGGATTTTATTGAGTGATATGGCACTATTTGGAATGAAATAATTAATGAGTGGAATTTAGCATAAAAGTATTTTATTGTATGTAATCCAATATTTCTTAAAGATTGATCGACAAGACATCAAAATCACCTGTTCATGAATACATAAATCGAAATGTAAATAGAATATCAAAGAGTTATTAACACTTTGGAGTAAATCATGTCTACATTGTTTTGGAAAGAATTAGTTTTAGTAACTTTAAAAAATCCTATTCTTGCTATGTGTGTATATATTTATATATACTTTAATAATTGTCTAGTATGTTTTGGGTCTTGCTATACATACTTGTGTATGTTTTGGAACTCTGTAGTAGTATGACAAAGAGATCTGTCTTTTGAAATGTTGTACATAAATTTGTGAAACAAGCTGTGTTTGTATGTATTTTTGTCAATAAAATATGTATTAAAATTATTATTTTTATTTAACCTATTCATTTTTAAAATTGAACTTGTTTTGGTAATAAATGAAAAATACTGATTTATCGTCTCAAAAGAGAGAGGGGGAGATATTTAAAAGTTGTTTGAGTTCTTCCAAACTATGTTGCATTATCAAATATGAGTGTTGTAATGAAGAATCTAGATTGCTCAATTTTATAGATGCTTAAACTTAAATGAATTGTGTGGAATATTTTCGATTAAACATTATTAGCTGACCAGTTTATACTCTCTTCGGATTGGTATACTTATACTGTTTACTAATGTCTCCAAGTGTGTAAAAACCGTTACATTTACTGCTATACAGATGTACCAGTGGTATCAAGTTTTGACAGAGTCACAAACCTTCAAGGTTTAAATTCAATGTCTTTCCAATGCTGCCAACAACAACTTGGCAATTATTATACCCTCGAGACAACCCAGGTGCCTACCTTTTACAAAGCGAGCAGACAAGGTCGTCCGCATCCGCTGGTAGGGAGGAAAGCTCAGGTCAATGATTTTAACCATCGAGAAAAGCAAGGCAATAACACCTTCTGAGCTGAATGCAAACTCTCGAGCAAAACATTGTGTTTTCTACTTTATAAAAATCAATATTCACTTCCCAACCTCCATTATGCAGGAAAATATACAGACATAATTAATACACAAGACATATATCAATAATGAACTATGAAACACATTTTACTTCCCCACACACACCAACCTTTACAAAAAATTTTAAATATCATATCAATATAATTCAAATTATAGTGAAAACATGACCATACACATTAATGGAAGATATCTGTACATTTTTATAATTTACAGCGATGCTTCCAGTGTCGAGACCAGTCTCCAGTGATGCCTTCAACATCGAGGAGAGCTACAGCATCGCCTTCGACATCGAGTTTGGAAGCTCTAGATTTAACAACAGACATCAAATCAGATGAGTGACGTGTAAAAAAACCACAAATGTGTTCTTGTTGGATTCCATTAGATTTAATGGTTATGCCCTAAATAATGTGTGGGAAGATATGTCCAACAACTCCTAATTCCATGAGTTGGAAGAATTTTTACATTTCAATTTTATGTCTTCATCTGCTCCATGTCTACCATCTCCTGAATTATTATCACTTGAATCACTGCAGTGTAAATTAATTTCCCTACTTCCTCCTTCGTTCATTCCTTCACCACAAGAAATAGTATATAGTCCGATATTATCACCAATATCACCCCCCCCCCACCTGCTTCACCACCACGACCTGTTGTTCCTGTAAAGAAATGCATATTCAGCTTATCTCTTAACCTCTTCAGTTTAAAGTAGTAATGATATTCGGATGTGATTTGGTGAGAAGGGAAAGTGATTTTCAATTGTAACATTATATGCTAATTTAAATGAATTTAATTATTTTGACTCGTAATATGGTGAGGGTTTTTTTTTTACAGTTAATCTATGAAAGTACAACATGGTTTCATAATTTCGTATTTTTTAACGATTTTAATTAATTGTAAGATTTCAGGCCTAAAAAAGATGAAAAGTTGCAACATTTTTAATAAATTTTAAGATTTCATTCGTGACATATGATTATTTAAAAGTTTTAAGATGTAAGATGAAGTATTGGTTATTAGGTTTGTATGGCTTCCACACATAAAAGGGTAATAATGAATAATGGTTTTCAGTCATGATATGATTTGTAGTGAATTTTTACAGTTTTAAGATGTAAGTTGGAGTATTGATTATTAAGCTTGTGTCGCTTACACATGTAAATGGTAAAAATAAAATTTTTTTAATGAATTGTATGATTTTGAGGTATAATATGTCGAGTCTTTGTCTTGAAAGTGTTAACTAAGATGTGTTTTATAATTTTTTCTATATAATTTTTTTTTCAATATTAAAAAAGGAGTAGCATGACTTGTTATTTATTAGTTGTAATCTCTCATGTCATTAAATAATAATTTCTAAATAATGAATTAATGAAACATTTAATAGTAGTACAGAGACATTTTTTTTGGCAAACTTGAGACAAGTGGATGTCTAGCATTGATGGTAAGCTGTTGATTTGTATTTAAACTCAGGTAGCAGGATGTGTGCCTGCTTGTTGTCACAAAAAAAAATACAAGTTCCTTGCTCCTTCTTCATGAGGGAGAAAAGTATGGTTATAATTTAAATCGTGAAATTTAATAAAAACAAACTTTGAAGGGCTGAGGGGAAATTACAAATGTGGTGAGAAAACAACTGAACATCTGACGGAATTTGAAATGAAAGGAAAGTAACTCTTAGTATCTTCAGAATACTTCCATCGACCCACTGCTCAACTTGAAGAACCCTGGGGACATAACGAAAGGGAGAGTGGATTGACATAATAACCTGTTCAGAGGCAGGTAGAAAGATCTCTAAGCGATACACAACAGCTCCAAGAATATTTTCCCGCTGCCCTTCAAATCTACAGCTGCGAGAGTCCAGCAAACTTTTAATACAGATATTTTGTCACACCAACCAGATTACTAATTCGCTTGAGGAACCAACACGAAGATGCCTGCTGGTAAAACACAATCATACTTTACACAAACTCAGAAAACAAAATTGAAGGTTTTTTAAAAACTAAACTTATGTTTAAAAAATGGCCACAGATTTCCTTTAAATTTGCTTAACATTTTGGAATTTTTAGAAATTATGTTAAAATATAGTAACATTTAACAGATTCTAGCTTCGATAGCAGTTATTTCAAGCTGGATTCATGCTATTTCAGTAATATTAAGTCGAAAAAGTATTATTTTAAAATATAATCGTTTTAAATATACACATTTTAAAATACACAGTACAGTCTAAATCCTAGGCTTGGTAGATTATGGAGAAATCTACACATAAAAATACACACAAATATTTAAAACTGATTGAATATGTATGTTTACTATTCGCCTTAATTTAAAGACATCTGGTTTTAACGTGAGTTTGTTTAACGTAAGTTTTCAATGGTTGAAAAAAAGTTTAACTTGTGTATTGCTTAAATCGAAAGATGTGTGTTTGAATAAACTGTGTTCTTTCAATGTTTAATATTTAGCAAGTCAGAATATGTCTTGTGCGACATTATTTATAGTTTCCCTGGAATAATTTAAACTTAAAATTGTCAAGTTTTCTGGAAAACGGGATAAAATATTTTCAAAGTTTACAGTATTAAATTTGAATTTTAATTGGTTTAAACTGTAATTCTATTTGATTAAAATATAAACATTCCTTGAAATTTTATCTGTGGATTAAAATACCAGGTAAGATTTAATTCCTAGTGTTGAGAAATATAAATTTCAACAAAGGGACTTGGTGAAAACATTATATTTAGCTGGAAGATCTCTTGCGTCTTGAAAAATAGGAGGAAGCTTCCTTTCTGAACAAGTCAAAGGACAAGCGAAAGTGAAAAATTTGTTGGGTAGAGGGGGGGGAGGGGTGTTAGCCAGGTAGGGTCAGTTCAATATTTGCTCGCCCGAGGGGTGTCTAAGAGTTGGAGAGTCTCCGACGTGGTGCATAAAGACACATTCTGCGTTGGGTGTTCCGGCAGTTGTCTAGCAGAGGCAGACAGTCTTCGTTTCGGAAAACATACGTTCTGGACTGATGGATGTAGGGGGGGGGGGGAACTGGGGAACTTTGCGCTAGGCAGGTTTTGCGGAGCGCTGTGTTGGATCGATAGAGGGTTTCAATAAATGTGTCGTTTCGGACAAAGACGCATTTTGGGCTGGATGGGGAGACATATAGTGCAGACAGTCCTCGAGTCAACCGAATATGTGGTCTGGTGTATAGGTGAAGGAGGGGTGAGGGGGTACAGGCAGGCAGGAGCGATCAAACCAGCTCTCACTGACCAGTGCCATGTTAATTTGATGCTAAACCTCACCTTGGATACACGCATACATCGCTCTATCCCCTGAAGCATCTCTTGACCGGTCGCAGGGTTCTGACGGGGTACCATGCAACAATCGAAAGGGCAGGCGGTCAGCGAATTTCGGTCAACGGGCTTCACCTCTCGTTCAGCCAATATTGTGCGTTCGTTATTTTTAAATAATTATATAAGCGTTTATCGTGTAAAACGCCTTTCTGAGCTCAATCGACAAAAGTTTATAGGATTTTCAACTCGCGTTTTTGTTACCAAGTGCGGTGAATTTCCCAGACTTAACAGAAACTTGTGTTAACCTTATTTGGGTCGATGTAGTACGTCTGTTATTTTAAGTAATTTTTCTTCGGGGAAGTTTCCATAAAGTGTTGCAGGATTAAGTCCTGCTTCTTTACGCCATCCGAGATTCCTTATGCTTCGACGGAAATAGTGTTAAAAGTGAATTATTCATACAACAGTAAAATTTGCGTTAAAAATTTGGGTAAGTTTTAAAAAAAAATTCTTGTGAAACATTCACGAAGAAGTGATTAAATTGTTCGTCGTTAATAGTAGCTTGGTAGGGAGACCTTTTTTTCTAGATATTATTCAGAATGTCTATGAGTAGTGTGTAAACAGTTTCTTTGTCTGGTGTAGGACGTAGCGTATCCAAGTCGTTTGCTTCCATCTGTAAGTTAGCAGAATTAGGCGGTGAATGAGTTTTCTACGGAAATATTAGTTTGAAAATTCCAGTACGTGAGTCGTTTTGCCGTAATTTCAACCAATCCGCAAGGTCTACGTCTCATTCATTGACTGACCTCCCAGCCAGGCAGATGTAGGCCGCGCTTATAAGTCTCTGCAAATCCTATACTGACGCCATTCCTTCACTGACCTCCCAGCCGGACCAACGTGTTTTGGGAGAGGTGCTTCTGCGATTCCATCGCGTGTTTTTTAATTCCATTAGTGTAATTTATATATTAGCACATGCGTGGTAAACATAATTTTTATCCATTTGTCACGTAAATCGTATTCACGTCTCTTTTTGTTCATTTCCGAGTTTTTCAGCTCAGTCTATAATCAAACGTAAGCCGACGTGCACACAGGTTCTGTTTGCTCTCAGCGCCTCCTTCAGCTTATAAGTCGATGTAAGTTCTATATCCAAGTCTGTGCTGCAGCGACCTCCCGAGCGAATGGACGTATACTAAAATCACTAACTGTTACGCGCGATTCTCATTAAACGTTTAATTTTACGCGTGTGAGTAAATTAATTTCTTTTAACATGTGGATTCCGTTACAGAAGTTCCTCTACGAGTGTTAAATATGGGATCTGCTAAGCTTTTATTGTGATAGATCGCCTGCCAAGCGGCACTCGAAACCACTTATAGGTGTCCGCAAATCCTATACTGATGTTATTCATTCACCAGTCTCGCAGGCCGACGGGCGGGTTTTAAAATCATTTAAGGATTGTGTACAGCTATGAGGCGTCAAGTAGTGTAATTATTTTTTACGTGTTTTCAAATACCTTGTTATTGTGTTTAGGAAGACTGCGGTTCAATTTATAGGAACGTTTTTGCTTCATTGTAGATCGTTATTTATTTCATACAGAAGACTCACATGGTTTTCATCGTTTAGTGAGCTTGCATTTGTCGACACTAGGGGACTCATGTAGTTGTGTTCGTTATACTTCTATCTTGTGTTATTTATTTATATTGATAGGTAGGACTCGTTTAAAATATATTTCGGTTATATTATTTTGAAGACTCAGAAATTTCTCTTGTGTTATACATCACCGCTGTTATTCATTTGGAATAATACTATCTTTCAAAGTCGCCTATCTCCCAACACCGTCTACAAGCAATATTCCACTCCAACACAAAAAAAATAAATCAAAATTTGCACTTATGCCACTCTTGCACAAAACTTAGCATATATATACATATATATACATACATACATACATACACACACATCCTGTCCCCAACACACCACACCTCAGTCGAGTGCCAGTCGTCATGACAACATCTACCATAGTTGTTCCCCACCCACAACAAAAAGAAAGAGAGAAATTACAACAAACTAAAACGCTTATAGCACAACATTTTTATATTTTTTTAATCCAATTTAATTAATTTTATTAGATGAGAATATAAAAAAATATTGGATCAAGATCGGATTAAGGTTAATCCGGAAAAAAATTATCGGATTAAAATAGGACTAACAATTTTTTCATCGGATTAAGGATTAACCCTTTTGAATACGCCCCTACTATTGACACTTATTAGTTCTAGTTTGATTTTTTCTGTTGTGAATAGGCATTGTTCTATCCAAAAATACGTAACGTTTTTTTTTTCTCCAAAGAATACACATTTCACTAGTAGTTATTAAAATCTGTGTCTGGGCTGCAATTATGAGCCCTCGTCTAAACTTCACTTTCTTGAAACCAGCACATCGTTAGCATTTTTGATTTCGGAAGTATTTGCGGTGCAAGTGTTAAGTGGTTCACGCTATATATATTCAGTGCAACATCACCTCAAACCACGGAGCACATTTCACCATCTGCAGGACCGCAGGGCGGGTTTCAAAATCATTTAAGTGGTGTACAGCTATATCATATTCAGTGTAAATTAATACGTGATTTCAAATCCTTGTTATTGTGTTTAGAACTCGGTCAATTTAAGAAGTTTTGCTTCATGTAGTCTTATTATTCATACAGAAATCACATTACGTAGGAGCTGCATTTCGACACTAGGAGACCTCATGTAGTGTGTTCGTTTAATTGTATCTTGTGTTATTTATTTCAGTTGAAGTAACTCTTAAAAACGGGTAATCTATTTTGAAATCTCAGAAACTCTTGTGTTACACCGTGTTTCATTTGATATAATGGTTTCAAGTGCTATCAAATTACAATGCAATATTCCTTCCAAACCAAAACAAACTTCAATCTCAAATTTGCACTTATGCCACTCGTGCAAAGTGTTAGCATATATTACATATATATTCAGTACATCACTCAAACACACACATCTGTCCCATCAACGACCCTAGTCGGTGCAAGTGTTAAGTCAACTATCTATCAGTTGCACCACCCACACAAAAAACAACGAGAGCAAATTCACAACAAACTCATACCGGCTTTAATGCTCACGATATTTATATTATTTTTAATACCAATTAATTAATTTTATTAGAGAGTATAAATATTGGATCAAGTCGTTAAGGGTTAACCGGAAAATATTTCGGCATAATACTAAGGACAACAATTTTTTCATCGGATTAAGGAACCTTTTAAATTACCCCTACTATTGACACTTATTGTTCTAGCTTATTTTTTCATGTGTAATCATCTTCATATCCACAAAATCACTTCAACTTTTCAAAGAACCACATATTCCCTACTAGTAGTTTTAAATGTTCATGGGCTCAATTATATCAGTGCAAACTTCACTTCTAAACCAGGACATCGTTACATTTTCTATTCGGAAGTATTTGCCGGTGCAAGTGTTAAGTGGTTCACGCTATATATATTCAGTGCAACATCACCTCAAACCACGGAGCACACTTCACCATCTCAGAGACCGTCATATGTCCCGGTGCAAGTGTTAAGTGGTTCACGCTATATATATTCAGTGCAACATTACCTCAAACCAAGGAGCACATTTCACCATCTCAGAGACCGTCATATGTCCCGGTGCAAGTGTTAAGTGGTTCACGCTATATATATTCAGTGCAACATCCCCTTCAAACCAAGGAGCACACTTCGCCATCTCAGAGACCGTCATATGTCCCGGTGCAAGTGTTAAGTGGTTCACGCTATATATATTCAGTGCAACATCACCTCAAACCACGGAGCACATTTCACCATCTCAGAGACCGTCATATGTCCCGGTGCAAGTGTTAAGTGGTTCACGCTATATATATTCAGTGCAACATCACCTTCAAACCAAGGAGCACACTTCGCCATCTCAGAGACCGTCATATGTCCCGGTGCAAGTGTTAAGTGGTTCACGCTATATATATTCAGTGCAACATCACCTCAAACCACGGAGCACACTTCACCATCTCAGAGACCGTCATATGTCCCGGTGCAAGTGTTAAGTGGTTCACGCTATATATATTCAGTGCAACATCACCTCAAACCACGGAGCACACTTCACATCTCAGAGACCGTCATATGTCCCGGTGCAAGTGTTAAGTGGTTCACGCTATATATATTCAGTGCAACATCACCTCAAACCACGGAGCACACTTTACTATCTCAGAGACCGTCATATGTCCCGGTGCAAGTGTTAAGGGGGTTTCACGCTATATATATTCATGCAACATCACCTCAAACCACGGAGCACACTTCACCATCTCAGAGACCGCATATGTCCCGGTGCAAGTGTTAAGTGGTTCACGCTATATATATTCAGTGCAACATCACCTCAAACCAGGAGCACACTTCACCTTTCAGAGACCGTCATATGTCCCGGTGCAAGTGTTAAGTGGTTCACGCTATATATATTCAGTGCAACATCACCTCAAACCACGGAGCACATTCACCATCTCAGAGACCGTCATATGTCCCGGTGCAAGTGTTAAGTGGTTCTCGCTATATATATTCAGTGCAACATCACCTCAAACCAGAGCACACTTCACCATCTCAGAGACCGTCATATGTCCCGGTGCAAGTGTTAAGTGGTTCACGCTATATATATTCAGTGCAACATTCACCTCAAACCACGGAGCACATTTCACCATCTCAGAGACCGTCATATTCCCGGTGCAAGTGTTAAGTGTTCACGCTATATATATTTTTTTCAGTGCAACATCACCTCAAACCAGGAGCACACTTCCCATCTCAGAGACCGTCATATGTCCCGGTGCAAGTGTTAAGTGGTTCACGCTATATATATTCAATGCAACATCACCTCAAACCACGGAGCACATTTCACCATCTCAGAGACCGTCATATGTCCCGGTGCAAGTGTTAAGTGGTTCACGCTATATATATTCAGTGCAACATCACCTCAAACCAAGGAGCACACTTCGCCATCTCAGAGACCGTCATATGTCCCGGTGCAAGTGTTAAGTGGTTCACGCTATATATTATAATACTCACCAGGACACTTCGCCATCTCAGAGACCGTCATATGTCCCGGTGCAAGTGTTAAGTGGTTCACGCTATATATATTCAGTGCAACATCACCTCAAACCAAGGAGCACACTTCACCATCTCAGAGACCGTCATATGTCCCGGTGCAAGTGTTAAGTGGTTCACGCTATATATATTCAGTGCAACATCACCTCAAACCACGGAGCACACTTCACTATCTCAGAGACCGTCATATGTCCCGGTGCAAGTGTTAAGTGGGTCACGCTATATATATTCAATGCAACATCACCTCAAACCACGGAGCACACTTCACCATCTCAGAGACCGCCATATGTCCCGGTGCAAGTGTTAAGTAGTTCACGCTATATATATTCAGTGCAACATCACCTCAAAACCACGGAGCACATTTCACCATCTCAGAGACCGTCATATGTCCCGGTGCAAGTGTTAAGTGGTTCACGCTATATATATTCAGTGCAACATCACCTCAAACCAAGGAGCACACTTCGCCATCTCAGAGACCGTCATATGTCCCGGTGCAAGTGTTAAGTGGTTCACGCTATATATATTCAGTGCAACATTACCTCAAACCACGGAGCACATTTCACCATCTCAGAGACCGTCATATATCCCGGTGCAAGTGTTAAGTGGTTCACGCTATATATATTCAGTGCAACATCACCTCAAACCAAGGAGCACACTTCGCCATCTCAGAGACCGTCATATGTCCCGGTGCAAGTGTTAAGTGGTTCACGCTATATATATTCAGTGCAACATCACCTCAAACCACGGAGCACACTTCACTATCTCAGAGACCGTCATATGTCCCGGTGCAAGTGTTAAGTGGGTCACGCTATATATATTCAGTGCAACATCACCTCAAACCAAGGAGCACACTTCACCATTTCAGAGACCGTCATATGTCCCGGTGCAAGTGTTAAGTGGTTCACGCTATATATATTCAGTGCAACATCACCTCAAACCACGGAGCACACTTCGCCATCTCAGAGACCGTCATATGTCCCGGTGCAAGTGTTAAGTGATTCGCGCTATATATATATATTAATTCAGTGCAACATGACCTCAAACCACGGAGCACACTTCACCATCTCAGAGATCGTCATATGTCCCGGTGCAAGTGTTAAGTGGTTCACGCTATATATATTCAGTGCAACATCACCTCAAACCACGGAGCACACTTCACCATCTCAGAGACCGTCATATGTCCGGTGTAGTTTGTCGCTCGTCTGTCCGAATGTGGAAGAAAGGTCTGGCTTTTCTCGACGTTGATTCCAGACACGAAGCGCCCATACGGGTCACATCTCAATGGGCCGGGGGGGGGGGGGGGTGGGGAAGGAGGGGAACACTGTCTCCCATCCAATCCCCTAAGTGGCTACAAAACACAGGATTACAGCTGTATACGTCCGTCACGGACCGTTAGAAATCAATGGCTTCTTTCTGTAGGTTCTAGACAGAAGGGGCACAACGGTGATTGGGCACTTATGAAAGACACGGCTCTGTGATAACGTTACAAAACATTGTCACGGCTATTTGTGCACTTTTGAATTCAACTTTCGAAAAATGTTACCGCCTCTATGTGCGCACATATAAACTGGCGCACTGACTTGCATGCATCCAATAAAGTTAGAGCAACAGAGCATAAGTTGTTACATGACTAAATGTTTAAACTATAAGTGTCAGGTAAACATTTACGAATACTAAAAATATTTAGTTAGAATTCATTTTACTTTTCTCCCTTGAGCGATGCATGAACAAAGTTGAATTGACATATGGTGGAAGATAATACACAATGTGCCTATAAGTAGATCTTTAGCAAGGCTTTGAAAAGAGCTCAGTATGCCGTGGACAGCATTTAGAAAAGGAAAACACAACGTAGGAATGAGTAATTTTCATAATTACAGGCTCTTAAAGAAAACAGCTATTGTTTAACGAGGAGACGTATCGAAAGTGCATAACTTTATAAAAAAAGATGTGTTTATTACCACGTCTGATGAATTTCTAATATAAATGTATACTCCTGGTAGCGTCAAAATGCTAATTACGACTGCAGAATACTCTCTGTCCAAAGGCTCATTTCACCGAAAACGCCATTCATTACTCATAACTTCCGATTGCTCTTTAATAAACTCATAAACGGGAAGTAGGCATGGACGCAAGGAGACGGCGAATTGTTGACAGTAGTTTTGGAGATTATTATTTTTATTTCTTCTTTCACATAAGTTATAGTGACCAAAAAACTATCCAGTTTTCTAAATTATTATGCAGCATTCGCAGACTTGAGCAACTTTCAGTCCTGTCATGTTCAAAAATTGCACTTTTATCGTAGACATGGATATTTAAATAAAATATGGTAGGCCTATAAGGTTAGGTAAGCTCTAGCAGAAAATATAACTTATCAAAGCACCATGATTTTTACTAAACCAAAGTATATTTAATTACATTGCTGTTATCGACGTATGGAAAAACTTACGAAATATCATTCGTTTCTATTTCACAATCTGGGAATATCTAGTAGGGCCGCTCCCACTAATGATTCACTCCCAATTGCAGGAACACTATTTGATGTACACCAGACTCACGTAGTTCGGGGACTACTATAATGAAAGAATTCCTTCGTTTTCAACATTTCTAGGAGTAAACATGCTAGGTAAAACTATAATTCAAATGTGAACTTTGTACCGCGAGAGTACAATTATTTTCTCAGGTAAAAATATTTTTTATTAATTTTACCATCCGGGGTGATAATTTAATTCATTTAAAGGGTCCTAATAAATCAACAATAATGAAAAGGCCTAAAGCAAACATTACTTTGCTCTTCAATCACCTTAAATTAGTTAAATGGAAATTTCATTTTCTCTTGGAAAGTGACACGCAATAGTTTTTCGCTCTCGAAAAGTTTTAAGTGTACAAAAATACTTAATTTGCTTCAGTGAACAGAATGTGTTACTCGAGTTAAAAATTTTCTGTTTTGGTCCCCGGGTCTGTCAGGGATGTTTTTAGGTGCACTTTTGAGCTTCTAACTTAATATTGCGGGAGTTAAACGTGAAACGCTCCAATTTATATGAGTTAGGTACACACAGACCTGAAGGGGCTATACACAAAAAAAATTTTTTTGTAAATTTTGCTGAGAAATTTTGTACATTTACAAAAGTTTATAAAAATACAGTAATATCCTTTGTAACATTTTTCTTTGGCACGTTACAAAAGCTGTATTTGTAACACAACCTCGCTCTAGAAATTTTCTTGTACTTTTACAAGAAAAGTCATTAGAAACCCAGTTGCCAAGAAAGTCCTTTGTAAAACTACAAAGAATTTTCTTGTAAAATCTGCAAAGTATTTTTTATAATATTACAATTGGTAGCCTTGTATTACAACTGACATTATTGAGAAGTATAAGAAAAGTTACTTTTTCTTCTTCTAAAAATGTAATGTAAGGAATTAGTAACAGAGAACAGCTTAAAAATATATTCAAAATATAATTTGTAAAAATATTGTACCTCGCCAGCACGGAGACTGGAAGTCACGCCTCTTGTATTACAAACCCGCGCCTTTATCCACAAGACCAACTCGACTTACGGGATTAACGCTTATTTTTACTGTAAATATACGTCCAAGTACATACAAAATAATATTTAAATTGTACGGTTAAGAAGGATAGGTCCATTCATTTTTTTCTGAGATTTCAGTTGTTGAGTTACGAGATTTGGACGCCTCTGAACAACGGGTAATTAAGAGTCGATTTAAGTGTTATGTTTAGCTAGGAAACACTAATAGATAATTAATAATACGGTCACGCTTTATTGAAATTGTAGTTTTATTATAATTATTTGAGATGTTTTAAGTGTTTTAAGTAATTCAAACGTCTTTTTTCACCCATAGTTTTTGCACAAAAACATTATACGGTTCAACGTTGTTGAGTGTCCGCCATTTTGCTGAAGCTCGTGGATACTTTTTTTTTTTATTTTGTTTTATTGCATACGTAAGATTTTTTTCCAATACAGCTGTACAAAGATATTGGACAAGTCAAATTACAGTTAAAAAAGTTTATACGGCTCAATACAGTACTAACATTTCCTAAGGTCTATTACAAACACGGACCTTGTAATTTTACAAGAAAAATATTTATAGGCCTACTGTTCCAAGCATTTGTAAAATTACTAAGTATTTCTCAGTAAAAATTACAAAAAAATTGTATAAAGTGTAGCACAATTTTTATAGTAACCAACATTCACTTGAATTCCCGAAGTCAAAGTTACAAACTATTGCATTCTGTGATACTTATTCGACTTAAAATTAATCAATATGTTTACGAATGACCCACTGTTGAATAATAACCAATGAATTTGGTGAAAATGTTTTATTTTAACGTTTTTTTCGAGTGCGAAATACTGCATTGCTTTTTGATTTACTTTTAAAGCTCGGCATATAGGATCACGCTGTTTAGCGCATTATAGGTTGTAATGATAATTTGTTGATTTGCAGTGGCAGTAATTGTCATCCCAGCGCAAAGTTCAAAAACAATATAGGCCTATTATAAATTATTTAAGAAAATTTCTTTTGTGCAATAGTTTAATCTACCTGCAAATTAAGTCCTTCTTAAAAACAGTACATGCATAAATTACTTAACTCAATAAATTACAAACCGTAAGATTATTGTATTCTTGTCTGAGTTAACACACCATTATTGTGCCATCAAAAAAATTTTAAAGCGTTTAAATATTAGGTGTTTATGTGGTAAATTGCATGCATTGCAACCGATAGATTGCGGGTTAAAATCGTTATGGCGGTATTCATTTTTTAATACGATTCGAAATGTTTTTCGTCCTATTTTATTTTCTCATTGTACTTGTTTTAGAGAGCATTACAAAACAAATTCCTTTCCCACTCTTTGATCATGTAATATGATAAAATCAACTGAAGAAATTTCCTGCTTAATAAGTTCATTAATTTTATACCTTACCTCTAGACATTTTCATTACATAATGTATTCCCTTTTAATAAATTTCCCTGCTTAGTAAGCATTATATTTTCAGTCCTTTCAGAAGTGTCTCAACAGTATGTATGCATTACAAAAATTTTTGTATGCATTACAAAAATATTTACTTCAAATTTTAGGAAAAAAAGAACTTCTGTGCCGCTACAAAAAGAAAATGTTTTGGCAACTGGTTAAAAAGAATTGTTACAGTACAAAAAAGTTTAACAGTATAGAGTATCATAATACTCCTGTATCAAACAGCTTTTCATCATATTCTCTTGCCGTCTATGAGTCATCGCATCGATAGACAAAACACATTCACAACCCGGCCGCAAGGCCAAGATATTAAATAAAGCACTGGTAGGTACTCTCAAAGTACTTTTAAATCTCTTGCAGACGTTCCATGTCCTGGCTGTCAGACAGGGTACGCAAATCTAGTAGTCTTTTTAACATACTCTGACGTGTAAAGATTTGTTTCATTCCATTTTATGGCATTAAGCAAGGAAAACTGCAAAATGTCCTCCATGTAACTTACGTGAGTACAAAACTATTATAGCTAGTCATACGATGTTAGAGAGTTAAGAAAATAGAAAATAACACCAAATCAAGTACACATTTTTCCATTCTTGTCCAACTGTTTTGGTATTTGTAGTTTTGTACAAACGGTGGATGTTATAACATGTAACTCGATACCAAATTACATACTTCACTGAGGCAAAGCTTAATCAATCTGTAGATATTATTGCAAATGTAACAAAATGTTTGAAAATTTAGAAATGTAAACACTGATAATAAGTAATGAACCTCAACTCTAGGTAGGCGGAGAAAAAAGCTTGCATGCCTGCAGTGATTTGGTTTTCACAAACTGAGCTAATCTTTCAGTCGTGGTGACGTGATGCGGTAATTCAATTATAATGGACTTGTCGTAACATATATTTCTCAATACACGATGACGAAACGACTTCAACAGGCAATTGGAACGATATTCTTACAAAGATTTTTGGCATAGTTTCCGTTGATCAAATGCAATCTTTAATTTTTTACAAACACAGGTATGAGTTCACTTCGTTAATTCTTTACTGAAACGCTCATTATTATTTTTTAACCACAGATTATTAACATATCTCTTTCTTGTGTAAAATTTTCATAACTCGCTTTGAACATACTGCAGATATCCACGATATGCATATTCACCTTTGTGCAGTAGTCGGAAGAAATTATTTTCTACCCAGAGACTGGTTTGACCACGGACTAGTCATAGATTAATCTGATTTCTGGGTACCAGGGCCATAAAATTAAGTATTCATTTTTAAATTTTGTTGGTATTTTTCATTTAAACAAGTGAAGCGACGTAGCCATACGGAAGGCAATGGCATGTGTATAAAATACTTCGTTGCACATTCTTTCATAGTGTTACAAGAAAACTTAACAGCTTGAAAAGGCGACCTTCGAGTGGATTTGTAATCATCGCTGAAGTGAAAAATGTGCAACTCGATTGACCAGTGGATTAAACTTCAGAGCATTCTTGATTGTTGTGTTTCAGCCGTATCGCAGTCGAAGAGTGAATCGATGTTTCGACACATGTTTCATTGAAGGGGAACCCGTTTCTGCTACCAACAAGATGGTGTCTGTGATGCTGCGATACGACTGAAACCCAATATCTAAGCCATCGCAGTGCAGAGTGGACAGATTTGGGCGGATCTTAACATCGAGGTCTTGGGAGCCGATGCGAATGACGTGAGGTGAGTATGGAGCAACGCCGGAATGCAATGGCGGGGAAAACGGGAGATCCTCGAGAAAACCTGCCGACCAGTGGCATCGTCCGGTACTATTACCACATGCGAAAATCCTGGAGCGACCTCGCCGGGAATCGAACTCAGTTTTCCTAGATGGGAGGTGAGCAGTTTAACTGCTTCAACACCGCGGTACCTATTCTAGACATTGAAGATTTTGCTATACTGAAGTAAATGTGAACTTACTAGTGGCTGCATTCTGCGAATGCGAATCTGGTATCAACTATCGAAAATATATTATCCAGCACGTTTTGAACTGTCTCGAAGTCCTTCAGGAGAAGTCGAATAAGTCTTACGTGTACACAAGATAAGACACAAACCTACGTGTGTTTGACAGATACCTTGTTTCCAAATGAACACACAGTAAATGTAAAAATGTTGTACAGACGATTCTTTCGAAAGTAGTTGCGAACTTATTTGTAGACCTTCAGCAGAAATATTCTACGTTTACAACACGGAGATATATAAACATAAGAAATTTATTATATAACTCAATATAATTATTTTAATAAACATGAAGTCTATAGTACATATTAATTTAAATACATAGTACCTTTATTTTCACATAAATATGTAGTAAAATTTGCTGTTATATATAGTGTTTATAGAAATAATCTTGGCTACTAGTTAGCAAGAATTTTCTTTGCGACAATAGAAACACTTTCTAGAGTGCAAACATTTTCCAGGTATCAGCTCATTACCGCTAACTCTTGACAAGTATCAGCTCATTACCGCTAACTCTTGACAAGTATCAGCTCATTACCGCTAACTCTTGACAAGTGTCAGCTCATTACCGCTAACTCTTGACAAGTATCAGCTCATTACCGCTAACTCTTGACAAGTGTCAATAACCGCTAACTCTTGACAAGTATCAGCTCATTACCGCTAACTCTTGACAAGTATCAGCTCATTACCGCTAACTCTTGACAAGTGTCAGCTCATTACCGCTAACTCTTGACAAGTATCAGCTCATTACCGCTAACTCTTGACAAGTGTCAATAACCGCTAACTCTTGACAAGTGTCAAAAACCAAATTAGTTTTCGAGTTCATCAAAACAATTTTAAATACCAAATTCTCAGAAAGCATTTTGCAGCCGACACATTTTTTTTTCCCAGTTTATTACTTAATTAAATAATAACAAAAGTTAAGATTTTTGCAGTTACGTAGGTATATACACACGTTAATTTAATATTACTGTGCTCATATTTGTACTGTTTTGGTGAGAAATATTTTCGCCATTTATACAATTGCTAATGTTCTCACATAGTAATTCATGTTTGCGCCAGGAAAACGTTTGGAGAGATTTGATTTATGTGCAGTGAAACAGCAATATGAGATTTAACTCATCCTCCTATGAAAACTGTTAACCTAAGCCGGTAGTTATATAAGTGTGATAGGTTTTTAATATTTTATGCTAGTGGCTATGGTGGTAATATTTAATTTGAAGTTAATTATGAAGACAGAATACATATTTAATATAATTATTATTAGATACAATAAATATAAGCTATTGGCGAGGGAGGTGTTAATAAATTACAGTATACAGAATGTTCCGCGACTCAAGCGATAAACTTCGTGTAATACAGAGAGTTACATAATCGTCATATACACAAGTAGGCCATGTAGCTCCATTTCAGAGTTACAAGGACGTAAGTGCAATAAAAACACGAATTGGAATTACTTAATATCTTTAATACAATTGACTACATTCAATTTGAAAGTCCCAGACAAGCTGTTCAAAATGTGCCCGATTAGACCGTAAGCAGGTTGCGATACGTTGTATCCACGCTTGCAAGATAATTTCTGAGTTTATTAGTGGCGTCGACTGTTGCAACTGGTCTCGTATGTCTGCTGTAAACCCTTCTCTTAAGGCAGCCCCAGAAGAAAAATTCCAACGGAGAGAGGTCTGGAGAGCGCGCCGGCCATGAGACTGGCCCACCTCCTCCACTCCACCTGCGCGGATACTCGGCTGCTGCACCACTCCCATTTCCTTCACAGTATCCGTAAACAAACATCATGTCTACGTACTCTGCATGTGTAAACTGTCCTGACATTGTTCCACAACCACACGCTTCGACACACTAACAAGGCCACGGTGGCTGGGCGATTAGCACGCTCGCCTCCAACCAAAACGAACCGGAATCAATTCCCGGCCAGGTCACCGGATTTTCGTACGTGGGAATCGTGCCGGACGATGCCATTGGTCGGCGGATTTTTTCGGGGATCTCCCGTTTCCCCCGCCCCTTCATTCCGGCGCCGTTCTATATTCACTTCAATCACCCTCATCGGCTCTGAAGACCTTGATGTTAAGAGCCACCCAAATCTCTGCACTCACTCACTCGACACACTAACAAAGACTGGCCACGCCAGCCACACTAGCAGTGTCTGCTTACGGTCAGATTGGGCACATTTTAAACAGCTCGTGTGGCGCTTAATAACATGGAAGTAGTCAATTGCATTTAAGATACTCAGTTTATTCCATATAAGTCCCTGTAACTATGAAATGGGACAGCACAGCCTACTTGAGTATGCAGGAAATGTTTTTGTTGCCAATGATCTGTATAACTCGCTGACGAAGTTTGTCGGTTGAGTCGCGGAATATCCTTTATGCCCAACCTGAATGATACAGTCACCGGAAGCTGAGTGTTGTGTCGGAAGTCGACGAGCGACACTCCAAGGTGCATCTTGATGTCATCATCTCGGCGTGGGTCCTCTTATTACAGGCTGATCCCGTACAAAGTGTTGCCGAGTATTATATAGTGTCTGTTGGAGTAATTGTCCCAAATACCGTGCCGTCGAGAGGGCCGCTTTGCTGATATGTTTAGTGAACTATTATTGTTGTGCTGTGTTTTGGATTCCTCCCCTGACCCGGATACCGAAGCGTCACTGCAGGAGTTGGGCTTGTCCGCAGTAGGCTATACACGAATACCCAGTAGTTCTGCAGTAGGAGAATGGGATTCTTGTCCCTATCGCAAACGTCGTCGATGTAGCCGAAAATCATTCCCCCTCCCCACCTCACAAAACATACACGTGGTCCCCAATAAGAGCAGACCGCCTTGCTTAATCCACGGCATTTGAGGTACGCCGCAAGCATTGACTATCTTCCGCGGAGGCGATACATTGCAGCCTTCTGAGTACATACTGGCGAACCAACCAATAGTATGTTAGCCCAGTCCTAACATGGGAAACGGTCGGCTAGGCTAACATTATATTTGTACAGGATGTCTACGAAATACGCGAGCACGAGCATAGCCCTAAGAATTATAGTCCTTGACAGAGAATTAAATTAAATCTTTCTCACAAATAAATGTTTAACGATATTTTACCTATTTAGTGTAGTGACTCAGCATAGTGAATGGAGGATTTATTAATCTCTGTGATACTCTAATGACATCAATAGGCTATTTATGGTAAACGGAGCACTTTTCAAAGCCGTGATTAAGATCTACTTGTTTACACTTTGTGTATTCTTCCACCATACGTATAATCAGCATCCGCATTGGTCTGATCACTTCATTCATACGTCTGTCAAGAGAACCTGTAAAATTATTAGACATTTTTACACGGATATGCATTAAAAAACAGAAAGCAAAAGTATTCATTTTCGTATTAACGCAACTTTAATTTAATGTTGAAATTTAAACAAGGAACTATTTTCCCTCCGTCTTTGCCAACTTGACAGGGCGCGCGCGCACGCACACACTTACACACAGTGTGCCCGTCAAGATGTATGCAGGTAGGAACAGTGACTTATTTTCAAAGGTTGATCTCAAAAGTGCTTAGTTTATCGTGAACAGCAGTGTTTCAAGAGTGGCTCTGTCACTTCAGCTCCCGGGATTCAAATTTCGTTAGATGTTTAAATTTTTTTTGGGGGGGGGGGGGGGTGTAACATTAGTATTTTCTTTTTTATTTTGAAATGATTGACGAGGTCCTCCTTCATTCACTTACCTCACTCACTCCAGTCTGTGCTGTCTACCAAATTATATTGATTGGATATAATCCATCCCCCAGAGATACCCACGTGTGCCAGTTAAGGATCCTTAGGGTGGAAATACATAACTGGAATTATCATAGCCGTATTCACTCTAGTTACTTGACTAGCATATTTAACTCTTTCGTCCATATGTTATTGTAAACGTAGACTAATGTACGTCTTCTGCTAACGTCCCTGAACTTTGATCTCAAACTGTCATCAAAACGGTTTCTTTGACACACTGACTTGTGGAAAAAATGGCGTATTTTTTTGCTTGATTAAATAACTAAGCCAATATAACAACTGGAGAACAGAATACAAAAAAAAAATTTAATACTTCAATTGGATAGGAAATTTTCGATATTATTTACTTCGTCACATCTGAAAATTACGCCAGGACTAGGTATTTAATAAAAAAAATTACTAATTCACCAAAACCAAGTTAATTTCCTATAATGCATTATAAGCAAAACTTTATAGTAAATGCACTATACGTGTCTTTTTTTTCTTGGTTAACGTACGTTCTCATGCATACGTCGCTTACCTGCGTAAAATTGATGGTGAAACATACGAACATGTCTGAAGTTCCAAGATCCGGAAGGGAACTATTCGTTTATAAGACGTGACACACTTACGAAATATAAAATTACGGAGCACGAATGTCTGGTGAGGCTGCTGCCAGATGTAATGCTCGGGATTGCTCAGGAGGGAACGTGAATTCATAACTACGTAGGTGATGTCGTAGCAACAAAATAGGAAAATCTCTAATTAAGATTTGCAGACGAAACGAGCAAGCCAGTCTCTCACAAAATTTCCTTTTTTTTTTCCTTCTACGTTACACTTTGCAATTAAATCTTGTACATTCACCGTTAGCTTTGCAGAAGTATTTCGACGTAGTTGAATAGCTGAATATGAATCTAAAGCGTACTAACTTAGTGAATAACAAAATAATAATTTTGCACGTAATTTAACGTCAGAAAATCAGCCGCTAAAATGTTATATTTAATCAGTCTTCCAGCTAAATTATACACCTTAAAATTGTTTTTCTACTTGCACAAGAAAAATTGTTGGACACCCAGCTACCAAGCAAATCCTTTGTAAAACTGCAAACAGTTTTCTTGTTAAAATCTGCAAAACATATATTTGTAATATTACAAATGATAGCGTTGTATTAAAACCTACATTATTGACATGCGTAAAAAAATTATGTTTGTTCTTCTATAATACAAATGTGATGAATTTATAACAATATAACTTAAAAAAATTCTAGATATAATTTAACCCTTGTACCATTAGCCCACGCCCTTAACGGGAGCATATAGCTGCGGGTTCAAGGTCAGGAATCGAAAGAGCGATACGGGCGACAATTACACGCACGCCTTGTGTCTCATCGCCCCTACGCGCAATGCGTGCAGTGTTTCCGTCGTGACGCTGTATCGTGCAAATTAGATCTGTAACATACGGGTATTATTACACGTGATCAAAGCCTACAGATTAAACCACGTCCGTATCTTTGTACTTTTGTCTTGCCGCTTCAGGAAACTGCATAGGTAAGTTTTAAAAATGCGATATTTGACCATTTTCACGAATTTTTTCTCCAATACTACACTTAATACGACGAAAGTAAAAAAACTGGACCACAGATAATTGTTTTTTATCTTTTCTGGCAATAAGTCGTATTTCCAGAACTTTTATTTACCGCGATACCCGTTTACGCGCAAACAACGATTTCACAGAAAACATTTCAGTACATAGGACTCTTAACCACAAGACCAACTCATGACTTACGAATGCAACACTTATTTTTATAACAAATATAGCTGCAAGTAACTACAAAATACAGCGCGCAAAAATGTTTTTCATAGCCAGTGATTATTTTGCACGTTGTCACAGATCATGTTTTGTTTCTCGTATTCTTTAGTTTGTCTCAAGTCGGGAGTGATATTCTATGTACAGATAGAGTGTATTTTCATCCCAGTCATCCTCTTTAGTCGTAACCAACACCGTATTTCGCAAATTCCTCTTGTGCAAAACTTTTATTTGAGCGCTGTATTAAGGAGGTTATTTTATTACGATGAACATATTTATTTAATTTTAAGAGTTCAGTTTTTGAGATGACGGAGTTGGATGGCTCTAAACAATGAGGCCTTGAGAGCTGATTGAAGATTCTGTGTATAGGCCCCATTCACGACTGGAACAGACTTTCTCGGAATCTTTCCTACTCCCATTTTTAAGCAATAGATTAAAAAAAATACGTCAAAACATTCAATCAATATTCTTTCTCCGAACTGCCAAACTAACTGTACTCGCGCCATACACTGCTTGTAGTGACGATGCATGCAGCTGGCGGATAAGGTGTTGTTCTAAAGTCTGTTCCAGTCGTGAACCGACCATAGCTAGGAAACATGATCAGTTAATGAGTAATACGATCACGTCTCTTATTGAAATGTTTGTTTTATTGCGATAGTCTGAGCTGTTTTAAGTGTTTTACGTTATTCAAACTTTAAATGATCCTTTTTTTGTACGCCACATCATCACCCATAGTTTTTGCACAAACATATATATATGTGCTGTTGAATGTCCGCCATTTTGCTGAAGCTTATGGGTACGCATCACTATAGTACAAACATTTCTTGAGTTCTGTTACAATCTCGGCGCTTGTAGTATTACAAATAAGTTGTTTCACAAGAAACATAATTTGTACTGTTACAAGCATTTGTAAAATTACAAAGAATTTCGCAGTAAAAATTTTAATTTATTTTTACAGTGTATATACTTCAACCAATTATAACTTGTTTTTGTACGTAGTGGGTTTAAATGTAAGTTCTCTAGTTAAATATAATATCTGTCACTCGCTGAAGATTATATTCATCGCCAAGGTTTGTCAAACCAGCCATTTTGTTTATGAATTAATTTTTCTTGTGCGGGATGCAATGTATTTGTAGGCTAACCATTATTTGAAAGTCTTAAGTTATTTACAGAAATTTTTATATAATAGTAATTACGAAATTACCTGCACACGAACGGTGGCTCTCAGGTCAAATTGAAAAACATTGACTACATACGCATGCGTATATTTAAACCAGTTCTGTTCACTATCTAAACCACTTGCCAGGCATCGGTTCGGATTAACCAACCCTTCAGTATTTTTAGATAAACGTCGCTGACAACGTGATCTAAAAAACAATCGCAAGAATAAAGTTTGACGCTCAGACCAGAACGTCTCATTCCTCAGTACGAGAAATTCTCGGGATTTTATTGCAACTCCGGAGAGGAAGAGAAAGGGAAACAAAGCCCGAAGGACTATAAAACAAGTGAAAGAAGGTGGCCAGGAAAATGTGATTCCATTGGAACTCGTGTAGATTGTTTGCCTTCTCTCGACCGTATTGGTGAAGCCAGACAATGCACCCGAGGTGTAAATTCGTGTTCTTTGAAGTTGAAAAGATCCCAGATTGCTATCGGGTACGTATTCCTATGTTTTGGCGAGCTCTCTTTTGCAAAGAAAAAGAGAGTTCACACAGGTTCACCGTTATTTCACAATTCTTGTGTATTTAAGAAATGTCTCCACAACAGACCGCTTGCGTCCTGGTAGATATTTAGCTTTAGGGCACTATATAAATCACTCTATGGATGTTCCCACTTTTTATAACTCGCTCACTTTGTGTTGTATTTAAAGGTACGTTTTCACTATCAAGTCTCAGTCAGTGTTCCACTTTAAATACATTCTGTAATATTTAATAACAAACCAGTGTTTCAGCTCCGCCTTGAAGGGTGCATGCCACCCTGAAGATGCACCGTCGACCGTATGTTGCATGCATATTTCGGACTTAATTTTTCATAAGGAAAACGCAGACGATGTTTGTTCGTGTTTCTCGGACCCATCCTGAATATTTTGTGAGCATTAAGTATTTTCACATGACGAAATACTGCGTTTGCCATTATATGTATTCTTTCTATTTTACAATTTCTCAAAAGTAACTGGGCTAAACCAGGTTCGTTAAAGTAGATATATAATGCGGTTCCTAGTACACCCCTTGTTTTTAATTGAAAATAAGGTCAAAAGCAAACAAATTTAAGCCAAAATCAAGCAATTTTCTGAGCTGCTAGAAGCAGCAATTCCAGGTCCTCAAAATGCAAGCAAATTAAACCAAAATCATGCAAAAACAAGCAAAAATGTTCAAAATTATGTAAAAATCGAGTAAATTTCAACTTTTCAAGTAATTTTCATGTTTTCTAGAAACGAAAAAATAAATTTTTTCTTTGTAAATTTTTATCTTATAAATAGTCGTATTAGAAAAAATTTAAATGAAAATCATTGCGAATTGCAGATAGCGATTCTGATTACGAACCTGATTACGAGAGATTTTCAGAATTGTATGTAGATTACTATTCTGATCCTGATTACGAAGCTGGTTACGAAGCTTTATTCAATGTGGCCGATTATGATTATTATTCGTTTTGTTTAGTTTTTTTTGTGTCGTTCTGTCTAAAAACAGACAGGAAATTAGTATTACCTCATACCAATTGTTTAGGTATTTTTGAATAAGTTTAAGCTAAATAAAATACATCTATATTTTTATGTCTTCCTCTAGTAAAATTATCGCGAATGTCCTGATTTTCTAAAATAACACCGTCAAATATAACTAGAGAGCCATCTTCAGATTCGTCTAAAGAAGGCATTTTCATAGTAGTATTAAACAAGTATGTCATTTTTTCTTTAATTTTTAGGATTTTGGATGCCCCATCAATATCACTTTGTAACTGACTATACTTGGGCTGGTTTAAACTTTTTGAGCAAACATACAGTTTACTAAAATTTATCCACCCTAGCTTAAGAATAAAATTAATCATTAAAATTTGTTTTTCCACCATTGCTTGGCCCGGCTATTATTGCTGTAATGTTATCAAGTAATAGTTCTCCATTCTTTTTAATTTCAGATAGTTCTTGGGAAATTAAGATGACAACACCCCAATCAACTTTGGGCTGGCTGCTTTAGCTGTCGCTTTGCCATTTAAATAAGATAATTTTTTATATAAACAGATAATAACATATTCAAGTTAACTGTTAACAGCTCTGTTCTAAAGAAGAAGCTTCATTATGATATTGTTGATAATGAAAAATCTATTGCATTGGTCAGTTATTTTACAAAATTTTTAGCACCTAATATATACAATAATACTAAAACAACAATATTTATTCATTAAAAGAAACTATAAATTTGATTGGTCCATTTTAATCAAATAACATTGAATTAACAGTGGATAATGAAAAAAAAATAGAATATCTATCAAATCTAAGTACGATATTAAATTTGACGGCCGACTATCTGATATTCTTGGTTTTGAAAGAAAAAAAATACAAATTTTCTGTTTGCACTAAATTGTCTAATTTAAATCCATTCAAAACAATAAATGCCCCTTTAATTTGGCTTATGGTTTGTTTATCAAATATGACGAATCTAACCATTTAGAAACAGATATAATAGCCCGTTTTCCACCAAAATTAGCGTACAGGTTTAGAGATCATATTTGTTATGAGCCCGCATATCCAGTTTTCCATCAAATTAACAACGAATGATTGAATCATATTATTTTGGAAATTAGAGACGAAAATGGTAAATTAATTGATTTCGATGGTGCTGATATCGATATTGTTTTAGAAACTAAAGATGTTTAATATAGAATTATACATTTTGATAACCTTATGGCAATGTATCTATTTTATTTTCTTGTATAATATGTTTGCCATCATAAGGGCTGAAAGCTATTTTATTAACTTATGCTTTTCACTTCTTATTAAATTCATTGTTTTATATTGTATTTTTTCATTAAACAAGCAATTCTTATAGTCAAATGAGATTCACTTGTTAACAACACATTTTTTCATAGCTTTCG
Organism: Dryococelus australis; assembly: GCA_029891345.1. NCBI lineage: Eukaryota > Metazoa > Arthropoda > Insecta > Phasmatodea > Phasmatidae > Dryococelus > Dryococelus australis. The sequence continues at coordinate 366,980 of CM057007.1, read as the reverse complement.
ATTTTTTGTTTTCTTTATCGTCAACTCTATGTGCATACATTTCTGCTCATATACCAACTAATTCTTTCATTAGTTTACCATTACATTCGTCTTTCATTTTGCCTAAAACTTTCATATTGATTTGCGACATGTTATAAATGTTGTCAGTTGGATAGTAACTTGTGTCAAATTTATCTACCATTGTCTTCATATCTTTGTAAAAATCCTCTGTTTTCATGTTATAAGTGTACGAATCTGTATCTTCATAACATAATTCAATTGTATCCCCTTATTTTGGTTTCATGGCATAAATTGACTTATTAAATTTTATACATGTTTTATTTGTATGGCTGCAAGGTTTTCATTAAGTAAATTGCTTTTCACAAAATTTGGTTTAGCTATTAATATTTCGCATTTTTCTTCATTTACTATTAGTTTTATATCCATTCTGTTTCATGTACTTTCCATAGTTTTGCGAACACAGAATTATCATCAACTTATAAAAATATTTTTCAAAGTTATTTCTAGCATTAGTTCTTATTGCTATATTTAAATCTGTATATTTCTTGAACTAATCAATCTGATTAAACTTTAATATTCTACGTATTTTAGTAAATTTTAATCCTTTCTTTAGTCATTGCCTCAAATTACGACAGTGTATTACATACTTCTCTTTTTTATATAATGTTGTTAATAATTTACATTGTTTTGTTTTTGGAACTACCTTAGTTTCTGGGCAAAATGGTGGATCTTTATGTAATTAATGTAGTTTCTTTGGATATTTCAAATTAACTTCTAATGTATAACCATAATTAGAATAATTGTCGAAATTTAATATATGTTCATTGTAAAAATCAACTGCTGTATAATTCTCCCATTCGAAACCACCATGCGGTATTTATTGTGATATTTCCCAGCCATATAAATTATCAGCATCGATATATGTTAAATAGTTGGACTCTTGTTCAGAGTTAAAAGCTTCTAAATATTTATTAATTGGTTTAAAATATTGTTTACAGCATTGCGATATTCCACCTCTAATTCCTTTTTCTATCATTAAAATCATATCATAATTATGTACTGAATCCCATAGTTGTTTAGTCATTTTAAACATTGCATCCCAGGATAATACTGGCGCTGACAAATACCACGACGGATCTAAATCGTATGCATTTATACATTCTATTACTCTAGTTTTCAAATATATCTGCTAAGAGTAATACATCACTTTTTAAATATAAATCGTGATATTCACCAAGATTCTTAATATTAAAATGATCCTACACAAGTTTTGCATGCTCATAATCATCATCAGTTATGCCAGATTCATTTAATTTATTATAAAATTCACTTTTTGGTAGAAGATTGGTTTCGTTAATTTTTTTTTTTAACTGTCCATATAATCGCATAGAAAAGCACCCTTTCTCATGACTAAATCTACTTTATCTTTAGGAAAATGTTTTTGTGTATGTTTAATTTTATCTTTACTTAAATACTATGATAATTTAGCTAAACGGCTGCCCATAAATTTAAATGCATCTATAAATTTTATTTTTAAATTATCTGTTTCTTTCCCAGAAGTAATAAACTCTTCTTCATTACTCGCAAGTAAATATATATATATACATATATTTTCATAATAGCCTAACTCTTTAATAAATAAATGTGCATCTTATCCAGCTAAATTATGAAAATATATTGTTACAAAGTAAGCAAATTTTAATTATAGATTACAATTATTACATACAGAATTAATGAATTTTCCAATTATGTGATCATGATGGCGTACTTTTTTATTCTCTTCTGTATATACATTCGCATAGATTACATTTTTTTATTTACTATATAACAATTTTTTTCTTTTGTTAGTGAATGCATTGGTTCAATTTGTGAATATATTTCACCAATTTATTCTACTTCTCTTTTAATTGATTGTATAAAAATCTTATGAGCATTTGGACCACGATAAACTTCTAGTTGTTTATAATGACCATAAGCAAATACAATACATAATTGAAAAAAAACAGATGCCTCGTGTAACTGATATTTCATTGTGTATGATTCGTCGTTTAGCTTTAATTCAATGTTATTTATTTGTTCATTAGTAAGATTATATCTTTCTTTAAGTACCTCCTTATAAAGGTCATTATCAATATCATCTTCGGTCAAAACTGAGTATATTTTTATAAGGTAAAATTTACTTAATTCTCTTTGGTTTGGCTTAACTGTTGATATTTTCTTCAATATTGATTCAAAATCGGCATATATTGCGAGCAGAACCTTCATTGCATGTTTATAATTTTTGAAAAATATTTTCTCTCATTTCGAAGGTATATTGACTCTTAGTGCTTCACTTTGAGAGCAGTCTTCTGTGTGTTTACTTGATAATAAAGAAATCTAAGCCATATATCACATATGCATTTATTACTTTTATGATTATATTTTTGTGCTGAAAGCAGTTTAGATAAATATTTTATCCAAAAATAATGCGAATGTTGAGCAGCACTTTATGATCAATAAAATAAGTAAATTTATGTGCTTATCCTTTATTTCTTTTTGTAAGCTTAAGTGGATAAACTATGGAGTAGTTACCTTCAATACAGTACACATTTATAGATACATCAATTTGCTGTTCAATTTTTGATATATCGTTAATTATAATATGATATTCATATTTATCTATTATTTTGTCAACATTAAAGCCTGCATTTTTACATTTTGTTATTCTCTGTGGATTTTTTTCTGCTGGAAACAATGAGGACTTTATTGCCCAAAGGAAGCATTTTTGATTATCATTTTTCACATTTATGCATGCTTTCTTATTATTAATAACTTCTGGTAACCCTATATAATAATAAATATATATAATCATTTAACATCCATTAAAAACCGAAATTGACTTAGTTGGACAAGGAATCGAACAAATGCCTTCTCGAACGCAAGTTGAGTTCGCTATCACTACCACAACTTACTCAAAGCTGAAGAAACTTTCAGTTGAGAACAGACATAATGCAAATATAACAATAGCCGATCACGCCAACTCTTAAACACTACACATTGAGGAAACTTTCAGTTGAGAACAGACATAATGCAAATATAACAATAGCCGATCACGCCAACTCTTAAACACTTTACATCGAGGAAACTTTCAGTTGAGAACAGACATAATGCAAATATAACAATAGCCGATCACGCCAACTCTTAAACAACTACAAATGAGGAAACTTTCAGTTGAGAACAGACATAATGCAAATATAACAATAGCCGATCACGCCAACTCTTAAACACTACACATCGAGAAACTTTCAGTTGAGAACAGACATAATGCAAATATAACAATAGCCGATCACGCCAACTCTTAAACACTACACATCGAGGAAACTTTCAGTTGAGAACAGACATAATGCAAATATAACAATAGCCGATCACGCCAACTCTTAAACACTACACATCGAGGAAACTTTCAGTTGAGAACAGACATAATGCAAATATAACAATAGCCGATCACGCCAACTCTTAAACACTACACATCGAGGAAACTTTCAGTTGAGAACAGACATAATGCAAATATAACAATAGCCGATCACGCCAACTCTTAAACACTACACATCGAGGAAACTTTCAGTTGAGAACAGACATAATGCAAATATAACAATAGCCGATCACGCCAACTCTTAAACACTTTACATAGAGGAAACTTTCAGTTGAGAACAGACATAATGCAAATATAACAATAGCCGATCACGCCAACTCTTAAACACTTTACATAGAGGAAACTTCAGTTGAGAACAGACATAATGCAAATATAACAATAGCCGATCACGCCAACTCTTAAACACTACACATCGAGGAAACTTTCAGTTGAGAACAGACATAATGCAAATATAACAATAGCCGATCACGCCAACTCTTAAACACTAACATGAGGAAACTTTCAGTTGAGAACAGACATAATGCAAATATAACAATAGCCGATCACGCCAACTCTTAAACACTACACATCGAGGAAACTTTCAGTTGAGAACAGACATAATGCAAATATAACAATAGCCGATCACGCCAACTCTTAAACACTTACACATAGAGGAAACTTTCAGTTGAGAACAGACATAATGCAAATATAACAATAGCCGATCACGCCAACTCTTAAACACTACACATCGAGGAAACTTTCAGTTGGCAACTTAAACACTACCATGAGAAATTTCAGTTGAGAACAGCAATCAAATATAACATAGCCGATCACCCAACTTTAAACACAACATAGGAAACTTTATTAAACAGACATAATTAAATATAACATCGAAGCAACTCTTAAACACAATAGGAATAGTTGAAACAGACATAATCAAAATAACAATAGCCGATCAGCAATTAAACATAAACATGAGGAACTCATTAAACAACATAATGAAATTCATGGATACCAATCATAAACATACACACGAAAACTTTCATAAACAGAAATAATGCAATTAACAATAGAATACAACTACACCAAAAAACTTCATGAGAAAACATAATGCAAAAAACATAGCAAATACAATCTACACCAATAAAACTTCAGTGAGAAACATTCAATTAACAGATAGCAACTTAAACATACACGAGCAATTTCTTAAAACAGAGAAATTTCATTAACAAACATAGCAATTAAACATACATAGAATTACTCAATTGAGAAAGTTTATGAAAAACATAGCAATAACAACCTAACCACCTAAAACTACATTGAGGAAACTTAATGAAAAAAAATGCATACAGCCAACCTCTTAAACACTTTACATGGGAAACTTTCATTGAGAAAACATAATGCAAATATAACAATGCCGATCACGCCAACTCTTAAACACTACACATCGGGAAACTTTCATTGAGAACAACATAAGCAAATATAAAATAGCGATCACGCCAACTCTTAAACACTACACATGAGGAAATTTCAGTTGAGAAAGACATAATGCAAAATAACAATAGCCGATCACGCCAACTCTTAAAACTACACATCGAGGAAACTTTCAGTTGAGAACAGACATAATGCAAATATAACAATAGCCGATCACGCCAACTCTTAAACACTACATGAGGAAACTTTCAGTGAAACAGACATTACAAATAACAATAGCCGATCACGCCAACTTTAAACATACCATAAGGAACTTTCATTGAGAACAACTAATGCAAATATAACAATAGCCGATCACGCAACTCTTAAACACTAACATCAGGAAACTTTCAGTTGAGAACAGACATAATGCAAATATACAATAGCGATCACGCCAACTCTTAAACACTACACATCGGAAACTTTCAGTTGGAAACAGACATAATGCAAAATAACAATACCGATCACCCCAAACTCTTAAACACTACACATCGAGGAAACTTCAGTTGAGAACAGACAAATGCAAATATAACAAAGCGATCACCCAACTCTTAAACACTACACATTAGGAAACTTTCAGTTGAGAAATAATGAAACAAATAATGACAATAAACCAACTTTAAACACTTAAACAACATTGAATTAGAAAGACATAAGCAAATTAAAAAGCCATACGCCAACTCTAAACTTTAACATAGAAAATTTCAGTTGAGAACAGACATAATGCAAATATAACAATAGCCGATCACGCCACTTAAACACTTACATGAGGAAATTCAGTTGAGAAAGACAAATGCAAATATAACAATAGCCGATCACCCAACTCTTAAACATCACACGAGGAAACTTTCAGTTGAGAACAGAATATGCAAATATAACAATAGCCGATCACGCCAACCTTAAACACTACACATCGAGGAAACTTTCAGTTGAGAACAGACATAATGCAAATATAACAAAGCCGATCACGCCAACTCTTAAACACTCACATCAGAGGAAACTTTCAGTTGAGAACAGACAGTAATGCAAAATAAAATAAGCCGAACACGCAACTCACTAAACTCTTAAACACAATCGAGGAAACTTTCAGAAGAACAGCATAATGCAAATAAAAAAGCCGATCACGCCAACTTTAAACATTTACATAGAGGAAAACTTTCAGTTGAGAACAGACATAATGCAAAATAACAATAGCCGATCACGCCAACTCTTAAACATACACATACGAGGAAACTTTCAGTTAGAACAGACATAATGCAAAATATAACAAATAGTCGATCACGCCAACTCTTAAACACTACACATGAGGAAATTTCAGTTGAGAACAGAAATTCATAAATATAACAATAGCCGATCAAACTCTTAAACACTAACACATCGAGGAAACTTTCAGTTGAGAACAGACATAATGCAAAATAACAATAGCCGATCACGCCAACTCTTAAACACTACACATCGAGGAAACTTTCAGTTGAGAACAGACATAATGCAAAATAACAATAGCCATCACGCCAACTCTTAAACACTAAATAGGAAATTCAAGGAAAACATCAATAGAAATACAAACCATAACAACAATAGAACTCCACTTGAAAACTTACATGAGAAACTATAACAGACATATGCAAATACAGAGTAGCCAACTCTTAAACACTACACGAAGAAACTTTCAGTTGAGAACAGAATAATGCAAATATAACAATAGCCATCAGCCAACTTAAACACTAACATAGGAAACTTCAGTTGAGAAAGACAATGCAAAATAACAATAGTCCGATCACGCCAACTCTTAACACACACATTGAGGAAAGTTTCATGAGAACAGACATAATAAATAATACAATACAATACCGATCACGCAACTCTTAAACACTACACATCGAGGAAATCGTGAGAACAGAATAATAAATATAACAATAGCCGATCACGCCAATCTTAATAAAACTTTCTAGGAAAACTTTCAGTTGAGAAAATGCAAATATAACAATAGCCGATCACGCCAACTCTTAAAACTTTAAACGAGGAAACTTTCATTAGAACAGACATAACAAAATAACAATAGCCGACACCCAACTTAAACACTACAATCAGGAAACTTTCAGTTGAGAAAGACATAATAAATATAAAATAGCCGATCACGCCAACTCTTAAACACTCACATCGAGGAAACTTTCAGTTGGAACAGACAAATGCAAATATAACAATAGCCGATACGCCAACTCTTAAACACTACACATGAGGAAACTTTCAGTTGAGAAAGACATAATGCAATATACAATAGCCGATCACCCAACTCTTAAACAACACATCGAGGAAACTTTCAGTTGAGAACAGACATAATGCAATATAACAATACCATCACCCAACTCTTAAACCTACAACGAGGAAACTTTCAGTGGAACAGAATAATGCAAATATAACAATAGCCGATCACGCCAACCTTAAACACTACAATCGAGGAAACTTTCAGTTGAGAACAGACATAATGCAAAATAACAATAGCCGATCACGCCAACTCTTAAAACAACATGAGGAAATTTCAGTTGAAACAACATAATCAATATAACAATAGCCGATCACGCCAACTTAAACACTACACATGAGGAAACTTCAGTTGAGAACAGACATATGCAATATAACATATAGCAACGCCAATCTTAAACACTAACATGAGGAAATTTCAGTGAGAACAACATTAATGAAAAACAATAGATCACACAACATCAAATCTACACATAGGAAGATCTTGAACAACATAATGCAAATATAAACATACGATCACCCAATCTAAACTTAAACGAAAACTTTCGGGAATCATGAACAGAATAATGAAAATAAAATGCCGATCACGCCACTCAAACTTTACATAGGAGGAAACTTTCAGTTAGAACAAAAATAAATATAACAATAGCACCGCCAACCTAACACCACTTAAAACTTTCATTGAGAAACTTTAGTAGAAAATAACAATAGCATAGCCAACGCAAACTCTAAAATTTCATATGAGGAAACTTTCAAAATAACAATGCATACAACATTAAACCTCACCAGGAAACTTTATAACACACAAGAAATTATAAACGACATAGCAAATTACAATCAATCGAACATCACTTAAAAACACTTCAAAAAACTATGTTAGAACAACTAATGCAAATTACAAACCATCACCAACTTAAAACTACATAGAAAACTTTCAATTGAGACGCAACTCATTAAACATACATCACGCAAATTTTAAACACACATCGAGGAAAACTAACATGAGAACACTAATTAAAAGCAAATAACAAAATCAACAGCATCTTAAACAACACATCGAGGAAACTCAGTTGAAACAAACTAATAAAATAACAATAGCCGATCACGCAACTTTAAACACTACACACAGGAAACTTTCATTAGACAAAGCAAATTCAAATAAACAATAAACAACGCAACTCTAACACTAAACAACGAGGAAACTTTCGTTAGAAGAAAATTAAAAAATGCAATATAACAATAGAATCACTTCAAGTAAAACTTTAAAGAAACTTTCATTGAGAAACGAATAATGCAAATATAAAAAGCCGATCACGCAACTCTTAAACACTTACATGAGGAAACTTTCAGTAGAACAACAAGCAAAAATAGAAACTTAAATACACATCAGCAAACTTCATTAAACACTCACATAGAAACTACATTGAGAAAACTCAATGCAAAATAACAATAGCGATACCCAACCTAAACATATAAGAAACTTTCAGTTGAGAACAGACATAATCAAATTAAACAAAAGCCGATCACGCCAATCTAAACAACATCGAGGAAATTCAGTTGAGAAAGACAAATGCAAATAAACATAGCAACCATTAAACACTAACATAAGGAACTTTACAGTGAGCAACTTAATGCAAATATAACAATAGCAATCATCAATCTAAACAATCACATAGGAAACTTTCAGTTAGAACAACATAATGAAAAAAGTCGAACGCCAACTCTTAAACACACACATCAGGAAACACTTTCTTGAGAACTGACAAATGAAATATAACAATAGCGATCCGCCAACTCTTAAACACTAACATCCCAACTCTTAAACACTACATGAGGAAACTTTCAGTTGAGAACAGACATAATGCAAATATAACATAGGATCACGCCAACTCTTAAACATACACATCGAGGAAACTTTCAGTTGAGAACAGACATAATGCAAATATAACAATAGCCGATCACGCCAACTCTTAAACACTACACATCGAGGAAACTTTCAGTGAGAACAGAATAATGCAAATATAACAATAGCCGATCACGCCAATCTTAAACACTACACATGAGGAAACTTTCAGTTGAGAACAGAATAATGCAAATAAACAATAGCCGATCACGCCAACTCTTAAACACTTTACATGAGGAAACTTTCAGTTGAGAACAGACATAATGCAAATATACAATAGCCGATCACGCAACTCTTAACACTCATGAGGAAACTTCAGTTGAGAACAGACATAATGCAAATATAACAATAGCCGATCACGCCAACTCTTAAACACTTACATCGAGGAAACTTTCAGTTGAGAACAGACATATGCAAATATAACAATAGCCGATCACGCCAACTCTTAAACACTCACATCGAGGAAACTTCAGTTGAGAACAGACATAATGCAAATATAACAATAGCGATCACGCCAACTCTAAACACTAACATCGAGGAAACTTTCAGTTGGAACAGACATAATGCAAATATAAAAATAGCCGATCACGCCAACTCTTAAACACTACACATCGAGGAAATTTCAGTTGAGAACAGACATAATGCAAATATAACATAGCCGATCACGCCAACTCTTAAACACTACACATCGAGGAAACTTTCAGTTGAGAACAGACATAATGCAAATATAACAATAGCGATCACGCCAACTCTAAACACTACACTCGAGAAATTTCAGTTGAGAACAGACATAATGCAAATATAACAATAGCGATCACCCCAACTCTTAAACACACACATGAGGAAACTTTCAGTTGAGAACAGACATATGCAAATATAACAATAGCGATCACGCCAACTCTTAAACACTACATAGAGGAAACTTTCAGTTGAGAACAGACATAATGCAAATATAACAATAGCGATCACGCCAACTCTTAAACACTACACATCGAGGAAACTTTCAGTGAGAACAGACATAATGCAAATATAACAATAGCGATCACGCCAACTCTTAAACACTACACATTGAGAAATTTCAGTTGAGAACAGACATAATGCAAATATAACAATAGCCGATCACGCCAACTCTTAAACACTACACATCGAGGAAACTTTCAGTTGAGAACAGACATAATGCAAATATAACAATAGCCGATCACGCCAACTCTTAAACACTACACATCGAGGAAACTTTCAGTTGAGAACAGACATAATGCAAATATAACAATAGTCGATCACGCCAACTCTTAAACACTACACATTGAGGAAAGTTTCAGTTGAGAACAGACATAATGCAAATATAACAATAGCCGATCACGCCAACTCTTAAACACTACACATCGAGGAAACTTTCAGTTGAGAACAGACATAATGCAAATATAACAATAGCCGATCACGCCAACTCTTAAACACTACACATCGAGGAAACTTTCAGTTGAGAACAGACATAATGCAAATATAACAATAGCGATCACGCCAACTCTTAAACACTACACATCGAGGAAACTTTCAGTTGAGAACAGACATAATGCAAATATAACAATAGCCGATCACGCCAACTCTTAAACACTACACATCGAGGAAACTTTCAGTTGAGAACAGACATAATGCAAATATAACAATAGACGATCACGCCAACTCTTAAACACTACACATGAGGAAACTTTCAGTTGAGAACAGACATAATGCAAATATAACAATAGCCGATCACGCCAACTCTTAAACACTACACATCGAGGAAACTTTCAGTTGAGAACAGACATAATGCAAAATATAACAATAGTCGATCACGCCAACTCTTAAACACTACACATTGAGGAAAGTTTCAGTTGAGAACAGACATAATGCAAATATAACAATAGCAAAAAAAAAAAAAAAAAAAAAAAAAAAAAAAAAAAAAAAAAAAAAAAAAAAAAAAAAAAAAAAAAAAAAAAAAAAAAAAAAAAAAAAAAAAAAAAAAAAAAAAAAAAAAAAAAAAAAAAAAAAAAAAAAAAAAAAAAAAAAAAAAAAAAAAAAAAAAAAAAAAAAAAAAAAAAAAAAAAAAAAAAAAAAAAAAAAAAAAAAAAAAAAAAAAAAAAAAAAAAAAAAAAAAAAAAAAAAAAAAAAAAAAAAAAAAAAAAAAAAAAAAAAAAAAAAAAAAAAAAAAAAAAAAAAAAAAAAAAAAAAAAAAAAAAAAAAAAAAAAAAAAAAAAAAAAAAAAAAAAAAAAAAAAAAAAAAAAAAAAAAAAAAAAAAAAAAAAAAAAAAAAAAAAAAAAAAAAAAAAAAAAAAAAAAAAAAAAAAAAAAAAAAAAAAAAAAAAAAAAAAAAAAAAAAAAAAAAAAAAAAAAAAAAAAAAAAAAAAAAAAAAAAAAAAAAAAAAAAAAAAAAAAAAAAAAAAAAAAAAAAAAAAAAAAAAAAAAAAAATTTTTTTTTTTTTTTTTTTTTTTTTTTTTTTTTTTTTTTTTTTTTTTTTTTTTTTTTTTTTTTTTTTTTTTTTTTTTTTTTTTTTTTTTTTTTTTTTTTTTTTTTTTTTTTTTTTTTTTTTTTTTTTTTTTTTTTTTTTTTTTTTTTTTTTTTTTTTTTTTTTTTTTTTTTTTTTTTTTTTTTTTTTTTTTTTTTTTTTTTTTTTTTTTTTTTTTTTTTTTTTTTTTTTTTTTTTTTTTTTTTTTTTTTTTTTTTTTTTTTTTTTTTTTTTTTTTTTTTTTTTTTTTTTTTTTTTTTTTTTTTTTTTTTTGAGAACAGAATAATGCAAAATAACATACTCACGCCAACTCTTAAAACTCAATCGAGGAACTTTCAGTGAACGAATATGCAATATAACAATAGCATCACCCAACTCTTAACACTACACATTGAGGAAATTTCAGTGGAAGACATAATCAATATAACATAGCCATCACGCAACTCTTAAACCTAACCGAGGAACTTCAGTTGAGACACATAATAAATATAACATAGCGATCAGCAACTCTTAAACACTACATGGGAAACTTTAGTTGAGAACAGACATAATGCAAATATAACAATAGCCGATCACGCCAACTCTAACACTACACATCGAGAAACTTTCAGTTGAGAACAGACTAATGCAAATATAACAATAGCGATCACGCCAACTCTTAAACACTACACATTGAGGAAATTTCAGTTGAGAACAGACATATGCAAATATAACAATAGCGATCACGCCAACTCTTAACACTACACATCGAGGAAACTTTCAGTTGAGACAGACATAATGCAAATATAACAATAGCCGATCACGCCAACTCTTAACCTCACATCGAGGAAACTTTCAGTTGAGAACAGACATAAGCAAATATAACAATAGCCGATCACGCCAACTTAAACCTACACATCAAGGAAACTTTCAGTTGAGAACAGAATAATGCAAATATAACAATAGCGATCACGCCAACTCTTAAACACTACACATCGAGGAAACTTAGTTGAGAACAGACATATGCAATATAACAATAGGATCACGCCAACCTTAAACACTAACATCGAGGAAACTTTCAGTGAGAACAACATAATGCAAATATAACAATAGCCGATCACGCCAACTCTTAAACACTACACATCGAGGAAACTTTCAGTTGAGAACAGACTAATGCAAATAACAATAGCGATCACGCCAACTCTTAAACACTACACATGAGGAAAGTTTCAGTTGGAACAGACATAATGCAAATATAACAATAGCGATCACGCAACTCTTAAACACTACACATGAGGAACTTTCAGTTGAGAACGAATAATCAAATATAAATAGCGACACGCCAACTCTTAACACTTACTAGAGGAAACTTCATTGGAACAGACATAATGCAAATTAACAATAGCATACGCAATCTAAACACTTTACATCGAGGAAACTTTCAGTTGAGAAAGACATAATGCAAATATAACAATAGCCGATCACGCCAACTCTTAAACACTACAATCGAGGAAATTTCAGTTGAGAACAGACATAATGCAAATATAACAAAGCCGATCACGCCAACTCTTAAAACTACACATCGAGGAAACTTTCAGTGAGAACAGACATAATGCAAATAAACAATAGCGATCACGCCAACTCTTAAACACTAACATCGAGGAAACTTTCAGTTGAAACAGAATAATGCAAATATAACAATAGCCGATCACGCCAACTCTTAAACACTACAATCGAGGAAACTTTCAGTGAGAACAGACATAATGCAAATATAACAATAGCCGATCACGCCAACTCTTAAACACTACATAGAGGAAACTTTCAGTTGAGAACAACATAATGCAAATATAACAATAGCCGATCAGCCAACCTAACCTACACATCGGGAAACTTCAGTGAGACAACATAATGCAAATAACAATAGCATCACGCCAATTTAAACACTACACATTGGAAATTCAGTGAACAGACATAATGCAAATATAACAATAGCCGATCACGCCAACTCTTAAACACTACACATCGAGGAAACTTTCAGTTGAGAACAGACTAATGCAAATATAACATAGCCGATCACGCCAACTCTTAAACCTACACATCGAGGAACTTTCAGTTGAGAACAGACATAATGCAAATATACAATAGCCGATCACGCCAACTTTAAACACTAACATAGGAAACTTTCAGTTGAGAACAGACATAATGCAAATATAACAATAGCCGATCACGCCAACTCTTAAACACTACACATCGAGGAAACTTTCAGTTGAGAACAGACATAATGCAAATTAACAATAGAGGATCAGCCAACTCTTAACACTACACATCGAGGAAACTTTCAGTTGAGAACAGACATAATGCAAATATACAATAGCCGATCACGCCAATCTTAAACACTAACATCGAGGAAACTTTCAGTTGAGAACAGACATAATGCAAATATAACAATAGCGATCACGCCAACTCTTAAACACTAACATAGGAATTTCAGTTGAGAACAGACATAATCAAATATAAAATAGCGAACGCCAACTCTTAAACACTACAATCGAGGAAACTTTCAGTTGAGAACAGACATAATGCAATAAACATAGCCGATCAGCCAACTCTTAAACACTACATGAGGAAACTTTCAGTGAGAAAGACATAATGCAAATATAACAATAGCCGATCACGCCAACTCTTAAACACTACAGAGGAAACTTTCAGTTGAGAACAGACATAATGCAAATATAACAATAGCGATCACGCAACTCTTAAACACTACACATCGAGGAAACTTCAGTGAGAACAGACATAATGCAAATATAACAATAGCCGATCACGCCAACTCTTAAACACTACACATCGAGGAAACTTTCGTGAGAACAGACATAATGCAAATATAACAATACGATCACGCCAATCTTAAACAACACATCGGAAACTTTCAGTTGGAACAGACAAATGCAAATATAAAATAGCGATACCAACTCTTAAACACTACACTCGAGGAACTTTCAGTTGAGAACAGACATAATGCAAATATAACAATAGCCGATCACGCCAACTCTTAAACACTACACATCGAGGAAACTTTCAGTTGAGAACAGACATAATGCAAATATAACAATAGCCGATCACGCCAACTCTTAAACACTACACATCGAGGAAACTTTCAGTTGAGAACAGACATAATGCAAATATAACAATAGCCGATCACGCCAACTCTTAAACACTTACACATGAGGAAACTTTCAGTTGAGAACAGACATAATGCAAATATAACAATAGCCGATCACGCCAACTCTTAAACACTTACATAGAGGAAACTTTCAGTTGAGAACAGACATAATGCAAATATAACAATAGCCGATCACGCCAACTCTTAAAACACTTTCACATCGAGGAAACTTTCAGTTGAGAACAGACATAATGCAAATATAACAATAGCCGATCACGCCAACTCTTAAACACTACACATCGAGGAAACTTTCAGTTGAGAACAGACATAATGCAAATATAACAATAGCCGATCACGCCAACTCTTAAACACTACACATCGAGGAAACTTTCAGTTGAGAACAGACATAATGCAAATATAACAATAGCCGATCACGCCAACTCTTAAACACTACACATCGAGGAAACTTTCAGTTGAGAACAGACATAATGCAAATATAACAATAGCCGATCACGCCAACTCTTAAACACTACACATCGAGGAAACTTTCAGTTGAGAACAGACATAATGCAAATATAACAATAGCCGATCACGCCAACTCTTAAACACTACACATCGAGGAAACTTTCAGTTGAGAACAGACATAATGCAAATATAACAATAGCCGATCACGCCAACTCTTAAACACTACACATCGAGGAAACTTTCAGTTGAGAACAGACATAATGCAAATATAACAATAGCCGATCACGCCAACTCTTAAACACTTTACATAGAGGAAACTTTCAGTTGAGAACAGACATAATGCAAATATAACAATAGCCGATCACGCCAACTCTTAAACACTACACATCGAGGAAACTTTCAGTTGAGAACAGACATAATGCAAATATAACAATAGTCGATCACGCCAACTCTTAAACACTACACATGAGGAAAGTTTCAGTTGAGAACAGACATAATGCAAATATAACAATAGCCGATCACGCCAACTCTTAAACACTACACATCGAGGAAACTTTCAGTTGAGAACAGACATAATGCAAATATAACAATAGCCGATCACGCCAACTCTTAAACACTACACATCGAGGAAACTTTCAGTTGAGAACAGACATAATGCAAATATAACAATAGCCGATCACGCCAATTTTAAACACTACACATCAAGGAAACTTTCAGTTGAGAACAGACATAATGCAAATATAACAAATAGCCGATCACGCCAACTCTTAAACACTACACATCGAGGAAACTTTCAGTTGAGAACAGACATAATGCAAATATAACAATAGAGATCACGCCAACTCTTAAACACTACACATCGAGGAAACTTTCAGTTGAGAACAGACATAATGCAAATATAACAATAGCCGATCACGCCAACTCTTAAACACTACACATCGAGGAAACTTTCAGTTGAGAACAGACATAATGCAAATATAACAATAGTCCGATCACGCCAACTCTTAAACACTACACATGAGGAAAGTTTCAGTTGAGAACAGACATAATGCAAATATAACAATAGCCGATCACGCCAACTCTTAAACACTACACATCGAGGAAACTTTCAGTTGAGAACAGACATAATGCAAATATAACAATAGCCGATCACGCCAACTCTTAAACACTTTACATAGAGGAAACTTTCAGTTGAGAACAGACATAATGCAAATATAACAATAGCGATCACGCCAACTCTTAAACACTTTACATCGAGGAAACTTTCAGTTGAGAACAGACATAATGCAAATATAACAATAGCCGATCACGCCAACTCTTAAACACTACACATCGAGGAAACTTTCAGTTGAGAACAGACATAATGCAAATATAACAATAGCCGATCACGCCAACTCTTAAACACTACACATCGAGGAAACTTTCAGTTGAGAACAGACATAATGCAAATATAACAATAGCCGATCACGCCAACTCTTAAACACTACACATCGAGGAAACTTTCAGTTGAGAACAGACATAATGCAAATATAACAATAGCCGATCACGCCAACTCTTAAACACTACACATCGAGGAAACTTTCAGTTGAGAACAGACATAATGCAAATATAACAATAGCCGATCACGCCAACTCTTAAACACTACACATCGAGGAAACTTTCAGTTGAGAACAGACATAATGCAAATATAACAATAGCCGATCACGCCAACTCTTAAACACTACACATCGAGGAAACTTTCAGTTGAGAACAGACATAATGCAAATATAACAATAGCCGATCACGCCAACTCTTAAACACTACACATCGAGGAAACTTTCAGTTGAGAACAGACATAATGCAAATATAACAATAGCCGATCACGCCAACTCTTAAACACTACACATCGAGGAAACTTTCAGTTGAGAACAGAAATAATGCAAATATAACAATAGCCGATCACGCCAACTCTTAAACACTTTACATAGAGGAAACTTTCAGTTGAGAACAGACATAATGCAAATATAACAATAGCCGATCACGCCAACTCTTAAACACTTTACATAGAGGAAACTTTCAGTTGAGAACAGACATAATGCAAATATAACAATAGCCGATCACGCCAACTCTTAAACACTACACATCGAGGAAACTTTCAGTTGAGAACAGACATAATGCAAATATAACAATAGCCGATCACGCCAACTCTTAAACACTACCATGAGGAAACTTTCAGTTGAGAACAGACATAATGCAAATATAACAATAGCGATCACGCCAACTCTTAAACACTACACATCGAGGAAACTTTCAGTTGAGAACAGACATAATGCAAATATAACAATAGCCGATCACGCCAACTCTTAAACACTACATCGAGGAAACTTTCAGTTGAGAACAGACATAATGCAAATATAACAATAGCGATCACGCCAACTCTTAAACACTACACATCGAGGAAACTTTCAGTTGAGAACAGACATAATGCAAATATAACAATAGCCGATCACGCCAACTCTTAACACTACACATCGAGAAACTTTCAGTTGAGAACAGAATAATGCAAATATAACAATAGCGATCACGCCAACTCTTAAACACTACACATCGAGGAAATTTCAGTTGAGAACAGACATAATGCAAATATAACAATAGCGATACGCCAACTCTTAAACACTACACATGAGGAAATTTCAGTTGAGAACAGAATAATGCAATATAACAATAGCGATCACGCCAACTCTTAAACACTCACATGAGGAAATTTCAGTTGAGAACAGACATAATGCAAATATACAATAGCGATCACGCAACTCTTAAACACTACCTGAGGAAACTTTCAGTTGGAACAGACATAATGCAAATATAACAATAGCGATCACGCCAACTCTTAAACACTACACATTGAGAAATTTCAGTTGGAACAGACATAATGCAAATATAACAATAGCCGATCACGCAACTCTTAAACACTCACATCGAGGAAACTTTCAGTTGAGAACAGACATAATGCAAATATAACAATAGCCGATCACGCCAACTCTTAAACACTACATGAGGAAACTTTCAGTTGAGAACAGACATAATGCAAATATAACAATAGTCGATCACGCCAACTCTTAAACACACATTGAGGAAATTTCAGTGAGAACAGACATATGCAAATATAACAATAGCCGATCACGCCAACTCTTAAACACTACACATCGAGGAAACTTTCAGTTGAGAACAGACATAATGCAAATATAACAATAGCCGATCACGCCAACTCTTAAACACTACCATGAGGAAACTTTCAGTTGAGAACAGACATAATGCAAATATAACAATAGCCGATCCGCCAACTCTTAAACACTACACATCGAGGAAACTTTCAGTTGAGAACAGACATAATGCAAATATAACAATAGTCGATCACGCCAACTCTTAAACACTACACATTGAGGAAAGTTTCAGTTGAGAACAGACATAATGCAAATATAACAATAGCCGATCACGCCAACTCTTAAACACTACACATCGAGGAAACTTTCAGTTGAGAACAGACATAATGCAAATATAACAATAGCCGATCACGCCAACTCTTAAACACTACACATCGAGGAAACTTTCAGTTGAGAACAGACATAATGCAAATATAACAATAGCCGATCACGCCAACTTTTAAACACTACACATCAGGAAAACTTTCAGTTGAGAACAGACATAATGCAAATATAACAATAGCCGATCACGCCAACTCTTAAACACTACATCGAGGAAACTTTCAGTTGAGAACAGACATAATGCAAATATAACAATACCGAATCACGCCAACTCTTAAACACTACACTCGAGGAAACTTTCAGTTGAGAACAGACATAATGCAAATATAACAATAGCGATCACGCCAACTCTTAAACACTACACATCGAGGAAACTTTCAGTTGAGAACAGACATAATGCAAATATAACAATAGCCGATCACGCCAACTCTTAAACACTACACATCGAGGAAATTTCAGTTGAGAACAGACATAATGCAAATATAACAATAGCCGATCACGCCAACTCTTAAACACTACATCATCGAGGAAACTTTCAGTTGAGAACAGACATAATGCAAATATAACAATAGCCGATCACGCCAACTCTTAAACACTACAATCAGAGGAAACTTTCAGTTGAGAACAGACATAATGCAAATATAACAATAGCCGATCACGCCAACTCTTAAACACTACACTCGAGGAAACTTTCAGTTGAGAACAGACATAATGCAATATAACAATAGCCGATCACGCCAACTCTTAAACACTACACATCGAGGAAACTTTCAGTTGAGAACAGACATAATGCAAATATAACAATAGCCGATCACGCCAACTCTTAAACACTACACATCGAGGAAACTTTCAGTTGAGAACAGACATAATGCAAATATAACAATAGCCGATCACGCCAACTCTTAAACACTACACATCGAGGAAACTTTCAGTTGAGAACAGACATAATGCAAATATAACAATAGCGATCACGCCAACTCTTAAACACTACCATCGAGGAAACTTTCAGTTGAGAACAGACATAATGCAAATATAACAATAGCGATCAGCCAACTCTTAAACACTTACATCGAGGAAACTTTCAGTTGAGAACAGACATAATGCAAATATAACAATAGCGATCACGCCAACTCTTAAACACTACACATCGAGGAAACTTTCAGTTGAGAACAGACATAATGCAAATATAACAATAGCGATCACGCCAACTCTTAAACACTACACATGAGGAAATTTCAGTTGAGAACAGACATAATGCAAATATAACAATAGCCGATCACGCCAACTCTTAAACACTACACATCGAGGAAACTTTCAGTTGAGAACAGACATAAGCAAATATAACAATAGCCGATCACGCCAACTCTTAAACACTACCATCGAGGAAACTTTCAGTTGAGAAACAGACATAATGCAAATATAACAATAGCCGATCACGCCAACTCTTAAACACTACATCAGAGGAAACTTTCAGTTGAGAACAGACATAATGCAAATATAACAATAGCCGATCACGCAACTCTTAAACACTACACATCGAGGAAACTTTCAGTTGAGAACAGACATAATGCAAATATAACAATAGCCGATCACGCCAACTCTTAAACACTACACATCGAGGAAACTTTCAGTTGAGAACAGACATAATGCAAATATAACAATAGCCGATCACGCCAACTCTTAAACACTACACATCGAGGAAACTTTCAGTTGAGAACAGACATAATGCAAATATAACAATAGCGATCACGCCAACTCTTAAACACTACACATGAGGAAAGCTTTCAGTTGAGAACAGACATAATGCAAATATAACAATAGCCGATCACGCCAACTCTTAAACACTACACATCGAGGAAACTTTCAGTTGAGAACAGACATAATGCAAATATAACAATAGCCGATCACGCCAACTCTTAAACACTACACATGAGGAAACTTTCAGTTGAGAACAGACATAATGCAAATATAACAATAGCCGATCACGCCAACTCTTAAACACTACACATCGAGGAAACTTTCAGTTGAGAACAGACATAATGCAAATATAACAATAGCCGATCACGCCAACTCTTAAACACTACACATCGAGGGAAACTTTCAGTTGAGAACAGACATAATGCAAATATAACATAGCCGATCACGCCAACTCTTAAACACTACACATCGAGGAAACTTTCAGTTGAGAACAGACATAATGCAAATATAACAATAGCCGATCACGCCAACTCTTAAACACTACACATCGAGGAAACTTTCAGTTGAGAACAGACATAATGCAAATATAACAATAGCCGATCACGCCAACTCTTAAACACTACACATCGAGGAAACTTTCAGTTGAGAACAGACATAATGCAAATATAACAATAGCCGATCACGCCAACTCTTAAACACTACACATCGAGGAAACTTTCAGTTGAGAACAGACATAATGCAAATATAACAATAGCCGATCACGCCAACTCTTAAACACTACACATCGAGGAAACTTTCAGTTGAGAACAGACATAATGCAAATATAACAATAGCCGATCACGCCAACTCTTAAACACTACACATCGAGGAAACTTTCAGTTGAGAACAGACATAATGCAAATATAACAATAGCCGATCACGCCAACTCTTAAACACTACACATCGAGGAAACTTTCAGTTGAGAACAGACATAATGCAATATAACAATAGCGATCACGCCAACTCTTAAACACTTAACATGAGGAAACTTTCAGTTGAGAACAGACATAATGCAAATATAACAATAGCCGATCACGCCAACTCTTAAACACTTAACATGAGGAAACTTTCAGTTGAGAACAGACATAATGCAAATATAACAATAGCGATCACGCCAACTCTTAAACACTACACATGGGGAAAACTTTCAGTTGAGAACAGACATAATGCAAATATAACAATAGCCGATCACGCCAACTCTTAAACACTACACATCGAGGAAACTTTCAGTTGAGAACAGACATAATGCAAATATAACAATAGTCGATCACGCCAACTCTTAAACACTACACATTGAGGAAAGTTTCAGTTGAGAACAGACATAATGCAAATATAACAATAGCCGATCACGCCAACTCTTAAACACTACACATCGAGGAAACTTTCAGTTGAGAACAGACATAATGCAAATATAACAATAGCCGATCACGCCAACTCTTAAACACTTTACATAGAGGAAACTTTCAGTTGAGAACAGACATAATGCAAATATAACAATAGCCGATCACGCCAACTCTTAAACACTTTACATCGAGGAAACTTTCAGTTGAGAACAGACATAATGCAAATATAACAATAGCCGATCACGCCAACTCTTAAACACTACACATCGAGGAAACTTTCAGTTGAGAACAGACATAATGCAAATATAACAATAGCCGATCACGCCAACTCTTAAACACTACACATCGAGGAAACTTTCAGTTGAGAACAGACATAATGCAAATATAACAATAGCCGATCACGCCAACTCTTAAACACTACACATCGAGGAAACTTTCAGTTGAGAACAGACATAATGCAAATATAACAATAGCCGATCACGCCAACTCTTAAACACTACACATCGAGGAAACTTTCAGTTGAGAACAGACATAATGCAAATATAACAATAGCCGATCACGCCAACTCTTAAACACTTTACATAGAGGAAACTTTCAGTTGAGAACAGACATAATGCAAATATAACAATAGCCGATCACGCCAACTCTTAAACACTACACATCGAGGAAACTTTCAGTTGAGAACAGACATAATGCAAATATAACAATAGTCGATCACGCCAACTCTTAAACACTACACATTGAGGAAAGTTTCAGTTGAGAACAGACATAATGCAAATATAACAATAGCCGATCACGCCAACTCTTAAACACTACACATCGAGGAAACTTTCAGTTGAGAACAGACATAATGCAAATATAACAATAGCCGATCACGCCAACTCTTAAACACTACACATCGAGGAAACTTTCAGTTGAGAACAGACATAATGCAAATATAACAATAGCCGATCACGCCAACTTTTAAACACTACACATCAAGGAAACTTTCAGTTGAGAACAGACATAATGCAAATATAACAATAGCCGATCACGCCAACTCTTAAACACTACACATCGAGGAAACTTTCAGTTGAGAACAGACATAATGCAAATATAACAATAGAGGATCACGCCAACTCTTAAACACTACACATCGAGGAAACTTTCAGTTGAGAACAGACATAATGCAAATATAACAATAGCCGATCACGCCAACTCTTAAACACTACACATCGAGGAAACTTTCAGTTGAGAACAGACATAATGCAAATATAACAATAGTCGATCACGCCAACTCTTAAACACTACACATTGAGGAAAGTTTCAGTTGAGAACAGACATAATGCAAATATAACAATAGCCGATCACGCCAACTCTTAAACACTACACATCGAGGAAACTTTCAGTTGAGAACAGACATAATGCAAATATAACAATAGCCGATCACGCCAACTCTTAAACACTTTACATAGAGGAAACTTTCAGTTGAGAACAGACATAATGCAAATATAACAATAGCCGATCACGCCAACTCTTAAACACTTTACATCGAGGAAACTTTCAGTTGAGAACAGACATAATGCAAATATAACAATAGCCGATCACGCCAACTCTTAAACACTACACATCGAGGAAACTTTCAGTTGAGAACAGACATAATGCAAATATAACAATAGCCGATCACGCCAACTCTTAAACACTACACATCGAGGAAACTTTCAGTTGAGAACAGACATAATGCAAATATAACAATAGCCGATCACGCCAACTCTTAAACACTACACATCGAGGAAACTTTCAGTTGAGAACAGACATAATGCAAATATAACAATAGCCGATCACGCCAACTCTTAAACACTACACATCGAGGAAACTTTCAGTTGAGAACAGACATAATGCAAATATAACAATAGCCGATCACGCCAACTCTTAAACACTACACATCGAGGAAACTTTCAGTTGAGAACAGACATAATGCAAATATAACAATAGCCGATCACGCCAACTCTTAAACACTACACATCGAGGAAACTTTCAGTTGAGAACAGACATAATGCAAATATAACAATAGCCGATCACGCCAACTCTTAAACACTACACATCGAGGAAACTTTCAGTTGAGAACAGACATAATGCAAATATAACAATAGCCGATCACGCCAACTCTTAAACACTACACATCGAGGAAACTTTCAGTTGAGAACAGAAATAATGCAAATATAACAATAGCCGATCACGCCAACTCTTAAACACTTTACATAGAGGAAACTTTCAGTTGAGAACAGACATAATGCAAATATAACAATAGCGATCACGCCAACTCTTAAACACTTTACATAGAGGAAACTTTCAGTTGAGAACAGACATAATGCAAATATAACAATAGCCGATCACGCCAACTCTTAAACACTACACATCGAGGAAACTTTCAGTTGAGAACAGACATAATGCAAATATAACAATAGAAGATCACGCCAACTCTTAAACACTACACATCGAGGAAACTTTCAGTTGAGAACAGACATAATGCAAATATAACAATAGCCGATCACGCCAACTCTTAAACACTTTACATAGAGGAAACTTTCAGTTGAGAACAGACATAATGCAAATATAACAATAGCCGATCACGCCAACTCTTAAACACTACACATCGAGGAAACTTTCAGTTGAGAACAGACATAATGCAAATATAACAATAGCCGATCACGCCAACTCTTAAACACTACACATCGAGGAAACTTTCAGTTGAGAACAGACATAATGCAAATATAACAATAGCCGATCACGCCAACTCTTAAACACTACACATCGAGGAAACTTTCAGTTGAGAACAGACATAATGCAAATATAATAATAGCCGATCACGCCAACTCTTAAACACTACACATCGAGGAAACTTTCAGTTGAGAACAGACATAATGCAAATATAACAATAGCCGATCACGCCAACTCTTAAACACTACACATCGAGGAAACTTTCAGTTGAGAACAGACATAATGCAAATATAACAATAGCCGATCATGCCAACTCTTAAACACTTCACATCGTGGAAACTTTCAGTTGAGAACAGACATAATGCAAATATAACAATAGCCGATCACGCCAACTCTTAAACACTACACATCGAGGAAACTTTCAGTTGAGAACAGACATAATGCAAATATAACAATAGCCGATCACGCCAACTCTTAAACACTACACATCGAGGAAACTTTCAGTTGAGAACAGACATAATGCAAATATAACAATAGCCGATCACGCCAACTCTTAAACACTACACATCGAGGAAACTTTCAGTTGAGAACAGACATAATGCAAATATAACAATAGCCGATCACGCCAACTCTTAAACACTACACATCGAGGAAACTTTCAGTTGAGAACAGACATAATGCAAATATAACAATAGCCGATCACGCCAACTCTTAAACACTACACATCGAGGAAACTTTCAGTTGAGAACAGACATAATGCAAATATAACAATAGAAGATCACGCCAACTCTTAAACACTACACATCGAGGAAACTTTCAGTTGAGAACAGACATAATGCAAATATAACAATAGCCGATCACGCCAACTCTTAAACACTACACATCGAGGAAACTTTCAGTTGAGAACAGACATAATGCAAATATAACAATAGAAGATCACGCCAACTCTTAAACACTACACATCGAGGAAACTTTCAGTTGAGAACAGACATAATGCAAATATAACAATAGCCGATCACGCCAACTCTTAAACACTTTACATAGAGGAAACTTTCAGTTGAGAACAGACATAATGCAAATATAACAATAGCCGATCACGCCAACTCTTAAACACTTTACATAGAGGAAACTTTCAGTTGAGAACAGACATAATGCAAATATAACAATAGCCGATCACGCCAACTCTTAAACACTACACATCGAGGAAACTTTCAGTTGAGAACAGACATAATGCAAATATAACAATAGCCGATCACGCCAACTCTTAAACACTACACATCGAGGAAACTTTCAGTTGAGAACAGACATAATGCAAATATAACAATAGCCGATCACGCCAACTCTTAAACACTACACATCGAGGAAACTTTCAGTTGAGAACAGACATAATGCAAATATAACAATAGCCGATCACGCCAACTCTTAAACACTACACATCGAGGAAACTTTCAGTTGAGAACAGACATAATGCAAATATAACAATAGCCGATCACGCCAACTCTTAAACACTACACATCGAGGAAACTTTCAGTTGAGAACAGACATAATGCAAATATAACAATAGCCGATCACGCCAACTCTTAAACACTACACATCGAGGAAACTTTCAGTTGAGAACAGACATAATGCAAATATAACAATAGAAGATCACGCCAACTCTTAAACACTACACATCGAGGAAACTTTCAGTTGAGAACAGACATAATGCAAATATAACAATAGCCGATCACGCCAACTCTTAAACACTACACATCGAGGAAACTTTCAGTTGAGAACAGACATAATGCAAATATAACAATAGCCGATCACGCCAACTCTTAAACACTTCACATCGTGGAAACTTTATTTTCTGGTATCATTTATGTGTAACAGACTGTACATTTTTTTTGTAATCTGTACTGAGAAATTCTTAGTAATTTTAGATACGTTTGTAACAGTGTAAATAAAGATTTCTCTTGAAAAAATGCTAGTTTGTAAAATTGCACGAAATGTGTTTGTAACAGACCTCAAGAAATGTTTGTACCTCACTGATACGTATTTATGAGCTCAGAAAAAATGGCGGACATTCAACAACATAAAGCTGTATATATTTGTTTGTGCTAAAACTAGGAGTGATGTAAAGTGCAGTTGCATGCAAACATATACGTAATGTAAACGTATGTGACGTAAAACAACTTAAATAATCCTAATAAGGAAGACAACTTTATATTCTTCTTGTTTAGTCAATAACTACCCGTGTACATTGTAAAATGTAAAAATAACTCAATACCTCGTAAAGAGAGTTATTCTTGTGATTAGAGGAGGTGCATAATTGTAATGCAACGAGACGTGGGATAGAATACTTGTGCCAACACGGTGCCACTATATTCATTTCCTTCATTATTTATTTAATACTGATATTTCTCTCTTATTTCTTCATCATATTTGTTTTCTAGGACAAACGACATAAATTTTTTCCTACTCTTTTATAATGTATGCTAAAATACAAGGGTATAATTTGTCATATACAGATATAATTTTTTGCAGATATTAAAAGAAGACGTGTCCTACAAAGGATTTTCTTGAAAACTGGTATCGAAGATTTTTCTTGTAAAAGTACAAAAAAAAATTTTTCGCAGCGCATTTACTTACTTGGAATACAGGAATCATGTAATCCATTTATACATTTTTGGGAATATCCCACAAGAATTAATTGGTAACTTAGTATAAGGAGATAAGCAAGGGCAAATATGGCGTGGTTTGACAGAAAGCGGTCACTTACAATAAGCCAACACGCATGCGCAGAACATAACGTCTGTAGTTTTGAGGTCACAGCTAACTCTTTACTCTGACGATACGAATGTTACTGTGGGCGGCAGCCAGTATTTATTCAATAAACAAATATCTTAGTGAGCACTTAAGTGCTTGTCAGTCTACATACGTGTTAGTGTGCGCCACTATTTGGTTTTATATCATAGCAGCAACAAAATATCACCTTGAAAAGCTTCAAAAAAGAAATTATTTTATAACCATTTAGTATTTTCTTCAGTGTGCCAATTCTCACTCCCGATGAGCCTCCACTGCAAAGGGAGACATAATAGTTGTAGACATAATAGTTGAGTATTACAAATATTCCGTGAATTGGTCACTGTGGTGTAGTGGTTAGACGACTTTCCTCCCACTTAGGCGAAACAGGCTCGATTCCCGGAGACGTCGCCCCCCCCCCACCCCAGATTTCCGCAAGTGGGGATCATGCCAGACGATAGTACTGGTCGACGGGTTTACTCGGGGATCTCCCGTTTCACCTGCCCTTGCATTCCGGCGCCGCTCCATACCCACCTCGCTTCACCCTCATCGGTTCTCGAGACCTCGATGTTAAGAGCTCCCCAAATATCTACTCACACTCATTCACCCACGATATCTCTCCTGAAGTAGAGACTTTGAAACCAGCGGTCCCTTTGGCGCAGAGGATAGCGCGTTGGACATCTAATCCAAAGGTCGTGGGTTTGATCCCCGCAAGGGATGCGGAAATTTTTTGCACAGCCCCGTGGCGCAGTTGGTCGTGCGCAGGCCTGTGGCGCGGTGGATTCCGAGTTCAAGTCATGGGTTAGAGGCGATAGTACACGATACCTGCAACCGTGCTTGGTTCTTGTAGAAGGCCTAGTGCTCGTGCAACTGTATGAGCCGCATTAGAATATTCATTTTACACGACAGCAGTTCGCTGTGGAGGAACACATCACACACACGGCATCTGGCACCCTCGCCTCGGTGGGTGCGCAGTGTGTGGTTTGTAGAACATATGAACCCCATAGGCAGAACTGATACAAGTTAGTAGAAAAAAATCGCAAGCACATTTTAATATTGGTATATTACTGTTCGCATTTTACATCAATTGATTGCTTAGTAGAATAGTTTCATTAATTATATTGAAAATGACGTGAAAACACTAGAGTACGAGTGTGTTATTTCTAATCTTGAACAAAATTACTGACCGGTTGCAAAAAAAAAAAAGTTTTTTTTTACGTCCCGGGATATTACCCGCATGTAAAGTTTAATAATAAAAAAATTTGGTTCCGATGGAGTTTTGAACTCACGCTCAAAATATGTACAGCAGTATCGGAGACTGCATATTTACCACTGTTCTACAAGTTCCCAAACCAAAATTTAGAGTCTATACTCAGAATTTACAATTAATAGTTCGAATTAATATTTACATAGAGTAGGTAATGTTTTCAGAATTTAGGACTGCTTTAAACTGTAATTAAAAGTTGTCATATCCAATATTATTCGTAGTTGTCGTATTTTAAACATATATGAAATAGTTTCAACCTCACGGATGTAGGAATCAAGATGGAGGCGTCCTTTTCGGTCTCTTCATCAACTAGTTTCATGTGGTAGCCACGGGGAGCGCCCTACGCTCTGAAACTGTGATATGATTGGCCGGGTAGAAAAGCCGGTGTGGAACCTGCCACCAAAGTATATGACGTGTCCTATTACCAAACCTGGTACTAAATCTTGCCATACAATGCGGGGAATGCCATGACGGGTCCCATGCTAGCCCGTTATAACGGCCGCTATGGCAGACCTTGCACAAGCTTTTACGGAATCTGGTATCGTGTAATATCGCCTTAAGGCGTGGGTATCAATTTATTTAAGTTTGTATTAGACGCCCTATCGTAACATGTCAACTAAGACTGCAGAAAATCAAATAAACTTCAACAAATGATATTTTTTTAAATGTTAATATCAACAGACAAAATTTTTTCCTGATTTTGATTTTCCAGTGTTTTCCAAAATCACTCCACGCAAAAGCTGGAATGGTTCCTTAATAAAGACCATAGTCAATACTATTAGCTAATCGTTAGTAAATAGTTTCCCTTACTGGGACCGTGTGCTGTTCAAAGGCAACTAAAAAACACGAAATAGATATGTAAATGGTTACTACTAACATAGCGACCAATTTTACTCTAAAACTGCTGTGAAAAAATATTAAAATATTGACAGTGCTTGAAAATTGAACTGTTACTCAATTTTTACAAGAAGTTAATACATTAAAGTAATTTTCACTATTCTTTGCCAACTTTACTGTAAGCATGTTTTACCTCTCCATCAAAATGATTTGGTAAACATACTAAACTCAAATGGTTGTTTATAATCTAAACATTGTATGGTAATAGAACCCCATGTCAGAATACAAATATAGGAATGTTGAACGTCGTTACTGTACAATGTTGGTGAGTTTTCTACGCATGTGACTGTATTGTGAGCGAGTGTGTATGAAGGGTACCATGCATGTATGGTTATAGAACCCCATGTCAGACTACAAATATAGGAATGTTGAACGTCGTTGCTGTACAATGTTGGTGAGTTTTCTACGCATGTGACTGTATTGTGAGCGAGTGTGTATGAAGGGTACCATGCATGTATGGTTATAGAACCCCATGTCAGACTACAAATATAGGAATGTTGAACGTCGTTGCTGTACAATGTTGGTGAGTTTTCTACGCATGTGACTGTATTGTGAGCGAGTGTGTATGAAGGGTACCATGCATGTATGGTTATAGAACCCCATGTCAGACTACAAATATAGGAATGTTGAACGTCGTTGCTGTACAATGTTGGTGAGTTTTCTAGGCATGTGACTGTATTGTGAGCGAGTGTGTATGAAGGGTACCATGCATGTATGGTTATAGAACCCCATGTCAGACTACAAATATAGGAATGTTGAACGTCGTTACTGTACAATGTTGGTGAGTTTTCTACGCATGTGACTGTATTGTGAGCGAGTGTGTATGAAGGGTACTATGCATGTATGGTTATAGAACCCCATGTCAGACTACAAATATAGGAATGTTGAACGTAGTTGCTGTACAATGTTGGTGAGTTTTCTACGCATGTGACTGTATTGTGAGCGAGTGTGTATGAAGGGTACCATGCATGTATGGTTATAGAACCCCATGTCAGACTACAAATATAGGAATGTTGAACGTCGTGGCTGTACAATGTTGGTGAGTTTTCTAGGCATGTGACTGTATTGTGAGCGAGTGTGTATGAAGGGTACCATGCATGTATGGTTATAGAACCCCATGTCAGACTACAAATATAGGAATGTTGAACGTCGTTGCTGTACAATGTTGGTGAGTTTTCTACGCATGTGACTGTATTGTGAGCGAGTGTGTATGAAGGGTACCATGCATGTATGGTAATAGAACCCCATGTCAGACTACAAATATAGGAATGTTGAACGTCGTTGCTGTACAATGTTGGTGAGTTTTCTACGCATGTGACTGTATTGTGAGCGAGTGTGTATGAAGGGTACCATGCATGTATGGTAATAGAACCCCATGTCAGACTACAAATATAGGAATGTTGAACGTCGTTGCTGTACAATGTTGGTGAGTTTTCTACGCATGTGACTGTATTGTGAGCGAGTGTGTATGAAGGGTACCATGCATGTATGGTTATAGAACCCCATGTCAGACTACAAATATAGGAATGTTGAACGTCGTTGCTGTACAATGTTGGTGAGTTTTCTACGAATGTGACTGTATTGTGAGCGAGTGTGTATGAAGGGTACCATGCATGTATGGTTATAGAACCCCATGTCGGACTACAAATATAGGAATGTTGAACGTCGTTGCTGTACAATGTTGGTGAGTTTTCTACGCATGTGACTGTATTGTGAGCGAGTGTGTATGAAGGGTACCATGCATGTATGGTTATAGAACCCCATGTCAGACTACAAATATAGGAATGTTGAACGTCGTGGCTGTACAATGTTGGTGAGTTTTCTAGGCATGTGACTGTATTGTGAGCGAGTGTGTATGAAGGGTACCATGCATGTATGGTAATAGAACCCCATGTCAGACTACAAATATAGGAATGTTGAACGTCGTTGCTGTACAATGTTGGTGAGTTTTCTACGCATGTGACTGTATTGTGAGCGAGTGTGTATGAAGGGTACCATGCATGTATGGTTATAGAACCCCATGTCAGACTACAAATATAGGAATGTTGAACGTCGTGGCTGTACAATGTTGGTGAGTTTTCTACGCATGTGACTGTATTGTGAGCGAGTGCGTATGAAGGGTACCATGCATGTATGGTTATAGAACCCCATGTCAGACTACAAATATAGGAATGTTGAACGTCGTTGCTGTACAATGTTGGTGAGTTTTCTACGCATGTGACTGTATTGTGAGCGAGTGTGTATGAAGGGTACCATGCATGTATGGTTATAGAACCCCATGTCAGGCTACAAATATAGGAATGTTGAACGTCGTTGCTGTACAATATTGGTGAGTTTTCTACGCATGTGACTGTATTGTGAGCGAGTGTGTATGAAGGGTACCATGCATGTATGGTTATAGAACCCCATGTCAGACTACAAATATAGGAATGTTGAACGTCGTTGCTGTACAATGTTGGTGAGTTTTCTAGGCATGTGACTGTATTGTGAGCGAGTGTGTATGAAGGGTACCATGCATGTATGGTTATAGAACCCCATGTCAGACTACAAATATAGGAATGTTGAACGTCGTTGCTGTACAATGTTGGTGAGTTTTCTACGCATGTGACTGTATTGTGAGCGAGTGTGTATGAAGGGTACCATGCATGTATGGTTATAGAACCCCATGTCAGACTACAAATATAGGAATGTTGAACGTCGTTACTGTACAATGTTGGTGAGTTTTCTAGGCATGTGACTGTATTGTGAGCGAGTGTGTATGAAGGGTACCATGCATGTATGGTTTTAGAACCCCATGTCAGACTACAAATATAGGAATGTTGAACGTCGTTGCTGTACAATGTTGGTGAGTTTTCTACGCATGTGACTGTATTGTGAGCGAGTGTGTATGAAGGATACCATGCATGTGTGGGGAAGTAGTTTACCATTTGCACTTTCTTACTTGTCATATACATTGGTATAGGCTGTTCACGGTAAAATGAGCACTTTTGAAAGCCCTGCTTACCATCTGTTTGTATGCACGTTGTTAATTCTTCCGCCTTATATAAAATTAACTATTGCACGTGCCTTATAACTTAATTCAAACGTCGGTTGAGTTAAAGTGTGTGATTATAAAAAAATATTTTTCGAATGTGGATATTTTTACACATCGACGCATAAAAAAAACTGAAAGCGAAAGAAATAATTTAAGATATTACAAATGGTTATCCAACACTTTTTTATTCGACGTTGGGATATGGAACTACTTTCTGTCCATCGTTATCAACTTTACTCGGCCCATGTCACTCAGTGCGCCCGTTAAAATATATACGGGTAGGAGCAGTGACAATTTTCTAAGGTTGAGTTCAAAAGTTCTCGTTTTATTGTGAACAGCATTTATGGCAATTTTACAAATAATTTTTACAGTGCAATTACGGATATAGACGTGCATTTCACAGTCGACTGAGCGCATCTGGCATCTCTGCTTAGCATCTAACTTTACTTCTCAATCTTGTTACATCCTCGCGCCATTTGTAAAATCAGCATTGCCATAGGCGTGACCGCTTTTTTTCTGTCACATCCAAGTATAACCGTGGAAACCAAAGAAATGAAAATGTGCTACACATATGAACATTTACACTCCAATACATATCATACTAGAAATACCAACTTCAGTCACCACAAATTAATCATCATACTCGCAATAGAAGAACAGGTGCTAAAAACGATTTGATATAATTCACTGCGAACTTACCTAAGAGCTGGTGTATCAGCTTGTTGATAGTAGTCGTTAATATCAGATTGTGTATTCTTCTACCACACTTGAAATCAGCATTACCGTGGACCAACTTACTTCATTTATGCGTAGGTGAAGTGAAACTGTGCCATTATTGGAAAAATAAATATTTTCACATAAAAGCATTAAAGAAAACACAAGGCAAAATAAATAATTGACGTATTAAAATAATTATTACGTAATTCGTTTAATTCATCGTTCAGGCCTGGACCAACTTTCTCTTTTGTTGCCAACTTTACTGGTCTCTTGCCAGTCAGTGTTACCAACTTTACTGGTCTCTTGCCAGTCAGTGTTACCAACTTTACTGGTCTCTTGCCAGTCAGTGTTGCCAACTTTACTGGTCTCTTGCCAGTCAGTGTTGCCAACTTTACTGGTCTCTTGCCAGTCAGTGTTGCCAACTTTACTGGTCTCTTGCCAGTCAGTGTTACCAACTTTACTGGTCTCTTGCCAGTCAGTGTTACCAACTTTACTGGTCTCTTGCCAGTCAGTGTTACCGTCAAATATATGCAGCAGGTAGGTTGAGCGAGGTCTTCAGAACCGATGAGGTTAATTGAGCGCCGGAAAGAAGGGGCGTGGGAAACGGGAGATCCCCAAGAAAACCCGTCGACCAGCGGCATCGTGCCACATGAGAAAATACGGAGTGGCCCGGCCGGGGATGGAACCCGGTTCACCTTGGTGGGAGGCAAGCAGGCTAGCCGCTCAGCAACCGCGGTCCATATGCAGGTAGCTAGGAGAAGTGGCTTTCCTCGAAAGTTTACTTCAAAATGCTCAAGCAACCGTTTATAAGAGGCGTTTTTTTAAAAGGACTTGTATGGAAATTGATAAAGACCGGGCTACAATTGAAGTAGCACAGAAAATAGTACAGGCAAAGAAAATAGAATTTATGTATTATCATGGGACTCTCTACAATCACGCACAGCACACGCAGACAAAAATAGCACAGGGGAAGCGCACAGAAAGTGGGGTTATATCCTATCATTCCTGTGCGTGTGCGTGTGTGTGAGCGTGCGTGCGTGTGCGTGGCCAATAAGAACATCAATACCACTGAGTTCATATTATGATGAAAATGGCTACAAAAGTAGTGAATTTGACTAGTGCTTGAAGAGTCTGGCGCCATATAAACAGAAGTTTATCTTGATTGGAATTGTTACTCTACAAACAATGTATGTTAAAAAGAACGGTTTAACATACTATATTCCTACAAATTACTACACGAGCAGCAAAGTAAACAGAGCCGTCAACTGTATTTTTTCCATTCCAATGTGACCAACACACACACACACGCAATTCACCGAGCATCGTTTCCTTTCATTCTCACGACTGTTTTCTGTATACATTCGTCGTGTCTGTGTGTGTGCTGTTTGGATTGCAGCTTTCGTACTCGAGCTGTGTGCGTGCTCTGTGTTATCGCATGTGCTGTGCGTGGGCTAAATCAATTGTAGCTCGGCATTAACATGATAGTATTTTTTCCAAGGTTGGCAGGAGAAGTGTGGGGAGAGGCATGGAGTAGGCGGGTGGTAATCGTGGGACGTGTAGAACACGGTGATGGCCCATGGACGGCAGATACGCTGTGCCCAGGATGGGTGACCCTAGAGTGGACCGCATCACACACACAGCAGTCTCCTTCTAGGCCTCTGGGATGCTGGCTCCACGAAGAGGGGAAGTGAGGGAGTGTCGGCAGCAACAACACAGCCCGGCCGCCCTCGTGTACACACTGCGCCACCGCGGCTCGATAATTGCCCTCACGTAATTAACCTGTGTGCTGGAGTGATCAGTGAGCGCCTCGGTGCGGTCGCGCCTACATCTCGGTACGAGCTTCTTGCGTTCATGCATCGCGCGGTTCAGACACGCTTCAAACCTGCACACCACTTGCTCACGTCACCCGCTCTCTACTCTTTTGAGTTGAAAAAATTAGACTACATAATAAAAAAAATTTGTAACAAAACTGCAGCAGGATTTTACAATATCGGCTCCCGTTTGGGTACAAAAAATTAACTCTCGCAAAAGCTGTAGAAATGAAGGGTCGTGGCCTTAAGTGTGTTGCATCCAAAACATTAATTACTTTATAATATTTTACCAAACGTTGTCCGATTTGTACGCATTGTAATGTGATGTCATTTAACTCTAATTACAATTTATTACACTTTATATATCTTTTTAAATAACTTTATGTCAAAACCGAAATTATTCTGTTTTGATGCAACCATAACGACAAATACTAAGAAAGTTGTACAAAAACTGCAACATAAACAAACGCAGAAGTGTACTGCGTGACACAAATGTAATAACCAAATAGCAAACCGTGCATATGATCAAAAATAAAGAAATGTTTGCACATTTTTACCATTTTTTAATGCACGAAGTGTCACTTGTTGAATAAATAATCGTCAAACAGTAGCCAACAGTATTAGTTTAGGTTGTATATTAGTTTAGGTTGTATATTAGTTTAGGTTGTATATTAGTTTAGGTTGTATATTATTTTAGGTTGTATATTAGTTTAGGTTGTATATTAGTTTAGGTTGTATATTAGTTTAGGTTGTATATTAGTTTAGGTTGTATATTATTTTAGGTTGTATATTAGTTTAGGTTGTATATTAGTTTAGGTTGTATATTAGTTTAGGTTGTATATTAGTTAAGTTTGTATATTATTTTCATTTGTACAACTTAGTATTTGTTTTCATTGATGCAGCAAAATAGAAAAATTCTGGATTTTACACGAAATTGTTCAAACAAAATGAAATGTAATTTTTTTTTTAGTTCAGGATAAAATCATCGCATACAGTGCGTACAAGTTAACCAGTATTTGGTACAATTATAAAATAATTATTTTATTTGTATCAAACACTCTTAAAGGGCCTCCTTTTTTGAAACTAGAGGTTTATCCCGTGACCGTGTATTCAGTATGGCCATGTGACTAGAATATTTACAATGTTAAAAATTTGGTTAGCATACAAAGACTGGAATAGAAAATATTTCATATTTCTCTATCCACTGGACCACTTGGAATCGCTCTAGCCACTCGACCATTGCGGTCCCACTTAATTAACTCAACATTGAAGCGAGATATTTAAAGTAAACAAAAATGACATTCCATTACCTTCATTTCTCAATGCAACAATCTCTATGCATTAATACAAAACTTCCATAGGAAAAATTAAGAAATTAGTTTTTAAGGTCAAAAGTCATGATTGCGAAATCTGATCTTGCTGAAATTCGAACTTAACCTGTATTTGACCCCGAGGATTCGCTCTGAAAATTTTGAAGAACTTTTGCTGAGTTTCAAGGGACTTAGAAGTATGAAAGAGGGACAGACAGACAGAGATCGTCCTACTATATAATAGGATTCGGGTCTCGCTGTAAGCAGTTTTGGCTATTCGTATATTAAAAATTATAGAAATTTTCATTAAAAATTTTAGCACAGAAATAAAAGTCGATATTCTGTTGCTCATTCATAAGTTTGGTATTCGTTCGTGGAGAAGTGTCGAAGTCAGAAAAAATTGCCGTGAGTAGTATTCCTGTGTCTGCCATATTTGTTCTCGTGTACAACTGTGTTTTCAGCTGTGGCGACAATGCACAGGTTTCTGTGTTAGAACCCTATAGTCACCGCTTCAAGTTCTCAAGGACAGAACTCACGTGAAGATTGTTCATGGTGTTTTACATCACTGTCGCGATGCTTGTTTATCACATGATGTGACATTGAGACGTTTACTATCGATTATTACGGATTCCCCCCAATCCATCTCACGCCACACCAATTACAACAAAAAACATTAAGTTAAACAAAGCATTGTTACTTATTCTAAGATACAAAACAGGATTTTTGAGTGATTTTATTTATAGATTTGTTGCATATTTCTCAAAATACCGCGCACTTCGCAACATACGCGATAATCAGCTATAAAAGCCGTGGCGCCTCTCTCTGTCGGCTGTATTGTATAGGCCAACATTGTAGCGTGAGTGAGCGTATGAGGATGGCAAGGCGACGGCTAGAGACTGAGAATAGGTGGCTCTAAAGCTGATATTACACCATAAATGCAGCCGTACTTGGTTCTTATACAAGCTTCTACGAGGCCTGGTACACGAGCCGGTATACCAGCCGCTATGGAACATTCATATAACACGACAGCAGTTCGCGTACTAGCATTTGGCACCCTCAGTGGGTGCGCAGTGTGTGGTTTGTACTATAGGAGAACCCCATTCGTCGAACTGCTACCAGTTAGTAACTTGCGTAGGCCTATGAAAATACTAACTAGCACATGTTAATATTGCTATGTTACTGTTCGCCTTTTACATAAATTGATTGCTTAGTAGAATAGTTTCATAAATTATATGGAAAATGACGTGAAAACACTAGAGTACGAGTGTGTTATTTCTAATCTTGAACAAAATTACTGACCGGTTGCAAAAAAAAAAGTTTTTTTTACGTCCCGGGATATTACCCGCATGTAAAGTTTAATGATAAAAAAATTTGGTTCCGATGGAGTTTTGAACTCACGCTCAAAATATGTACTGCAGTATCGGAAGCTGCATATTTACCACTGTACTACAAGTTCCCAAACCAAAATTTAGAGTCTATACTCAGAATTTACAATTAATAGTTAGATTTAATATTTACATAGAGTAGGTAATGTTTTCAGAATTTAGAACTGCTTTAAACTGTAATTAAAAGTTGTCATATCCAATCTTATTCGTAGTTGTATTTTAAACATATATGAAATAGTTTCAACCTCACGGATGTAGGAATCAAGATGGAGGTGTCCTTTTCGGTCTCTTCATCAACTAGTTTCATGTGGTAGCCACGGGGAGCGCCCTACGCTCTGAAACTGCGATATGATTGGCCGGGTAGAAAAGCCGGCGTGGAACCTGCCACCAAAGTATATGACGTGTCCAATTACCAAACCTGGTACTAAATCTTGTCGTACAATGCGGGGAATGCCATGACGGGCCCCATGCTAGCCCATATAACGGCCGCTATGGCAGACCTTGCACAAGCTTTTACGGAATCTGGTATCGTGTAATATCGCCTTAAGGCGTGGGTATCAATTTATATAAGTTTGTATTAGACGCCCTATCGTAACATGTCAACTAAGACTGCAGAAAATCAAATAAACTTCAACAAATGATATTTTTTAAAATGTTAATATCAACAGACAAAATTTTTTCCTGATTTTGATTTTCCAGTGTTTTCCGAAATCACTCCACGCAAAAGCTGGAATGGTTCCTTAATAAAGACTATAGTCAATACTATTAGCTAATCCTTAGTAAATAGTTTCCCTTACTGGGACCGTGTGCTGTTCAAAGGCAACTAAAAACCACGAAATAGATATGTAAATGGTTACTACTAACATAGCGACCAATTTTACTCTAAAACTGCTGTGAAAAAATATTAAAATATTGACAGTGCTTAAAAACTGACCTGTTACTCAATTTTTACAAGAAGTTAATACATTAAAGTAATTTTCACTATTCTTTGCCAACTTTACTGTAAGCGTGTTATACCTCTCGATCAAAATGATTTGGTAAACATACTAAACTCAAATGGTTGTTTATAATCTAAACATTGTATGGTTATAGAACCCCATGTCAGACTACAAATATAGGAATGTTGAACGTCGTTGCTGTACAATGTTGGTGAGTTTTCTAGGCATGTGACTGTATTGTGAGCGAGTGTGTATGAAGGATACCATGCATGTATGGTTATAGAACCCCATGTCAGACTACAAATATAGGAATGTTGAACGTCGTTGCTGTACAATGTTGGTGAGTTTTCTAGGCATGTGACTGTATTGTGAGCGAGTGTGTATGAAGGATACCATGCATGTATGGTTATAGAACCCCATGTCAGACTACAAATATAGGAATGTTGAACGTCGTTGCTGTACAATGTTGGTGAGTTTTCTAGGCATGTGACTGTATTGTGAGCGAGTGTGTATGAAGGGTACCATGCATGTATGGTTATAGAACCCCATGTCAGACTACAAATATAGGAATGTTGAACGTCGTTGCTGTACAATGTTGGTGAGTTTTCTAGCATGTGACTGTATTGTGAGCGAGTGTGTATGAAGGATACCATGCATGTATGGTTATAGAACCCCATGTCAGACTACAAATATAGGAATGTTGAACGTCGTTGCTGTACAATGTTGGTGAGTTTT
Source organism: Dryococelus australis (assembly GCA_029891345.1). Lineage (NCBI taxonomy): Eukaryota > Metazoa > Arthropoda > Insecta > Phasmatodea > Phasmatidae > Dryococelus > Dryococelus australis. Next base: position 327,679 of record CM057007.1, on the reverse strand, counting down.
CTAGGCATGTGACTGTATTGTGAGCGAGTGTGTATGATGCATTGGTATAGACCTGTCGACTCAAATATAGGAATGTTGAACGTGTTGCGTACAATGTGTGAGTTCTAGGATTGACTGTATTAGCAGTGTGTATGAAGTCATCATTATGTTATAGACCATGCAGATACAAAATAGAGTACGTCGTCTGTAAATGTTGGTGATTTCACATGACTGTATTGTGAGATGTTATGAAGTACCATGCAGTATGTTAAGAACCCATGTCAGACTACAAAATAGATTGAACGTCGTTGCTTACAATTTGGTAGTTTAGCATGTGACTGTATGTGAGCGGTGTGTATAAGTACCATGCATGTTGTTATAGAACCCCATGTCAGACTACAAATATAGGAATGTGAAGTCGTTCTGTACAATGTTGGTGAGTTTTTAGGCATGTGACTGTATTGTAGCGGTGGTATGAGGGTACCATGCATGTATGGTTATAAACCCATGTCAGACTACAAATATAGGAATGTTGAACGTCGTTCTGTACAATGTTGGTGAGTTCTACGCATGTGACTGTATTGTAGCGAGTGGTATGAGGTACAGCATGTATGGTATAGAACCCATGTCAGACTACAAATATAGGAATTGAACGTCGTTGCTGTACAATGTGGTGTTTTCTAGCTGTGACTGTATTGGAGCGAGTGTGTGAAGATAATGCTGTTGGTTATAGAACCCCATGTCAACTACAAATATAGAATGTGAACGTCGTTGCTGTACATGTTGTGAGTTTTCTAGGCATGTGACTGTATTGGCGAGTGTGTAGAGGTACCATGCAATGGTTATAGAACCCATGTCAGACTACAAATAGAATGTTGAACGTCGTTCTGTACAATGTGGTGAGTTTTCTAGCATGTGACTGTATTGTGAGCGATGTGTAGAAGGTACCATCATATGGTTATAGAACCCCATGTCAGACTACAAATATAGGAATGTTGACGTCGTCGTACAATGTTGGTGAGTTTTCTAGCATGTGACTGTATTGTGACGAGTGTGTATGAAGGTACCATGCATTATGGTTATAGAACCCATGTCAGACTACAAATATAGGAATGTTGACTCGTGCTGTACAATGTTGGGAGTTTTCTAGCATGTACTGTATGTAGCGAGTGTGTATGAAGGTACCATGCATGTATGTTATAGAACCCCATGTCAGACACAAATATAGGAATGTTGAACGTCTTGCTGTACAATGTTGTGATTTTCTAAGCATGTGACTGTATTGTGAGCGAGTGTTTGAAGGATAATGCATGTTTGTTATAGAACCCCATGTCAGACTACAAATATAATGTTGAACGTCGTTGCTGTAATGTTGGTGAGTTTTTAGGCATTGACTGTATTGTGAGCGAGTGTGTATGAAGGTACCATGCATTATGGTTATAGAACCCCATGTCAGACTAAAATATAGGAATGTTGAACGTCGTTCTGTACAATGTTGGTGAGTTTTCTGCATGTGACTGTATTGTGAGCGAGTGTGTATGAAGGGTACCATGCATGTATGTTTAGAACCCATGTCAACTACAAATATAGGAATGTTGAACGTCGTGCTGTACAATGTTGGTGAGTTTTCTACGCATGTGACTGTATTGTGAGCGAGTGTGTATGTGTGTTTGAGTAATTGTTGGTATGAACCTGCGATAAAAATGGAAGTTGACGTCGTTCGACAATTGGTGAGTTTTCTAGCATGTATGTGGAGCGTTGATGAGTACAGCAGTAGTTATAGAACCATTCGATACAATATAATTGACGTCGTGTACAATTGTGGTTCAGCAGTATGTTTGGAGCGGTGTGATGAAGTCCTGCGTGTTATAAACCATGTCATCAATATAGGAAGTGACGTCTGCTGTACAATGTGGTTTCTAGCTGTACGTATTGAGGTGTGTAGACCATGCTGTAGTATAGACCATGTCAACTCATATAGATGTACGTCGTTGTACATGTTGGTGATTTCCATGGATTGGCGAGTGGTAGAGGTCATGCTGTATGGTATAGACCATGTCAACTCAATGATTTGACTCGTCTACAGTTGTGGTTTACATACTGTATGTGGCGATGTGTAGAAGAATGCGTTGGTTAGACCTGTCGCTACAATATAGAATTGACGTCTCTGTCATGTTGTGGTTTTAGCGATATGTAGCGAGTGTGTTATAAGGTACCATGCATGTTGGTTATAGAACCCTGTCAGATACAATATAGAATGTTGAACGTCGTTGCTGTACAATGTTGGTGATTTTCTAGGCATGTGACTGTATTTGAGCGAGTGTGTATGAAGGTACCATGCTGTATGGTTATAGAACCCATGTCAGACTACAAATATGATGTTGAACGTCGTTACTTACAATGTTGGTGAGTTTTCTAGGATGTGACTGTATTGTGAGCGAGTTTATGAGGTACCATGCATGTATTTATAGAACCCATGTCAGACTACAAATTAGGAATGTTGAACGTCTTTACTGTAAATGTGGTGAGTTTTCTAGCATGTGACTGTATTGTAGCGAGTGTGTATGAAGGTACCATGCATGTATGTATAGAACCCCATGTCAGATACAAATATAGGAATGTTGAACGTCGTGCTGTAAATGTTGGTGAGTTTCAGGCATTGACTGTATTGTGAGCGGTGTGTTGAAGGTTAATGCATGTTGGTTATAGACCCATGTCAGACTACAAATAGATGTTGAACGTCGTTGCTGTACAATGTTGGTGAGTTTTCTAGCATTGACTGTATTGTGACGAGTGTGTATGAAGGGTACATGCATGTATGGTTATAGAACCCCATGTCAGACTACAAATATAGAATGTTGAACGCGTTACTGTACAATGTTTTGAGTTTTAGGCATGTGACTGTATTGTGAGCGAGTGTTTGAAGGGTACCTGCATGTAGGTTATAGAACCCATGCAGACTACAATATAGAATGTTGAACGTCGTTCTGTACAATGTTGGTGAGTTTTTACGCATGTGACTGTATTGTACGAGTGTGTATGAAGGTACATGCATGTATGTTATAGACCCATGTCAGACTACAAATATAGGAATGTTGAACGTCGTTGCTGTACAATGTTGGTGATTTTTAGCATGTGACTGTTTGTGAGCGAGTGTGTATGAAGGGTACATGCATGTATGGTTATAGAACCCCATGTCAGACTACAAATATAGGAATGTTGAACGTCGTTGCTGTACAATGTTGGTGAGTTTTCTAAGCATGTGACTGTATTGTGAGCGAGTGTGTTTGAAGGATACCATGCATGTTGGTTATAGAACCCCTGTCAACTACAAATATAGAATGTTGAACGTCGTTGCTGTACAATGTTGGTGAGTTTTCTAGGCATGTGACTGTATTGTGAGCGAGTGGTATGAAGGATACCATGCATGTATGGTTATAGAACCCATGTCAGACTACAAATATAGGAATGTTGACGTCGTTGCTGTACAATGTTGGTGAGTTTTCTAGGCATGTGACTGTATTGTGAGCGAGTGTGTATGAAGGTACCATGCATGTATGGTTATAGAACCCCATGTCAGACTACAAATATAGGAATGTTGAACGTCGTTGCTGTACAATGTTGGTGAGTTTTCTAGGCATGTGACTGTATTGTGAGCGAGTGTGTATGAAGGATACCATGCATGTATGGTTATAGAACCCCATGTCAGACTACAAATATAGGAATGTTGAACGTCGTTACTGTACAATGTTGGTGAGTTTTCTAGGCATGTGACTGTATTGTGAGCGAGTGTGTATGAAGGGTACCATGCATGTATGGTTATATAACCCCATGTCAGACTACAAATATAGGAATGTTGAACGTCGTTGCTGTACAATGTTGGTGAGTTTTCTACGCATGTGACTGTATTGTGAGCGAGTGTGTATGATGGGTATCATGCATGTATGGTAATAGAACCCCATGTCAGACTACAAATATAGTAATATTGAACGTCGTTGCTGTACAATTTTGGTGAGTTTTCTACGCATGTGACTGTATTGTGAGCGAGTGTGTATGAAGGATACCATGCATGTTTGGTTATAGAACCCCATGTCAGACTACAAATATAGGAATGTTGAACGTCGTTGCTGTACAATGTTGGTGAGTTTTCTAGGCATGTGACTGTATTGTGAGCGAGTGTGTATGAAGGATACCATGCATGTATGGTTATAGAACCCCATGTCAGACTACAAATATAGGAATGTTGAACGTCGTTGCTGTACAATGTTGGTGAGTTTTCTACGCATGTGACTGTATTGTGAGCGAGTGTGTATGATGGGTATCATGCATGTATGGTAATAGAACCCCATGTCAGACTACAAATATAGTAATATTGAACGTCGTTGCTGTACAATGTTGGTGAGTTTTCTACGCATGTGACTGTATTGTGAGCGAGTGTGTATGAAGGATACCATGCATGTTTGGTTATAGAACCCCATGTCAGACTACAAATATAGGAATGTTGAACGTCGTTGCTGTACAATGTTGGTGAGTTTTCTAGGCATGTGACTGTATTGTGAGCGTGTGTGTATGAAGGATACCATGCATGTATGGTTATAGAACCCCATGTCAGACTACAAATATAGGAATGTTGAACGTCGTTGCTGTACAATGTTGGTGAGTTTTCTACGCATTAGACTGTATTGTGAGCGAGTGTGTATGAAGGATACCATGCATGTTTGGTTATAGAACCCCATGTCAGACTACAAATATAGGAATGTTGAACGTCGTTGCTGTACAATGTTGGTGAGTTTTCTACGCATGTGACTGTATTGTGAGCGAGTGTGTATGAAGGATACCATGCATGTATGGTTATAGAACCCCATGTCAGACTACAAATATAGGAATGTTGAACGTCGTTGCTGTACAATGTTGGTGAGTTTTCTACGCATGTGACTGTATTGTGAGCGAGTGTGTATGAAGGGTACCATGCATGTATGGTTATAGAACCCCATGTCAGACTACAAATATAGGAATGTTGAACGTCGTTGCTGTACAATGTTGGTGAGTTTTCTAGGCATGTGACTGTATTGTGAGCGAGTGTGTATGAAGGGTACCATGCATGTATGGTTATAGAACCCCATGTCAGACTACAAATATAGGAATATTGAACGTCGTTGCTGTACAATGTTGGTGAGTTTTCTAGGCATGTGACTGTATTGTGAGCGAGTGTGTATGAAGGATACCATGCATGTATGGTTATAGAACCCCATGTCAGACTACAAATATAGGAATGTTGAACGTCGTTGCTGTACAATGTTGGTGAGTTTTCTAGGCATGTGACTGTATTGTGAGCGAGTGTGTAGGAAGGGTACCATGCATGTATGGGGAAGTAGTTTACCATTTGTACTTTCTTTCTTGTCATATACATTGGTATAGGCTGTTCACGGTAAAATGAGCACTTTTGTAAGCCCTGCTTACCATCTGTTTGTATGCACGTTGTGTATTCTTCCGCCTTATATAAAATTAACTATTGCACGTGCCTTATAACTTAATTCAAACGTCGGTTGAGTTAAAGTGTGTGATTATAAAAAAATATTTTTCAAATGTGGTTATTTTTACACTTCGACGCATTAAAAAAACTGAAAGCGAAAGAAATAATTTAAGATATTACAAATGGTTATCCAACACTTTTTTATTCGACGTTGGGATATGGAACTACTTTCTGTCCATCGTTACCAACTTTACTCGGCCCATGTCACTCAGTGCGCCCGTTAAAATATATACGGTTAGGAGCAGTGACAATTTTCTAAGGTTGAGTTCAAAAGTTCTCGTTTTATTGTGAACAGCATTTATGGCAATTTTACAAATAATTTTTACAGTGCAATTACGGATATAGACGTTCATTTCACAGTCGACTGAGCGCATCTGGCATCTCTGCTTAGCATCTAACTTTACTTCTCAATCTTATTACATCCTCGCGCCATTTGTAAAATCAGCATTGTCATAGGCGTGACCGCTTTTTTTCTGTCACATCCAAGTATAACCGTGGAAACCAAAGAAATGAAAATGTGCTACACATATGAACATTTACACTCCAATACATATCATACTAGAAATACCAACTTCAGTCACCACAAATTAATCATCATACTCGCAATAGAAGAACAGGCGCTAAAAACGATTTGATATAATTCACTGCGAACTTACCTAAGAGCTGGTGTATCAGCTTGTTGATAGTAGTGGTTAATATCAGATTGTGTATTCTTCTACCACACTTGAAATCAGCATTACCGTGGACCAACTTACTTCATTTATGCGTAGGTGAAGTGAAACTGTGCCATTATTGGAAAAATAAATATTTTCACATAAAAGCATTAAAGAAAACAGAAGGCAAAATAAATAATTGACGTATTAAAATAATTATTACGTAATTCGTTTAATTCATCGTTCAGGCCTGGACCAACTTTCTCTTTTGTTGCCAACTTTACTGGTCTCTTGCCAGTCAGTGTTACCAACTTTGCTAGTCTCTTGCCAGTCAGTGTTGCCAACTTTACTGGTCTCTTGCCAGTCAGTGTTGCCAACTTTACTGGTCTCTTGCCAGTCAGTGTTGCCAACTTTACTGGTCTCTTGCCAGTCAGTGTTACCGTCAAATATATGCAGCAGGTAGGTTGAGCGAGGTCTTCAGAACCGATGAGGTTAATTGAGCGCCGGAAAGAAGGGGCGTGGGAAACGGGAGATCCCCAAGAAAACCCGTCGACCAGCGGCATCGTGCCACATGAGAAAATACGGAGTGGCCCGGCCGGGGATGGAACCCGGTTCACCTTGGTGGGAGGCAAGCAGGCTAGCCGCTCAGCAACCGCGGTCCATATGCAGGTAGCTAGGAGAAGTGGCTTTCCTCGAAAGTTTACTTCAAAATGCTCAAGCAACCGTTTATAAGAGGCGTTTTTTTAAAAGGACTTGTATGGAAATTGATAAAGACCGGGCTACAATTGAAGTAGCACAGAAAATAGTACAGGCAAAGAAAATAGAATTTATGTATTATCATGGCACTCTCTACAATCACGCACAGCACACGCAGACAAAAATAACACAGGGGAAGCGCACAGAAAGTGGGGTTATATCCTATCATTCCTGTGCGTGTGCGTGTGTGTGAGCGTGCGTGCGTGTGCGTGGCCAATAAGAACATCAATACCACTGAGTTCATATGATGATGAAAATGGCTACAAAAGTAGTGAATTTGACTAGTGCTTGAAGAGTCTGGCGCCATATAAACAGAAGTTTATCTTGATTGGAATTGTTACTCTACAAACAATGTATGTTAAAAAGAACGGTTTAACATACTATATTCCTACAAATTACTACACGAGCAGCAAAGTAAACAGAGCCGTCAACTGTATTTTTTCCATTCCAATGTGACCAACACACACACCACGCGCAATTCACCGAGCATCGTTTCCTTTCATTCTCACGACTGTTTTCTGTATACATTCGTCGTGTCTGTTTGTGTGCTGTTTGGATTGCAGCTTTCGTACTCGAGCTGTGTGCGTGCTCTGTGTTATCGCATGTGCTGTGCGTGGGCTAAATCAATTGTAGCTCGGCATTAACATGATAGTATTTTTTCCAAGGTTGGCAGGAGAAGTGTGGGGAGAGGCATGGAGTAGGCGGGTGGTAATCGTGGGACGTGTAGAACACGGTGATGGCCCATGGACGGCAGATACGCTGTGCCCAGGATGGGTGACCCTAGAGTGGACCGCATCACACACACAGCAGTCTCCTTCTAGGCCTCTGGGATGCTGGCTCCACGAAGAGGGGAAGTGAGGGAGTGTCGGCAGCAACAACACAGCCCGGCCGCCCTCGTGTACACACTGCGCCACCGCGGCTCGATAATTGCCCTCATGTAATTAACCTGTGTGCTGGAGTGATCAGTGAGCGCCTCGGTGCGGTCGCGCCTACATCTCGGTACGAGCTTCGTGCGTTCATGCATCGCACGGTTCAGACACGCTTCACACCTGCACACCACTTGCTCACGTCACCCGCTCTCTACTCTTTTGAGTTGAAAAAATTAGACTACATAATAAAAAAAATTTGTAACAAAACTGCAGCAGGATTTTACAATATCGGCTCCCGTTTGGGTACAAAAAATTAACTCTCGCAAAAGCTGTAGAAATGAAGGGTCGTGGCCTTAAGTGTGTTGCATCCAAAACATTAATTACTTTATAATATTTTACCAAACGTTGTCCGATTTGTACGCATTGTAATGTGATGTCATTTAACTCTAATTACAATTTATTACACTTTATATATCTTTTTAAATAACTTTATGTCAAAACCGAAATTATTCTGTTTTGATGCAACCATAACGACAAATACTAAGAAAGTTGTACAAAAACTGCAACATAAACAAACGCAGAAGTGTACTGCGTGACACAAATGTAATAACCAAATAGCAAACCGTGCATATGATCAAAAATAAAGAAATGTTTGCACATTTTTAACCATTTTTTAATGCACGAAGTGTCACTTGTTGAATAAATAATCGTCAAACAGTAGCCAACAGTATTTAGTTGATAATTAGGTTGTAATAGTTTAGTTGTATATTAGTTAGGTTGTATATTAGTTTAGAAAAGTTGTATATTAGTTTAGGTTGTATATTAGTTTAGGTTGTATATTAGTTTAGGTTGTATATTAGTTAGTGTATATTAGTTTAGGTTGTATATTAGTTTAGGTTGTATATTAGTTAGTGTATTTTTATGTATATTAGTTTAGGTTGTATATTAGTTTAGGTTGTATATTAGTTTAGGTTGTATATTAGTTTAGGTTGTATATTAGTTTAGGTTGTATATTATTTAGTTGTATATTAGTTTAGGTTGTATATTAGTTTAGGTTGTATATTAGTTTAGGTTGTATATTAGTTTAGGTTGTATATTAGTTTAGGTTGTATATTAGTTTAGGTTGTATATTAGTTTTAGGTTGTATATTAGTTTAGGTTGTATATTAGTTTAGGTTGTATATTAGTTTAGGTTGTATATTAGTTTAGGTTGTATATTAGTTTAGGTTGTATATTAGTTTAGGTTGTATATTAGTTTAGGTTGTATATTAGTTTAGGTTGTATATTAGTTTAGGTTGTATATTAGTTTAGGTTGTATATTAGTTTAGGTTGTATATTAGTTTAGGTTGTATATTAGTTTAGGTTGTATATTAGTTTAGGTTGTATTAGTTTAGGTTATTATTTAGTTTAAGTTTAGGTTGTATATTAGTTTAGGTTGTATATTAGTTTAGGTTGTATATTAGTTTAGGTTGTATATTAGTTTTAAGGTTGTATATTAGTTTAGGTTGTATATTAGTTAAGTTTGTATATTATTTTCATTTGTACAACTTAGTATTTGTTTTCATTGATGCAGCAAAATAGAAAAATTCTGGATTTTACACGAAATTGTTCAAACAAAATGAAATGTAATTTTTTTTTTAGTTCAGGATAAAATCATCGCATACAGTGCGTACAAGTTAACCAGTATTTGGTACAATTGTAAAATAATTATTTTATTTGTATCAAACACTCTTAAAGGGCCTCCTTTTTTGAAACTAGAGGTTTATCCCGTGACCGTGTAATCAGTATGGCCACGTAACTAGAATATTTACAATGTTAAAAAATTTGGTTATCATACAAAGACTGGAATAGAAAATATTTGATATTTCTCTATCCACTGGACCACTTGGAATCGCTCTAGCCACTCGACCATTGCGGTCCCACTTAATTAACTCAACATTGAAGCGAGATATTTAAAGTAAACAAAAATGACATTCCATTACCTTCATTTCTCAATGCAACAATCTCTATGCATTAATACAAAACTTCCATAGGAAAAATTAAGAAATTAGTTTTTAAGGTCAAAAGTCATGATTGCGTAATCTGATCTTGCTGAAATTAGAACTTGACCTGTATTTGACCCCGTGGATTCGCTCTGAAATTTTTGAAGAACTTTTGCTGAGTTTCAAGGGACTTAGAAGTATGAAAGAGGGACAGACAGACAGAGATCGTCCTACTATATAATAGGATTCGGGTCTCGCTGTAAGCAGTTTTGGCTATTCGTATATTAAAAATTATAGAAATTTTCATTAAAAATTTTAGCACAGAAATAAAAGTCGATATTCTGTTGCTCATTCATAAGTTTGGTATTCGTTCGTGGAGAAGTGTCGAAGTCAGAAAAAATTGCCGTGAGTAGTATTCCTGTGTCTGCAATATTTGTTCTCGTGTACAACTGTGTTTTCAGCTGTGGCGACAATGCACAGGTTTCTGTGTTAGAACCCAATAGTCACCGCTTCAAGTTCTCAAGGACAGAACTCACGTGAAGATTGTTCATGGTGTTTTACATCACTGTCGCGATGCTTGTTTATCACATGATGTGACATTGAGACGTTTACTATCGATTATTACGGATTCCCCCCAATCCATCTCACGCCACACCAATTACAACAAAAAACATTAAGTTAAACAAAGCATTGTTACTTATTCTAAGATACAAAACAGGATTTTTGAGTGATTTTATTTATAGATTTGTTGCATATTTCTCAAAATACCGCGCACTTCGCAACATACGCGATAATCAGCTATAAAAGCCGTGGCGCCTCTCTCTGTCGGCTGTATTGTATAGGCCAACATTGTAGCGTGAGTGAGCGTATGAGGATGGCAAGGCGACGGCTAGAGACTGAGAATAGGTGGCTCTAAAGCCGATATTACACCATAAATGCAGCCGTACTTGGTTCTTATACAAGCTTCTACGAGGCCTGGTACACGAGCCGGTATACCAGCCGCTATGGAACATTCATATAACACGACAGCAGTTCGCGTACTAGCATTTGGCACCCTCAGTGGGTGCGCAGTGTGTGGTTTGTACTATAGGAGAACCCCATTCGTCGAACTGCTACCAGTTAGTAACTTGCGTAGGCCTATGAAAATACTAGCTGGAACATGTTAATATTGCTATGTTACTGTTCGCCTTTTACATAAATTGATTGCTTAGTATTATAGTTTTAATAATTTTCTTGAAAATGACACGAAGTCACTAGAGTACGAGTGTGTTATCTTTAATCTTGAACAAAATTACTGACCGGTTGCAAAAAAAAAAGTTTTTTTTACGTCCCGGGATATTACCCGCATGTAAAGTTTAATGATAAAAAAATTTGGTTCCGATGGAGTTTTGAACTCACGCTCAAAATATGTACTGCAGTATCGGAAGCTGCATATTTACCACTGTACTACAAGTTCCCAAACCAAAATTTAGAGTCTATACTCAGAATTTACAATTAATAGTTAGATTTAATATTTACATAGAGTAGGTAATGTTTTCAGAATTTAGAACTGCTTTAAACTGTAATTAAAAGTTGTCATATCCAATCTTATTCGTAGTTGTATTTTAAACATATATGAAATAGTTTCAACCTCACGGATGTAGGAATCAAGATGGAGGTGTCCTTTTCGGTCTCTTCATCAACTAGTTTCATGTGGTAGCCACGGGGGGCGCCCTACGCTCTGAAACTGCGATATGATTGGCCGGGTAGAAAAGCCGGCGTGGAACCTGCCACCAAAGTATATGACGTGTCCAATTACCAAACCTGGTACTAAATCTTGCCATACAATGCGGGGAATGCCATGACGGGTCCCATGCTAGCCCGTATAACGGCCGCTATGGCAGACCTTGCACAAGCTTTTACGGAATCTGGTATCGTGTAATATCGCCTTAAGACAGTGCGGGTTGTTCATGAGTAACAGACATTCGGGCGAAATAAACGTATGGCAACTGACATTTTGATCTTACATGTTTGTAGTAAAAGCAATTGACAGACAGAGATAATAATTTGCGAAATGCATATACCTACCTCTACCTAACAAGAACGACAACACATTCAACTCTCAAACATAATTAGTGCGAAGAACTTTCTGGGCCAGTCACTTTATTTACGTGAATAACATTAAATATTTCGATTGCAATGTCTTTTGGCGTTGGTGAATGGTTAGAATTATTAGCTAGGATGTTGGTTTAGTGTTTAAACCCTTGGTGCAGAAATGCACCGCCAGGGATTGAACCCGGTCCATCTTGGTGGGAGGCAAGCAGTTTAACCGCTCAACCACCGCGGCCCCCTTCGCTTCTATATAGAATGTTAGCAACTTCTCCGCGCATTTTGACTCTTTACTGAGGAAATAAAAAACGCTTCAGTGGATAAATGGGGGGAAAATCTTGTAATTTTCCTAATTGTACGTACGTATACACTGACACGGTATATTTTCGAATAATTTCTGAAAGTACATGGTTTCCTGAAATGTCTTCAGAAAATTCCGCAATGGTTCTGTACTGAAAACTATAGCAGCTTACTTCTTATATCCTCTTTTATCAAGACGATATCATCATTTTCTAAATATCCAGCGGTCGACGAGACGATCTTAACGTAACCAGACTTGGAAATATAGACGATATTGGCGTACCACCCGAGATGAAAGCTTGGCCGAATCAAAAAGTAGCTCAGGTTATTGTCATTTTCCCCCAAGCTTTTCAAACACACTTGATATCGCCTTTTTAAACCTGATTTAATATTAAATTTATTTACAAAATAAGGTAGAAGATAAAGCATAAATCTTTTCACTCCGGCACTTTACACGTCAACAGTGATTTTGATACAATTATACAGCATTACGGAGAAGTGCAAAATTGCTTGAAGTAACAAAGTATTTCTTAATAATTAGCATGTACCCAGTAAAACAAACAATTATTAATAATTAGCATGTACACAGTAAAACAAACCATTATTAATAATTAGCATGTACCCAGTAAAACAAACAATTATTAATAATTAGCATGTACACAGTAAAACAAACAATTATTAATAATTAGCATGTACACAGTAAAACAAACAATTATTAATAATTAGCATGTACACAGTAAAACAAACAATTATTTGGCAAATAAAAATATAAATAATAAGCAGACCAGGTGTAAGAAATCACAAATAACAGTAACGTGACAGCAAATAAACAAATATAAAATAATTAAATATGTGTAGAGAAGTGGAATAAATGACAATTTAAATAATAATTTGTAGTTTCGGGACTCATAGTCTAGAGAGCTAAATATGTTTTAACAAGCCATATTTTAATGCGTGTGTGTTGAGATCCACGCAGAGAATTTATACCGGAAACATAGTTTTTACAGCTGGAGAGGGGCTTACTCATGAAATTAATTGTTAACTGGACCCTTAAAAGGCACACGCAACCATGTTTATCCAAGATTCAAAACCACATTTCCACGCAAAAAGCTGACATTTCAACCAAATACTCCTCGACGGTCTATGGTACATAAATGGGCATTGGACGCATCCATGGCAATGAAATGGCATTTAAAATTATCTTTAGAAAAGAAATTTAAATTTCGTTGCAATCATGTGTTTGCATGCCCTACCTTTACTTCTTGTCACTGGAATTTAAGTATTGTAATGGATTTATAAGTTTCAAACTACTGCGTCGGTATTTAATTAAGTAATTTTCTTTATATATATGGTAGATGCATCCTGCAGGCTATGTACATGTATACGCGATTTTTTCTACACTCGTTTTCTAGATATATCTTTGTAGCTAAACGAGACATTATCTTAGCTACACGAGACATTATCTTAACACGGTCCAACATGAACACATGAGAGAAGACGTGTAAAGTTGGTATTGAATTTTATCAGTTATTACCATCGGCATGGAAAAGGTTATTATAACTTGACCATGTTAAACTACTGCATTTACTTCTTTATTACTACCACCGCAATAAAACTCCGTGTAATATCGGGAGTGCTGTGGTAGCATGCTAAGCATTATTTAGTTCATATTCATGGGGGTTAGTGAGTTTATCACTCCTTCATTTATGTCCCTTGCTATCTACGTCTATAACGCAATAAAACTCCAAGTAATATCGGGAGTGCTGTGGTAGCATGCAAAGTATTATTGAGTTCATATTCATAGGGGCTAGTGATTTTATTACTCCTTCATGTATGTCCCTTGCTATCTACGTCTATAAAGCAATAACACTCCAAGTATTATCGGGAGTGCTGTGGTAATATGCAAAGCATTATTGAGTTCATATTCATGGGGGCTAGTAATTTTATTACTCCTTCATGTATGTCCCTTGCTATCTACGTCTATAAAGCAATAACACTCCAAGTAATATCGGGATTGCTGTGGTAGCATGCAAAGCATTATTGAGTTCATATTCATGGGGGCTAGTAATTTTATTACTCCATTATTTATGTCCCTTGCTATCTACGTCTATAAAGCAATGAAACTCCATGTAATATCGGGAGTGCTGTGGTAGCATGCAAAGCATTATTGAGTTCATATTCATGGGGGCTAGTAATTTTATTACTCCTTCATGTATGTCCCTTGCTATCTACGTCTATAAAGCAATAACACTCCAAGTAATATCGGGAGTGCTGTGGTAACATGCAAATTATTATTGAGTTCATATTCATGGGGGCTAGTAATTTTATTACTCCTTCATGTATGTCCCTTGTTATCTACGTCTATAAAGCAATAACACTCCAAGTAATATCGGGAGTGCTGTGGTAGCATGCAAAGCATTATTGAGTTCATATTCATGGGGGCTAGTAATTTTATTACTCCTTCATTTATGTCCCTTGCTATCTACGTCTATAAAGCACTAAAACTCCATGTAATATCGGGAGTGCTGTGGTAGCATGCAAAGCATTATTGAGTTCATATTCATGGGGCCTAGTAATTTTATTACTCCTTCATGTATGTCCCTTGCTATCTACGTCTATAAAGCAATAACACTCCAAGTAATATCGGGAGTGCTGTGGTAACATGCAAAGTATTATTGAGTTCATATTCATGGGGGCTAGTAATTTTATTACTCCTTCATGTATGTCCCTTGCTATCTACGTCTATAAAGCAATAACACTCCAAGTAATATCGGGAGTGCTGTGGTAATATGCAAAGCATTATTGAGTTCATATTCATGGGGGCTAGTAATTTTATTACTCCTTCATTTATGTCCCTTGCTATCTACGTCTATAAAGCACTAAAACTCCATGTAATATCGGGAGTGCTGTGGTAGCATGCAAAGCATTATTGAGTTCATATTCATGGGGCCTAGTAATTTTATTACTCCTTCATGTATGTCCCTTGCTATCTACGTCTATAAAGCAATAACACTCCAAGTAATATCGGGAGTGCTGTGGTAACATGCAAAGTATTATTGAGTTCATATTCATGGGGGCTAGTAATTTTATCACTCCTTCATTTATGTCCCTTGCTATCTACGTCTATAAAGCAATAACACTCCAAGTAATATCGGGAGTGCTGTGGTAATATGCAAAGCATTATTGAATTCATATTCATGGGGGCTAGTAATTCTATTACTCCTTCATGTATGTCCCTTGCTATCTACGTCTATAAAGCAATAAAACTCCATGTAATATCGGGAGTGCTGTGGTAATATGCAAAGCATTATTGAGTTCATATTCATGGGGGCTAGTAATTTTATCACTCCTTCATTTATGTCCCTTGCTATCTACGTCTATAAAGCAATAAAACTCCATGTAATATCGGGAGTGCTGTTGTAATATGCAAAGCATTATTGAGTTCATATTCATGGGTGCTAGTAATTTTATCACTCCTTCATTTATGTCCCTTGCTATCTACGTCTATAAAGCAATAAAAAGCTACGAATTGGCTTATCTCCTAGCAAAAGCACGTGTTACTGGTATGCATCCCTTTGAATGGGGGTAAGTAATTCGGCACAAATTTGTATCAGAAATTATTTTGGGGTGTGGTATAATTTATTGGTCAGTCCAGAAGACGAACGGATATGTGTTAAGCGGACTATTAATTAAATTAATCTGATATGAAAACCACCCCTACTCTATAGGCTTATTAGTGCCCAGAACTTTGTTAGCAAGAAAGGAAAAAAAATTAAGAGACGTTTCTGTGTGTACTCATTTGTCTTTTTTCTAGTTATAATTTCTTTCAATAAACTGATATTCTGACACAATTCATTGTCTTTTCATTATTCTTAAAAGAAAATATTGTCCACATCTGCTAAGCTATGTAAATCAGCCCAAGTTTAACGTTGGCTTCACACTCGTGGAAAACGTGATAGTCATCGTTATGATTAAAGCCTTAATGTTTTCCCGGATTTTGTACTTTTAACTAGGAAATATTTCACAGTTAATTTCGCAGTGCATTCGGTTTCAAACTTGAATATCAAGAAGTATATATTTCATCAGTTTCAATTTTTTGTGCATTCAGTACGGCTTCAGTAGTTGTTGATTCAAATAACAAAAATTTAAGTAGAACATTTTTTAATCAATTAATTTATATTTCCTCATGCTGAAACTCGTAACATGCATCAAGAAATAATAATAATAAGTAATGATTTTATTTCCCACTGACAAGAAAAATTTCCTGATTTATCCACATTCGAACGATGTAACAATTTTTTTTTGCGAAAACGGAAATAATATTTACACCTAGTAGTATAGATAGCACAGTTGTGTAAACACTCTGTATTAAGAATGACGTAAAGCTGATGTTTCCTTATCTATATAAATAATTATAAAAACAACAAAGAGATGGACGAACAACTTGGTATTACAAAACCAGGCATGCCACTATTGCAAACTAAAAGAAAAGACAACACGTTGACGAAAAGTCCACACGAAGGCACAAAACAGTGGGGAAAAAACAATATCAGTGGACACAGCTGAACAATAAAAACTCAAAACACACACAAAAATAGGGCACAAACACAAGTCAGGAAAAAGTATTTTTTTTGTTAGGTTATAAAGTCATATATTCCAACACTGGGAACAACACAGTAGCCACAAAAATAACCAGAGAATAGAATAGGTAGTCAACAGATTACCTCATTCTAATTTATACAGAATCGTATAAATTAATCATAAATTTTCCTTGTTTAGAAACAACAAAGTTTATGATAAACAAATTTGTTCAAATCAGAGACAATTGGAATACTATGAATTTATAGTAGGTGATTTTTACTTCTCATTACAATTTTTTAGAAATAACAAAGTATATGATAAACAAATTTGTTCAAATCAGAGACAATTGGAATACTATGAATTTATAGTAGGTGATTTTTACTTCTCATTACAATTTTTTAGAAATAACAAAGTATATGATAAACAAATTTGTTCAAATCAGAGACAATTGGAATACTATGAATTTATAGTAGGTGATTTTTACTCCTCATTGCAATTTTTTTTTTCCGAGGAGAAACACGAAAAGTATCTTTGAAGTAGATAATCTACGAGATTTGTCACACGATTTCTTAAGAGAAGTGTTTTGCTAGAGCTGGTAAATACTGGGTAATTACCATCAACAGAAACAAATTTTGACAACCGGCTAACGTTTTGAATAGTACTACACTGTAAAAAGATTTCTGGTAAACTTCCTAAACTATAACGGAATGTTGTAACCTATATATTGTATTGTAATTATACTACGTATCAGGCTGACAATATGGGAACATTACCATGCATGTATGAGAAAATATTTTACTATTCGCGCTTTGTCACTGTACGTATACAACGATATGGTAAATTTACAAATAATTTCTTAGACTGTGGCGGCCCCCATAATTTACTTCTGAATGTATATTTGCTTCAGAATCTTCTTAATATCGTGCGTGTCTCGGACAGCACCAATATTCACAGTTTATTGGTGACGGAATATTTAAACTTCATAAAACTCGCCCCTTCTTGCGAAATTCACACTCGCAGCTGTAGTGGTGAGAAAAAAAAAGTCGAATAGTCCAAATCATTACTCATTGGATTTCAAAGTATGTAATATAACAGTTAAATTAAGGGCTTATAACATTTATGTACACATAAATTTCATTTTATATTTAAAAAAAAACATTTTTTGTAAACTGTTTAGCGAGATTATTTTCCTAATGCTAAAAGTTTATTACAATATATTTTGCACCACTTTGTGATGTGCATATACAAAGCTAGTGAGTATTTTAACAAGTTCTTTTAAATGGCGTAGACTTGGTGTTCATTACAAACATGTAGATACGTAATTAATTAAATATGTTTCATGCATCTGTGAGATGTGAACAGGGCTAACAGTTGTTAGCTAATTAACAAACAAACTGTTTGCAAACCAAACAACACTGTTTTTTTCCTCTGCCTGTTGTACACGAAGGAAAGAAGTAAGTTTATTCCAGCCATTATTGCTTATAGAGGGAATTTGAATGAGTGGAAACGCTAGCTGTGGAGTAACCAATTTCCAGTTAGTACAAGGTAATTTTATTCTTTGCGTATAGAACTGACAGAACCACACAGTTTGACCTAAATATAGTAAGTTACTTTGTGTCCAAGTGTTTTTAAAAGCTATCACAACTTATCTGATCAGTATTTAACCCATTCAGTCATCGTATCCACGGCTGGGGACATGTGGATCGTGAATAATATTCACAACCGGCACTGTACACAACAATACACCAATACCCACATGGAGCCGCGGTGGTCTAGTGGTTCGACAACTCGCCTCCCACTCAGGCGAATTGGGAATTGTGCTGGACGATACTGCTGGTAGGCGGGATTTCCCGTTCCCCCTACCCTTGCATTCCGGTGCCGCTCCTCGCTTCACCCTCATCGGCTCTCAAGACCTTGATGTTAAGAGCCGCTCAAATCTCTTCTCGCTCTTCACGCCATTCCACACTCTGACATGAATTTTGAATGGGACTATCATCAAGAAAGCAGTTCGTTTTTCACTGAGCTGCAAGACATTACTGAACATAAGTACAGCGTCTTTGCAACACTTTCACTGAGCTGCAAGACATTACTGAACATAAGTACAGCGTCTTTGCAACACTTTCACTGAGCTGCAAGACATTACTGAACATAAGTACAGCGTCTTTGCAACACTTTCACTGAGCTCCACGACATTACTGAACATAAATACAGCGTCTTTGCAACACTTTCACTGAGATGCAAGACATTACTGAACATAAGTACAGCGTCTTTGCAACACTTTCACTGAGCTGCAAGACATTACTGAACATAAGTACAGCGTCTTTGCAACACTTTCACTGAGCTGCAAGACATTACTGAACATAAGTACAGCGTCTTTGCAAAACTTTCACTGAGCTGCAAGACATTACTGAACATAAGTACAGCGTCACACTTTCACTGAGCTGCAAGACATTACTGAACATAAGTACAGCGTCTTTGCAACACTTTCACTGAGCTAGAAGACATTACTGAACATAAATACAGTGTCTTTGCAACACTTTCACTGAGCTGCAAGACATTACTGAACATAAGTACAGCGTTGTTGGAACACTTTAACTGGGCTGCAAGACATTACTGAACATAAGTACAACGTCGTTGCAACACTTTCACTGAGCTGCAAGACATTACTGAACATAAGTACAGCGTTTTTGCAGCACTTTCACTGAGCTGCAAGACATTACTGAACATAAGTACAGCGTCTTTGCAACACTTTCACTGAGCTGCAAGACATTACTGAACATAAGTACAGCGTCTTTGCAACACTTTCACTGAGCTGCAAGACATTACTGAACATAAGTACAGCGTCTTTGCAACACTTTAACTGGGGTATCATTGTGTAACCGTACGGCATAATGCCAGCAAAATGAATTTATTAAAGCTGACTCATTAAAAAAATATATGAGTTCATTTGCGTTTTATACGTTTATGTACTTTCCGTATATTTGTTTATGTTTATATTGTTTATTTGACCGAAGAAAACAGAGTTAAATTTTGTATTAGTGATTTGTTAGGTTTGAAAAATCTGTGTTCGTTGTGGTAGAAATTAGTGACTGGCATTCTGAACATTCAAGTACTAGCACTGTGTATACAGTATGTATGTACATGCGACTTGAATACAAGAGAGTGAGCGCCTTCTTGTTCAGAAAGGATGCCGGTCTGTGTCAGGCTTTAAAGTTGTTCCTGCACGTAATCCATCAGATTCTCCTTTTGTAACATCGACAAAGTTTGGAAAGTTACTTTTTAAAAGTAACTATCACACTTTTAGAGTTACTCCAACTCAGTTTCAACTATCAGTTACTCCAGTGAGCAAGTCACAGTTACAGTTCTTAGTAAAGAATTACTGTTAGTTACATTTCGCGTTACTTAGAATAAAACCATAACTCTACATATTTTATATCCGGGAAAAGTTACGCTGTTTTCCACCATAAAGCTTTTCTTGCTGTTGAAATTATATAATTGAAAACATACGCATATTTGTAAATCTGCTTTATATATTTCCTTGCCACATTAACTGCAGATATTACATGACTTACAAAATTGGTATTCACTAATACCATTGGTACTTTCATTTGATGACTCATTTATCTTCTTCGGAGAGAAAGAGAGAGAACCAGACCAATAATTTTTTAATATATAATTGAAATAAAGGTGAACCAATCCACCTAACAATCCGCACAGACTAAACCACGCTGCATCCATATATTCACAAGTAAACAAAAGAAACAGAAATAAACTGACAAGCAAATATGTTTAAAATGTGACGCGAAAAGTAACGATATTTGTCGTTATTTAGACAGCGGAAATGCAATTCATATTTCACGTAACGTTTCTGAAACCTTAACGTAACGGAGTTACCATATTCGTCACTGGAAAAAAAAAATACTGTTTCAAATATCGACGTTTAGACAGCTATGCTCCCAATTTGTGAGAAATTATATAGGTGCCATTTGCTGAAAACCAAAATTTTGTTACATCCTGTTCAATATTCTTGTTACATCCTGGCCAGGATGTGTGGGTACAATTCCATCTTCGTCGCGTCCTGGCCAGGATGTGTAGGTACAATTCCACCTTGGTCGAGTCCTGGCCAGGATGTGTAGGTACAATTCCACCTTCGTCGCGTCCTGGCCAGGATATGTAGGTACAATTCCACCTTCGTCGCGTCCTGGCCAGGATGTGTAGGTACAATTCCACCTTCGTCGCGTGCTAGCCAGGATGTGTAGGCACAATTCCACCTTCGTCGCGTCCTGGCCAGGATGTGTAGGTACAATTCCACCTTCGTCGCGTGCTAGCCAGGATGTGTAGGTACAATTCCACCTTCGTCGCGTCCTGGCCAGGATGTGTAGGTACAATTCCACCTTCGTCGCGTCCTGGCCAGGATGTGTAGGCACAATTCCACCTTCGTCGCGTCCTGGCCAGGATGTGTAGGCACAATTCCACCTTCGTCGCGTCCTGGCCAGGATGTTTAGGTACAATTCCACCTTCGTCGCGTCCTGGCCAGGATGAGTAGGTACAATTCCACCTTCGTCGCGTCCTGGCCAGAATGTGTAGGTACAATTCCACCTTCGTCGCGTCCTGGCCAGGATGTGTAGGTACAATTCCACCTTCGTCGCGTCCTGGCCAGGATGTGTAGGTACAATTCCACCTTCGTCGCGTCCTGGCCAGGATGTGTAGGTACAATTCCACCATCGTCGCGTAATGGCCAGGATGTGTAGGTACAATTCCACCTTCGTCGCGTCCTGGCCAGGATGTGTAGGTACAATTCCACCTTCGTCGCGTCCTGGCCAGGATGTGTAGGTACAATTAAACCTTCGTCGCGTCCTGGCCAGGATGTGTAGGTACAATTCCACCTTCGTCGCGTCCTGGCCAGGATGTGTAGGTACAATTCCACCTTCGTCGCGTCCTGGCCAGGATGTGTAGGCACAATTCCACCTTCGTCGCTACCTGGCCAGGATGTGTAGGCACAATTCCACCTTCGTCGCGTCCTGGCCAGGATGTGTAGGCACAATTCCACCTTCGTCGCGTCCTGGCCAGGATGTGTAGGCACAATTCCACCTTCGTCGCGTCCTGGCCAGGATGTGTAGGCACAATTCCACCTTCGTCGCGTCCTGGCCAGGATGTGTAGGTACAATTGCACCTTCGCCGCGTCCTGGCCAGGATGTGTAGGCACAATTGCACCTTCGTCGCGTCCTGGCCAGGATGTGTAGGTACAATTCCACCTTCGTCGCGTCCTGGCCAGGATGTGTAGGCACAATTGCACCTTCGTCGCGTCCTGGCCAGGATGTATAGGCACAATTCTACCTTCGTCGCGTCCTGGCCAGGATGTGTAGGTACAATTCCACCTTCGTCGCGTCCTGGCCAGGATGTGTAGGTACAATTCCACCTTCGTCGCGTCCTGGCCAGGATGTCAAGGTACAATTCCACCTTCGTCGCGTCCTGGCCAGAATGTGTAGGTACAATTCCACCATCGTCGCGTCCTGGCCAGGATGTGTAGGTACAATTCCACCTTCGTCGCGTCCTGGCCAGGATGTGTAGGTACAATTCCACCTTCGTCGCGTCCTGGCCAGGATGTGTAGGTACAATTAAACCTTCGTCGCGTCCTGGCCAGGATGTGTAGGTACAATTCCACCTACGTCGCGTCCTGGCCAGGATGTGTAGGTACAATTCCACCTTCGTCGCGTCCTGGCCAGGATGTGTAGGTACAATTCCACCTTCGTCGCGTCCTGGCCAGGATGTGTAGGCACAATTCCACCTTCGTCGCGTCCTGGCCAGGATGTGTAGGCACAATTCCACCTTCGTCGCGTCCTGGCCAGGATGTGTAGGCACAATTCCACCTTCGTCGCGTCCTGGCCAGGATGTGTAGGCACAATTCCACCTTCGTCGCGTCCTGGCCAGGATGTGTAGGCACAATTCCACCTTCGTCGCGTCCTGGCCAGGATGTGTAGGCACAATTCCACCTTCGTCGCGTCCTGGCCAGGATGTGTAGGTACAATTCCACCTTCGTCGCGTCCTGGCCAGGATGTGTAGGTACAATTCCACCTTCGTCGCGTCCTGGCCAGGATGTGTAGGTACAATTCCACCTTCGTCGCGTCCTGGCCAGGATGTGTAGGCACAATTGCACCTTCGTCGCGTCCTGGCCAGGATGTGTAGGTCCAATTCCACCTTCGTCGCGTCCTGGCCAGGATGTGAAGGTACAATTCCACCTTCGTCGCGTCCTGGCCAGGATGTGTAGGTAGAATTCCACCTTCGTCGCGTCCTGGCCAGGATGTTTAGGTACAATTGCACCTTCGTCGCGTCCTGGCCAGGAAGTGTAAGTACAATTTCACCTTCGTCGCGTCCTGGCCAGGATGTGTAGGTACAATTCCACCTTCGTCGCGTCCTGGCCAGGATGTGTAGGCACAATTGCACCTTCGCCGCGTCCTGGCCAGGATGTGTAGGCACAATTGCACCTTCGTCGCGTCCTGGCCAGGATGTGTAGGTACAATTCCACCTTCGTCGCGTCCTGGCCAGGATGTGTAGGTACAATTAAACCTTCGTCGCGTCCTGGCCAGGATGTGTAGGTACAATTAAACCTTCGTCGCGTCCTGGCCAGGATGTGTAGGTACAATTCCACCTTCGTCGCGTCCTGGCCAGGATGTGTAGGTACAATTCCACCTTCGTCGCGTCCTGGCCAGGATGTGTAGGCACAATTCCACCTTCGTCGCGTCCTGGCCAGGATGTGTAGGCACAATTCCACCTTCGTCGCGTCCTGGCCAGGATGTGTAGGTACAATTCCACCTTCGTCGCGTCCTGGCCAGGATGTGTAGGTACAATTCCACCTTCGTCGCGTCCTGGCCAGGATGTGTAGGTACAATTCCACCTTCGTCGCGTCCTGGCCAGGATGTGTAGGCACAATTCCACCTTCGTCGCGTCCTGGCCAGGATGTGTAGGCACAATTCCACCTTCGTCGCGTCCTGGCCAGGATGTGTAGGTACAATTCCACCTTCGTCGCGTCCTGGCCAGGATGTGTAGGTACAATTCCACCTTCGTCGCGTCCTGGCCAGGATGTGTAGGTACAATTCCACCTTCGTCGCGTCCTGGCCAGGATGTGTAGGTACAATTCCACCTTCGTCGCGTCCTGGCCAGGATGTGTAGACAATTCACCTCGTCGCTCCTGCCAGATGTAGCACAATTCCACTTCGTCCGCGGTCCTGGCCAGGATGTGTAGGTACAATTCCACCTTCGTCGCGTCCTGGCCAGGATGTGTAGGACAATTCCACCTTCGTCGCGTCCTGGCCAGGATGTGTAGGTACAATTCACCTTCGTCGCGTCCTGGCCAGGATGTGTAGGTACAATTCCACCTTCGTCGCGTCCTGGCCAGGATGTGTAGGCACAATTCCACCTCGTCCGTCTGCAGGATGTGTGCATCACCTCGCGGTCTGGCCAGGATGTGTAGGTACAATTCCACCTTCGTCGCGTCCTGGCCAGGATGTGTAGGCACAATTCCACCTTCGTCGCGTCCTGGCCAGGATGTGTAGGTCACAATTCCACCTTCGTCGCGTCCTGGCCAGGATGTGTAGGTACAATTCCACCTTCGTCGCGTCCTGGCCAGGATGTGTAGGTACAATTCCACCTTCGTCGCGTCCTGGCCAGGATGTGTAGGTACAATTCCACCTTCGTCGCGTCCTGGCCAGGATGTGTAGGTACAATTCCACCTTCGTCGCGTCCTGGCCAGGATGTGTAGGTACAATTCCACCTTCGTCGCGTCCTGGCCAGGATGTGTAGGCACAATTCCACCTTCGTCGCGTCCTGGCCAGGATGTGTAGGTACAATTCCACCTTCGTCGCGTCCTGGCCAGGATGTGTAGGTACAATTCCACCTTCGTCGCGTCCTGGCCAGGATGTGTAGGTACAATTCCACCTTCGTCGCGTCCTGGCCAGGATGTGTAGGTACAATTCCACCTTCGTCGCGTCCTGGCCAGGATGTGTAGGTACAATTCCACCTTCGTCGCGTCCTGGCCAGGATGTGTAGGTACAATTCCACCTTCGTCGCGTCCTGGCCAGGATGTGTAGGTACAATTCCACCTTCGTCCGCGCTCTCCTGGCCAGGATGTGTAGGTCACAATTCCACCTTCGTCGCGTCCTGGCCAGGATGTGTAGGTACAATTCCACCTTCGTCGCGTCCTGGCCAGGATGTGTAGGTACAATTTCCACCTTCGTCGCGTCCTGGCCAGGATGTTAGGCACAATTCACCTTCGTCGCGTCCTGGCCAGGATGTGTAGGTACAATTCCACCTTCGTCGCGTCCTGGCCAGGATGTGTAGGTACAATTCCACCTTCGTCGCGTCCTGGCCAGGATGTGTAGGCACAATTCCACCTTCGTCGCGTCCTGGCCAGGATGTGTAGGTACAATTCACCTTCGTCGCGTCCTGGCCAGGATGTGTAGGTACAATTCCACCTTCGTCGCGTCCTGGCCAGGATGTGTAGGCACAATTCCACCTTCGTCGCGTCCTGGCCAGGATGTGTAGGTACAATTCCACCTTCGTCGCGTCCTGGCCAGGATGTGTAGGTACAATTCCACCTTCGTCGCGTCCTGGCCAGGATATGTGTGTAGGTACAATTCCACCTTCGTCGCGTCCTGGCCAGGATGTGTAGGTACAATTCCACCTTCGTCGCGTCCTGGCCAGATGTGAGGACATCACTTCGTCGCGTCGGAGTGTTAGGTACAATTCCACCTTCGTCGCGTCCTGGCCAGGATGTGTAGGTACAATTCCACCTTCGTCGCGTCCTGGCCAGGATGTGTAGGTACAATTGCACCTTCGTCGCGTCCTGGCCAGGATGTGTAGGTACAATTCCACCTTCGTCGCGTCCTGGCCAGGATGTGTAGGTACAATTCCACCTTCGTCGCGTCCTGGCCAGGATGTTAGGTACAATTCCACCTTCGTCGCGTCCTGGCCAGGATGTTAGGTACATCACTTCTCCTCCTGCCGTGTCGACTCCCTCTGGCCTCGGATGTGTAGGTACAATTCCACCTTCGTCGCGTCCTGGCCAGGATGTAGGATCATGTGCTCTGGCCAGTACACAATTCCACCTTCGTCGCGTCGCCGATTGTAGCATTCACTTCGCGGTCTGCCGATGTTAGGTACAATTCCACCTTCGTCGCGTCCTGGCCAGGATGTGTAGGTACAATTCCACCTTCGTCGCGTCCTGGCCAGGATGTGTAGGTACAATTCCACCTTCGTTCGCGGCGATGTTTACATCACTTCGTCGCGTCCTGGCCAGGATGTGTAGGTACATTCACCTTCGTCGCGTCCTGGCCAGGATGTTAGGTACAATTGCACCTTCGTCGCGTCCTGGCCAGGATGTTAGGTACAATTCCACCTTCGTCGCGTCCTGGCCAGGATGTGTAGGTACATTCCACCTTCGTCGCGTCCTGGCCAGGATGTGTAGGTACAATTCCACCTTCGTCGCGTCCTGGCCAGGATGTGTAGGTACAATTCCACCTTCGTCGCGTCCTGGCCAGGATGTGTAGGTACAATCCACCTTCGTCGCGTCCTGGCCAGGATGTGTAGGACAATTCCACCTTCGTCGCGTCCTGGCCAGGATGTGTAGGTACAATTCCACCTTCGTCGCTTCCTGGCCAGGATGTGTAGGACAATTCCACCTTCGTCGCGTCCTGGCCAGGATGTGTAGGCACAATTCACCTTCGTCGCGTCCTGGCCAGGATGTGTAGGTACAATTCCACCTTCGTCGCGTCCGGCCAGGATGTGTAGTACAATTCACCTTCGTCGCGTCCTGGCCAGGATGTGTAGGACAATTCACCTTCGTCGCGTCCTGGCCAGATGTGTAGGTACAATTCCACCTTCGTCGCGTCCTGGCCAGATGTGTAGGTACAATTCACCTTCGTCGCGTCCTGGCCAGGATGTGTAGGTACAATTGCACCTTCGTCGCGTCCTGGCCAGGATGTGTAGGCTACAATTCCACCTTCGTCGCGTCCTGGCCAGGATGTGTAGGCACAATTCCACCTTCGTCGCGTCCTGGCCCAGGATGTGTAGGTACAATTCCACCTTCGTCGCGTCTGGCCAGGATGTGTAGTACAATTCCACCTTCGTCGCGTCCTGGCCAGGATGTGTAGGCACAATTCACACCTTCGTCGCGTCCTGGCCAGGATGTTAGGCACAATTGCACCTTCGTCGGCGCTCCTGGCCAGGATGTTTAGGTACAATTCCACCTTCGTCGCGTCCTGGCCAGGATGTTAGGTACAATTCCATCTTCGTCGCGTCCTGGCCAGGATGTGTAGGTACAATTCCACCTTCGTCGCGTCCTGGCCAGGATGTGTAGGCTACAATTGCACCTTCGTCGCGTCCTGGCCAGGATGTTTAGGTACAAATTGCACCTTCGTCGCGTCCTGGCCAGGATGTGTAGGTACAATTCCACCTTCGTCGCGTCCTGGCCAGGATGTGTAGGCACCAATTGCACCTTCGTCGCGTCCTGGCCAGGATGTGTAGGCACAATTCCACCTTCGTCGCGTCCTGGCCAGGATGTGTAGGTACAATTCCACCTTCGTCGCGTCCTGGCCAGGATGTGTAGGCACAATTCCACCTTCGTCGCGTCCTGGCCAGGATGTGTAGGCACAATTGCACCTTCGTCGCGTCCTGGCCAGATGTGTAGGTACAATTCCACCTTCGTCGCGTCCTGGCCAGGATGTGTAGGTACAATTCCACTTCGTCGCGTCCTGGCCAGGATGTGTAGGTACAATTCCACCTTCGTCGCGTCCTGGCCAGGATGTGTAGGTACAATTGCACCTTCGTCGCGTCCTGGCCAGGATGTGTAGGCACAATTCCACCTTCGTCGCGTCCTGGCCAGGATGTTAGGTACAATTCGCACCTTCGTCGCGTCCTGGCCAGGATGTGTAGGTACAATTCCACCTTCGTCGCGTCCTGGCCAGGATGTGTAGGCTACAATTCCACCTTCGTCGCGTCCTGGCCAGGATGTGTAGGTACAATTCCACCTTCGTCGCGTCCTGGCCAGGATGTGTGGGTACAATTGCACCTTCGTCGCGTCCTGGCCAGGATGTTTAGGTACAATTGCACCTTCGTCGCGTCCTGGCCAGGATGTGTAGGTACAATTCCACCTTCGTCGCGTGATGGCCAGGATGTGTAGGACAATTGCACCTTCGTCGCGTCCTGGCCAGGATGTTTTGGTACAATTGCACCTTCGGCGCGTCCTGGCCAGGATGTTTAGGTACAATTCCACCTTCGTCGCGTCCTGGCCAGGATGTGTAGGTACAATTCCATCTTCGTCGCGTCCTGGCCAGGATGTGTAGGTACAATTCCACCTTCGTCGCGTCCTGGCCAGGATGTGTAGGTACAATTCCACCTTCGTCGCTGTCTGGCCAGGATGTTAGGACAATTCACCTTCGTCGCGTCCTGGCCAGGATGTGTAGGCACAATTCCACCTTCGTCGCGTCCTGGCCAGGATGTGTAGGTACAATTCCACCTTCGTCGCGTCCGGCCAGGATGTGTAGGTACAAATCCTCGTGTTCATCCTTCGTCGCGTCCTGGCCAGGATGTGTAGGCACCATTGCACCTTCGTCGCGTCCTGGCCAGGATGTTTAGGTACAATTGCTCCTTCGGCGCGTCCTGGCCAGGATGTTTAGGTACAATTCCACCTTCGTCGCGTCCTGGCCAGGATGTGTAGGTACAATTCCACCTTCGTCGCGTCCTGGCCAGGATGTGTAGGTACAATTCCACCTTCGTCGCGTCCTGGCCAGGATGTGTAGGTACAATTCCACCTTCGTCGCGTCCTGGCCAGGATGTGTAGGTACATTTCCACCTTCGTCGCGTCCTGGCCAGGATGTGTAGGTACAATTCCACCTTCGTCGCGTCCTGGCCAGGATGTGTAGGTACAATTCCACCTTCGTCGCGTCCTGGTCAGGATGTGTAGGTACAATTCTACCTTCGTCGCGTCCTGGCCAGGATGTGTATGTACAATTCCACCTTCGTCGCGTCCTGGCCAGGATATGTAGGTACAATTCCACCTTCGTCGCGTCCTGGCCAGGGTGTGTAGGTACAATTCCACCTTCGTCGCGTCCTGGCCAGCATGTGTAGGTACAATTCATGAATCTCCAGCGGAAAATGTCCCGCAAGACTGCTGTTGTGCTGCTACAGTTCCTGTCGTTCGTCCACTTGTTTCTATAGACGTTCCAGTCGAAACTTGAAGGGCGTATTTGCTATGATATATTTGTTTCGTCGCTTCATGACTAAGTGAAGTCGTGTCGAAACAAAAGCATAACAACTGTTAGCTGTATAAATAAATGTTGATATTCATTCATTTCCGCACAAAGGACTATAGATAGGTGGCTCGTTAAAGTATTTCCTGTACCTGTTACAAACTGAAGCTGATACATAAATGTATCTGTTACCAAGTACGTGATATTTTATGAAACAGATTTAGGAATAAATTCCCATGAATGTCGCTACTATAGGCTAGTGTGGCCTTGTCCGCGCATATTGTCACATACGAGTGTTATCTAGTACTAGTTCGTGCACCTACGTGCATAGTATTTGTCAAAGTGAAATAAAGTATGGATAAGGACATGATCGCAAAATAATGACTTATTTTGTGCAAACATTTTTACAGAGGTTAATGAACTTCCTGTATGTAAATTGTGTAAACGAAAAATAAGTTATAAATCAACCCCATGTGATGGAAAAAAAAATTCTAACAAACACTTCTCTGTCAGTTGCCAACTGTAAACCAGGAGAATTAATTTTAAATTAACTGCGCTATTTAAATATAATTAAAATTGTATCAATGATACGGAACAGCAGACGTAACATACCGGCGAACGTTAAACTGATACTAAAAGTATCTGATTGTCCCATAGACTAATAATGAGGTAGACCGTTTATTCGTCTTCTGTTCATGTACCCAACATTGACCTACCCCAAAGAAACACAACTGTCAAAGTCACGTGGTCAACACTGATGGGCGTGTTTGTTTTTGTTTTATTATAATTTTTAAATGACAAGCACTCTTGTATGAAGAAAATACTTCTACCAAGTTTAATTTATTCAAACTGAATTACATATTGGTTATAAGAAGTATAAGAACATCTCAAAGCACTTGTTTACTAATCAGTGTTCTAGCCTCAAATCCAATCCACGTGGCTTTGGCTGGACGTGTTGGCAGAAAAGTAGTTCAATGTTGGGATACGGAGACAGGTTGTGCGTAGCCAGCGAGGTCGGTCTACCTAATCTTTAGTCAAGGGATTGTTCAGCAGTGTACTCGTTCACAGTCACAGTACCTATTATAAGTGGGTATCAGGTACAAAGTAACAAGTTGACTTTCTACGACCCACCTCTGCAATATACAATCCGCACGTTAAACGAAGAGTTGGGAATTCAGAAGACAAAGAGTGATACATGTGAACGTGAAATAGTTTGGGAAATGTAACTGCGTACTGCAGTATGGCTAAGTGGAACACGTGACCATAATGTAGTTGCCTTATGACGAGCCACGCTTCGTGTCTAGTATAATCCTTACAGATAAGCTCTTTACATTTTTAGAGCTATTGTTTCAACGTTAAAACTCATTTCTGCCTCCTCTACGTAAACATCAAAAAGAAAAAAAAATTAAATATTAAAACATTATTTTAGAACAAAATACAAAAAAATAAAAGTGCTGTGAATTTTTTATCACCGGAACAGAATTATAAAATATGAAATTTAAGGGATTAATGAAATTGACAAACTTCGCAGTATTTTAAATGTTGGATTTACGATTATCCCAAGATGTTTCATGAATGCACGACAAATACGTTGAATATACCTTAGTCTTTAATGGCAATGCTGGTTGTATTGAATAACCCAATCCTTGTTGAATTGTTCTTTGGAACGCCAGTTGATACGCTTCGGGTTCTGAGTTCAATTCCCGGGCAAAACAACGTTAGGTAAATTTAGGTTACCGTAAGTGAATTACCCGACCACTGATTGGACGGCAAAAATCTAAGCCAGATTGTTATTGTTAGGGCAGAGAAATAAACGGCATATTCCCAAAAAGTGCATTTTTAAAGAGAATAGTATTTTCCATGTTTCAGTAAACAAAGATAGAAAATGCGGCATTCAGCTATAACAAAGATAGCAAATGCGGCATTCAGCTATAACAAATCGAGTGCACCGTGAATCACTAAAAAAATTTAAGTTTTCGAATTTCATGTGCCTTTTGGTCGCCTAAAGCATTATCTGCCAGACATTTCTAGCTTATTTTAGTAATAATTCGAAAAACAATTCTCGGCAGTATACACAATAAATGACCCACACTGTATATTTTTCTGAAGTATTTCATAAATGTGATTAATTTAGGCTGATAGGTTTTGCATCATATTTTAGTTATATATTAATACATCAAGGGAATGTGATCCTTAAAAGTGTTGAGTTTGAAATTGCGAGATACCGTACAACGGACGCTCCCTGATCCCACAGCGATAATAATTAAACGCAAATCCACGGTCCAGGAGATACGACACTGACGGTTAATATAGCTGAACTCCAATCACGCGGTAGAAGGTATAATATGTCAACGAAACCTGCGAAGTTCATTCAGGAAAGCGATGCGGGCAGAAACATGTGCGAAGCGAAGCAGATAATCGGCCTCTCGCTTCCCTACCAGAACTCCCACGTGTGCTGGCATTCGACAGTGAGATTGAAAACTGCAGTATACTTGTGAATGGACTCATTACGAAGAACTGTACGTATGCCGACAATTATCCACCAAGTCTCTTCGCGGGGAACGAAACACTTTTGAAAGAGCTGCGTAAGATCTACTTGCACGCACGTTGTGTGTTCCTCCGCCTTATGTAAAAGTAACATTGCCATGGGCCTCATAACTTTATTCAGGCGTGGGTCAAATTAAACTGTGGAATTATTAGAAAAGTAGGTCTAAATATGTTACAAATCTGCTCATTCATATACTAAAACACATTAAAACAAAGAGAGGAAAATAAATAATTTCAGTTTGCACAAATGGTAACCTAACATTATTTATTCGACGTTAAGATACGTAACTAGTTCCCATCCATCATTGCCAACTTTACTGGACGCACGTCACTCAGTGCGCCCGTCAAAATATATGCAAGCAGGGGCAGTGACTTTTTTTAAGGTTGATTTCAAAAGTTCTCACTATACCGTGAACAGCCTTTAATGATGTGCCCGCAATATGTAATATTTATATTGTAGTGATCGAGTTACGTAATTCATTCCTCAAACAAGAGAAAATATGAAGTCGTCATGACACGTGTTACTAATATGCCAATTTGTATTGTAATGTGTATAAAAAAAGTACGCGAACTTTATTTATCAGAAATTTAAATTTTACTTTTGGAATACATAGTCAAGACTAATTTTTACAGTAATTCACTGTCAACTTAACAGGGAACCTCCATAAAATGTTGTACGGTAGCATATATGCAATAAACAGGGATATATATATATATATATATATATATATATATATATATATATATATATATATATATATATATATATATATATATATCCCTGTTTATTGCATATATGCTACCGTACAACATTTTATGGAGCGAAGATATATATATATATATCTTCGCTCTCTTAGAAAGAGAAAGAGTAGTATCGTTGTTTAGTTACAATACTTGCAGCACAAAGGCGCCACGAGCATTCAGGGGCGACTACGAATGTACTTGTAGGAAACATCGTTAAACTTGGAAACTTACTTATAAGTACTTTTCCGTCGCATTAGAAATTTTCGAATCACATAATTTTTGCATTATAACATGTTAAACCCCCAATTTTGGTGATTTTCGGACATACAAATGAAATAAACAAGAACATTTACAAAAATTCTAAAATAAGTGACTGAAAAGTTGTGTCTTGGTTAATTTTAAGGTATGCTTAACAACTTATTGGACTAAAAATCACAGACTGTGACAAATGTAAAATATGCTAAAATTTCCCCATATTAAGCAATTTGAAAAATGGTGAAAACTCTTCATAGCGAGACTTTAAAGGTTTCTTGAGATAACTGATGTTATCTTAGTTCAATGTGAATTATCTCGTTTCGGAGAGTTAGTTTTTAATATTTGCATGTTCAAAAAACACTAAGATTGTGATTTTTATATACTCCTATGCAAAAAAATATAAGGCCTAAAAATTGTTATGCGACGTAATAGTACTTGTATGTAATGTTTATCAGTTGAGCATTGTTCCGTACAACTATAAAATAATGACAAGCTTGGTTACGTAGACAAAATTTGCAATGACTTCGCTCCTCTTAGCGACTTGTGTCTCGCTGAGCGATATTCGTTTCCACGAGTCGTGACCAAGCGCAATTCGTTCCGAGTCTCTACTTACAGTTGAACGTCGAAAAGTAAGTCGCCTCTTTAACTATCCATTTTACGAATTGCGGAGAAAACAGGGAAACAAAATAAATAAACATAGAAGAGGGAAAAGAGAGCGTTTGTTTTATTTGCGCAGGATTGCACGTCCGAAATATTTCCACAACGGCATTCCAACGTTTCTACAAACAATACGAATATTTCGTCCCTGCAGGCATTATTTTTGCTTCTTTTTTTGTATCGCGCTAGAGATGACTACGCGCGTGTCTCAATAAACAAGTGTTTGGCCCTGCACGACGTTAGAAAAAACTCACAACTTGCTGTTTTTCCATTCGTCGTAGTGTATCCACGGAATACATTCATAATACCGGTCCTGTTTTTATGATGGTCGTGATTATGTGTCTGTTTAGATCATATGGATTTTAATGCGACTTCATTATTTTGTCGGTACTGTAAACCAGAAAAATAAACATTCTTCATGTAAAAAAAAAAGTCCAAACTGGTGAAAAAATATATATAATTTTGTCAACTCAGGGATACAGCATTTTGTAAGTAGACCATTCCATGAAAAACATAGTAATTTTTTTTTTTAAGTGTCTCTTATTTTTTAATTACTATAATATCTCACAACGTACCGTAATATACAATTTAAAAGATTTTTCATATGAAATTGGCGTATTTTTCACATAATAAATAGGGTGATTATTCAAAAGTTCGATTCAAAAGGGAGAAGATATTTCAAACAGGCTGTATGAACAGATTCCTAACCAGCTAATGAAGATCTCAGTAAACGTTCATTCACGGCAATTAGGAAGGATTTCTCTTGATCAATAGTTGCCAGGTTTCCTTGCTACTGACGGGATTCCCGCCTGCGACATGCACACGTCGATGTATCGTATAGTCGTACAGATGTGTGCAGGTGGCGCGGGAATTGATACACTATCAACAGCGACTTTTCCCACAGCACAGACCACATTGTGTCCCATTGGACACCAAGGAGTCCCATTGGAACCTTCTAAATGTCTGCTTGCTGATTCCCGCCTGCGACATGCACACGTCGATGTATCGTATAGCCGTACAGCTATGTGCAGATGGCGCGGGAATTGATACACTATCAACAGCGACTTTTCCCACAGCACATACCACATTGTGTCCCATTGGACACCAAGGAGTCCCATTGGACACCAAGGAGTCCCATTGGAACCTTCTAAATGTCTGCTTGCTGATTCCCGCCTGCGACATGCACACGTCGATGTATCGTATAGCCGTACAGCTGTGTGCAGGTGGCGCGGGAATTGATACACTATCAACAGCGACTTTTCCCACAGCACATACCACATTGTGTCCCATTGGACACCAAGGAGTCCCATTGGACACCAGGGAGTCCCATTGGAACCTTCTAAATGCCTGCTTGCTGATTCCCGCCTGCGACAGGCACACGTCGATGTATCGTATAGCCGTACAGCTATGTGCAGATGGCGCTGGAATTGATACACTATCAACAGCGACTTTTCCCACAGCACATACCACATTGTGTCCCATTGGACACCAGGGAGTCCCATTGGAACCTTCTAAATGCCTGCTTGCTGATTCCCGCCTGCGACAGGCACACGTCGATGTATCGTATAGCCGTACAGCTATGTGCAGATGGCGCGGGAATTGATACACTATCAACAGCGACTTTTCCCACAGCACATACCACATTGTGTCCCATTGGACACCAGGGAGTCCCATTGGAACCTTCTAAATGCTTACTTGCTGATTACCGATTGTGTGCAGGGAAGTATTTTAGCAATCTCGTTTCTAGAGCATAATAACTTTTGTTTTACACAGAAATAAACATTTTCTCTTGAACCTTGGGAAAAGACCGTCTATAAGTATTTATAAATACATTTTTAATTATTACGTTGATTTAATGTTATCAGTTATAGAGAACCTGATTTTTTTCTAGAAAAAGCTGTGTGGTTTATAATCTAAAATTTAAGGGAATTAAATGAAAAAATCCTTTAAATAATGTGGTTTATAGACTAATTTAAATTTGATCAATATTTGATTAACCTTTTTTCATTTATGGAAACTTAAATGTCTATTACATTAAATTTGTGTCTGCGGATGTAAACCCGATATTATTTAGTTCTCCAAAATTCTTAACTGTTGATACAGGACTGTGTGTTAAACTACAGCCAGCCATCGTCGGCGAGTAAAACGATACTGGAAACAAAGTTTTAAAAAAACCATTGTATGCTGAGATTCAACTCAACAATTTGTCAAATAGATAAGAAAACTAAAAGTTAACAGCATTAAAGAATCTGTAACGTATAACAAGGAAAAATACTTACTGTACTATTGGCGAGGATTTCTTTGTGCTTTAGGAACACGTCTAATAGAATGTGCCTTCCATTTTAATTGTAAACATCGTCAAAAGAAAGTTTAACATTTTTGCTCAGTGTCGAGTCTTTATTCTGACTCCGCTGAAGTCTCAGCTTCTATCCCAAGCTCCACGCTAAGTAAAATTATATATGACGATCAGTAAATAGTTTTTTTTTTTTGGTAAATTCACCTCGGCAATTTTATTTTTTTGGTAAACAAATGCTGTTCAGACGTCACTATTAGAATGCTGTAGAAATCAAAAACTTGACCTTCATAGTGACCACTACTGAAATACCTGGCAGATTGACTTCCACGCAAAATACTATTCTTGGCGCAAAAGGAGAGAATTTTGCAAAATTTATATTCCTAGAGAGGGAGAGCACGAGCGTGACTGTCAAAGTCGTGGGTGTTTCTTCGAGGTCCTCTCACTTACTTTACCGTCTTCATTCCGCCGTTTCCCCACCTTCATCTCATCTTACACAATTATCTATTTGGAAAAGTATCATGACACACAGGTAAGGAACGAAATGAGATTCGCCACGGCAGATTGAGTCATTGGGGACAATTTTCGCTACGGGATAAGTTGGCGGAAAATGGTCCATTTGTGAGATACCCTCGCC
This sequence comes from Dryococelus australis, assembly GCA_029891345.1. Lineage (NCBI taxonomy): Eukaryota > Metazoa > Arthropoda > Insecta > Phasmatodea > Phasmatidae > Dryococelus > Dryococelus australis. The sequence continues at coordinate 291,561 of CM057007.1, read as the reverse complement.
CTGCCCTAAGTTATTATAGTACATTTCCCGTTTCTTTTCACATTCTTGGAATCAAACCTTTAAAAAATCACACCATTTGTGACGTGCTTGCTGGTTTACCAAAGATGGCATCTGTCAAAAACGTTTTAACCTTGTGTTAACATTGAAATACCTGATTTGTTTGATAAATCGAACGTTTATTAATAGTTTATATGTAAAATATATTATTTCATTCATAAACAAAACTAATAACTACATGGAGATAATAAATGTGTTTATAACGCCTTGTAAGAAATAGTTCTTAAACAAATGATTGTTGCTCCGAGTGCACACGAATGCGATGCGTTGTCTCTTCGGTATAAACTTCTTTGTTCGGTTACGCTTTGTTTGCATGAGGCGGAGGAATATCCTGGAAGTAAAGCATTAGCAGGGCTTCAGAAAAGTTGGAAGTAACAGTGAATGTACTATAACTTTACTATTTACCTGTTACTCACGCCCTCCACCGCTGTTTACAAGAGTAAGCACTGAAAAATTAAATTGTTTTTGGCAGTGGGTTTTCGAAAACACGCTTATTTCAGTGAAAAGAGTTACGAATTTTATATGAAAATGATTATAGCTCTCATCAACAGTAATTGTTAATTCTGTTGTAACACTTAATTCAAATAACTGAGCATTACAACGTTATCCAGTCATATGAGTGAATATTGAACATCGTGAGGACACATTATGTTATTTGCCCGCTATTGTGCGACTAACAAAGTTTATCCTTTATATGTTTTGGCAATATACATACAGATCGGAATATCTTAAAAACTTTTGTTTTTTAATTGCAATCATCCCTTTTATTTACTCGCAAAACGAAGAAAATGCGGTGCAACATGAGTGCTACCTGATCGCGAGAAATGTTAGTTGCCAAACGACGAGCATTGATATTCCCAATTTGAGTGTAATACATATTACCTCGGCCTGGCGGGATAGTGGTATGTCCCTCGGGTATGATAGCCAGTTGACATTGCCTGATGTATTTGGAAGGGCGGGGAGAGAGACGTCTGAGAGTGCTGTTCCTAATGTCCATCGAGAGTGAGTACAAGTGTTTACACACGCATGCTCTATCCGGGCTCTCTACAGCCGCCATTCTTTTATTTGTTTTCTAACACCAGGAAAAATAAATTAACTGCCTTAATTTCATTCTCCTTCGTGTAACTTTCGTAAACAAATATATCATAAGCCTATTTTGTGTTACAAATTACAATTTATGAATTTATACTACAGTAGTGAAAACAGTGTAATGGCACAGGAATGACTATTCTTTCAATGTGAAGTATTTTCAGTAAATATTTAATATATGTACAAATTCGGAAATTATTAATAGTTCAAAATTCCAAGCTCAAACTGTTGATTTCAGATTAAATTCGTGCCTGACTCTCTTCATACATAGTATAATACCCAGAATCATCCCTACTAATCAATCCATTGTTAATTGAAATATAAATATAATTCAATACTTTGTTATTTAAGTAAGTATTATTTTGTTTATGCAGAATAACAATCGATTGCAGACCGTATCGATTAATTTGAAGAGTGCGAGTGACGATAGTTGTATAAGGAGGTAGTTCGACTGTGAGTGCTGGCTGGATGGAACACAGCCTATTTTAACAGGACAACTAAGGAAACATTTGACGAGGCTGACCCAGGTCCGGAATGGGTGGCTTGGCCACTATGGGGAGTCGAAGTATGACAGCGCCTCGGACTTAGTGCTGTAAACTGCAAATGTAATCAACAAGGAATCGCGTCCACCTCACCAACAGCATGATATCACGGAAGACAAAAGGATTTTGAATCAACAGATTTTCGTGTTGATGGGGGGGGGGGGGGGAGCTATCCCGTAGCCACTGCCGTCACCTGAATACAGACCGACACTCGAGCGCAGCAAGTTTTACTATTTATCCAAAATCAACATTCTAGTCATTTTTGCAAAAAAAATATATGTTTTGTGTAGAAAGTATCTAAAATTAAAAATAATAAAGCCCTTATTTTGCTTTATTTTAACACAGTCAAAAAAGTAGCAGAGAAGTAACCATAGTTTGGAGATTATACAAAACTAAATGTTTCAATTAAATATGTACATGAAAAAACATACTTTTTAACAATACTGTTTTTATCCATGATAAAAGTGACGCAGACGAAATAAATGTGACACATCCGAAATAAAAGTGGCGCACACAAGAATATAACGGCATGCTCATATATTAATGCTATTTTCAATAAAATATGAATAATGTAGACATATCAATTAATCACTATATTGCATTACTAAAAAGTAGCAGACCGCGGCCAAAATTCAGCGCCACAAAATCGACTCTCACTGAACACGGGCGTAGAGGCAGCGTTAATGTAATTCACAATGGAAATGCAAAGTTTTAATATATGAAACACATACCTTCAAAATGATGACCATTATTTAATTTTTGGTTGGAATGCGACACCGAGCTTAACGACCAAACATGGTTTACTGGCAATAACCAATTGTGGTAAGTGGGCGCGTTTGGCGGGGAAAGAGCGGCAGAAGAGATTTATTCATAGCGATTGGAGCGGCAAATTAATAGCTATTAGTCTGCTGCTGAAAGACGACAAACATTACGTTAAGAGTAACCGTGTTTTCAATTATCGCTATTGGAAATGAGATGGTCCCACAGAAAGACTAAGAGATGTGAATGAAAAAGTTATAGTTTTTACGTTATTACCAACTCCTAACATATTGTTACTTTAATTACTTTAGATGACAAATTAACTTCTAGATAAATTAGGAAACACTAACATTTAATGTCTTAAACCCACGTAGTTAGAACTGAACATAATACTTATTTTAAAAAAAGGACTGTTGCTAGCAGTAATTTATCCAGCATAGTCTGTAGCACTGCTTGCAGCATTAATTGGCGGCACTGCAACACAGCTTTGCCCACTAAACAAGCCTATTAATGACGCTTATCTGTAGCCTCTTTAACAACGCCATTTTTGAAAGCAGCGCTAGGTGCATTTATTAAGATTCACATCGTATATCTCTATATGCACAAATGAACGCTGCCAAATATGCGTTGCATAGTGCGCTTTCAGGTAACATACGCTATCGGGTAACATGCGCTATCGGGTAACATGCGCTATCAGGTAACATACGCAATCAGGTAACATACGCTATCAGGTAATATACGCTATCAGGTACATATTTTTGAAAAAGTGAGAACATTAGTGACTAGAAGGAGATTTTCGGACACTCGCGATTGCGTTGCAGATGTCTGTCGTGAAAAAACAGGACTGAGCACGAAAAAAATACTTAAATAAGACAAGTAACCCATGGATGAGAAAATTAATTTATGTATACAACATTGGAAAATTTCAACAGGTAATAAGAGTAAAAAAAAGGCAGCAACTAATTATTCAAAACATTATATATATATATATATATATACACACACACACACACACACACGACCAACAGATAACACATACTGTCTGTGCGAGTTTCTTTGTCGTGTTTGTTTTATTTGTGTAAGTAGATAACTAGCCTGTGTCGTTTTCGGTGTGTTGTCTGTCGGTCGTATACAGTTTATTCTTATACATACATATATAGTATATTAGTTTTCCGCCTTTAGCGTACTGTCCCGTTTTATTTGACTACAGCATACCTGGCTTGCATTCTGTCGTGTCTGATAAAACGGCTGTTTTTTGGGTTTTTTTTTTTTTTGTTGTGTTGTTCCATTTTGTTGCTACTTATTTTGTCAGTGTTGTCCTAACTTTTTCAAACAGGTTTCTGGCCTATGTTGTTTTATGTGTGTTTTCTTTAGGTCGTGTTTATATACATATATTTGAAATAATTAGTTGCTGTCACTTTTTTACTTTATTACCTCTTGGAATGTTCAGTGTTCTATATGTAGGCCTACATAAGTTTAGTTTCTCGTCCTTAGGTTATATAAATTTTTAAGTATATTTTTCCTACTCAGTCCTGTTCTTCCATGACAGACATCTGCATCGCAATGACGAATGTCCAAAAATACCCATCATGTCATTCACTCCCAATGCACTATTCATTCAAAGATGGGAATATTAATATTTTAAGTTACAGTGCAATTTCTACCAAACCATTAAACCAATCCTAACTGCAAAAACCAATTGCAAAGAATTAATATGCCAAATCAGAACCTTATATCCACTGTTTTGTGGCAAAGCATTACATGAAATAATTAAATGTATTATAATATGCCTCTGCAACTACTTAACAAACGGCCATCAAATTTTACGTACAAAGATTTGTAGGTGATTCACCCAAACATGTATGACTTTAGTAGATCAGGCAAGTTTTTACGAAATGGCGACCGTGTAAGGATATTTGTTTAGTATGTAATAATCACTGAACTATTAGAATAACTTAAAACTTGGTTTAAATGCTGTACTTATTACGAGCATCTCCTACGTTCACGGGGGCCACGGTGGCTGAGCGGTTAGCCTGCTAGCCTCCCACCAAAGCGATCCGAGTTCAATCCCCGGCCAGGTCACTCCGGATTTGGGAATCGTGCCGGATGGGTCGGCGAGTTTTCTCGGGGATCTTCCGTATCCCCCACCCTTTCATTTCAGCGCTGCTCCATACTCATCTCAATCACCCTCATCGGCTCTCAAGACCTCGATGTTAAGAGCCGTCCATATTCTCTTCACTCAGCTCCGTTCATTCATAGCCTATCTTGTGAAACAACGTAACATGAAAATGTAAGCACTTAAATTATATATTAGAAAACTGAAAAGGGAATTGGCATTGGGCCTACATGGTATATGGTAGGTCTCTCTTAAAGTTAATAGATCTTAGTACATCAATAAATCTCTACAAGTTGGCGGCCATATACATTGAAGTTATTTTGCCGAACATTGATATGTACATCATCCAAACTTTGTATGCTGGTGCTACCTATGCGAGCATAAACACATTTCTTCGTATTTTTCCCGTTATTGAAAAATGACTGGCGCGTTACAACTTGTACTAGATTCTAATCCTTTGGAACATTCAAACCGATTAGAACCCAACTTGGAACTACTGCATTTTATACTGAATGTTCAAAATACGTCAGTTAAAAACGTTTTAAGAGTAGAATTTAAAAAAAATTAACCTGAATTTTGAACTTGAATATTATGTTTAACTAATAATGAAGGGGGTAATAATCAAAATATTATATTGTTTATACGTGGAAATGCTGTATCAGGGGCCCCAATTATAATTGGAAGTAATCAATTACCCAACCCCCCAATTATCTAAACAGATATTTCAACTTAATTTTGCTTATTAACAGTGCTACAGAAGGGCATGCAGTATTTTTATGAAGTATTATCATATTTTCAAATCCTTATTAGCTTCAGTCGTGCGCGATTTTTGCTAAAAAAAAAAAAAAAAGTCATATTAGTCTTCATAAAATCGCAGCTACCACAGTACTTCACGAAATCCTATCGAATTTGGTGCAAGTGGTGCGAAATTAGTTTCTATTAGGCATTTTAAATAATTGATTATCCTACTCTGTCAGATTTTTGAGAAACTTTATGAAAATTAATTACGTATACGTGTGGACGAAAGCCCGATTCTTATTACGCTGGCAAATACTTAGTCTACTTACAAACATTTTATTGCCTAACATATGCTGTTTTCTGTACGTGATGGACCGGCTCACAAACACGATAATTTCATCTTCATTCTGAAAATCAAATCGCTCTAACCCCGCGGATGTACCGTAGTTGACAAATTATTTTTCATCAGAAAAAAATATGTTTTAGGGAAGAGTTCGTACGATTTCGTGGTATTAAGCGATGTAATATTTCAATCGTTTGAGGCACGCACGCTTGCACCAAATACTGTGCTTTTAATTTATCACGTTTTGGAAATTAGATTCTCAATTACTCCACGTAAACGTACGTACGCTTGCACCAAATACTGTGCTTTTAATTTATCACGTTTTGGAAATTAGATTCTCAATTACTCCACGTAAAGGTACGCACGCTTGCACCAAATACTGTGCTTTTAATTTATCACGTTTTGGAAATTAGATTCTCAATTACTCCACGTAAAGGTACGCACGCTTGCACCAAATACTGTGCTTTTAATTTATCACGTTTTGGAAATTAGATTCTCAATTACTCCACGTAAAGGTACGCACGCTTGCACCAAATACTGTGTTTTTAATTTGTCACGTTTTGGAAATTAGATTCTCAATTACTCCACGTAAAGTACTTATTTTGCAAACGATATGATGGATTGAAGTCTCGTAATTTTGTAAAAAGAAGCGCTTCGGATCTCAATGGTCAAAATAATGAAAAGGTGTTCATTATTATTGCAGTACAGTATAGTATATATGTACTGTATACACATAAATAAGCCTAAGATATTCATATTTCAATTGGAGTGATAATTAAAGATTTATGTAATAGGTTAATTTTTAAAACAAATGTTTGCTACTGTACTACGGAGTACTTTATGTATACTCAATCTGAGCGGATGGAATTAGTTTGATTATGATTTTTTCCACTACATGTGACAACGACTGAAAAGTGTACAGTAAAATATTATATCAATACATTTCTAACATTCTCTCTTAAGACCGATCTAGCTGTTTAACGGTTGGATAAAACTTTGCCTTATTGATGTTTATAAAGTACTGGATTCTCGACGGCAGACGAAAGAGATGTCAATATTTACGTACAGTTACGAAAGTTTAATTATTTATAATTGTAAAAGTAATTTCAGATTCGTGATCAGCGACTGGCTTTCAATTAAGTGCGTCTTTTGTGATCGGAATTTTGATTTTGATTTTTCGGTGGGAAGTGACTCTAAATTGAACAACAGCATGACAAACGAGATAACTGATAACCTACTTACTCAAGAAACGGAAGTATGATTTTTTCATATTCCCTTCAACTTAAATATTGTTTTGCGCTGATAACAGGTTTCTTTACTTAAAAACAGTTGTATTAGTACATGGAAGTTTGTCATTCCATCAAATTTACAGCTACCAAAGGAACACAGAAACGAAATGCTAACTGTTACACGAGACAGAAATGCAGTGTTAAATATTTGTTGTCGCAATTAATCAATGTCACAGTGTATGTGAAATCACTTTAACAAGGTTTACAAGGTAATGCCGCGCTGTAACTGTAATTTGAAGGTCTTGGTGACATGTATTTCCAGTTTCAGCCTGACCTCTGTTCCAGTTACAATGCATTCTCTACCATCTACCTGCGTTTCGAAAATATATACGAATTACATCGGGTATTTGTAAACTACATCACGGCAATCAATGTGTAAATTTAACACCTACAGAATACTAGCTTCACCGAATTCAGAGTTTTCAGATACAAAAATTAAAATGTGTATTTGCGATCGAACAGTGTTGAAAAATTTAATTTTTAAAATACTATTGTATGTTTATAGTTATTCTTCTGAAATATTCTAGCAGACTATCACTAATATACTAATAATATGCCTCGAATTTAAGTCAAGGCAATTTTTGTTATCACATGAAGGCCTAACAAAAATAAAATATTAAATTCTATTTATTTTTTTTACAATTTGATTAGGTTTTACAAACTCAATAAATAAAATAAAGTGTATCGCTTGAATTTCCTGTGGTCCATCGAAAAACATTCGATTGCTATTCAGATGTGTCAATACTCATCGCTTGAGGACTTATTAGGAATCATCTTCAGATTACAGGTATGCCATATCCCGATGCCCGATGTGGTAATACAGGTGGCTTAAAGTGAAGTGATGCAAAGTCATATTTGCTGCAATAAAACGGTTGACCAGTCCAGCTAGTATATTAATATACCAAGCGATATCAGAATAATTCTATCAATTAAATACAAATCAAAAGGAAAACGCTCGAACGAGTTGATCAATACTAATACAGTAGATCAATACTAATACAGTAGATCAATACTAATACAGTAGATCGATACTAATACAGTAGATGTTCTATGAAGGTGTAATTCAAGAGCGATTTTTGAATATTAAAAAAAGAGTGCCTCTAAGCAGATGTAATATCACGGGCCATTTTAATAAAGCTAAGGCAGATAGCCTGCAAATGTGTGCAGACGCTTCTTTCAATTATAATTCCCCAGCAATATGAAATATGAAGAAACTTCTAAGAAAAGTAAATATACATCGTTTCATATCAGAACATTATATTTATAAACCTCCAGGTTCCGTCAAATAGACCAAAGTAGTAAGAAAGAGAGAACAAACTACATAATAGCGGAATATTGGTGAAGTTTTTATCTCAAAAGTTGGTAAAATGAGATTAGGGTATCCAATGTACCAAATAACGTGCATTTTACTTCATTGTTTGCTAGTAGGTCCTATTACTAATATATGTAAGATAATAAAGGTAGATAAATATCTATAAATCCAAGCAATTGTCAGTTATTATGATTTTAGAAATCAAAACATGGAAGAAGTTAATTATTATCAACTTAACTCTATAAGAGTGGTTTTCAGAATATAAAAAAGTTATAGGTTTAGGTTTCATTGTATCGATAAAACATATTTTAAAAGATTGAGTACATTTTCTATGCTAATGAGCTATCATCTTCAACTCATTCATTCCAACTATCAGAAAACCAGTCTCTAAATTTAAAAAAGAAGGAAACTCAGTTTTGGAAACCTCGATGTCTTCAGATAGTTAAGGCCTACATACAACCCATGTCATTGTGGCTAGATAATAACACGTCCCTGTAATCTTACCCCTTGTAAATCATTACGTGTTAATTGAAATGTTATTTTTCTTGGATGTATAAACATATTATATTTTATTATTTCTGTAGTACTTTCAAATTAACGAACTCGTCCTTGTTCTAAAGTGAATACGAATGTTGCACAACTGTTTTCGTTTCGGATATTAATACAACTCTAACTATATGGCTCTCTCTTAATTTTCGTTCAAACTGATTTGCAACAAGTTTTGAAATGTTCACTCTTATACGTAACTACTGATTTACTTCCAGCATGTTTGCCCACAAACATAAAAAAACTCGAGTCTTTCGGGAGAAATATATCTTAAGACATTTCGTATTGGAGAAATATATCTTAAGACATTTCGTATTGGAGAAATTTTATTCTGGAAAAACCTCAAGAGACCTAGTAACGGCTCTTCAGATTTCTCTTTCTGAAAACATCGAAAATATACATTCGAAACTAGGACACGCGATTGCATTGGTCAAGGTAAAAATCTGAATGCCAGAAAGTTAACCGCTGTATGACGAAAATACTGTACTCCAATTCAGTGCTTTGTGTTTAAAGGCAATAAAGATGCGTCGCCATTCATGTGGGATTTTATTTTCGGTAAACCAATAATTTTTTAAAATATATGTTTGTATGTACTTTCATATTTAAAAATCTCAGAGAGAGAAGCGATTAAAAATACAATAGCGCTAAGACTTACGGCGTGTTTATGTAGGGATTTATCTATCAGTAGTTACAATTCTTGCAGTGACGTAGAGAAATGGTCGATATAATGGACAGTGTGATATATTGGTAACCGATATGTGAGTATGATTTCACCCTCTCCAACCCTCAGCTTACCGCGCCCGCATTGATATTGAGCTCGATGAATTACCTGCACAGCTTCATCTAGAATTCGTGTACACTCAACGAACTAAAATAATTGCAAGGATTATATAAAACGAGTGGAGTGGAGTAACATCCATGTCATGAGAGCCGATGAGGGTGAAGCGAGGTGAGCATGAAGCGTCACCAAGGGCGGGGGGAACTGGAGACCTCCGAGAAAACCCACGTGCTTTGTGTTGGTACCCCGCCGGGAATCGAACCCGGTTCGCCTTGGTGTGTGGCGAGAGCTCTATCTGCTGCGCCAGCACGTCGAAGTTGTCAATTTGTAGCCCAGTAGTTTGCAATGTCTTGTTTTTCTCTCCACTTTGCTGGTATTTGTTGCCCAGTAGTTTGCAATGTCTTGTTTTTCTCTCCACTTTGCTGGTATTTGTGGCCCAGTAGTTTGCAATGTCTTGTTTTTCTCTCCACTTTGCTGGTATTTGTGGCCCAGTAGTTTGCAATGTCTTGTTTTTCTCTCCACTTTGCTGGTATTTGTGGCCCAGTAGTTTGCAATGTCTTGTTTTTCTCTCCACTGGTAAGAGCTGGTAGGAGCAGTGTATTTGAACAGTCTGGCCTTTTCGCCATCCGCCGAGGAGACACCGTTTGATTGCCAGCGGATCCAAACCTTGGTTTCCCCTGGTGGATGTTGTACTTGGCTAGTGGGATTTCTCGGGGTCCTGCCGTTTTTCACGCTCTTGCAATCCACCACTGCTCCATCAGCATTAGTATCATCTATCCAGTACCACCCAGGTATTCCTCCCCCCCTTTTTTGTTGTTGATTGCTCTGTACATTTCACTCTTTCTTCCTTACAAATATGCTGTCCTGTTAAATAGATATCGGTTATGCTGTTAGATAATATTAGAAAACGCCCCACAACAGTAAGTTAGTACATCCAAAGGTAAATCGTTAGCTCAGCGAAAGAAGCAGGTTTTGGTACGCCTGCGTTAATTTACACTAAGAGTGAAACATTTTAATAGCATGAGCACTTACTATCTTGTAGAGTCTTAAAATTTAAGACTTTTTTTTCGCCTAGTATATAAGAACAACTTAGGTTAGTGTAATCTTCAGTAAGACTTGTTCGCCCATTAATCTGTGTTTGTTGTTAGTTTAGGCGGTGTTTTTAGCGTTGGATACTACAGCGAAAACTGATTAGTGCGATTTTAGTGTTAGTGGTGTAGTAAGCATACTACGGTGACTAACTTACATAGACAAACACGCGATGATAGAAGTTCAGACACAAGAAGTATATGAAGTAACACGACGAAACTGTTGTGAGCCAGCTAATTTACGGAGTCTGCTTCCGAAGTGAGATCACGGCGCTAAGTTTGTTTCGATATGTACTCTGAGAGAAGAAGACTAATTCGTAACATACTGCAAACTAACAGAGATTTTAAAATATCCGAAAAATTACTCATATTTGTACGGTTACTTGTGACTAATCAGTGTAAAACAATATGTGTGAAGGTGTTCATGAAGTCGAGAAAAATAATAATTTAATATAACTACACAAAAAACGGTTACGTTGATGAAAGAAAACATAGAAATAAAATAACTAGTGGCTTCAGCGAGCTGAAGCCACTACTTAATTTTTATTATCAGCATCATCGTTGTCATCGCTGTTATCTTCACAATGTTCTGAAACTTGGAGTAGTCTCAATATATAGGAGATATACTTTTACTCATCTTCTGAGATCTAACTCTAAGACTGCTTATAATCGGGTCCGAATAAATTAATATGTGCATAAAGTCCTTCATTGTATCACTCCTAGAAAGTTTATGTATAAGATGTTCCATAAAATTCTTATAGTCCTTATTCCGGGCTTCTTGCGCATCCTCAAACAACATTCTAATTATAAGTAAGGCTTTTTGTATTAACTGTGCACCCGGGGTAAGTAGCTTATGAATAGTTTGCCAGTAGTATAGAAATGCCGATTTGAGCGCAACCGCAAATAAGTGGCTCAAAAAGTTGCGTTAGGGTGCATATGCGTGTTGAGCGCAGTTGCAAAAAAAAAGTGGCTCAAAAAACTTGAATACGTAAGAAATAAAATATTTTATATAATAAATGGACACAAATAAAAATCAACTAATGTCTAATATGATGACGACCATGACAATGAAAAAGGCTAACGCAACTGGCAATGTTTGGAAATAATATAAATTTAAGAGAGACGTTTTTTCGAAAAGAAAGAAGAAGAAATCTCAAGAGAAGTATGTCAAGACTGAAACTTGTAAACACTTTAACAAACCATCTCTCATAAGAAGTCATCTTAAAAGTAGATTGCACAAAGGTCTTGCACCAATTCATAATAAATCACATGAACCAACAAATGCATGGGACATTTTTAAACTATCACAGTATTTAATTACAAAACAGAAGTTCCCACGAGAGAAACAAGTGAAATGTGAAACTTGTAATCACTATTACAAACCGTCTCTCATAAGAAGTCACTTGAGAAGTAAAATGCATAACTACACACTTAGATTAAGTGTAGAATAAATCGAAACAGCATTTCAAAGTAGGATCAAGACTTATGTTGTAAAGAATGTGAATGCATACATAGACCCAAATAATTTCCTAAACGATGTAAAAGAAACTGTCACGAGACTAATTAATAAACATTAAAAATAACTCAAAGTGAACATGAAACTCTTCACTGAGCACAAAAGAGAAATTGGTGAAAATATTGAATATGTAGAAAGCTCCTTTAAAACAAAGAACAAAAGTATACTGAAATCGACTAATCTAGAAAAATATTATGACAACAGTATATCGAAAATCATAGCTGAGATGGGGGCTTTCAATAACAAAGAGGGATCTCAGTGGGAACTCAACAGAATATCTAAACTAGGAGTGCGAATAAATAAATATGTACCATTCAAGGGCAGTTCTTATGTTAATATGTACCATTCAAGGGCAGTTCTTATGTTAATATGTACCATTCAAGGGCAGTAATTATGTTAATATGTACCATTCAAGGGTAGTTCTTATGTCAATATGTACCATTCAAGGGCTGTTCTTATGTTAATATGTACCATTCAAGGGCAGTTCTTATGTTAATATGTACCATTCAAGGGTAGTTCTTATGTTAATATGTACCATTCAAGGGCAGTTCTTATGTTAATATGTACCATTCAAGGGCAGTTCTTATGTTAATATGTACCATTCAAGGGTAGTTCTTATGTTAATCTCCCAAAAAAATCAAAGCTAAGCAGGTGGTAATTAATGTTAAGAATAATGATCAAAATTTTTTTTGTGGTCTGTTCTATCTGCATTCCATCAAGTACAAAGAGACCCTCAAAGAGTGAATAAATACATAGCTTACGAACATGAGTTTGATGATGCACTTAAGGGTTTGGAATTTCTAGTGAATCTGGATAGCATACCAACCTTTGAGAAAAGAAGTGGAATTTCTATTAATGTATATGCATACGAAGAAAAATATGGGAGTAAGGAATATATAATCTCCCCATTAAAAACAACAAAAAATAAGATGGATAAGCACCTTAACCTACTCTATATCAAAGATGAAAGAACGACCACTACTGCTGGATAAAAAGTCTTTCGAGACTTATCGCATCACAAGTATCAAATAATGGTCACTATATATATATATATATATATATATTTATATATATATACAAACATGTTTGCAACATTTCTACTCTGTAAGTAAGCTAAAAGATCACGAACAAAGACTGCCGAGATCACGATGGTGTTAGAGTTGAACTACCATCTAAATGAAAAAATAACATATTAAGATTTAAAAACGAAAATCATTCTTTGAGAGTTCCATTTGTGATATGTGCTGATTTTGAATGTTTGTTGACTAAAATTGAAACTTGCCAACCAAACCACGACGAATCCTACACGAAACCATACCAAAAACACGAGCCTATTAGCTTCTGTTACTATGTAAAATTCGAACATGGACACTATAAACCACCAGTAACTTATGAAGGATCAGATGCATCTACTGTATTAGTTAAAATGCTAATGGAAGAAGCAAAGTCTATTGATGATACATACACAAATGAAAAACCAATGCTTCCACTAAATCAGAAAGAACAAATGGTTTATGATACAGCTACCCGTTGTCATATATGTGAAAAGCATTTGAATGGTGATTCTGTAAGAGATCATGATCATCTTATGGGGAAATTTAGGAGAGCTGCACACAGAGATTGTAACTTATCGTATAGAAATCATGTTTTATCCCAGCGTTTATACACAATCTATCTGGTTATGACACACATTTATTCATAAGAGATCTAGGCATCGATGAAAAAAAAGTTGATCTAATTCCCAACAGCAAAGAAAAATATATTTCTTTTATGAAACATGCATGTGAAAGTGTAAATCTTATATTTATTGGCTCATTTAAATGTATGGCTAGTAGTATCGATAAACTCTCTAGCAACTTCACTCTCAAGGGTAGAGATATGTTTTATATTTCTCAAACAATTCCGAAAAACGTGTAAGCATTTTTCGAATGAACTTCTTGACTTTGTTATAAGAAAAGGTGTTTATCCATATGATTACATGGATAGTGCTGAAAAATTTTGTGAGACATCACTTCCATCCAAAGATGCATTTTACAACAAACTCAATAAATGTGACATTACAGACGATGATTACGAATTTGCGAGAAAAGTGTGGGAAAATTCAACATAAAATCTCTAAGAGAGTACACAGAACTCTATAACAAATCTGATGTATTGATACTGTCCGATATAATGGAAAATTTTAGAGATGTATATCTCAAAACATATAAGCTATATCCAGCATGGTATTACACAGACCCAGGGTTAGCGTGGGATGCTAAGCTCAAACATACTAAAATAGAACTAGAATTATTAAGAGATTACGACATGATTTTGATGATAGAAAAAGGTGTTCATGGTGGAATTTCACAATGTTGTAAGTGATATGCTAAAGCAAATAATAAATATATGAATGCTTATGATAGTACAAAGGAAATATTTTATCTTACATACCGGGATGCCAATAACTTATATGGATGGGCTATGAGCCAGTATTTACCCTATAGTGGGTTTAAGTGGAGAAATACAAATATAGATGTAACAATAATACAAGATGCTTCTAGAAAAGGTTATATATTGGAAGTTGATTTGGAATACCCACATGAACTACACAATCTCCACAAAGATCTGCCATTGGCACCAGAGAATAAAATACCATAAGGTACAAAAAATCCCAAACTCTTGACTACTCTGGATGACAAAGAAAAATATGTATTACACTATGTAAGTCTTAAGCAATATCTATCTCTCGGAAAGAAGTTGAAAAAGATCCATAGAGTTCTGGAGTTTGATCAATCAGATTGTCTCAAGTCCTATATTGATCTAAACACAAATGTGTGAAGAAAGTCTACAAATGATTTTGAAAAAGATTTCTACAAATAAATGAACAATTCTGTTTTTGGAAAAACAATGGAAAATATCAGAAACAGAGTGGATATACGGTTGTGCACAAGTTCTAAGCAAATGGATGAATTAGTGGCTAAACCAAACTTTAAAGATAGAACTATATTTACTAACTCTTTGGTTGCAGTTCATATGATTGAAACAAAACTGTGCTTTAACAAACCCATTTATTTCGGAATGAGCATACTTGATCTATCGAAAGTCTTAATTTACGATTTTCACTCAAATATAATGAAATCAAAGAATGGGGAAAATATTGAACTCTGTTACCAAGATACTGATTCATACATCTATTATATAAAAACATCAGACTTCTACAGTGACATGAAAGAAATGGGCTATCTTTTTGATACTTCTGACTATAAAATAGATAATCCATATGGTATACCATTAGTTAACAAAAATATTATTGGCAAAATGAAAGATGAATGTAATGGAAAAATAATGGAAGAATTTATTGGATTTAAATCGAAAATGTATGCAATAAATGTGGAAGGTGGTGTAAAGAAAAGAGCAAAGGGTGTGAAAAACACTGTAGTCAGAAATGATATTAGTTTTGGTGACTACAAAAAGTGTTTATTTGGTTAAAAAGTGCTGTACAAAAGTATGAATCTTATTAGAAGTAAGAAATATGAACTCTATACGATTGAGTTGAGAAAAAAAGCATTAAGTTTCGAAGATAATAAAAGATTTATTCTTAAAGATGGTATTAATACACTACCATGGGGGAAATACAAAATTGAAAAAGAGTGATACTATGAAAAATTATATAATAGTAAATGTTTTTAATGGATAACCATCCATTAAAAACAAATAACCATACATGTTTGCGCACTATTGGACTTTGGTGATTATTTCACTTTTAACATCATAAATTAGGTTTCTTTGGCTTACTAGTACCACATTACAAATAGTTATAGCTGATATTGGTTTATTAAAATCAACTGTAACTTTCAAATTAGTTCGATCTTTTACAATAGCGGTTTTTCTGTAATGATAATCAATAACATACAATGGTCTTCTTCCAATAAATGACCCAGAGTTGGAGTGCAGTTCATTATTACGATAAGGGGTATCTAGTTTAGTCTTTAAATTTCTAAAATCAATGTAAGCAATATATATCTTATAGAATATTTTATCATCAATGTTTAAATACCAATTCTCTTTGGGAAACACCTCATTCTGTCCATTCCTAATAGAAATATTTTTGACAAAACAAGAGTCAAACATTGAACCATGTGTGAATTGCCCAGGATCTTCTTTTCTGTTTTGCTGAAAACCAACAATGACAAAGTCTGGCATATCCAATTGAATTGAATTGAACTTATATTTTATATCAAACTGAAATGAGTTTACATTACTGGATTTTTAAGACATTGTCAATAATGAAAATCAATTGGAATGTTGGGGTACTTGTATAATTTTTCATTAATTTCGTCATCATAAATAGGATCGTATTCAAGAATTGGCCACAGATTTTCCATTTTCTCAATAACAATTTTACCAGCATCTGGTCTATTATCTAAATTATCAGATCCATCTGCTTTCTTTGGGGGTCTTCTATAATACGAAACATCATCATTAGAATTTCGAATGAGTGTGATCTTGTACCCACCTTCCCAGAAGATTTCATTACAATCTCTGATAAACCCAAACAAATATCTTAATTGATAGGTAAGTTCATTACGCTTATCTTTCCTAACATATTTACCTAGTTCTATCCCTGGCATTTGGAAGTATGCTGATTCTGATTCAAAACATAGCAGTGTATGCATCATTGTTGAAGTGATGCCAGGGTTGTCTATACTTTCGATTATACAACCATGTTTAGAGATCTCTATTGTTGAGAAATGGAATGGGAATAAATTCTCACAAAGATCAATAGTTGAAGTTTTTTCATAATCTGCAGTTGTATCTCTTTTAGTTAGCTTATACTGTTGGTATACATAAGCTTCATTCGGATGTGAAAATGCATCGTCAATAGGAATATCAAACTCAATGTTCTTGTTGTATTCAGTCAAATTATTTTTTGTTTGGTCATTTGGTGGAAACGACTGATGTTCATAACTTTAAATTTTTTGTTGATCCATCTATTATATAGAAAAAAAATTTCTTAAACAACTACACTTTTCTTATCAACTCAAAAATTACGACTACTATCAAAACCTAACCTTTTAATTAGTAGCTAATTTCCTTTTCTCTGCAAAACTTTTCCACTGAGTAATCTTTATCATATTTAGTCTTAAGCAGCTCTGGCTCATAAAAAATACCTTTAATAAGTTCATTTTTTACATTGTTTATTCTATATGTCGCAGGGTTTGTGTGCAATACTTCACATACCTCAAATACTTCAGTGGACCAATTTGGTGTATATCCTTTTTCGAATAATTTTTTACTTTTAATAAAAGGAACTTTATCTCCTATTGCAAACTTTGGTTTAACCATTTTTCTTTCTCCTCCATACATGTTGATTAGAATAGAACTTTCATTCTTTGCATTCACATTGGTGGCTTTCATTCCGATTGTATTGTGATCGGTGTTATTGTGTTCACTTATTAATTTAGGTAATATAGCCACCCATTTATAGTTTCCCTGCACAGTAAATATCTTCCATATTTTCTCCTTCAATGTTCTATTAAATCTTTCTACAATGCTAGCTTACTTTTCACTGTATGTTGAATAGTGTGTTATGTTGTTATTGGCCATTAATATCTTAAATGATTTATTGTAAAATTCTTTCCCTTTGTCTGTTTGTAAATGTATGGGTTTACGATCATTCAAAATAGTTTTAAATGCTAACATAACATTTTCACCAGTTTTATCTTAGATTGGTATTGCCCTTGCATATTTGGAAAAAACATCTATAACAGTTTACATATATTTAACTCCTTTGCTAATTCTGTGTTTACCTTTCACAGATCCAGAATTCATCTCAACTAAATCAGCTTGCCAAAGATCATCGATGTCAAAAGATAGAACAGTTCTTCTGGGGAAGTTTTTTCACATTGGTTTATGAATTTCATTTACAATATCGTTTTTTAAACCCCCACCAGTGAATATCGAGTTATTGGTAACACGACATCTACATACACATTTAATTCTTACTTTGTTATTATTTGTAAGTTCATATGAACTTATTGTATTTTTCATACATTTGAGACAGTATACATATATGTTATCATTGTTCATTTTATTTATTTATATAATAAATGAGACAACAAAAAATTGTAAACAATATAGAGAAGAATATAAAGAGAAGAAGACAGCTAATTGAAAGGTTTAATGTTTTAGAAAATTTCGCCAAGATGAATATGATAAAAATAAAAAACACGATCAACCATTGATAGATGCGATAGAAGATTTGGGACACAAAATTGTACACATAACAAATGAGATAAGAACTTGTTCCATTTGCTGTTAAGAATTTATACTACCCAAAGACACTAACAGAAACATCTTTTGAAAGAAAACTGTTTGGTATAACAGGCACCAATGAACGCTATGACTATGGCATTAAATTAATTGGCGATGACGAACACTATGACGATGAACGCTATGATGATGGTGTTAAATGCATTGCCGACGACGATGAACGCTATGACAATGATGATGAATGCTATGGCAATGAAAGCTATGACAAAGTATTGGGGTGTTTGAAAACTGATATCTCACAGTTAAATAGCTACAAAACAACATTTATTGATAAGAAAGCAGCCGATTTCTTAACTGACTGCAAAGACGATGTTTTTGAACTAAAGGCTGATAAAGGTAGATTGTATATTGGTCATAGCGAAATAACATTCATCAATGACAAATTTACTGTAAAAGGTCGGACATACATTGGAACTGATGGTTTGATTAAATTACTAACTAGTAAGAAAGTAACGGAATGTGAAAATATACAGACTATCCCAAAGAATACATATGGATGGATGATGTTGGGAAGCTTATTGATCGACTTCTCGTTATTTATGGCGAAGAGAATGCTGGAAATGATCACTATTACAATGAAATAATTGGAATAATGAATATGCACAACAGCAAGTTTAGTGACTGTTGTGAATAATCCAAAAGGTATACCATATCTGATACGAATGTTAAACACAATACCACATACTTTTTGGGAGTCGGAGCATCACGGAAAAGGGTGACTCAATGACATAATAAATTCACTACCTTTTGAGTTGCATGCACCCAGTTATCAGTACTAAGGTCGGGGTCCGAGACTAAAAGAGAGAATTGAGCATGGTGATAAACCCATTAATCCACTAGATGTAGCTTCAATGGAACATGATATAGCTTATCATCATAAAGATCTAGCTGAAAAACATTTAGCTGACAAAGAGCTACAAGAGAAAGCGTTCGAAAAAGTTTTAAGTTCAGATGCTGATCTCAATGAGAGATTGTGGGCTGGTGTTACTGGATCTGCGATGCATATTAAATGTAAGCTTGGCTGGGGAATTAAAACAAAATGAAAAAATATTTGTTAAAATAAATGAAAATAAAAAACATTGTATTTCAAGTACCTAACGAGGAGTTGAAGGGTTTGAATATTTATTCTTTCCTAACGAAAGACCAACTGGAACTAAAAACAAGAAACTAAAGGAGGACAAAGGGATGACTATCACAATTTCAGTTCCACAACTTAAGAAAATGCCCAAAGAAATGAAAACTGGAATGGTCTGACAGTTCACAAGAGTGTATTTATACCCTTAATTTCCGCAGCATTGGGAGCTCTAGGAGCGTTAGCTGGCGGTGCATCATCTATCGCTACATCAGTGATTAATGCTAAGAAGAAAAACCAAGAAATGGAAGAACACTGCAGGCATAAATTATGCCTGCAGTGTTCTTCCATTTCTTGGTTTTTCTATTTTCATCGTAGAAATTATTTAGCTATGGAGGAATATGGCAAGGGATTGAAGAAAGTTAAGTGGGGTAAGAATGTTAAAAAATAGTAACTCCACTCAGTAACTTTGATATTGATCAAATGGTTATAAAATTAAACATTAAAAATGTTCGAGGTGTATTTATGATCGATGAGCTACTTAACATGCCACTCGATAATGAATGTGGGATTGTTAATCTAGATGTTTCAACAAACTCTTGTACACACTGGGTATGCTATTGGAAAAAAGCAAACAACAAATATTATTCTGATTCATTTGGAGAAAATCCACCCCCACAATTAAAAGCATATCTCGGAAGTAATATTTTTGTAACGATGATAGAATTCAAAATTTCAATCAAGTAACTTGTGGTCATTTGTGTGTAATTGTGAAATCACTTTTCACATAATTTTAAATTTCCAAAAATAATTTCACTATTAATAAACAATGGATATATGTGGAAATGCATTAATGAGCTCTTGGATTGAAGATCAAATTAAAGAATGCACGGACAATGATACAACTACTGAGAAGATCAATCCTAATGATTTTGTTTCCTACACACAGTTCAACGACTTTACAGCCACACTGACGAGAAATAAAAGATCATTTGATAAAGCCTATCTTACTTACTTGGAAGTAGATAATAATATAGATGTTAAAAAAAAGACCAAGACATGTGGGAGATCCCATTGCACCGATGGATGCAATCAATTTAGAGTACTATCAGAAAAACCGAATTAACATTATTCGTTTAGTTGGGAAATACAGTTCAAAAGAAAAAGTATTTTACTTTGATAATCAAATAGAATTTTGTTTATGAGAGCTGGAACTATAGTTGAAATAATAATAAAACCAGAAAAATATAAAAGTGTTATCAGCTTATACCATCAACGGAAAAAAATTGACATGTATAAAACTTTTGAAGTATACCCTGATTATACGGTATATATTTAGATACAAAAAGCCCACAGTGTACCCGAAGGTACAATTGTGTTTACTGAAATAGCTATGGTATACCAATACATTTAAAAAGATTAGATTATGATGGTTTTTAATGGAAACACTTCCATTAAAACAAAATTTTCTTATAATCGTAGAAATTAAAAAGTCTTTAATTTTATTATGGTACTTGCCGTTATTTAACTTACGAGTCATATCTATTGTAAACAAACCATATTCATTATTCCAACATTTTGAACAAGTCTCTCTAAATTTCTTAAACGATATATCACAACCAACAAAATCACTACGAATTTGTTTAAGATTTGTATCGTCTTGTCTGAATAAGCAAAGAAAATTGGCATTGTCTCTTATAAGCTGCTTAGGTACTTTTGAGTATGTCTGGGCTAAATAGAAACAATTAATATCCTTGTGTCTACCGTGAGTAAAGTAATCCCTTACCATATTTTGGTTTTCAAGTATGACATCATCGAAAACAACTACAGAGTCTTTATGGCATTCATTTACATCAACCATTTCTTCATTCCCGACTTTTTGAACACACATAGAGAGTACCAAAGTCCAACCATCCCTGAGCATATATAAAATTATATATAATAAGTGTAGTTTTTACATGGTTACTAGGACCCACTATCAAACATCTAATATTATTAGGTGATTATTCTCCATGGCGTTTTGTCGATACAGTCTTGTCTGGTATTCTTATTTTAATATCCCAGTCTACATGTTTAATGTTTTTCTTGTTAATTTATTATTAGATTTTTTTAAATAATATAATAACTAGTAAAATATTCAAACTAACTTATAACAAATCAGTGTTGAAGAAAAGGCTGCATTACCCTTTAGAGATAGAGGGGCACTTATTGGCTTTAGTTCAGTTCTATACTACTTATCTAATGCATAACATTATCTCTGGGAAAAATAAGCTATATTTTGTGGGTCAGAATGATATGGAATCAGCAACTGATATTCCAGTTGGCCAATATAGCTTAAAAGATCTTGAAAAAACTATAAAAACCATTTTTTTTCATTTAGTGTAGATTCAATGGATGGGAAAGAAAATGATATATCTTTCGAGTTGGATAAAATAACAAACAGAGTGAAAGTAAATTGTACGCTTAAATTACAGTTTGGAAAACGAGGTTCAATAGGAAAAGTTTTGGGTTTCTTAGAAAATAAAACTCTGAAAGCAAATGTGGACCATTATGGCGATACAATTCCAAAATTCTCTCCATTTGAATCATTAAATATACACTGTAATATAGTAAGTGGTGTGATATTAAAACCTGATGAATATAATCATAGAGAAACTAACATAATTGTCACTTTTAAACCAAGAACAATATTTGGATTTGGCGACACGATCTATTACGAAACAGCTTATACATTATTTTTTCCAGTGCAAACAAATCACGTTAATGAAATAATAGTTGAAATTAAGGATGAAAAAGTTAGGTTAGTTAACTTTGATTTGTCTGAAAGAACAGTGGTATTAGAGATGAGACCGTAGATATTTTTTGGGTTGGAAGTAGTCATATTCTATCTATAATAACTTTAATAGTTTAAAAACTATTAAAGTTTCATGTGATAAAGATGAATAATATTTCTATAGAAAGTGCAATGAAAGATTTAGAAAAAGAATTCAATGTTTCGGCTAATTTAATATTTCGAATTTGGAGATGTGTATCTAAAATTTTAATTAGACTATGTTGTAACACATTGCCGAAGTCAGAGCGATAATTGTGTTTTAATGATTGGATAATCATTAAAACTTTATAGAGATATGAACACAAATAAAAGTCAACTGATGTCTAATTATACGACGACGATCATTTACTCTTTAAAAAACCGAATAGAATGCATTTGTTTAACACCACAATCCACCATTCCATCATGTGCAAAACTACATCCACGATTAACATCATTTAAAACATTTTCACTTAAAATCTGAACATATCTGTCTGGTAAGGTTACTTTAAAATTTCCAGAAGTTATTACCACTTTGTATCCATACAGTGTATCATTTATTTCAGCATGGTTTATTGGATAGGACTGTCCAATTGTAAGTTTGGAAAGTTTCTTAAATTGTTTGGTTCCTTTTAATACATTTAGCAACTGATCCATCTTTATTATATACAATATTTTATTTTTTACGTATTCAAATTTTTTGAAACACCTTTTTTTTACACCTACGCCCAAACGCAACTTCTTACTCGTATTTTTGCAGATGCACTCAAATGCAAAGTTTAACACAATTTTTTTTCTAAAGACTTCGATCTAACCAAACACAACTTTTTAAGTCACTTCTTTGTGGTTGTGTTAAAATGCAACTTTTTAATCCACTTTTTTTTCAACTGCTCCCAAACGCAACTTTTTGAGACACTTTTTTGCAGTTGCGCTCGAATTGGCATTTCTATACTACTTTTACGGTATACAAGACCATGCATATTTTTCGACGTACAACTCTGCTGTTTCAGAAGCGTATTTTTTCGAATTCGTCTATTTTGATGTTATACCCACTAGAAACTCTTTTAAAATCGGCTCCAAACCGCCAAATTAGATCTTTATCTACACCAGTAATATCTGACACCAAAACTGGATCTTCGTAAAACCTTCCTGAACCTAGGCTTTGTTCTCTGTTTTTATTTTCCACAATTTTATACCCAGTATGTACGAAATATGCAAGATGCACTCAAAAAATGTAATCCATGCGCGAAGATTTGACAAACCAATTCAATGGTCAGTGCTGTTTTGTTTTATTTCTGCGACTGAGAATCAGGTTGTTCATTTGGGAAATGGTTGGCCAAAACACACGACAGTTTTATGTTGCTTGATTTGAGAGCACTCTACAAATATATCCATAAATTACAGTGAAGACAAGTTCCTGCTTCACAAGTTATTTCACGACAGTCTACTTGTTCAACTGTTGGAAATAGTGCTATTATTTGTGAATTATTGCTGTAGTTTTCTTTTTTATTAGCCAGGACTCTCTTTCTGTACAATTATTTTGATAAGCTGACAGTATTTCGTCGATGAAGAGAAGGTATTTCGACATAAGGTTATCTGGCTCTCTGGATATGTACTACTGCTAATAGCGGAATACGTTGGCATCTGCTATGTTACAACTGATACAATGAAGGCTTTGTCCACAGAATACATCACAGCCCCATTTGAAGACCACATTTAAAGTTGGCAGCGTGTCTATGCCTACACGTAGGGTACTTGTTGTAACACTACAGGTAGGGTACTTGTTGTAACACTACACGTAGGGTACTTGTTGTAACACTACACGTAGGGTACTTGTAACACTACAGGTAGGGTACTTGTTGTAACACTTCACGTAGGGTACTTGTTGTAACACTACACGTAGGGTACTTGTTGTAACACTACAGGTAGGGTACTTGTTGTAACACTACAGGTAGGGTACTTGTTGTAACACTACACGTAGGGTACTTGTTGTAACACTACAGGTAGGGTACTTGTTGTAACACTACAGGTAGGGTACTTGTTGTAACACTACACGTAGGGTACTTGTTGTAACACTAAACGTAGGGTACTTGTTGTAACACTACAGGTAGGGTACTTGTTGTAACACTACAGGTAGGGTACTTGTTGTAACACTACACGTAGGGTACTTGTAACACTACACTTAGGGTACTTGTTGTAACATCTCCAACTTTAGAAACTAATACTATGCGTTGTATCGGCGAATAGTATGATCAAGCAATGGCTGCATTTCTATTTCTCCAATGAAATCAGTGATCGTAATTTTGTCTGAATAGCATTTGTTTGGCCTCAAGCAGCATGTGATAGCTTAGCAAAATATCAGTATTGGGAGCTTTGTTTATCTGACGCATAGAAATGTACTGGTTCTTTGCAAATTTCTTATCCACGAAAAAAATTTAATGGTTCATCATATGTCATTTCGATGGACACATTGTTACGAGGGGGACGGTAACGCTTTATTGATTTTCGTAGCTTTTTCTGGAGAAAAATTGGATACGTGCTATGCTATTTATACCACACCAAGTGTTCCTGTAGCTTGTAAGCTAATTTAAGCTTCAAGAACAATCTCATCAACACTATTTGTTTCCAATAAAGCTTTTATTTTAATTTTTTCGAGATTTATATCTAGTCTGGTCGTACAACTTCGCAGGTGGACTGATGGGTTTCATTTCTTGAGCATTGCCTAATTCCACAAATACCAGTTAAACATTCAGCCAATCATCTTTTTTAATCAAAAATTGTTTCAAAATATAGTGACTGTTAGTTCACCGTTACTTAACATTTCTTTTCAGAATTCAGAGCATTTTTTTAAACTTGTGCACGAATCTGCCCGACAGATTCTTGCAAAACACTTTTAGTCATTATGTAGTCAAACAGAGCTCGTCTTGGAATTCCGATCTCTATCATTGAAACAAACATATCACATATCTTGGTCGAACATGGTCACAAAACAGTTATAATTACCTAACTGAACCACTGAATGTAATTTCACTGCAGACATCGATTGTCTTTACCACTGCGAGCCTATTATTTCAAGGAAACATTGAAAAATTAAACCAAATCTGGCTCTAACATAGCATTAACCAAAATACGCAAAAAAAAAAACACACTTCATAAAGGTTTAACAATAGATTACGATCGGAGCGGAACAGCTATAGTTTAATTCGCCAAAAACATACATTCTATAGATACCACATTATATGTACACAGGCCCTGGATACAGATGTGCCAACTGATGTTAATAGTGTACAGATGTGCCAACTGATGATAATAGTGTACAGATGTGCCAACTGATGTTAATAGTGTACAGATGTGCCAACTGATGTTAATAGTGTGCAGATGTGCCAACTGATGTTAATAGTGTACAGATGTGTCAACTGATGTTAATAGTGTACAGATGTGCCAACTGATGTTAATAGTGTACAGATGTGCCAACTGATGATAATAGTGTACAGATGTGCCAACTGATGATAATAGTGTACAGATGTGCCAACTGATGTTAATAGTGTACAGATGTGCCAACTGATGTTAATAGTGTGCAGATGTGCCAACTGATGTTAATAGTGTACAGATGTGTCAACTGATGTTAATAGTGTACAGATGGCCGCACTGTACGAGTGGCATGTATCAGATTTGTGCAGACCCTGTCATATTATTTCTAAAACTGGTTGTGTCCCGTAGGTATACAACAATGAACATTTAAAGAGTTTTATTTAGTTTTAAAATTCCAAAATTTAAATCTTTCGTCCAGGAAGATGATCGATTGGAATGACTGTGTGACGTAGCGGCCTTGGATCCCGGCGCTGCTCCATCCTCACCTCATTTCACCCTCATCGGCTCTCAAGACCTCGATATTAATAGTAGCTCAAATATTCCCACTTCACAACTTCTGCCAATGCGCGCGCCGGCGTTTCATCCTGACGTTCAACGAAACTATTCATATCACTCCACCATATATTCTCGAAACAATCATTTAAGTGACTTTCTGAAACGCCAATTCATCCGAATAAGATTATAATTAGATTTTTAGATGTAGTTTGCAACGCCGCCCAAGATTGAAATGTTATACTTCCTAGTCAGTCCAAAGTTTGCTCAGGAACGCAAATAGTCAGTTACAAAAAATAAGAAGAATGAGAACTGTTCAAGAACTAGAGAATGCATGTGGATAACATTTCGTGTGCTTGTTTACCTGTTGGCTACAACATGCACAGTTAAATTCATGTTATTTGTTAACTCACTGTTATTCACTCAAGAATCCTCCAGAATGCATTATTTATTTATTGTTATTTTTCAGTTCACTCCGGTGACCCCTTTGCTTTGCACTTCTTACAGAGAGCAGGGACATGGAGCTTGTTAATATAAAATTGTATAGTATTTGTCATATTTTACGTATTATTGATTCATAAAAGCATATATGAACATACACTAATTAGCACATAACAACCAGAAACCATATCATAATAATCTACAGAACAGTTTAAAAAATATCTACATAATGAAATTACACAAGTGTCTAGGTAACCCAGCTACAGAATATTTGCACAACTTAAGTAAGGTAATCAATTTAAGATATGTATTTAGAACAGTTGCTTATGTACTTTGAGAGTGATTTAAGTATTCGTTAACAGTGTAAAATATGTTGGATGTAAAAAAAGCCTTATATAATTCTTAAATTGTTCGTTTTTGCTGTAACACAGCACTTTTGAAAAACCGCTAATTTGGAAAAATAGTCAAGAAACACACTTTATTCTAGCCTTAGACGTTAACTTCTAAGTGCGATGCAATGTACACGCTGTGTTTTATTACGTACATTGTAATATTTATTTTAAAAGGTGGTTAAATAATAAGAAAAGTTCTGAAACGAAAAGTAACTAGGGCCTCAAAAGTTCTCACTTTACCGTGAACAGCCTATACTTGGGTATACTGTAAGGTTTCTCCTCACGTTTCTTCGAATATTAAGCTGAAGAGTGCAAATAAATGCATATTCTAAACACTAACATATATATTATACGTGTTTTAAAACTGATCTTTACTATCATGACTAATTCAAATTCTTTCTGTGCTTATGTTAACCAAAATGGGGAAAAAAGCATTTAGTTTCAACTTATTTTTAATAGTTTTTAGTGTAACACTTTATATAATATTTATTTGTATTCATGTATTTTTCCAAAACCCAATTGTGCATGCCGTAAACACAAATCTTCTAAGTTGAGAAACATTACACTTGCAAAACACTCGACCGAATTCTGAAAATTACCATAAAGGACTCTTAATATTTTTTAATGCATGGAGCACGATGAACTCGTGGATCAACTTTAACGTAGTATTCCTGATGTCTGGTAGAGAAAAAATTTCGCAAGCGTATAAAATCTGCACGACACGCTCGTAACACAGTGTTTAGAAGGTTTGGCCTTCACATAGCCAGTGCAAATTAGTGTCATTCGGGGATGCAAACACACTAACAAGATAGCAGGGTAAACGGTGTCAAGGGGAAACAAAAATGGCATGTCGCGGCGCGCTGTCATCTTGGAGTGCGTGTTTTAACGCTATAAATCGTAATTTTATACAATTAGGGGGAATACATATTATGAATAATATTAGCAAATATTTTGATCTTTGCCAACATATTCAACTTAATGTTCTTTAGAAACACTTGGAAATACTGGACATGGTAAAGTAAAGGAGCATGCCAGTGTATTATTTAGGTAATATTCTATAAAAGGACTGTTCTTGAATCTGCTGGAAAACTAACAATTATCAGAATTTTCGTATTGATTCGAGTCATATAAAGCATTTTTCAATTTACGTAAAGGACAAAAATTACAAAAATAACTGGGGAGAGTAACTTGTCATTTTATTTGGGGACCGAGCATGAACATCATTACGTGCAGAAAGTTTTTTATTCTGGCATTCTTTAGGTGACGTTTCACAGAACTTATTGTACTCAGCTTACATTTTACCATTGTAAACTGTAAAATTAAAAAATTATCAATGGGATGTTAAAATACGGAGGCATGGCGAGTTAAATAAAGGAAATCGTCGACAGGAATCGCATCTACAAAGGGAGATTAAGAAATTGCTATAAATAGATGAGACAATCGGTATCATTTTCTGCAATGGATTTTCCAACCCGATCCTCTGGAAGCGTTTAACTACATTCCGGCTGTGACACAATGTGCCTGCCCTGGCCTGCCTTGCCTGCCCTGACCTTGACTTGTCTGCTCTTGCCCGCCCCTATCTGTCTGTCTACCTGACTGCCTGCCCTTGCTCGCACCTGCCTGCCTGCTCTTGCCCGCCCGTGCCTGCCTGCCCTTGCCCACCCTTGCCCGCCCCTACCTGTCTGCCCTTGCCCACCCGTGCCTGCCTGTCCTTGCCCGGCCTCGCACGCCCCTGCCTGCCCGCCCCTGCCTGGCCTTTCACGCCCCTGCCTACCCACCTTTACCTACCCTTGCCCTCCCCTGCCTGACCGCCTTTGCCCGCCCCTGTCTGTCCGCCCGTGCCTGACCCTGCCTGCCCTTGCCCGCCCTGTATGCCCGCCCCTGCCTGACCCTGCCCGCCCGTGCCTGCCTGCCCTTGTCCGCCCCTTGTCTGCCCGACTTTGCCCGCCCTTGCCTGCCTGCCCTTGCCGGCCCGTGCCTGCCCCTGCCCTTACCCACACTTGCCTGCCCGCCTTTTCCCGCCACTGCCTGCACGCCTTTGCCCGCCCTTGCCTGCTCCTGCCCGCCCGCCTTTGCCCACCACTGCCGGTTTTTTAACCCGCCCCTGCCCGCCTGCCTTTGTTTGCCTTTACCCGCCCTTGCCCGCCCCTAGCCCACCCACCTACCACTAGCCCGCCCGTTATCATACCAACCGATACTACTTTCAAAATAACTTTTTCTGATAATCTTTTGGATTTTTTTGAAGTGTGGCTTATCATTGTGTTGCCCTTGGCTGAAGGAAATAGCAAAGGGCTACATATCTTTATCTAAGAAATACCATGATATCCTACTCTTAAATATCCCTTTTTAAGGAACCGTGGTAGTGTTGTGGTTAGGGCGCTCGCCTTCCGTCAAGGAGAACTGGGTTCGATTCCTGGCGGGATCATTTCCGGTTGGTTTTCGCATGGTTGGCGAGTTTTCTCGGGCATCTCCCGTTTCCCCTTTCCTTATATTCCTGCGCTGCTCCATACTTATCTCGCTTTACCCCCGTTAGCTCTCAAGACCTCGATGTTAAGAGCTACCCAATCCTCTCCGGTCTCATTTTTCAAGTAGTTCCCTTGCATGTCTTTGAAACGTCGGAGACTTTGATCCCGACATTGGTAGCTGGAATACGTACACACTGAGAAAAAGATTTTATTGAATGAAACAAGATTTGTCTGGTGCAACCAAATTATTTGTTTGTATAGGGGCAATGAAATATTTTGTTCCTGAAACCAAATTATTTTATTTTTGTTCTCATTTGGCTGGCCCAAACTGTAAGATTAGGTTGGTGCAACTATAGATTTCTTTGGCTACACGTACATTAAACAGTTTGGGATGATATAAAAATACTTTACAAGTTCGACCGAGTTTCGAACTTAGATCACTTGCTTCCGTGCGCTGCGCCTTAGCAACCTCAACTAACGTGACACCGATGAGGCTAGAAAGCTTTAAAATAGACATACTCCAAATATTGGGCAATGTGTGCATAGAAATATACAGCTTTACTTGTCAGTTTCGTGTTGCATCACTCTATTACTGTGTATATACGATAGTTAAGCATCAATAGATGCACTAACAAACACTGTTACTATTCTAATTGTCACAAAAATACAACAAACACTCGAGCTGTATTTTCGATCGAAGTCAGTCAAATGAGTGGCCAAACAAATAAATGCAGTTGATTCAACAACATATTTAGTTGACTGTCTAATTGTTTTGGCCCAACAGAGATTTTGTTTATTCAAACATAGATTTTGTTAGACGAACAAAAGTAATTTTGTTGCTTTTGAAATTTTGTTTGCTCAACAACGTATTTTGTTAGGGCAACTAAATATATATTTAGACCTATACAAACAATTACTTTGTTTGATTTTCTCTCAGTGTAGGGAAATTAAGCTTCAACGGATCCACAGCAAATATTTGGATAGTTTTAATAGCTCCTCAATGTTGACTATAAAATTATATTTTACTTTGAGGAAAATAAGTCGGTGTAACTCTGATCATTCGAGAAGTGAGAATGCAGAAACACCTGACTGCAGTTTTTTGCTCAGACATTCTGTGCCGGATAATGAAATATGACAAATGAGATAGTAATTTTAAAGTTTTTACTCATCTGCTGTGTTTTGCAGGACACCAGCAAGTACATAATGTCTTTGAAGCACCACACGATTGTGATAATGGTTGACAGTCTCCATTTAAGGAACAAATTCCTACTTGTAAATACCAACTTGACTACCAAAAATTTTACTTCGAATTATATATATATTAATTTTTTTTTTTTTTCCAGTTTCATCTTTTTAGTGAAACGAGAAAGGTTTTGGCATCTGGTTTCATGATTGAACCCAAAAACACCTTGACTCGCCACCCTTTGTCACTGTTTTGGAAAACTTTTCCGTCATTCCATTTGAATTTAATACGTTCTGGCAGACATCCATAAAGTTCATTTTTTGTTCCGCGTTGAAAACTTTTGGTATCAGCTCGCACACGTATTCAGCATTTCCATAACCTTTCTCAAAATCTCACGAATGATAAAATTATTCAAATTAACTCCACTACAGATCATTGTGAAGCTTATACGCCATTCTGGAGGGATGAGGTACCTCGTTTCTGTTTGACATTCTCCTCTGATAATGTCGTCTAAAATATTATGAATTCCGGCCACTCAGAAATGTCTGTGTGATCAGAATATAATATAATATACGCTCACAACAGAGCTTATTCCCCGAGAGCCATTGCAACTTATTGGTATTGTTACGAGTAGTGATCAGGCCTTAGCTGAGCGGCCTGCCTGATAACATCTTCACTTATTTTTCAAGGACACCGGCCGTCATTGATGAAATTAGTTATGAAGTATCAAATTACAGAAACCACCTCCACCGGCCAGTAAACGGGAACAACACGCCCGACATAGGCCAGCGTAACACTGGGAGTGGCGTCTTTGGTCATCGGGGCAGCGTACCAAGAATATATGGAGATGGGGATATCCGGCCGTCGGTAATCGCCACATGGAATCAGACTCCAACAACATGAACAAGGAGAGGACTCTCCAATTGCATTGTAACAATAGTGGCGTGTGGTAATAAAATTTAATATAGTTGATTAGCATCTTGGTATTCTATTTAAGCACCGCCGATCAATAGTCATGTCATGTAAACAGTTATTGTATAATCCTTATGTTCAATAAACCACATCTTATACTGTTGGGCTCTACCTAATCATGACTCATTATTAAGGTACGCACATACCCCTTTCAGGTATGAATTGAATTATAAGTTAAATTCGTAACAGTTAGTTTAGTTTTCTGTTTATCAAGTTCAACACAAAATTTCATGTAACAACTTTCTACAATGTTTCATTGCTCAGTTCTGTAAAATGTCACTAATTCACGAACTAATTGAAAGCATTGTAAACAGACCCATAGCGATTCTTGGAAGACTACATTTCACACTGCTGTATCTTTTAAGGTGACCGCCTATCTGGAGCTTGAAGTGCATCACAGTGTGTTTGAAATCCTGGTTTTATAACGTTAACAGCACACGTGCACCCAAAATACTTACGACCAACCACGTATAATACTTTACATATCATACACACTTGACAACATTATTTTAATGCACTCCAAATAGCTGAAAACTACTTATTGAGACTGCTGTTCTCAAAATATACAACCGTATTCGTGCGGAAATACGATATATGAGTGCACTGAAATTTGCTAAAGTGGTCGCTACTCACAGTGGTGCCGTAGTGCAAGCAAAGTGACCAGGTCTCTGCTCACAGTAGTGCCATAGTGCCATAAAAGTGACTGGGTCGCTGCTCACAGTAGTGACGTAGTGCCAGCTAAGTGACCGGGTCGCCGCTCACAGCAGTGCCATAGTGACATCAATGTGACTGGGTCGCTGCTCGCAGTAGTGCCATAGTGACATCAATGTGACCGGGTCGCTCCTCACAGCAGTGCTATAGTGCCAGCAATATGACCGAGTCGCTGCTCACAGTAGTGCCATAGTGCCAGCAAAGTGATCGGGTCGTTCCTCACAGCAGTGCCATAGTGCCAGCAATGTGACTGGGTCGCTGCTCGCAGTAGTGACATAGTGCCAGCAAAGTGACCGGGTCGCCACTCACAGAAGTGTCATAGTGCTAGCAAAGTGACTGGGTTGCCACTCACAGTAGTGCCGTAGTGCCAGCATAGTGACCGGGTCGTCACTCACAGCAGTGCCGTAGTGCCAGCTAAGTGACCGGGTCGCCACTCACAGTAGTGCCATAGTGCCAGCAAAGTGACTGGGTTGCCACTCACAGTAGTGCCGTAGTGCCAGCAAAGTGATCGGGTCGTTCCTCACAGCAGTGCCATAGTGCCAGCAAAGTGATCGGGTCGTTCCTCACAGCAGTGCCGTAGTGCCAGCAAAGTGATCGGGTCGTTCCTCACAGCAGTGCCATAGTGCCAGCAAAGTGATCGGGTCGTTCCTCACAGCAGTGCCATAGTGCCAGCAATGTGACCGGGTCGCTGCTCACAGTAGTGCCATAGTGACAGCAAAGTGACCGGGTCGCCGCTCACAGTAGTGCTGTAATGCTGCAATGTGACCAGGTTGCCTCTTACAGTAGTGCCTTGTGCCAGCGATACGACGGGATCACAGCACGCTAGTCCACAACTTCAAGCCTGAAGAAGATATTGGTTCAGATACGCCGGTTGTCATCGACCAAAGCGCTTCTTCGTTTTTGGCCTCACACACAAACACACCCTCACTGGGCGACAGCCTTAATTAATGTCACACACAGCATCTTATCTTCATCACCAATTTTTTCGTTGTATTGCCAATGCCGAACATTCCACCATCATTCTCGTTTTATTATTTATACATCCTTGAACGCATGGTAATCAAGAGTCGACATCAGTTGTTAGAGCAAAATTAGCGCGCTTTATGAATTATTATCATTGCAAATTGTAACTTTCTTAAGAGAGCGCCGGATTTATAAATGAACACGAAATGAATCAGTACCTGTACTTAAGTTTCTGAAAGCCGACATTGACACATTGAGAAAAGGGCAATCACAGAGAATGGTTTGGCTGAGCTTGTAAGAATTTTTTAAGCTACATTAGTGCATTTATGTTGCTAATTATATTGAAAAATTATAACATGATAAAGCTTTACCGGATCACAAATAGTTAAGCGGAAACACATCACTATGGTGAAATTTTCAATCGAAAATTATTGAAAACAGGTATGTAATATTTCCCTTTATCTGTTGTTCTCTATTGATTTTCACATTATTTCAAAGTACGATATAACTATATGGCGTTAATTTATGTCAAACGCATTATGAAGTACTTTATTTTTGGTAAATTAGTTACCCGTCTCAGTCACAGGCAGATTGTCGTTGTAAAAAAGAGCAGGATAAAGGGTTTGATCAATAAAGTTCAATGTAGAAAAAAGCCGTAGGACATTGGGAAATTGGCCCGGAAAGGACCAGGAAGAGGACAAGAGGGAGGGAAAGCAGAACAAAGCAACAGAAGACGCAGAGGCGGACCGACATGAAAGGCACGACGTGAGGAATGAGGCAGGACAGGTGGGAGGGCAAGTTGATCACGCCTACCAGACACTCTGCTGTGATGGGGAGCACACGTGCTCCTTGTTGTGCTTTGATTTACTCGGAGGGGTTTGGGTATGTGTGTGTGAGATGTGGCGGGGGATTGGTCCATTGTCCACCGTGGCACAAAAGAAGGAAAGGGACTACTCGTTTAACCTATCACTAGGGCCGAGATGCGCCTTGTGCACTGGCGAATAAACGTTGGTAGCAGCTGGCCATCTTCGAATGTAAGCCACCCCAGATGAGTGTATATGCTTTCACATAATCTTTCTAATATTTATAAATTAGAAGGAGGTGCGGTGGTCAAGTGGCTAGACTGCTCGCATTCCTCCAAGGTGAACCGGGGTCGATTACCGGCAGCGTTGTCCCCGGATTTTACCAGTGGAAAACGTGACGGTCGGTGGGTTTTCTCGGGGATCTCCTGCTCCCCCGCCCTTCTTGCATTCCGGCGCTGCTCCATAGTCACCTCGCTTCACCCTCACCGGCTCTCAAGACCTCGATGTTAAGAGCTGCCGAAATCTTTTCACTCATTCTAAATTAGATCGACAAACTTCAGCTGCGAATTAATCCCGAAAAAAGGAGGAGAAAAGACATAATACGACTTATGGCCTAACATGAATCCTAAAGGAAGTACACATATTTGAAGTTGGGCCTCAAACACCAGTTTATTTCAACTATCGCAGAGGATAATTAAGATGTAACACTGAATGTCTGGATAACGTGTAACGAAGCAAAGATATGTAAACACGACAACATCTGTCTCTCTGTCGCTGTCGTCAAATTATTTCACGAAAATAATCATAGTTACTAATTTTACTTCGACTTAATCTCCATGACGCTTTAGCGTACTTGGGATTTGACATACCGATTAATAACATGCGTTTCACAATCAACTACACACATTATCATATTCCATCTCCAGTAGTTGTAATGAGCTAGTGCTTCCTATCCAAATCCCAGGACGTGATGTACGCTTTTAGGATTCACTTCAGACAATACGTCGTATATATGTTTTCGCCTGGTTTTTTAGACCATAAGTTTCTCGGTCTAATTCTGAAACATCATGAACAGATCCAGTATCGCTGAGAGTCCGGAGGGGGTAAGGGGCTGTATTCTGAAACTGTCTTGCAATTCACTGTAGCGTAGCCTACACTCGTTCACTTGCCCTCGACACCTTCGGTACCCAGAATTCCCCACATTTCCTTCATCCCTTCGTGATGAAATGGGTATAATATTGGGACACGCGTTATCGTTTCCAAATTCGCAACGCGCACGGAAAAAAAAAAGATTAATTAATCTCTTATTCTTGTGTGTATTCCAGTAAATGGCAATTAGAAACTGCAAAACTGTAAGAGACAATTGAAAAACAAAATGAACAGTGCAAGAAGACGTCGCCTATGTCCCTGGCTGAAGGGGACATTCAGTGGTGCATCCGTACACTTAACACGAATTCAGCAGGGACAATGTGACGTCACAGCTCTGATGCACTTTTTTATGTCACGAGAATAGGCAAGGTCCCTTGGCTGGGGAATTCGGACACAGCCCGAGAAAGGTACGGCATCGCGGCAGGGCCCAGGTATGTTGTACTGGGGGCTACAGCTGAGCAAACCTGGGCAACTCCGCCGGACCCACTTCTGACGAAGTCTCTCCTCCCTCCCTCCTCTCTCTCTCTCTCTCTATTGACATCAGTCATACGAAATTCCATGTGTTCAGACATATATATGTTTTAAGTTAGTAGATATTACACAGTTTAAGACGAAATATGTGGAATTATGATAGTGATAGAACACATTGTATATATATATATATATATATATATATATATATATATATATAGCGACAGTCGTCTGTCGCCCATCGTACTCTTGAATATTTAGAGTTGGTGGCTAATAAACGCGCTCTGCGGCCGACTCCTTCCCCTACCTTGCCTTCCTTCAGTTACAACTCCTTTCCTCCCTCCATCCCTCTCCTGAAGCTGTATATATAAGCCCCTGCACTTCCCCTCCCTGTCTTCTTAAGTAACTTGGGTTTGGTGAGCAAGGAACTGTTGTGAACTCTCCTTCGGCGGTCGGGCTAGCCATGGTTTTACAACTAAGACGTCACGTCGAGCAAGGAGTCCTTGGGCTTCAATGTTGGCGAGCAAAACAGCTCGTATCGACATAGCTGTGCTTTTGAATAGGCACGACTTCAGCCGCTATGATATCGGCTTTTTCGTCAATTTACCGGTGAGTCGGGGTGGTCAGTCAGCAATTTGCATTTTAGGGGCAAAGTGGAAATGCTAGTTTTGCAAATACGCGAATGCCTGTGGGAGTGAAGTGAGGGCAGTCAAGTAGCCTTCAAGTTTTCAGTGGCGCTTCAGTGTGCGTTTGTAGCATGCAAATAAACGAGGTCGTATTTTGTGACCTGTTCCCAGTCTCGTCTCGTCGATTCTGTCTGGCCAACGTTCATTATCGCTGTGTTTTCTTGTTTTCAATATTAATATTAATATCTCTTGTTCTTTTACATATCGGCTCCAACGAGTATGATGAAATTGGCCGGGGAAACTCCATTTCGGAAAATGGTGGCTTTGATAGGGCATTGATTTGTCGCCCACTGTTTTCTGATCTGGAATTTCGGCTCGTATACCCTTGTTTGATCGGGCTAGTATGGAGTGTCGAACATTTAATGTTGAGTTATGTTCGAACATTATTTGGAACTAATGAATAATTTAACCGCATTGCCGCGGAAATATTGCAAGTTGAGAGTTCTGAACGTAAGATTTTGAGTGGAAAGTATCGCTAGTCAGACCTTGTTATATTTATACTATTTGTAGGATTCGTGAAGTTCGTAAAGTAGTTTTACTATTATTCAAGTGTTGAAGGGTAGTCGTCCCTTGTGATAAGTGGGATATTCACCGACGTGATGCCTTGGTAGTAAAGAATAAGCCAGTTAACCGTTTTACGCTGCGGTAAACATTTGTGGAAATTCAGACGCCCCTTAATTGAAACCAATATGAAAGTGATCCATAATTTTGGAAACCCCAATTGAATAAACTTCCCGTCAGTGTTGACGAGTAATTAAATATGTGTGGAAAGAGAAAATGGTGTGATTGGAGCTAGAAAATTAATTGTATATGCGCTTGTGAACACAGCCTTAAGTATCAGAAATTTTGTCATTAAAATTTGGGCACTTCAGTGAAGTCATTTGTATTTCATACTGGTGCGGTAATCTCGACTATTTGAATCATGAGTATGCTTGCAAATATAAGCTTGAGAGAGTGTGTTCATGTAAGCTCGGATGGTGCTTAATAGAAATGTTTTAGAGGCCGCTTAAGAATGATTTTTACTATCTATTTTAATGGGGATCTTTTAAAAAAATGTTTGAGAATTATTTGGTGATCCCGTCTCATTGTGAAAGATTTAAATGGAGTTCAGTGGGCAACTTCTTTTGCCACTTTAATACGCTTGTATAATATTTCAAAGCTGTGGTTGACCACTCATAGTGGGATCATTTTCATGGCGTATGTTTATTTTATTGAAGATCCCTATGGTATTGCGGATTCGTATCAAGCCAACTGTGATTGCATTAAATATGAAATATTGAATTGCTTAAATGTCCATTTATAAAACATATTAAGCTTTTGGGAAATATTTATTTTCCTATTTTTCTATTTATATTTATATTCTGGTAATAGATAAATGTTTCAGAACTTTTTTGCTTCATCTACAGAATATTTGTAAATCTAAATAATATAAAATGGACGTATATGATATTTAAAGCTGCTGAGATAATTAAAATAAAGTTTGCCTCATTTGTATAAATTGTGTGAACCTGAAAATAAATCAGAAGCTTGAATATATCCAAGCATATTTTAAAGACATAAATATTCCGCTTGTTTTATGATATCCATTCTTACTCATGGTGTGTACAGTATGTGGATAAGGAACCAAGTCCAATAAAATGTATTGTGACTTTGAATTGTGAGATTTGTTATATACTTATTACCTTGAGCCTGTGGTTTAAGGCAAGATATATATATATATATATATATATATATATATATATATATATATATATATATATATATATATAAATAATTGTATTCGGAGGTAGGAAATCGATGCGCAAACCCGCGAAAAGTTTCCTCGACTGCAGGCACGACTCCGGGAATTTTTTGTTTAAATGGCGGTAGACGTGGGTAGCACATACTGTAGAATGATTTGATTTGACTTATTCGGGCATAAAGGGGCTGGGGATCAGGATCCGGTGCCGACATCATGATCTGTCATCCCGGTCACCCAACCACCATACTGGATCTAGGACCTTTGACCTTGACTCTGTACCCATGACCTTGTACCTAAAAGAAATGTAAAAATGCAGAAAATTATACAATTCCAAAAATATATAAAAATTATATATATAAATTTAAAAATATTATTTAAATATACACATGTAGGAATTCCGGGCCTGAAAGTTATTAAGCCTAAAATTATAAGAGAGAAATAGCCCATTGCCTAATGTCCTCTACTCTAAAATAATTGGTCATAAGTCACTTACTAAGAATTTTGGTTTAAATTTGATTATATTTAAAATTGCCTTGGCCTTGAAATCACAGACTTCAAGTTCCATTTTGTATCAGTTATATTTATGGCATGTACATTTGAAGTAGCGCCCATTCCTTCCTCTTGCTGTATGTCAGATCCTACTCTGATGCTGAGTTCTGGTGATGAGCCTTGTGTTCCTTTCTCATGACTCCTTCACATTCTACGGTAATATTAACCTCTGATGACAACACAACTTGCCTTCCTTCCCCATGCTTCCTTTCAGGTCCTGTTATAATAGTAACCTCTGATGATAACACAATTGCTTTTTCATGTCCAAAAATGATGATTTCAAGAGCTTCAATATTAATAGTCATCTGCAATATTTCCATGTTTCATGCCACAGTTTGTGCCTTTCAGGTATCTTACTGGTTTCCAAGTCATAAGTGGGCTCTGGAGAATAAATGTCCGACACACTATAAATGAAATATTCCACAACATCTCCTTCTTCCAATATACCACAGTAATATTAGCGAGGGTCCAAATCATGAGCTTTGTTAGCAGCAGGACCATTTTCTTGCACAGAGTGATCTGAAATAAAGAACGGGTTACTCCTCAGCAGGGTTATAACCAGGGATAGGAACAATTCGCGAGTTCATTCCAGGACAAGATAGACGCCCAACATGTGTACACTGAATTCCCCTTTACAATTGGATCGCAGTTCATTAGACACGCCCAGGACGACTCTGAACCAATAGCAGATCTGCAAGGAAACAAGTAGCGAGTGCCATACTGCCAGGTGTGAAGTAACACTGGCTACTCTATGGGGCAGCAGCCAATGAACATACATGAGGCTCAAGTGTGCACAGGACTGTGGAGTCTAGCTAGCCTACAGATCATTGAACTCACGAATTTTTCCTATCCCTGGTTATAACGTATTATGCAAGTGTAGGAAAGGAAAGGACCTAGAGCTGCAATGTTTAGACAAAGAGTGTATTATCCCAAAAAATTAAGTCAAACAAGTAATTCATTAAAGGTTATGAACAGGTCTCGCTGTGTGGGAGTTCAATCATGTTAAATCAAGTTAAAGTTAAACTGCTAAGTAAGTAGTAATTTAGAAACGTCTTGCAGATTAAGAAGAGAACGCGTGTAGGAAAAAAATAGCATGTGCTCTATTATACAATGAAATTTAGTACCTTAGTACCAATATAATTTATTGTGAATAAGATAATGACAACTTTAATGCAATATTCTTTCAAACGTGCCTTATTCGTCCTTATTAAAAGCTAAATTCACAATCCTTTGCTATTTGTTCATTTAAACAATAAAACAGTTAGTAAAGAAAACTTCACAAATAAACGACTTACTGATTTGGAGGGGACTGTAATAATCATAGCTGACGAGCTGCTGGTATCGACTACTGAACAAAAATGAAATTACATTATTTTGTACCGGTATATTTAATAATTATTGGCAATTTATTCTGTTCAAATTATACTTAACCTTTGTCAATATTAATCCAACGATAAATTAATTTTATTTCAGTTATAACATTATCAGCTACGACATTCTTTCACAGCTATTTTACGTAGAGAAGGTTCAAGAAAATAGAACATAGGTGCTGACTTACGCCCATATAAATTGCATGACATGTGGTACAAAAGCCCTAAGGCTAAACTTATGACGTTCGTATAAGAAGCATTGCCTCGATTTTTTGTGATGAAAGAGGCATATGATGAAAAAAGCCTTTAGGATCTGTTTAAAACAACACAACATGTTTAGGTCCTTCAGATCATGTAGAAATATTGATTAGTATGTGCCATTATACTTACGGCTTTAATATCACTGGAAAGATAACTTTTTTTTGGTCCGGGTGGTATTAGAACGTACTTTATGCCAAAAAAAATTGACGTAAGCATTTCGCCAAGACACTAGAGAAATACTAATCAACATAGTCTATATTCAGTAGTAAAGTATTAAGTGAACATTAAATATTAATTAAATAAATGAATTTATTGGCTTCTACGCTATTTTTTAATATCTAGAAACGAGTGGCTATAAAGGTATTTTTTAGAGAGTTTATAAATTTCCCCAAGGACGCAAGACTGCACATCATCTTGGTCGCTTATAAAGCGCACAGAGCAAATACACCAAAATTTTCGATGATCATTCAGCCGTAACTTATTCGCAGAAGTCTTTGCAATCTGCGGCGCGAATTTCCGCGCAAAGCAATTTTTCCCCCCAAAAGGAAGTTGATAGTTGTTGTCCTAAGCCTCTCTATTGTTGTCCGCCAACACTGCAGCGTTATTATGTTCATCCACTTGAGGCGAAAGCAGAGAGGGCAGAGAGATAAGTGGCTGGGGACCTAAGGGATAGTGTATGTGGTAGCGTGAGAAGGGAGGGTGAGAAGAATCCTGGAAAGTAGGTAGGTAGGTAGGTAGAGAGAAAGAGAGAGAGTGAGAGAGAGAGAGAGAGAGAGAGAGAGAGAGAGAGAGAAGCGGGATATTGGTTCCTGCGTGATAGTCGGGAAGGGGCGGGCATGTCCGGAGCAGAGAGCCAAATGACTCCCACGATCCCGACATCTATCAGGACACGGGGGGTTGTTGGAAGGGCGGAAGTGGGGAGGGGGTGGGGTAGTATTCTCCAGGGTGTCGATATTGGTTCTCGGTCGATGACTGTGTCCGGATGGATGGGCCCACCGCGGTCGATAATCGACAATGTAATAGGACAAGCGTGCAAGACGACGCCCGAATGCCTGCAACTCATGAAGAGATATGAGGATCGCCAGCACGTGTCTTGCGTCTGCAATCACACGCAAGCCCAGATAGCCTTCGAACCTAACTGGTGGCTTCAGCTAACGCCAAAGTTTCTTCAAGGAACACATTTCAGATCACTTTCACTCAGGACATTGCAGGTTGTTCACGGCAAGGTGTGCACTTTTGAAATAAACATTGAAAAATAATCCCTTCTCGTAACTATATGTATATTATATATAGTACATTAAACACTGACTTGCAGGCTCCTATACTGTTAAAAATGCCCGCACATTTACGGAGCAAAGTCAGCTAAAGTTGCTACTGGTGACGTGGGAATGTTTTCTACATACTGGACAATGTAAGTAAATAAGTATTTAAAGTTTCGCAACTTTACTTTTTAGTTTCTTGTTGAACTTGTTGCACTAGGGTTCTTATACCACTACTAAGCATCGCTCTATGCACTAACAACCAATCTTAATGTTTTAATTGCCACAAAAATAAAAAACTCTCGGTCTGTACAATTGAAAGCAGGCAATCAAATGCGTGGTGCAACGAATATATATAGTTGATTCATCTAAGTATTTTTTGACAGTCTAATTTGTTTGGTCCAACACGGAGGTATTTTTAATTCAGGCGTGCTTTTATTAGATAGAACAAACATCAGTTTTACTGCTTTTCAAGTTTTGTTTACTCAACGAATTGTGTTGTTGGGAATACTAAATATATATTTGGCCCTATACAAACAAGTGAATGAGTGCAGATATTTGGGCGGCTCTTAACAGCGAGTTACTTGAGAGCCGATGGGGGTGAAACGAGGTGAGTGTGGTGCAGCGAAGGGATGAAAGGGTGCAGGTAACGGGAGATCCCCGAGAAAACCCGCCGACCAGTGACGATTCCAACTTGCAACTATCAGGGAGTGACCCGGCCGGGGATTGAACTCGGTTCGCAGTGGTAGGAGACGAGGAAGCTAACCGCTCAGCCATAAACACGTGTTTAGTTGGCTGGAACAAAACGTTCTCTCAGTGCGATAGGCCAAATAATCTACATCGAAATATGGGCCGAGGGTTGCATACTGAGGAAGTACCAAGGACACGGGTCCTACGTTCGCTTAGCTCCGCACCAAGTGTACTTCATCAGGGTAGCCCAGTCCCATTACTTAAGAGCCTGATCTCGTGTACATATTTCTTTAAGGTGTAATACATGTGTGTGCAATAGGTGAGAGAACTGATAAAAAATCATAATGGAGCAACTGAATCACTGTGCTGTGACATCAAGTCAGTGAATTTCACTAGGAATCAGTACAAATCACTGTTTCATGAGTGAATACTAGTGAGTAGAATGATAATAGAATTGTACTGACTCAAGTCGATGAATTCCGACAGATCTGCAGTCAAGATCGATGTTAGAGTGTACTGTTGGCGTCAAACGTTGTGAGGGCTGGACCCCCTAGTCCTAGTTTACCTCCCGCTCCCTACGGACATCCATAGGCTTGGCCTGTCGCGTCCCTCCCTTCGACAGCAAAGTATACTGTTGAGCGACGTACTATGCATCCTGCAAACATTCCACTGACCACTTCAAACAGAAGAGTTTGAAAGGTACATCAACGCGTCTATCGCTGACATTTTTGTCTTGTAGCACAGTTTGTTACACGCCAGCGTACGGTACTAGATGTTCTGGGTTTAAGTCCCGGACAATGCGTGGATGTATTCATTTTTTCAGCTACACGTCTTTAAAAATTGTATTTGGCATGAATACGAAATTATCACAAAGGTGAGTGAGGATAACATTAATATCATAGTCAGTACTATAAATTAATAAGTAATATTTCTGCTCAGTTTAGCAAAATATTTTATTTAGTATCAAGTACTACCAACAAAAAGCAATTTAACATAAATAAAGTAGTTTCACTGTAACAGCGTGATTTTATATAAACTACGCATTAATATTAAAAACCAGTAAGCGAGACAATTATGCGAAAATATGGTTTGCTGGGGTTGATGATACAATCAATAGACATATAGTTACGAAGTTAGTTAATTTATTTCTTCACCATAGTCAGTACAATATTCCCGAAAAGCGGAATTAGAAATAGTCTACATATAATTAAAATCTTTAAGTTTCCAACACCTAACTGAGTTAAAGTTTCCAGCAATCTTATTGTACGTAAATTGTTTATTTTGTCTTCATTTTCTACTGGCACAGTTAAGTAAATATTCGCCTTTTCTACCACTGAAGTACAGCAAATATGCGTACATTTTAGTACACAAATACAAAAACTGCTATAATTATATTTCTATATATGTACAAGCTAATTGGTAACATGGGCTGACTGACTATAAAGTATTATGACACACAATGACTAATTAATTAATCGATATGTTTGGACGAGTCTTAACATAAGATGTCTTCAAAGCCAATGTGGTGTGGATGAATTGAGACGGACATGGGGCAGCACCCGAACGCAATGTTGGGGGAAACGAGAGACCCCCGAGATAACCCACCAACCACGATTGCCACATGCAAAAATCCCAGTTTACATAGCCAAGAACCGAATCCGGAACGCAGTGGCGGCAGGCGAACGCTCTGGCACTGCCTCAACCGCGGCCCTCGACTTGCTGTGATAACATTTATGAACTAATATTTTTTTCAAGAAGCAGTTTCCAGAAGACGAATGAAAATAATTTAATAACATTAATAGCAAACAGCACTAATTTACAAGTGTTATACTAGAAAATATTAAAATTATTCACCATAGATTGAATAGACAAAGGACGATGAATAAGAAAAAAAGAAATCATTAGGCCCCAAAACATAACATTTAAAAATTGCAGTGACACAATCAGTTAACAACCACCAATTTACAAGTATTATAATTTAAAAAGTAATTAACAATTGAACACAGTTTGATAGTATATTTTTAGGATATGATAATAATATTCAACAATAAACGACTCAAGAATATAATGTAACAAATAAGCATAACTAATGAAAAATACTGAGGTACAAGCATTCAGTTGTAACCAATTATTACTGAACTAGATATGAGCGTATAATGTTACTGTACATAGTGACTATAAGAATGAACAGTGATGCCAAGATCATGGTGGGGGGAACAGAAAGTCAAAATAAGGAAAAATATACTGACATGTTCAGCTTAAATTTACTTATTTACAAGTGTTCAGAATTAAAAATATTAATTGGCCAAATGACACCATGTAACATTCATGAGACCAGTTGCTTAAAAAAGAAGGATTTATGAAATAGTACAAGTAAAAATAAAAGAAAAATAATGTACGTAATAGTATAGGTACAAATAAAAGTGAATAGAAATTTGACAAACTGATAACACATACTACGGATATGTCTAAACATAGCATCGTTAACGATGTTTGTTAACTGTTGTTGAGAATGCTTAAGAAAAAGTAAAACTATTCCTAGTTCACTAATTTAAAAAATGATTAAACAAAACAAATAAATGATACTGTAGAGTACATG
The DNA here is from genome assembly GCA_029891345.1 of Dryococelus australis. NCBI lineage: Eukaryota > Metazoa > Arthropoda > Insecta > Phasmatodea > Phasmatidae > Dryococelus > Dryococelus australis. Next base: position 246,620 of record CM057007.1, on the reverse strand, counting down.
TATCAGTAAGATAAAATCTAATTTCAATATTTACAGTGGCTGAGCTAAGCAAGAGATGTCACTATCACATTCACTAGAAATTTATTGCTCACTGTAGCTGTCACGGTGTGAATTTTTTTTCGGTTTCATCACCTGTGTCATCACTGTCACTGTCCAATACTGTCATGTACTGCTAACTCCATGAGGCAGTCGTTCTTCTAGTATTCCTTCAGCATGTCTGCAATATCCCACCCAGTCTTCCTTTGTTACTCCTTCTGTTGTTAGCCTCTGTAAGACTTGCAGTCATAAATCTCCAGTCGTGTTGTGAGCTCTGATATGACGTTTAATCTTAGCCCAGGCTGGTTCTATGGCATTGAAATAGCACATATAAGTGGGCAATCTAGGTACAGTATGGCCATGTTGCTGGAATACCCTCTTGGTACAGTATGACCATGTTGCTGGAATACCCTCTTGATACAGTATGGCCATGTTGCTGGAATACCCTCTTGGTCGATGGTTTTCAAGAAATTCAATGAGAGTATCTTTTCTCATAGTTTCGTCGCAAGAGATCACTTTTCCCTGTAGCCACGCCATGATTTCATTCTTTCTTTCTTCACGTCATATTTTGACGGTTGCCTTTCTACTTGCTTCGAATGATATGATTCATTGTCCATAACTATCACTGAATCTGGTGGCAGATTTGGTAAAACTTGCTGCGAAATCCACTTCTCAAAATTCAGGGCATTCATCTGCCCGTGATAATCACCTGTCGTCGAATTTGCCTTGTAAATTAACTGTCCACCTGGAAGAAAGCCTTCTTGTGATCATATGTGCACAACAATAAGCCTGTTTGCTGCATTACCACGTTATACCAACCCTTCAACGTCGTCTTTCTTTTGCCAGCACTTCTTAAATGTCAAATTAGTGACAATCCACGTTTCGTTTATGCAAAACATGTTTCTGCATTCTCTTATCAGCTGTTTCATTGCTGTAAAATACTTTGAACGCCACACGACGATGTCAGCTCTTTCAACAAGAAACGTCCGCTTCTTTTGTTATCTTTTCCACAAGAAGCCCATGTCCTTGAGCAGTCTTCGTACAGACGACTGACTCCAATTACACCCAATGTTTTCACTCAGAACTGGCATACAAGTTTGCCTACAGTTGGTACGATTTTCTTGACAACGTAAAATTGTCTTATAGTGTCCCTTATCACACGCCTATCAAAGCTATCGATATCAATTTTAGTAGTATTTTTTTTGGCCTAAAATGACAGAATAATGTATACATACATTTTTTAGGCACTTTGTTTAAAGTTTACTGTGCACAATGTAAAGATATAAATGTTTACCAACAATGCCCGTCCCAAAGTTTCTGAACAATAGGTAAATGAAGGAATGAACGAATTTAACTTCTATCTTAATATATTTTCTTTGAAATACTCGGATTTATTACCACATTTCTTTGTTTGATATAGGCAAATAAAACAAAATATCAAATATATAGTCACACACACACATAAGCAGAAGTATTTTGCAAAGTCTGTAACAAGGGTGTGGGCGTCGAAGTTCGAAGCCCCTCCTGTTGTGTCATGTCGATCGGCTGACGGCCATATTTTTTTCATTTTTACGCTCGAAATTTTCCTTGTTTCTTCAAAATGGACTAATTTTCCCTAAAAATTCCCCTTATTTCCCAGAGCAGGATAGGCGAACTCGTGACTCAAAAGAGGTGAATTTGTGACTGAGCCGGGAGCGCAGACTGGAATCAGGATCCTTGACCGTTGACCTTTGACTCCAACAATTACAACAAAAAAAAATCCCAAAAAATCTTTAAAAAAAAAAAAAGCCAATAAGATTTAAAAAAAATCATAAAAATTAAAAAAAAATTATATTAAAATAGAATTAATTTAGATAATTAGTAAACATTACTTAAAAATTTAATTCTGACAGCCACCATTTTCCTTAACAATTTCCCTTTTATCCCTGAAAATTTGCCTTATTCCCCTAAAAATTTCCGTTTCCCCTATAAAATATAAAAAAAAATCGCGAAAAATTCATAAAAGTCAAAGATAATATTATGCTACTGACTACTACTGCCATATTGGATGCAGGTGACCGTGACCTTGACTCCATGACCTTGAATGACATTGAAAACTAAAACTCAAAAAAATGCATAAAAGTCAGCAAGTGTATTGCTTTACTGACTACTACCTCCATGTTGGCTGTAGGTGAACGTGACCCCATGACCTTGAAAACAAAAACTAGAGAAAAAATCATGAGGCAACCATCATATTACGTTACTGACTACTACCATATTGGGTGCAGGTAACCTTGACCGTGACCCCATGACCCTGAATGACCTTGAAAACAATATCTCGAAAAAAATGCATAAAATTCAGCAAGCATATTACGTCACTGATGACTATTCCCATATTGGATTCAGACACAGCGACAGTTTACTTAGACATGCAATGACATATAAAGGCGAAGTGCATTTCTTATCGGTACCAGGTTTACTATAAGCAGGTCTCTTGTGACTTCAGTACGTGTCCTAAAAAGTGCAGTTATCTTCATAACTCGCCCTGAACAATGTGTCGGAGCAATAAATGTTACGATAATTTCGCCCAAGTGTGACTAGCAAGATGCATAAAATACTACAACCTTCAACAAAGTTGCATGTACTGAGTGAGATGCATATATTTGTAACTGTTTTTTGGATTTTCATTTTATGGGTTTGAGGTTGCGAGGTCAAGGTCAAGGTAATCTGCAATCAATATGGCAATAGTTGTCAATAATGTAATATACTTGCTGACATATGTTTTCTTCGAGCTTTTTTTTTTTCAAGGTCATGGTACCTGCGTCTAATATGGTGGTAGTAGTCAGGAATGAATTATGCTTGCTTACTTTTATGATTTTCAATCTCGATATTTGAATTTTTGGGGTCAAAGATAAAGGTCAAGGGTCCTGAGTCCTCAGTCTTGCTCCCCTGGCTTGGAGCCGCAAATCCGCCTCTTCTGCTCTGGAAAAAAAAGGGAGATTTTTAGGGGAAAAGAGAAATTGTTAGGAAAAAAGTGTAATTTTGAGGGAAATTTAGTTGATTTTGAGGGGGGGGGGAACGGGAGAAGATGGCCGCCGGCCGATCGGAATGACAGAGCAGGAGGAGGTGCTCCGAGCTCCGATGCCACACGCTCCTTGTCGCCGACTTCCCCGAATCCTTCTACTTACACACATACATACACACACACATACACACACATACATATATATATATATATATATATATATATATATATATATATATATATATATATATTATATATATATATATATATATATATATATATATATATATATATATTGGACTGCCGATTGCGCAATTAACATCATTATAAAAATTTAAATATTTAGTCAGTTTCATCAGAAACTTCTAATATCAAAATACAATAACGAATAGCTTCAACATGTACATACGAATTGCAGTTAAGTCAGTTGAGGACTGCGCCCAATTTACAATTTTTGAATAAAATATTTTACATGGTTTGTTTGACTGAAAATAATACTTGCATATTACTGAAAAGTCACGGATGACTATGTACTATTGGTGCAATATTCTAAAAGCATGTAAATTCAGTCAAGAAAGTAAACCTTGCCTTTGATGCTGTTACGTGAGGTATTTATCTTCAGCTGTCAAAGTGACTAAAAATCAACACAAATTAATCACATTGCAGGTGTAATATGGGCTCCGACTGACTGGCGCATGAAGTTTAATACAAGGCTTTGGTACAAATTACATGATTCCAAAACAGTTGGCTATTTTGTGATAGCTTCTAAACACCATGTTTTCATTAAAACTCCAAGAATTATTTTTTGATGTAAGAATGGCTAAAACAGGTGCTTTCAGAAACAGTTTCAGCAACAAAACTTTTATACGAAAACTTCAGAGTTGTCTTGGGAAATATATAGTACTTCTTTCTAATTAGCGTGCCATTAAAATATAAATAGTTTCACTGCTGAAAGTCATGTATAGGCGAGTAGCCGGCAGAGAGACAGCATGCAAGTTGAGTGCCTTGTTGGTACAGGTGACGAAGCTATTGAGGAGTGAGCAAGAGTTCGCATTATAGTCCACCAGTTTTGAGGACTCGATTGCACAAAATAATTGCAAGCAGTGGGAACCCTTAATAGAATATACGGGGAACAGTGTAAGCATTGTGTTCTTGTCTTCGCTTTCCTGGAGTTGTTTGAGCCTCGCCAGGTCTCTCTTTGCTTTGTTTACGAATTCTCTCGATAGACGCCTTACTTACTCCCGTGTACTTTGCAGCTCTCTCTGTAGCTTTGTTGATAGGAACCAACATATATTTATTCCTTGCCTCTTCCTCACAAGTTTCTACAACACTCCTGATGACTTCTCATTCCTTGGTGTGTATAACTTGGTTATACGTCTTGGGTCGCGTGCTACTCGCCATTGTTCACAGTCCCTCACTACTGCGAGGAACAAGGGGCAATGTGTTTTGTACGGCGCGTAGCATGGTGCGGAGGCGTGGCCACTATCTTCCTAACCCCCCCCCCCCCCCCCCCTTGACATTGGCCTTCCTCACCGTAGCGCTAGGAGCCCTCACGACTCTCGGCGACAACAGTAAGATTTAGTACCTTACGCTGTTACAAGTCAGTAAAACTTGACCATACTCCTGTAAAACATTTCAGTGTCTGAATTTCACGGTTTCTTATAAATGTGTTTGCTGATCTACCGTGATTATCACTGTACCATGATTCGTCAACCAAAAGCACCTTAATGACCGCATTAATATTGCACTGCGGGTCACAAATAATAAGAGATAATCCCGCTTCACAAAAATACGGATATTAAGTTATCTACGGATACAGATGTCCAGAAATTATAGCTGCATGTTTTCAGCAGATTTGTAAACAGTAAACTGTTATCCGTAACACATGAGGACTTAAATATGCAGAGTAAATGATACAAGTTCCACAATAGTATTGGAAGTTTAGGGCAGCTCAAAGTAATTCTGACGTGCAAGCTTTAGAAAAGAAAAATTAATTAATGCGTCTGGCTGGATTTGGTCCACTTATCAATACAGTATCTACAATTCTCGCATACTCATACACGTGAGCGCTCAGCATCGATATGACGAACTTTGACAATAATTTCAATAAACTCTACAGTTCAGCGTGATAAAAATCTAATGTGTGATTGTTCGAAAGTTAGAAAGCTAAGAAATGGTTATGGGCAGTCAAATATGCTGTCAAATAAAGTACAGGTCATTCGCGGTTACTTCAAACAACTCTGAAGCCCTACTGAAGATCTACTTCCTGGATATTCCTCCGCCTCATGGAAACAAAGCTTAGCAAATCTAGAAAATTACACTAGAGGAGCAGTGCACTGCATTATTGCGCACTTTGTTACATAATATTTTTCATAAGAACTATTTATTACTAGGTATTACTAACTTCTCTATATTCTCTCTGTTTTTATTCACATTATTATAAATTTAGTGTTATAATTTATATACAAAATATTAAGAAAAAGTTCACTTTAACAAAAAATAAGATAATTTTTCATTAACACAAGTATAAACGGTAGTGACGCATGACATAGTTAGGAAACAAACAGCCATACAAGGGTTGTTTTCAGAGGTTTGATTCCAAAACTGTAAAAAACAAAAAAAAAACTCAAAAATAATATAATGTAAGACTGGCATATGTGGCGAAGCGAGTTTCCGGAGACAATTGTTTTCTCGTTATACAGTATTTCTACAATGTATTTTATTTTCAACTAAATGAATGTATAAATCTCGTAGCAAGGAATGTCGTTCACGTATTCACCAAATTCCGAGAAATATGGACATACAACTTGAAGCGAGTTCATAATATCCGGCGATGTTCTCTAGCTAAATTAGGAGCTTACGGTTCTTGAGAAGTGCGCATCTCCCCAAGTGATTATCACGCCCCTGGGAGAAGTTGACCCAATCTGGTAACGGATATCCGAAAGATAGTTGTCCTTCCATAATTCTCTCAAGCGTGATGAAGACAAACTTAGATTAATCTCGCGATCTACTCTCTTATATCACATAATACACTGTAAGCGCGCACTAACGAGAACTTTCATGATAACTACTACGCTCAAATCGAAAATTCTACTGCATTCGCTCAGAAATTCCGCACATGAGGCCACCGATAACAGGCGGCTCTGTAATTTCTATGGTATCAGAACACAAGTGCAGACAAATTATAGGTTGTTCGCAGTTCAGTGAGAAGTTTTAGAACACTCCTCGTTTTGATAGACAGTTTGTCCATTTTTAAGAGGTGCCGCGGTGGTTTAGGGGCTAGACTATTCGCCCTCCACCAAAGCAAACCGGGTTAGGATCCCCACGAGATCACTCCCGGATTTTCGCACGCGCATATCGTACCGGACGATGTCACTATTCGGTGGGTTTTCTCGGGGATCTCCTGCTTCCCCGCCCCTACATTTCGACGTTCCTCCATACATCATTTTACCCCAACCCGCTCTCAATAACTAAATGTTACGAGTCGCCAAGCTGTCTCCGCTACACTCCATTTCTAACTTTCCTCCATATTTATAAAAATAGAAATGATCACAAACCAGACGAGTTAATTCGCCAACACTCTTGAGAACACAGTTCAAGAACTACATTTTGTATCCGCCGCACCATACGTAGAATTGACATTGCTGTCAACAGTCTCACTTTATTCATAGGTTATTCAAATGAAAACGTGAAATATATTATAACAGTAAAAGTGTTGGCAAAATACATATGTGCTCCTACGTTCATAATACAATAGACGCAGGAATAACTAGCCATAAATATACACATAACACTCACAAGAGAACTTTAAGTCTTTGGAATATTTTCAATCAATGTCTGCCGAATTAACTGACAGGCCGCACCTCAGAGTATAGTGTAGCATATACAACGTGTTTCTATGTTCGGAGATCCATTAACTGACAGGCCGCACACTAGTGTATAGTGTAGCATATACAACGTGTTTCTATGTTCGGAGATCCATTAACTGACAGGCCGCCTAACAGTGTATGATGCAGCGTATACAACGTGTTTCTATGTAGGGAGGCCTCTTAATTGAGAGGTCGCACGCCAGTGTATAGTGTAGCATATACAACGTGATTCTATTTATGGAGTCCCTTTAACTGAGAGGCCGCACACTACTGGATAGTGTGGAATATACGTGTTTCGATGTATGATGTCCCCTTAACTGGGAGGCGTACGCCATTGTATGGTGTAGCATATACAACGTGTTTCTATATAGGGAGCCCCCTTAATTGAGAGGTCGCACACCAGTATAGTATAGCATACACAATTTGTGTATATATAGGGAGGCCCCTTATATGAGAGGCCGCACGCCAGTGTATAGTGTAGCATATTTAATGTGTTTCTATGTATGGAGCCCTCTTAACTGAGAGGCTGCACGCCAGTGCATAGTGTAGTATATACAACGTGTTTTTCACACATGAGGACTAACTTGTGCTTGCATTCCTGACAAAAATGTAAGACAAAGCAAATACAATTTTACTCAAGTGATTATTAAGGGAGATTAGCGTCCCTGGATAATCCTCATTTAATTTTATTTTAATTTTATTGTGATTTGCCTACCTGGTATGCAACACACGATTTGTTTTGAAAGTTCAGCATGAATTATTTTGCAAAAGGTTCACTTGAAAGTGATTTATTTAAACGTTCTAATTCGAAGGTCGTCTTTATAAATTGTTTAGTACGTAGTGTTTCAATGTGCCAACGACCATTCAGAAAGTAAGGGGGGTGATATTACCGACCAAGTTTTTAGAAGTGTAAGATATCCTTTATGCAAAATACCATTCACTGATTTATATCATAATAACAAGTGTTTTCTAATATCTTTAACTAAACGCATTTTGAAACTCAAATTTTGTGAGCGCATATCCCCCTTGCTAATTATTTTAGGGAATTTGTTGTAAATAATTTTTCGTCTCATATTTTTGTATGTTATTGCCGGCCGAACTTTGTCCCCATATTTTAGAATCACGTGGTGTGTAGTCAAGAGGGGTTTTGCAATTTGTTAAATCCACATCTCACAAACACTTCAAATCGACAGCTGTTTTGCGGTTATTTACGGACGACGAGATATCACTTGGGGATTCAGTTCTAAGGGACTGTCTGCTGACTTGAAGGCCAAGCACACAGACGCAGACGCCACGGTGGCTGAGAGGCTAGACTTTTTTTTTTTTTTTTTTTTTTTCATGTACCCTACTTAGCAGTACAGCCATCCATTTAACCAACAGTATATTAGTTATATAAATACACCTTTTTTTGTGGGAGGGCACCCGTAATTTAAGCTACAAATTATATTTCTATTCGAAAGCATCGTTCAAATTTCTTAGGAAGGGGATGAGCTATATTCTGCCCCTACGAGACAGCTCCCCGACGGATATCCTTTCGGCCGCCCCCCCGTTTCGCTGCCCCCGCCGGAACAGACCAGGGACCGGAATTCCCACGAATCCGGCCGCGCGACCAGACGCCATCGGGCCCGCACACAGTTAACTAGCATTTCGACCGGTCCGCCATGGCACCCAACGGTTGAATGGCCCCGCCCACGAACGCTAAGGTCCCCAGCCCCTCCCTACCTGTACTATTCTATTTTGTTCTTTTTTATTTTTTTCTCTCGCCCACCGTTCTGCTCCAACCTAAGCATCATCCAGGACATCGAAGTACCCCTTCTGGACACCCAGGCCTTTGTTTCCCGGCGGACGAGGGAATGGAGCTCCGCTCCAACGGGCGCCCCAATTTCCCCCCCCCCCCCTTGTTTTTACACAGTCACATACACAGACATCAAACAACATATTATCACAAATCGCATCTTTCCCTCATTTAGATTTTCTTCTCCGCAGTTCCTCCCGTTCTTCTTTCATCCGTTTCAGATCTTGTCTTTCTTCTTCTCTTTCTTGCTGCTTCTCCTCCTCTTTTTTTCTCTTCTGTAGTTCTTCTACTTCCCTTCTCTGTTTTCCTCCCCATTTTCTTTCCGCTTCTTGTTTCTCTTCTTTTTTTTCTCTTCCTCTTTCTCGTTCTTCTATTTTTCTCCATATTTTCTTCAATTCTTCTTCCATTCATTTCCGATCTTGTTATCTTCTTTATAACTTTTTCGTGTTTGGAGATTTTCAATTTTTCTTCCCCGCTGTTATTCTGCAATACTTCAATATTAACTGGAAATTCTGTTTTTTTTTTATCTAAAAAAGCGAGTTATTTAAAATTATTTAATTTAAACAATAAAACACTAGACAAACATACTCACTCAATAATTCCCTTAGTTCCAGCACACTCTCATCCGCTCCCTAGACTACTCAGTTAAATCATCATTCATAGTTCTTACTATATCATATATGTTACTAATACTTTCATTTATTATTTCTACAATTTCCTTGCCCTATATTTTATGTTTTTGTAATGGACATTTGTCATTAAAAGGTTTTAATTTCTGTTCTAATTATTTCCTTTCTTCATTAAACATGTCAACACAAGTACAGAATATGGTATACCGTCTGAGCTCCCTTTTCACATTGACGACCGTCGTCTTCTATTTTATTTATTTTAGCTAAATATTCTTTAATTGGACACTGTCCCGTTATTACTTTCAACACACTATTATTTATATTGCTTTTACTTTCGTGCCATTGCTGTATATTTTTAATATATTTTTTAGTATTTAGGCCGGTTTCTGTTGCATCGTACTCTGTTTGCCAATTTATAACACTTAATTTATAGATTTCTTTCTTTAATTCTTTTCAACTAATAGGTTGACTATTTCTATTTTTTTTCAATCCAAATATTTTTTTGCTGTACTATCTTCTTATATGCATTTCCGTTGTATTCGTCTACTTCATTTTTGATTTGATACATCATACTTCTATACTATAGTCGGTTAGACTGCTCGCCTCCCACCAAGGCGAACCGGGTCCAATCCGCGGCCGGTTCACTCCGGATTTTCGCAAATGGGCATCTTGCCGGACGATGGCGTTAATCGGCGGTTTTTCTCGAGTATTTCTCGTTTCCTCCGGCCCTTTCATTCCCTCGCTGTTCTATACACACCTCATTCCACCCCCATCGGCTCTCAAGACCTCGTCATTAAGGTGGCCGCCTGGTTGAAGGAATTTTGCCAGTCTGAAGCCAAAAAGCGTTGAAGCTCTAGGGGCGACCGAGACATGCGTATCATATCTCTCATCGCCTCTACGCGCAAAGCCCTGAACTAGCATGCAGTCTTGCCTTCGATAGCGCGCCTCTATGGGACTGTCAGCGGAGACTCTACCTTTTTATGACGTAATAATGAAAATATAGAGGGCTTGATGCACGTCCCTATTCCTTTTTTAAATTTTTGTACCTGAATGTTCATACATAAAAATGACTGGGAAAACTCCCTTTTGAGCCACTTTCACCATCACAAAAGCGTTACTTTAGAGAGAAATGGAGGAACTGAAAAACGTATACATACTCGTAATGTTTCTCAAATGCTATTCGTAAGCAGACCTCACTCAGCCACGTTGGACGGTTTTCTAATCAAACGTGTGCTGCTGGAATCCTCCCCGCCTTTGGGGGTGTTGCCTACCCAGGCGCCCGGCCACTACATTCACTCACACAAGCCTACACACACACACACACGCGCTAAATAAGCAAGTAGAGAGCGAGAGCCAGCGACAATACACTCGCGACATCAATTATAGCAACAGCTGTTGGCGCGCCCCTGACAGAAGAAAAGCGGCGGCTACCTAGAAGAGGATTAATTACGCCGTTCTGCTCTTCAACCTCGCCTTCTCCTCTTTGTCTTCCTTCATCACATTGTTCCGTCCGAAACTTGCCTTCTGCCCTTGCTCCGGAGCGCGCTCTCCTTCTTGTAGTTTCAACTTCTCATGCGATCTATCATACACCGAATATAGGCAATTTGCGATCAAATGAGCCCTTTTAAAATCCCTCTCATTTGGAATAATAATCAATAAACACATTTTATTTTCGTCTAAGACATTAACATCCAATTGCGGTGGAATATACACATTGTTTTATTACTTACGTGACAATATTTATTTTAAAAGCTGGTTGAAGGATTAAAAAAAATGGCTGAAAGGAAAAAAGTAACTAGGGCCTCAAAAGCGATCACTATTTTTCCGTGAACAGCCCATACAAGAGAAGCGTAATTCAAAATATATTACTTTCGGTGAACGAGAATGAAAGAGTTGGGCCATTTTCAAACACTATTTTTTTAATGGAACGTTCGATAGTATAACGAACACGAATACGCTTTTCTGGAGTTTTGTAATTATAATTTACGTGAATGCCCCTTTGAAATCAGACCTACGCAAGAGGTGCCAGGGCGGAGTGAACAGAGCAACGGAATGAGAAACGGGATACCCATGAGAAAACCCGCAGACCAGCGGCATCATCGCGGTGTTGACGTCAGCCGGACGAGGAAAATTGCGTCTACGCCATGCAGTGCAGAACTGAGATTATGTAGCAGTCAGGCAGCGTGAGGGGAAAGGCGTAAGGAAAAGCAGACAGCGGAATTGTGCAAGGCCTTAAACAAACTACCACGGGTAATCATAATGTATGGCGCAGGCAGGGGTAAAGGGGGGATTGTAAGATGTGTAAGGAGGGAGGAGAAAGGAGAAGACCAGAGCCGAGGAAACAGTCTCCACGCTGCAGAAGTAGGTGGCGCTAAACTAATAAACTTAACACGACGGCGCTAACGTCGCAAAGGGATGACAGCAATTTTCTGAAGAACATACTTTCTACCAATGAAGCGACCTTCACAAACCATGGGCACGTAAGTTTACGAAATATGCACGACTGGGCGACGGAGAATCCGCGTTGTGTCCAGCATGTGGAGCACCAGAGACAGTGGAAAGTGAACGTGTGATGTGGAATCGTTGGAGACTACGTCATAGAGTTATACTTCACTCAAGGAAGAATGACCAGCTGTGCGTACGCCCATTTCCTCAGAGAGACCTTACCGGCACTTCTGGAAGACATACCACTCGACATACGTCGTGATATGTGGTTTCAACATAATTGTTTTCATCCGCATTTAGCTTTGGTGGCGAGGCAAGTGTCAGATGAAACGTCTCCAAACCAGTGGTCAGGACGTGGTGGTGGTGTGATATGGCCAGCTCACTCCCCCGACCTCACACCGCTCCATTTTTTCCCTGTGGGGGAAACTGTTCCTGTGGGAACACGGTTCCTACGACGCCAGAAGACACGCGGGAACACATTGTGGCAGCTTGCAAAGGCATTACACCAGAAACACTCCAAGCCGCTTGTCACTCGCTATATGTGTGTTTACAGATGTGTAGTGCTGTTGGTGGTAAACACATCGAGCACATGATGTGAAAGACCTCATGTGAAGCGTTTCAACCATAACTGTGTTCCTTTACACTATGCATGCGGAGGCGATTGCATTTCTCTTTAGGCTGATTTGTTCTATTTGTTGTGTGCATCTGTACGCACGCGTTACTCAGTACAATTAATGACTAGGAAACAAATATCCTGAATTACGTTGATATCTGAATAAAATGTAATGTAGTGATATCAGACTTGCACTAAAATTGCCCGTCTTCCCTCGGCTGCGATGCCCTCCTTTGTCCACTATCGCATTCCGTGCTCCTTACCCCATAAGGTAAGCGCTAGCTGCTATAAGGAAGCGGTCCTGACAGGATGTATCACGGCGCGTGTTGCTTGCTTACATCTGTGAGTACAAGTCCCCTGCCCCATGCTACCGGCCCAATTAACTTAATCATAACTACACATTATTTCTTGGCGTTCCCGTGTTACTTTTCATTGCATATGATATACCAATAAATTCCTATTTGCACATACTTTCAGGTGCCATTGAAATAAATGTATGTTTCCAGGGAAAATTCATATGTGGTAATTATTTCCGTCCATACAAGGGTTGCGAAAAGTCACTTTGCAGCAAACAACTTGCTATCGTACGTAATTTAATGTAACGGAAACAGAATTTTGTGATGTTCAACCGCTCCGAAAATGTTGGGTGTGTCCACGTTAGGCGGACAACTCTGTATAATTCCGTCAAAATATTTGCTGAAAAAGTAGGCAGTTCAACGTGTTCTTCGTTAGTTTATGTACTCCATCCTATTAAAAGAATGCTTGTCACAAAAAAAATCATTGTTTTATATTTGTACAATCTATGTACTCATGCACATGCATGCACTATATACAATTATTATTCCCATGCATTAGAAAATTAATACTGGATAATTTTTGGATAATGGCATCAGAACTACAATTTTACTGTCTATGGGATTTTCAGACGATAAAAACTAACTCAGAAACGAAAATTCAATTTTTCACATTGAAATAATGTTCAATGAGCTACTTTAACAAATATTTAAAATCAAGCTATAACATTTTTATGAAATTTCTAAAAATACCTTGAAATGATGTAATTTTTGCATAAAACTGATTTGCTGGACTGTGTGATTTTGGTAAAATAAATGTTGCTGACTATACCGTAAAATGAAATATGACTCGAGGTTTCAGTTTGTTTTTGTGCATCTAAAAATAATACAACTTTTATTATGGAATGTAATAACGCAAAAAAAAAAAAACTATTTAAAAAACATTTTATGCAAGGAAGATGTCCATACAGGTAATAATTACAAGTTGAATGTTATTTCGTAGCCTACAAAAATACAATAACGATCGTTCCAAGCACAGTTAAGACTTTACAGCGAAATTCGATACGTCGGAAAATATTTTGACGATCGTAAAGAATGGAGAAGGGAATGGTATTTTGTAATATTCTACTGAATTATATTAATATGTCACTGATATCCTTTAAGCCAACGCGTAAATGTTACTTTGAATAATTCATATGGCATTGATTTAACAATGGTTTAACACATGTCCGCTGCGTGATGGAATAAATACTCAGTGTTATTTCGGATGGCTTCATTTTCATATTTAGTGACGAGCGAAACTCGCTCCTATTAAAGAGGAACGTTCTAAACAATATGGCACTGATATAATAACCACGATAAAAATTACTATACAAGACATTTCTGTGACTTTCAGGAAAAAAATAAACAAAAATAATGACCTCGGAATATTAAATTAGAATAGATAGCAGTTACGTCAAAATATTACTAAGTCGCCAACATGACTGTGTGTTCACAAACGGATATTGGAAATAACATGTACGCAATAACACTGATCACTACATGAAAGTAGTAACTTGTTAAATACAGCGGACTCCTGAACAGCTGATTTAAACATACGTCACGTGGCAACGTTTACATTGAGACGCGACGGAAGGATATGTAACAGGCTGAAATTAGATACTAAGCAGTGGTTTACAAAACACTTACTTGATCGTCAACAGCCTATAACAACACATTAACGACAGGCTGTTTCATGGTTAGTTGAGCACTTTTGATTTCATTCTTTAATAAACGTAACTGCCTCTTTCTGCACAGTGACTGGCATGAGTCCAGTAAAGTTCGAAACGACTTAATTTTGAATTAAATGCGTTACATAGCCATTTGTGAATACTGAAATGATTAATTTTACTTTCTATTTTTTTAATGCATACAAAAATAAACATTTAGGAGCTGTATAAAATATTGACTTTTCTAATAATTTAACAGTTTCGCTTGATGAATGAAATGATCAAACAAATATAGTGTTAATTCTATATATGACAGAATACACAGTGTTCATACTAGTAGAACTTAAGTAGGGCTTTCGAAAGTGCCAGTTTACCATGAACGGACTATAAAAAATGTCGTACCGTATGTGGAACACGGAGTGCAAAATCTCGGTAGTTGAAGAACAACACAGCAGCGGCGTCCAGAGGGTGTGATGGGTCTGCAGTTACTTCTGTGTTCCCTCACAGCGTATTGTCCGTCTGCACGCACCAGAATGTAACACTATACTGAGCCGTGCGGTCTTTGACTACTCCGTACACTGGCTGTGACATTCCTCACGTGGTCTCTTCGCGTAAGCAGTTCTTAAGGCCCCCGTCTACCTGCGACTATCAGTAGTTGAGGCCTAGAAGCGCAGGAACTATAAGGGTTACACTGTTAAGGCCATATTTCATGATAATTTTTCTATTTCCTTATCTTAAGGAGATTTATGTAAGGACCACGTAGATGTAAATAACTATATTTTCTATGTCCTAATTTAATTTGCCAAGTAAATCGCATGTCATGTGATATATGTCATATACACACCATATTAATTAAGTATCAATGATAATCGGTCCTCGGGTACTGGTATCCTGATTCTATTTTTAAATAGACGAAGTTTTTGCCAGCACATTTTTATTCGTCCGACAAATAAAATATTGCTAATATTTATTAGTTTCTCTTGTACGAATCAAACTGTGTTGGCAGTTATTTAGGAGTATAGAAACTTGGATTCCGATATCCCGAAATGTTCGTCTTTGCGGTACTATATTTTGAAAACAATATTCATTTGATAAACATATTTACATTTATGTGGTCCTTATATAAATCTCTTTGAGATAATGAAATAAAATATTATCGTGAAGTATAGGTTGAAGCGCATTAAGTACGCCATCGACACTAAACGCAAAGTTCTGAGCTAACGTGCAGAGTTCTCTCTGTGCTACGTCACTTCAAGCAGTCGCCCTATTATGTTCTTTGTACGAAGTCTGTATGAAGGTTCGGTGCAGGGCCACTTAGTTGGTATTCCTGAATGTATCTGACGTGTATATTTTGAGAGACAGCACTCTGAAAAAGCTTTTTTGACGTGAATACGACTTTAAATTTGCGACCATAGTGGGAGGCAATCCAGAAAATCCGATAACGAAACCAGGGGATACAGTTTGGCATTGCAGCTCCGAATATATCGCATACATTCAAAATTAAATTACACCACTCGATTGCGAAAGGATCAAAGAACATGTTACGCTGAGTAAGGACTGCGAAACATTGGCCAATTTATGAGGGGGGAATTAAGGGGGGACGCCGCAATTCTGAGTTCGTTTCGCCGCGTCTCATAACTTCCGCGTAGTATAACTTTTGACTAGGAGAAGCTATGACGCTCGTTCAAGTTTCAGTCGACAGCTCTCGTCAAGATAAATCTATTGCGTGTACAAAAACATTTTTGTGACGTAGTTATGGTGAAATTGTATAATTTAATGTAAATAATTAAGAAAACTTAACACAATGTTTGCCTATACTCGTCAAAAAGCCAAGTGGAAATACAGAAATACGGTTGGAAAGAGCATCTCAAAAGCAATCCAGTGATACCCATTAAACCCCATATGATCGAGTGAAGCGGTGCCGGGAACGTAAAATAAACATCAAAGCGTCCGAGCGCGTCAACGTAGACGTATTCACGCAAAACAAACGGCCGTGTCCCCAACACAGCCACACGCAATTTTTTTTTTAGCTGTGGTTGAGTTGTCAGTGACAGTGTTTCTGATGAACGTGAAGTCTTGAATACACTCAAGAGCCATCGCCTGAAGTTTGTGTTCTCTCCGTTGGACAGTTTCGTGGGGAAACCTGTGTTTCAAACACACTGCAATGAAGTTCAAGCACGAGGCAGGCTGGTCGCCTTATGCTCGGTTAACGATTAAAAACCTGTACGTATCAAAATTGAATATATATTCTTTATGGCATGGTGCATGGCCAATGTTCTACGTAAACTGACTTGACGTATACTGCCAATATGAATTGTGTCCTGAAGAATATACGCTGTTCGCGGTAATGTGAACAATTCTGAAGCCCTATTAAATCATTCCTTTCAGCCATTTTATGATTTCACCACTTTTATAAATAAATGTTGGAATGTAAATAATAAACTCAGTGTGTATATTCCACTCCACTCTTAAGTTAACGTCTAAGGCTAAAATTAAATACATTTATTGAGTAGTATTCCAAATGAGAGGACTTTCAAAAGTGCTCACTTTACTATGAATGGCATATATAGGCTGTTCACGTTAAAATTAGCACTTTTAAAAGGCCTGATTAAGATCTATTTGTATACAGATTGTGTGTTATTCCGTCCTACCTAAAATTACCATTGCCATAGGCCTCATCACTTTATTCATGCGTCGGTCAAGTGAAACTGTTAAATTATTAGAAAAGTAAATATGTTACCAATCTGCTAATTTTTTACACTTCACCGCAATAAAATAAACAGAAAACGAAAGAAATAATTTCAGTTATCACAGATGG
Organism: Dryococelus australis; assembly: GCA_029891345.1. Taxonomy (NCBI): domain Eukaryota; kingdom Metazoa; phylum Arthropoda; class Insecta; order Phasmatodea; family Phasmatidae; genus Dryococelus; species Dryococelus australis. The sequence goes on along the minus strand of CM057007.1, from coordinate 229,409 downwards.
TTACCTGACACTTTTTATTAGACGTTTATATAAGGAACTACTTTCCCCTCCATCGTTACCAACTTTACTGGACGCATGCCACTCAGTGCGCCCGTTGCAATATATGGAAGTAGGAGCAGTAACTTTTTTCTAAGGTTGATTTCAAAAGTGCTCACTTTATCGTGAACAGCCTTTGCCTACCTTTATTTCGATACGTACACAGAGTTTTTCATCGTGAAGCGAGCCTTGCTGGCAAATGGTTTCATATACTTTGCGCATGCGCGCATTTTATATAAAGCGTATGATTTGCTATTATATAAATCTGACGTAATTAGTTTGGTGCCACTTACGGAAAAAAGAATACAGTCTCGAGGGTTCAGAAAAAAGACAACCGTTTTGCTTGCTGTTCCAATAAACCAGAAGTCCAAGGATCGAAACTACGCTGAACAGCGAGTCTGTTTCTCAACATATTTACCGCCACTCCCTAATTAATGCAAATGTGACACAGCAATGGGCTTATCGAGTGCACGAGCCTAACTTTCTCGCATTCGAGGCAGAGCAATACGGGCGACAATAACACGTGCGCCCAGTGCTACGTCGCTCTTACGTGCAAGGCACCGAACTGTGCAGTGCTTCCGTCGCCACACTTTCCTGTGCAAGCCACATTCGTAACAGCAGATTTTATTATACGAGAAATTAAAGCCCTCAGATATAACTGCGACTGTGAGGTCTACTTTCCTTCTGCCTGTTAAAGGGAACTGAGCGGGCGAGCTCTAAATATGCGACTTTTTACCATTTAAACTAATTTTCTTTTCGAATAAACGTGATATGATAGTATGAGAACCGTACGGGCTTAGCTAATTGGTATTTATAATTTTTATATAGGTTGTTCACGGTAAACTGAGCACTTTTAAAAGCACTGCTCTAGATCTACGTATATTAACACCGGGTATTTTCTCGCTGTATGTAAAATTAACATTTCCATGGGCGTGAGAACTTTATTCACGCGCTAGCCAAGTAAAACTGTGAAATTATTGGAAAAGCGAATACTTTACAAATTTGCCAATCATTACACTTAGATACATTAAAAAAGAAATAAAGCAAAAAAAATAAAAAATAAAAATTTTTTCACAAATGTTTACCTGACATGTTTTATTCTACGTTAATGTACGGAAATACTTTCTCGCCATCGTTGCCAACTTTACTGGATACATACCACTTAGTGCACCCGTTAAAATATGTGCAGGTAGGAGCAGTGATATTTTTCAAAAGTTGATTTCAAAAAGTGCTCACTTTATCGTGAACAGCCTTTTGAATGTCGAATTCCAGGGATATTTATTTGCTGAGATAGGCGCAAAAGCGTGAACAACAAATGTACAGGAAATATGTGCAGACTTCTAACTCTCAAGGTCATGTTACAATGTACCAAATTCCATAAAATATTGTGCAAGGTCTGGCATAGGGGCCATTATACAGGCAAGTACGGTCAAATTTGATACTATGTCCTGTATTTACTGTCAGGTTCTAAACACTCTTTTGTAACTGGACAATCACATTGCAGTTACATAGCGTATGTCGCTCCCCTTAGCAGCGAGTTGAAACTAATTGATGAGAAAGCCAAAAAAGGACGCGTCCATGTTTATTATAGATTCTTGATGTGGAGATTTTTTTTCAATGGGTTCATTATGTGATACTGATAATTTTTATTTACTCTTAAAAATCCAAATAACTTAAATATATATTTATTATATTACCTGCAAAATGAATATTTAATACCAGCGATTTCACACGTAAACTTAACTAGTTTAAACACGAAGAGACGTAAACTGGTTGCGCAATACGAAACTCGCGTTATACGAGTGGAAGCATTATTTTTTGAACATTAGTTAGAAGCTGTATCATACATTCTTTTTTCTTCTAAAAAATTAAATGCTGAAAATGACTTGGTACGTTAAGAAAAAAAATGAATTTCGCTAACTGTTAAAAAGGTTCGTCAAAAGTGGAGGAAGAGGTTGGGGTGGGGGGATGACGTGACTTTAAATGATCATTTTCCAAAAAATATATTATATATTTAAACACTTCATCAGTAAGCATTGAATTGATGTAGTGGCTACCAGTAGCCAAGCAATATTAAAATGGGCTAGCTAGTTTCTAAACAAGTATACACAAGATACTCGCCAGCAGCAGTTCTAAGAGTAGGTTCATACTTACTACGAACAACACCCTGCTAGCAAGCCAACTGCTGTCGTGTAACAGAAATCTTCCATGCAGGCTCGCATAGCGGCTGGTGTACCGGTTCTTACACCAGGCCTTATAGAAACTCGTACAAGACTAAGTACGGCAGCTGGTATCGTGTAATGTCTGCTTCAAGCGGCCCGCATGTCTAGTGCTGGAACTGCGTTGCCAGATGTTTGTAATATGGTTTTTCTAAAGAAAATACTATATTTTCGTGTCTCCAATATGCTCACCTACGAAAATAAAACATACCGTTGGCGAAATTGGAATGGTACTGTAAAGTTATCACGTGTGCTACAAATATTAATCTGAAGCCCTATAACACCGTTAAAAATGGTTTGTTCAGACTACATGCCGTATTTCTAAACCTTCCTATACATAGCATGAGCGCAACTATAGTAGGAGCCTGTATTGAACTTCACTATATGCTGTTCACGGTAAAGTTATCACTTTAGAAAGCCCTGCTTAAGATATAATTGTACGCACGTTGTGTATTCTTCCACCTTATGTAAAATAAATATTGCCACGGATTTATGACTTTATTCCTACGCCATCAAGTGAAACTGAGGAATTATTAGAAAAGTAAATATTTTACAAATCTGCTCATGTTTACACTTCAATGCATTAAAAAAAAAAACGGAAAGTGAAAGAAATAATTTAAATTACCACAAATTGTTACATATCAACTTTTTTTCCAACGTTAAAATATGGAACTATTTTCCATCCATCGTGACCCACTTTACTGGACGCATGTCACTCAGTGAGCACGTTAAAATATACGCTTGCAGGGGCAGTGATTTTTTTTTATAAGGTTGATTTCAAAAGTGCTCACTTTATCGTGAACAGCATTTACACACTTTCCACCAATAAAATTATAGTGTCACGCCTTAAAGTCTCTTGACGACATGCAACACAACGAAAAGACAGCACGCCAGTTCAGTGCCCTACATGTAGTGGCTATAGGGCCCTTGATGTGTCTGGCATTATGGTCCTTATCGCTCTCCGGCTTCTAAGGCGCAAGCACGGAACTCCGGTAGGCTGACACCTGAAGTTTTATGTATTTAAAATTGTCTCGGTGTTTAGACTAACAGAGAAAGGAACATTGTAAACCACAGTCGAATGCATGAAACATGGCATAAAGAAAACGGATAAATTAAACCAGGGTATAATTGTTTTAGTATGGTGGCATGCCTGCTGGCTTACAGTTCGTAGGTTTGATCCCGGATGGTTTCAGGGAAGAATTCTCACAAAAGGTTCATCACCTGGTTCCCAGCGAAGGGGGGCCGCAGTAGTTCAGCGGCTAGAGCGCTCACATTCCAGCACGGCGAACCGGGTTCGATTCGCAGTGGGGTGAGTGCCAGATTTTGCAAGAGAGAATCGTGTCGGACGATGCCGCTGGTCAGGGGGCTTTCTCTGGGCTCTCCTGTTTCTCCATTCCGTAGCTGTTCCACCCCACCAAATAATCCATTCCTCGGGCTGGCTGGAACAGGATCACGTGTGGCAATCAGTCAGGTACAATTCTAGCCAGCTTCCGTCTATTCCTGTTAATGCCGGAGTAACATTATGCTTTTATGCCGCTGCTGCACAGCCGGAACTGGATATACGGGATCTCAACAGTTGTAAACAACGGGTGGTCTTGTCTGTGGGTGAGCGTGATGAATTGAAATCTGTCCGGCATGTTATGACATCCACAACATTGGAAACCTAAGCTGTCAAAATTAAAATGAAACCGTTCCATCAGAGAATGTTGCTATTTTACCAGAATGGTTAGCTTCATTTGTATTTATTTGTTTAAAGACTTTCACAATTGATATGCATTAAATACGAAAGCATGACTCAACGTTTTAAATTTTTTTGGTGTCACTCTATGGCAAAGGGCGAAAATGCAGCTTCAGTAATGTCGTAGCATGACATCTCCTGTTATTCCCTTGTCCATGGTTTTAAATGAGGTCTGTGATATTTGTGCGGTGTTGCCGTAATCACAGTATCGTGCAGGTCTTCTGATTTTGCAGAGGACGTCTTGTTTCTAGCAATCTACTGATCTAGTGCTGAAATTCAAATAAAGTACGAAGGTTATCTATTGGTTTTGCCATTTCATAGATAATTTTCTACCATAACTATAAAAAAAACATCACAATGCTAGTTAGCACATTATCCACATTTGAATTTTATAAGTTAACAAGCCTGTAACACACGGAATTAAATATTCCACCGCGTCATATATCGATAAATCGAGGAACTCTGTAATATGATGTGCTATCGTCTCACAAAGGACTTCCACCCACTTGTGTTTTTATGTAGGCTATAGTGTTGTGAAGTATTGCTAAGTGTAAGCTACAGTGTTGTGAAGTATTGCTAAGTGTAAGCTACAGCGTTGTGAAGTATTGCTAAGTGTAAGCTACAGTGTTGTGAAGTATTGCTAAGTATAGGCTACAGTGTTGTGAAGTATTGCTAAGTGTAAGCTACAGCGTTGTGAAGTATTGCTAAGTGTAAGCTACAGCGTTGTGAAGTATTGCTAAGTGTAAGCTAAAACGTTGTGAAGTATTGCTAAGTATAGGCTACAGTGTTGTGAAGTATTGCTAAGTGTAAGCTACAGCGTTGTGAAGTATTGCTAAGTGTAAGCTACAGTGTTGTGAAGTATTGCTAAGTATAGGCTACAGTGTTGTGAAGTATTGCTAAGTGTAAGCTACAGCGTTGTGAAGTATTGCTAAGTATAGGCTACAGTGTTGTGAAGTATTGCTAAGTGTAAGCTACAGCGTTGTGAAGTATTTCTAAGTGTAAGCTACAGTGTTGTGAAGTATTGCTAAGTGTAAGCTACAGCGTTGTGAAGTATTGCTAAGTATAGGCTACAGTGTTGTGAAGTATTGCTAAGTATAGGCTACAGTGTTGTGAAGTATTGCTAAGTATAGGCTACAGTGTTGTGAAGTATTGCTAAGTGTAAGCTACAGTGTTGTGAAGTATTGCTAAGTGTAAGCTACAGCGTTGTGAAGTATTGCTAAGTATAGGCTACAGTGTTGTGAATTATTACTAAGTATAGGCTACAGTGTTGTGAAGTATTGCTAAGTGTAAGCTACAGCGTTGTGAAGTATTGCTAAGTATAGGCTACAGTGTTGTGAAGTATTGCTAAGTGTAAGCTACAGCGTTGTGACATATTGATTGCTAAATGTAATCTTGACTCTCCGTTCACGAGCATTATTCTTCCCAACATTTTATTTCTTTGTGAGTACATAATATTATTGATTTTATTAACAGGTTTCTTCTATCTAGCTAGTATCTATTACTAGCATATTTATTTTATAGGTAGGCTATTGTATCTAAATGATTATATTTATTTGTTATAAAATTTACATTTATACATATTTATCATTATATACTATAATATAATATATAATAATTATGATATACTATATTTTATAATAAATAGGTAATTATTTATTTTACATAAATTATATATAACATATAGTATATATATTATATTGAATATATTGTATTTATATAATGAAATATAATATATAACATATATAGAAATATATAACTATATTACATATAAAATATAGAAGATTATATATAAATGTTATAATTGTTTATAATGTTATAAGCTGTAGTACATTATATATTTTATATAAATATATATGGTAAATTTTAATATTAACTGGAAATGTGTAATTTTAATCTAGCGTCATTCACTGTTTTTCTATTGTTCAATCTCGTGCATTGCCAAGTGGCAGGGCAGACAACACTGCGAGCTGATGAAATATTGCGTAGCGCGTGCAACGTAAGCAGCTATTGGCCGCAGGAACTGACAGTCGGCGGCGAGAATTGCTGTGGCTGCTGTATCACGTGTATACAACGGCAAAAACGGAACCGTCTTACGTTGCGTTCAATTAGACCGTTGTAGCTGGCCCATTAGACGGCTGAGCTGCCCTGCTATTTGCATCGTGTGCCCACCAGTTCGCGAGCATGTGCCGCTTCGCTCACGAATCATTAACATACAACCCAGACGTTCAAGAAACTGTTTACTTTCTATTTGCTGAATAACAGCGGCCAGCAGATGTGCTCCGTAGCGGATGCTGCGAGTTTCGAGCTCAGCAATTACATCAGTACACACAACACGACTATGCACATTCGTGGTATACACGCTCCTCGGCTCATTCTGATTTGTACTTCCAGTCCTTGGTTCATGATTACAACTACATGCATTGCTTAATATAACTCACAACTGTTGTCGCTAGAAATATTGCCATGATTTTATTATGCCAGTTATTATTTTAATTAGTACACCGACGTTCAAAATTAAGTTTCTACTAAATTTATCATAAAAATTTAAATACTACGTTAGTGTATTAAATTTATCTTAATAGTTATCTAATCATCGTTCAATGTCCACATTAAAAACTTGAGGTTAAGGAAATGTTTACTTTTCAAATATTGATACAAAAAAATAATAATAAAGGCAAACTGCACCAAGAGACTATTAGTTATCAAGCTTCACTGTCAGTTCAGGAGATTTTTATATTTCTCGTGGCTACAAATAAATATACATAAACTTCTTTTATTACTATGTATAAAAAGGGATGTCTAGTAGGTTCCAAAATCCGCAAGATAATTTCACTATGCTTTAGGCTTACTCAAGTCTTGGTTTCTTGACCATAAGACGTTTTCCTGGGTGAATGGCGAACTGAAATCGAAACCACGCTGTTAAAATTGTCCGTATATTCACGGCAATTTGTACGGATATTTACATTTAATAAAATGAAACGCGCTCCACAAGGACATAAAACGTAACAAAGTTTCGCACACATACGAAATAAGGAAAGTCGACGTATTGCTCTAGGTACAGGATGTCGGGAACGGACAAAACCAAGACCATACGACGCCTTCTCCTTCTGCGCTGTAACCAGATCATCATAGTTCGCGCGGCAGTTATCATATATATCTACGCCACTTACGGCCATATCTCACCATAGTGTTTGATTTCATTATTTGACGGGACTTATATAAAAACCATATAAATGTAAATTTTGTGGTCAAATGATTATATTTTCCAAAATATAGCATTGAAAAGTTGAAAATCTCTGAATATGGGAGCCCAAGTTTCTGTGTGCCTAATTAACTATCTCATGAAATGTTATCTATATCATGTACACAATATGTTAAGTATCTATCAAGGTTATTTAACAATCGGTACTCGGACACTGGCATCTCAAATATATTTTGCATAGGCATTAATCTGTTTACCAACAAATTTTTTTATTCGCCCAAGAGAAAATAATGTTAAGATTTCTTTTTTTTCTGTAATCCAATCTTTAATCAAGACGTATAGTAATTTTGATGATGCTGAGGTGATGGGGGTAGTAAACAGCAGTAGAATGAACAAACATCAAATACGAAAAGAAAATAAGAAGAATATTCCACACAAAGAAACAGAAGCAGTCTGTGACTACAACATATAGACCTACAGAATGTGTGAAATCATCTGAAAACATCACGTCAATATTCATATCACGGAAACAATAGAATACTTAAAGTTACATCTTAAACAAGAAAAATATTCACTTTCAAACGACAGGAAGTAGAATTAAAAATATGAGCTCCATATTTTTCAAAATTACTCTAGTTGAGCTAAAATTATTTGTGTAATACGACCCCCCTTTTTTTCACAAATGAAAGGCAAATTAATTTTAGGGAGAAATAACTCCAATTTGCATACACAATGTGATAGTTTTTAATAAAAAAATATGAAATTATTTTAAGTTATTTAAGAGATGGTCATTACTTGACGCAATAAAACAGCATAAACTCCAAACCAATTTTTTTTTTTACTTTAGGTAAGAAACTTCTTTGCGGCTCAAAATTTTCAAAATATCCACACTGATTTAGACTTACCACACCATCCAAGAAATTTAAATTATTTTCAAAAGCTTTATTTTTTGTTGTGAAAAATGATATAAGATAAATTTACTACACAATATGTAGTTTTAAGTTGAGATTCTTGATTTGTTTTATTATGCATAGAGTTATTTCATTGAAATAGATTATATTTGTTATTTTCAGGAATAAATTATATTCTAGTATACAGGGAAAATACTTTGGTGTCATTTAAAATTAGTCCATAATGATAAAAGAATATCAGATCGTTTATTCACCCACAGTTAGATTAATTTTATACGTTAATTCTGAATATATTTTCTATCGAATAGCCTTGTTTAACTTGCAAACATAAAAAAATCTAATTTTTAATGAGACATATTTATTCTACAAAGTGAGCGTCTAGAGGGAATGCTTTTGTCATAGTATTAATTTCAGTGTTTGTTTATACGACCGGTGTTTGAAATAGATATACATCATTATTCGTTAAGTAGCGTCAAATTAGAAAAATTATCAGACATTGTTTATATTATATTTTGATTATATTAACTCGAATCAGTACTGCAAAATAAACGTTAATGATGTTTTAGTGTAAACAATTTAAATTTATGTATTTGACTTTTATTCACAGAATATGCAAGGTTAGTAAACGTGCTTTAAAATGTAAAATACTTCATTGTATGTCATGATACGTTGTATTCAGGAAGTTAATGAATTTTAAATATTAATTATATCAATATCAATTATTATATAAACTACAGTGTAAAAGTAAAATTATATCATTTTATATAAACTATTGTCGTAAATGGATTCAATGACACAAAAACGAATATTATACTTTCTTTTTAGGAAAAGGTGTTTTAAGTGTTCTGTGGCCAGAATGATGACAATAACTACCCAAACAATGTTGCAGTAAACTATTACGAAATTCGAAAACATATATATTGGGTATATGTTTCTGGGTCACGACGACAGTGCACTTCTCTTGTGATATTCTTTTTTACAAGAAAAACAAACAAATCATACAGGATGTGATGTTTCATATATTCGAAACAAAATGTTTGAAGATCACGATGAGCAGACTATAAGCAGTGGACAAGAGAGCCAGATTGAATCATTTGCAGTAATAGGACTTCGGAAACAGCTACATATGCTTATTAGTTGAGTTTGGCAGACGCGTGTACACGGAAAATGCCACGTATTTAAGGCATACACTTGGAATAATATGCTGTTCCATTGCAAAATGTCTTTGTTTTACAGTTGGAAATATTCTTTTTCCCATGCAATCTTAATTAAAGAATCGTAAATAGTATTTTACTTGCAACAATATTTGTTATAAAAAGGAAAAAAAAAAAAAAACCTTACGTAGTTCAGTTTTCAAGGTTGTATTTTTTAAATTTATAACTTATAGTAATGTTTACGTCAGGAAATCAGTTACTTACTGAAAACTCTAACGTGCGGCAGAAAATCTTTATACCCTTACCTTTGGTACGGAGTAATATTTCTTTACTGTAAACAAAAACAGTTCAAAGAATGTTTATTTCTTTGTTATAAAGGAAGCTAATATTACCACAAAACAATAACATATATAAAACATTTATTAACAGCAAACCTACGTTCCTGTGACGTCTCTTAACTAAAGCTGCATACTGTTTCTGTTAACCAAACAGCCTCAAATACATGGTTTTTATGCCGTACAGAAAACTATCTATGGACATTTTTAGTGTTAGGTACTGTCTGGTCTGGTGGTTGGCATATATATTTCCAGGCGCTGATTGGCGGACGGTGTTCCGGCGTAGTGCTGCACGGCGTGTGTGGCTGCTGGAGCTCGCGGGACAAGCTATCGCTTCACATCTGTTTACGTACACTGCACTTCTGAACGTATGTTATAAATCCCGGCCGTCTAATAACAATGTACTGGTGACGTCTGGGCTGTGGACCGCTAGTTCGGTTATGTTATGTTTGTACTGTAGAGTAGTGTATTAATGTGTATTGCCATTACATGTACACTGAGAGAAAATTTGTTTGTATAGGACCAAATATATATTTAGTTACCCTAACAAAACATATTGTTAAGCAAACAAAATTTGAAAAGGAACAAAACTACTTTTATTCGTCTAACAAAATATATGTTTGAATAAACAAAATCTCTGTGTTGGGCCAAAAAAAAAAGACGGTCAACTAAATGTTTTGTTGAATCAACTGTATATATTTGTTTGGCAACTCATTTGACTGCCTTCGTTCGAAAATACTGTTCTAGAGTTTGTTTGTATTTTTGGTGATAATTAGGATAGTAACCGTGTTTGTTAGTTCATCTATTGATGCTTAAGAATCGTATAAACACTAATAAATCAATGCAACAAGAAACTGACAAGTAAAGCTGTAAAACTTGAAATATTTGTTTGCACACGTTGGCCAATATCTGCAGTATATCTATTTAAAAGCTATGAGTTGTTACAATATGTGCGGTTTAGCGCTCAGACGTAGATATCTAGGTTCGAAACTTGGTCGAACTTGTCAAATGTTTTTTTTTATTGGCCCAAACTGTTTAATGTATGTGTAGCCAAACAAATCTTTAGTTGCGCCGACCAAATCTTACAGTTTGGGGCAATCAAATGAGAACAACAAAATAATTTGGTTTCAGCAACAAAATATTTCACTACTCCTATACAAACAAATAATTTGGTTGCACCAAACAAATTCTGTTTGATTCAACAAAATCTTTTTCTCAGTGTAGTGCGTTTAGAGTAAAATTGTAATCCGGATTGGACGTGGGGTGGACTGAAGAATCCAGAGCGAAATGTTCGTATAAACAAACACATATGGACTGGACTGGACTGAAGTAGGAGTGGAGTGAGATAATCCAGTCCAGTTATTGAGGTGCTCATTTACGAATAGAGAACATACACTTGTGACGACAGTAGTTAGTTGCTTTCAAGAAGTGAGTCACTGCAACGCAGTTTAGTGCCAGGTAGGCGGATGATTTAATATCGTACTGGAAGTGAAACATTGAGAATTATATACAAATTGCCAAAACTCACAGTCGATTAATGTAGCGGAGAATGCTATGCAGTGACGTATGCAGGAATTGTTTTTTTTTTTTTTTTTTATGTTTTTACGAGGAGGAGGTGAGGTTCTTCATTGACATAACTGTATCAGTAAAATTATGCTTTCATTTCAAGCGATGTGATATCTTCATTGCCGCGCACACAGATGGTAATAAACAAATTAAATTTACATTACATTACCATAATTTCTATGGTACGTTTGTCCCCTTTCTAAATAATGGAATCATCTGTTAAGATACATCCTATGTATATTTCAAATCCTTACAGTTAAATTTTGCAAACTAATTGAAGGAAAAAAAAAATCTTTAAGAAACATCTCGGCTTGAGTGTAGACAACTTCTGTAATAAATTGAAAATTAGGCGTCATTTTAAAAGAAACCTTCGAAATTACTTTCAGCCCCACAAAGAAAACCCAACTCAATAAGGTAACATAAAAAAACCTAGAGAGAGTACCACAATTACTATCTAAAAACCTAGAGAGAGTACCACAATTACTATCTAAAAACCTAGAGAGAGTACCACAATTACTATCTAAAAACCTAGAGAGAGTACCACAATTACTATCTAAAAACCTAGAGAGAGTACCACAATTACTATCCAAAAACTAGTATTAACTCCCACAAGGATATACAATATGTCAATGAATATTCCACTCATGCTGCTGTTGTGAGTTTTAGAGCCAAAACAAGACTAGAGCAGGGAGCTCGGTGACGTCACATAGTCCCACCAAAGTGGCGCTACGATCAGCTGTCGTGACGTCACTCGCAACAACCACAGCACTGCACTTACAGCCGTTAAGCAGTTTCAAGCAGCTCGCGAGATGTCACATTATCCAAACCAGTTAACCAGCGTTTATACTACTACACACCTCACTTACACGACACCCTGGACGCAACACATTATACATACATTTGTGCACCCACTATTATTTTTTACAATAAGAAGCTCCCATGGAACAAATTCAGCATGGTCAGGCTTATGTTCAAAACATAATTTCCATTAAGAAAATAATTAAAAGTATTTGTTTACAAGGTAAAAGATAATTCAAACTTAGAGTAACAATCAATAAGGGCTGTTCACGATAAAGTGAGCACTTTCGAAATCAACCTTAGAAAAAAGTTACTGCTACTATCGGCGTATATTTTAACGGGCACACTGAATTATATGAGACAAGTAAAGTTGGTAACGTTGGAGGGAAAGTAGTTCTATGTCTTAACGTTGAAAAAAAAAAAAAAAAATTTCTTTCGCTTCTGTTTTTTTTTAATCCGTCGTTTAAAAATTAACAGATTTGAAAATATTTACTTTTCTAATAATTTCACAGTTTTGCTTGACCGACGAGTGAATAAGTGATGAGGCCCATGGCAATGTTAATTTTACATAAGGCGGAAGAATACACAACGTGCAAACAAGTCGATCTTAAGCAGGGCTTTCAAAAGTGTTCAGCTTGCCGTGAGCAGCCTTTAGCATGCTTTATGTGCATAAAAATATGGATATATATACACTGTAACACACAACAGTCACATGGGAGGCATCCGCAGTAGTATTGAGATATCTTCATCATCAGAAATAAATGGTTAATTTAAAGTGCATTGAAGACTTTAGTGTCACTATTGTGTTAAAACCAGACAAAAGTTCGAAAGAAAAACCATAAAAGGTAACTTTATTAGAATCTTGCAAAACAAAAGTAGTTTTGTAATAAAAGAAATAAATTTTCAACAGAAAACCAAACAAACAAAGAGTTAAGTCTTGATGTACTTTTACTGATTTGAATTGTTTTCACGTCAGATAAATCTGAATATTAAAACAGCATAAGCCAAACATAACAAGAAAATCAAACTAATAAAACAAATTGTTAATCAATAATATTACGCCGTATATTTCCTCAAACTTTGTTCCTGGTGTATCAAAAATGTAACTCTACTAGAACTAATACAGTACATTGAAGTTAAATTATTCTTTAGATGTATACATTCTGCCCTTCCACAGTCAATTGATCCATAGGAGGATGCAGCTGCAATCTTGTACTGTTTTAAAGTTTATTTTACTTAAAGTAATATAATAAAATACCTCCTATGTATCAATTCAATCCCATCTATTTCCCTTCAATGCGAGCTTACTTATATCAAGATAAAGGACATGGGTAGATATCAATTAATCTATGTGATGATAATGTAATCGTCTTGAACGTGTTATATGTAAATTATCTTTCACATTCTCGTAATAATTTTGTAAACATACATATTTTTTAATGGTGGGAGCATGGTTTCTAAATTACAATCTTACATCCGGTTTCCTTTAATGTTAGCTGATTGTACAGTCATTTTGTTTCCAATCATATTTGTAAATTACGGTTTTAGAGTGGCAATACATGCAAACAATCTACATATTCAAACATTAAGATTACTAGTCAAATCCACAGAGACCTGAACAAATGTATGCGCAGATACTAACGAATGGAGCTTGGCGAAGAGAAAGGCTGACAGTAACGTGAACCGCCCGTGAGGCTTCTGCCGCGTCAGTGTTCAAGATCACACAGCAAAGCACATCACTCAAGGCCAAGGCAGGACTGTTAGCTTGCCAATACCAACGCCGTAGCACACCACAAATAACAGCCCGCCCGCAAGAGCGAAGATGGTGGCAGTTTCCTAACCGAGTATTCCTTTGCTACTCTTGCAATTTCCACCCACAAGCTGTCCTTCCGTATCGAAGAGGCTTCAACCCAGTCCGTATTCCCGAAATTCTTGTCGAGATGAGAACATATCGTATCGATAAGATGGAGAGAGATGTTACGATATTGTCAAGAGATGCCAATTGGACGCCCAGCCTGAACACACTATAACTCATGAGCAGTAATCAGGACTGCCAGTTGCCGCAATCGGGACTCACATTGCTCAAACCCCGGTAAGCAGGAATACCTTCTACCAGCCAGGGAATGAGGCCAAGTTGCGTGATGCCACGCCGATATGAGGGCAATGTAGAGTACTCTCCAGATGTTTTATTACCTAGCCATATAGTAACCTACAGCTTCTTATATCTATCCCACATGCTGTACCATCATGAGATCCCCTCAATCTTAATAAGTACGGTTTAACCACAACTTAAACAAAGCATAACATTGTGCCATTTTCTTACTCTCAGTTGATATTTTACTAACGTCTGGTGAGCTAAGTGTAAATACACATAAACACTTCTGTTCCTTTGAGCTGCTTCGCTGGTTGACTACAGAATTTTTTGTAAATTTCTTTATATTTCGAAGTTCGCGTGAATGAAGATGCTGTTATATCTTTTACAATTTTCGAGGCTTCCACTTTGCCACAAGATCGCAAGCTCATTTGAGCGGCAAATGAATGTTCATCACTTGAATATGTGGCTCGCAAGTTTACTATTTTCAGTAGTTACGTCCTATGGCATGATTCTTCTAATTTCTTCGTAGGTCGACAAATACTTCCTAGTAGGGACCCTTTTGTAGTTTGAAAACCCCACTGATGAGTCTAGCCAGTCCTGGTTCTTCCCCAAAACCCCACTGATGAGTCTAGCCAGTCCTGATTCTTCCCCAAAACCCCACTGATGAGTCTAGCCAGTCCTGCTTCTTCCCCAAAACCCCACTGATGAGTCCAGCCAGTTCTGGTTCTTCCCCAAAACCCCACTGATGAGTCTAGCCAGTCCTGCTTCTTCCCCAAAACCCCACTGATGAGTCTAGCCAGTCCTGGTTCTTCCCCAAAACGTCTTCTTCTATCCTACGAGCTTTCTTACCATCTGTTCTTAAAATTGGATACGAAAAATGAAATTAGCTTGTTTAGAGCCGGAATCCATTCGTCTGTGCATTTTATCTTGATGCTGACGAAGCCTTTCAAAACCGTAACTTTTTCCTGTATTTGTACATGCCCAGACTCCTCATGGTATCATAAAGTTCTCTTCTAGTTATAAAAACATCATCGGTGCCACTCGATCCTGCAAACAAAGAAATGCGAATGTGTTGGGTCTTTAGATCACGCCTACTGGGCAATTCGATTTTTAGAATCTTTCAACTCTTTATACCGCTATTGTTTCTAAATGAGCAGATATGAGCAGCACTCGTTTATAGTTTCAGCAAGTATATTGTATGAAATAATTATAAATATCGCATTGCAAAACATGATATGACCTGATATATACTAAAACCTTCAAGAAACGTTTCTCTTTTTCACATTTATGGCACATTGCCTTCATGGACCCATTATTCCAGTACTGAATACACAAAACCTATATGTATGTAATTGCACGGACATGTGCTTATCTGATGGTAAAAACATCATATTAAGCCAAACCTTGTTGTTCCAGCCGCACACCACACTGTCATTCATATAACGACTTCCCAGATATAGAGCTTCTCCCTCACCGACTCATGTTAGCTGCATTTCAATGACCGCGTGATTATTACAAACGTCTGGTTCAGGGATGTATTGTTCGTTTGACTGTAACATATCGCCACTTTAGTAAGATTCAGTTTTTATTTTTTTTTTCCCTAAAAATAGTGCTGCTTGGCCTCACTGTGCTGCGGAGGAAAAAGTAGTTCCATGTCTTACCGTTGAATTAAAAGATTTCAGGAAGCATTTGTGAAAACTGAAATGATTTCTTCTGCTTTCTGTTGTTTTAGTGCATCTAAGAGTAAGAATATGTGAATTTGTATAGCATTTATTTTTCAAATAATTTCACGATAGACTCGACTGATGCATGTATTGTAACACCCATGAAGATAGTGTTTCTATGCAGACAATTAACTTATATTATTTCCCTTGTTCTTATCGCTACACATATTGTCATGCAAGAGTTAATGTAATATTTTTCACACATGTCACTTATATAATTTCAACTGCCTATGTAAATTTTATTTATTTTTATTTACTTTATTTTTCTTAACACGTAAGATTTTTAAAACTTACATGTATGGTGGCAATAATATATGTGTAATTTGGACAGGCTAGTTCATTTTTCATTGTGTATTTATTTTTATATAATTAATACTTATATTTGATGCGATCTCAATTTTGTAAGTGTTTATACTCTTTATTGTATTATATCTCAGTTCCGAGATCACGTATTCTTTGGTTTTTCTTCATTTAGGTCGTTATAAGTGGTTCATGTGGGTGGTTTGAATAGTTTTGATCCCCATTGGCTCGCAGGTTTAAATCCTGATTGTTGATTGGCTGGTGCTATAGGCCCCCTTAAGCTAGCGTCAGCCTGCAGAGACTAACGCTCTCTTCGCTAGCAGCCTCCAACGAGGTCAGACGTAGGGCAGGACCTCCCGTCTGAAGTGGACGGAGAGGTAGGACTTTAAATTAGTTTTAGGGTGTGTAGACGTGTCCCTGAACCAACTCTCAAGTAAACTTGTAACCAGCAAGGGAGCTTGTGTCAACGGTCGCCCATTCGCGAGGTTAAGTGGTCAGGAGCTAGATAGTTTAAACACGCCGTCCACGTACATGTAGAGCGGAGCTCCACGTATCTCCACCTTAATCCTGCTACGCCAAATCCTGCAAGAGCATCCTACCTTCAATCCGCTTGGTGATTAAAAGATAAGTGCTACAAGAAAGATCTGACGTTTTCATCTGGACTTTTATAAGAACGTAAATTCCCAGCACACATGCGCCCACTCCAAAATCTGCGATAAGAGTAGTTTTTACCAGAGCTAGACTGTTTAGTGAGAACACAATTTGTTTTAACATAATAGTTACTACAGAGAACAGTTTAATTAATTTGATATTGAAACCAGTATATTCAGACTCTGGCAAGCTATGTCACGTAACCGTAAAAGAGTTCAAGTAAGTTAGGCATGACCACTTTTAGCGTTGTTAGGATGATGTGTTGTCTTTATAGTATTTCTTATGTTACCATCAGGGTTTTTAATTATTTCTGATTCAAATCGTTTTCTCTACTGTACTGTCAAGTTAACCTATTTCTTACCCAGGGTCTTACATATGTGTTTACTAGAGTTTTCAATTGTCTGCCTTATTTTGACGTACGTACATAAATGGTGTACGTGCCAAATGCTAGTCTCTAGAGGATGCTAATGGTAATAATCTTGTTTACCTACTGGTCCAGGACTGCACCGGGCAATTATACAGAGGCAGCCTAGGTAAGATCACATCCTTCCCCACTGATTTATTGCATGTCAGCTGTGCATCCTGGTCACTCGAGTGTTATATGTGTTGTCCCATTGTTGCGTATGCTAATTCTACAACATACACAGCACATATCTATTTGAATATAATATTCTTATATTTCATATTGGCTATCGCAACGAGGAGGCATTGTGTGTGTGTTCTTCACAGCTCCCTGCACACTATATTACATATTTATATGAAATACAAGCTATATTTCAGTATAAAGTAATCGGGCCCATGACGACGCAAATTTATATGTGGCGGAAGAATACACAATAATAATACACGTAGAACTTAGGCAAGGCTCTCAAAACTCCTCAGTTTACCGTGAACCGTCTATAGATCTGAGGTATATGCTTACTCAAGTCAAAGACCGCGATCGTGAGCAAAGTCGTGCAGTCGTGAATTAAGTGATTGAGTGAAGATATTTGAGCGGCTCTTAACATCGAGGTCGTGAGAGCCGAGTGGCGCAATAGTAACACACGGGATTCTGGTTCGAGAAGATCCAGATGCGATTCCTGGCCCAGCCAACCTGACTACATTTTACAATAAACTGAGAGAAACATATAGTGATAGGGACCATTTAGACTGCTAGGATAGGGAGTCTCATATGATGGATGGTAAGTACCATCTAAACATTGTTAACATACTGCAGATAGCAACATAGGCTGTTCACGGTAAAGTGAGCATTTTCAGACCCTAGTTACCTTTTCCGTTCGGTCATGTTTTATCCTTTAACCGCCTTTTTAAAAATAAATATGGCCATATAAGTAATTAACACTGTGTGTGCATTCCATCACACGCGGAAGTTTACGTCCAAGGCTAAAATAAAAAATGTATATTGGCTACTGCTCCAAATGAGAGGGCCTTCTAAAGTGCTCTCTTTGCCGTGAACAGCCTATACCAACAAAATTGTTTGTTGTATTTTTGCCTGTTAGCGTATTTGCTAGTGTGCATATGAGTGCTACAGCAGACTATTGTGTTACTATTACGAAACAGAATATAGTAGCTGAAACAGTGCCACTTCAAAAAATTTGGTGTGTAATAACCTAACAGGATCTTCTGTTGCTACTTTGTACTGAACAGTTCTGTAATCGGTTTGACAGTAGTGGAAACTGAACATTTTTTCAAGGTAATTACGATCATGATTGTTGTTGAGCACGAAGTTTGCTTAGAAGAATTATTATTTATCACGGCAACATTGATACTTTTCTACCTGCCCGTGTTGTGAAGAAGATGTGGGTTTTCTAAACCACAACTGTCTGTACCTCTGTGTCAACGCAGCCCGAGGTGGGCTGTGCCTATTCGACTCCTTCACCGCTGGCATTGATCCTTGCAGCAACCTGGCATAGTGACTTTTCACCTGCTCCTCCCCATCTTGTCTTGCTTGTCGCTGGCGCGACAGTAGTGCGGCGCCTCGAGGAACTAGGAGTTTGTCGTCACGTCCCACCGGCCAATAGGCGGGCGCCTGTGACCTCATTTCCGACAGCCTGGTGGCACGCTGGGTAATAGTGTGATGTGTAAGCACATGTGCGGCCCATATATGGTGTTGTTTGTGCTCAAACGAACACTATTGGGCTACATTGATTCAATCCCTATAAGGAACAATGCTCCTTCAACGGACTTTTCCCTTGTTTGGCCATGTTTAACACCATTGGTTGTTTAATTTGTAAACCTCGCCAGGGGATATTGTTCTGGTTTTTGTATAAATGGCTGGTGCATCTCTGGCCTGGCGTCGGATTGTGCCACTGCCACACAAGGAGTCGCCATGCCGCCAGTTACGTAATGCAGCATTATTAATGATTTTCCAAAAAGCCCTTATGGCATTTGTAGCAGGCACATTTGGTGTCCTGGATATGAGACAGGCGCCAAGATGGCGAGAGGACTTTAGATAACGTACCATTGAGAATATTAGCACTCTTAAGAATTTTAATTGGCCCAAATTTTCCATTTTGCTGAAAATGTTTGCTAGCCGTGTGTAAGTTTTAAAAATGGGAACTTGTGAGTTTCCCCATAATTTTCAAGTTTTATGAATTTTTTTAGTCAGCTCAAGGTCAAACTAAAGAAAATGGTAATTAACACTGGGATTTTTGTACAGCTGCCCTATATGGAGGCGTCATGTTTGTTGGCCTTGTAATAATTGCATAAGCCATGAAATTATTCACTATTCGATGTTGAAGATACTTCAATTTGCTCAACTCAATTGGTGCTGCTTTAAATCGTCTAAAATATATCTTGTTAGTACGCTGTGTTACGAATGAGAATTTTCACTTGATCAATTATGAAGAATCATAATAATGGTGGCCTGTTAAGTATAAAATATATAAGGTATTCACTTATCCTCGGTGGTAGAGAAAAGTTATCCATTATATATATATATATATATATATATATATATATATATATATATATATATATATATATATATATATATATATATAGTAAATTGATAGTAAAGAATTAGATTGCCACCTTTAAAATTTGTACGAACTTGGTTTAGGATAGCAGTATGGTCAAAACTTTATTCATAAATATAAATTGTTTGTGATATTTTTGTGAACTGCTGGAGGAATTGAGAATCGTCATGCTGGGTTGGTTGCTTATTTAATACTTGAAATTTCTTACTCCAATTTATTTGCTTTGAGGCTTATAGGCCCATATGATATTGTGGTTGTAATCCTAAATTCTAGAATAATCATTTGAAGTCCATGTACATATTTATGATTTGTAGCTATATAAAGCTAGTATTTTATTGTAGTATTCCATATTTCGCACCTGGGTGCTTATTAACCGTGTATAAAAATGAAAAAAAAAAAAAATGAAAAACATCCCTACCTCTTGATTGAAAACTTTAATGAAAACAAAAAGAATTACAAATAACAAAATAAAAGCCTTTTTGAAAACACTCATGAATTTTATTGGTTATAAGATCTCACAATTTCATTTAAGCATAAGTATTATCTTTAAAGAATATTTGTTAAGTCATGCCCTGGTTTACGGATGTGTTTTTCCTCCTTACGGAGTTTGATTGTTCGGACCTTCAGTCCGCCTTGCCACGTCCTTGTTAGTAAGAACGTTGCAGTATATATGTGTGAACTCTAGTTTTCATAACGAATACAATATCTGTTTGTTCAGAAAATGGCTCGAAATTTAACTTCATATTTATTTTAGCGATTACCTAACACCATAGGAAATGTGGACCAACAAGAAACCATTTCATAAAATGTAGTCCTGTCTAATATTGACTTAAGCAGACAGCATGCATTAACAATAAATTTCTGCAATGCACATGCATTCAGATAAGGGATCGTGAATTAACAAACGAATCTAGTTTTCTATACCCTGAGGCCCGATTTTTATTAACTTGGTTTTCTTTTGGAAGTAATATATTATTTTATATGCAATACGTCACTTCTTATTCTCCTTTTCTCTTTCTATTATATTGGATGAAGGCCTTACGTACCCGACAAGATATAAAATACCGCAATATTCTACACGGCTACACAAAGAGGATGTATCTACGTGATATGTACGCGATGGTCATGGCCCATTTCGTAAAAATGCCTTCTTTCATTCTGATACGTACACATTATATACCCACATGTTTCCGTGCCATGGAGAGTAATAGGATTGGATTGGAGTGGAGTGGAAACATTTGGGCGGCCCTTAACTTCGGGGTCTTGGAAATGTGAAGGAAGGTGAGCATGAAAAGGTGCCGGAATGCAAGGGCGGAGAAAACGAGATATCCGTGAGAAAACCCGTGGATCAGCGGCATGGTCCGGCACGTTCCCCGTGCGCAAACATCCGGAAGTGACTCCGCCGGGAGTCGAACCTGGTTTGTATTTGTGCGAGACAAGCAATCTCCCCACAACAAGACCGCGGCCCATAAAGAGTTAAAGGGGACATGCATGTCAGAATATCGTTAACTCCGCCTCGCCCTGCTAGCAATGCTAACGTAATTGGACTCTCGACAAGCGAGAAAGTCAATGATAATTATACCTGTGGGTACACAAACGACAAGTCGATATGTCAATGCAGGCATTTTAATCCTAGTACACACGTGCATCTTTCTTGTACAACGAATTGAAAATAAAGGTGAACAAAAAATTGAACACTGAAGTGCCTACTAGCCAGTATGCATGGAATTGTGCAATCCATACACACGACACTAGCTGGTGTGCAAGAAAGTGGATGGTTGATGTCAACTATGTATGATTTGGTAGCATTTTTTTTGGGTTGTGGGGGTAATTTGTGCATTATCAATAGCATCTACCATAAAAAAGAATAAAAGATTTAGTCACATAAGACACATTTTAGCACTAAATATTTAAAAATGTAAAAAATTTAAAATTACTCACAGAAAAAAATAAACCTCTATTTTTTAAAATTCACACACAGAATTACTGATTATAGTGGTACTATTAAACTTTTAATCGTATTAAAAACATTACACATCTGCTTATTGCCATCATCAACAAAATATATGTTTTGTTTACATTCGACTTGTATAATAAAGATGTTAAAAAATGGGATCGTCCCTATATGGCACTAGCTAGTATACAAGCTATCGTAACTAGCATACTCGGCGGCCGATTACACTATGCAAGTCTGTGTGTACAGGAACGTGCTCACTTTCTTGTACAAGAAATATGTCCGTGTGTACGAGGCTTTGGGGAACTGCACTAGGGAGGGTATCAGAAGGGAAATTCTGTTTGCGTGTGTGCCGGTGGGGAATTGGTACCGCGCGAGGAAGTAATTCGTTATCACGAGTCTTGGGCTGTAAAGGGCGCTGGGAAGGGAGCGTCTCGTTCAGGGCGCGCGTCGGAGATCTTCTAGGCGCTGAGTTCCCTGTGACGTCTGAATACGCCGAGCGTCGCCGCCGGAATGAGAAACGTGTCACTTGCCAGTCCTGATGGCGAAAGTGAAAGGAGCAAGAAATAGGAGGAGGAGGGGGGGGGAGAGAGAACGCTCTAGCAAATGTGCACGCGACACACGAGAAATGGAAGTAATATAGGTCCCAGGAAAATGGAAGAAAATACAGTTTCTGGCAGGAGATACAGGTAAACCACGAGCAAAGTCTAGTAACACCAAGCGCGTTTCCTGCAGTAAAAAGAACAGGGAAATGAAAATCTCCACCTTTAGCCCACCTCCAGGCAGGGTCGAAAGGGATGGGATAATGCTGGCAGTATTGATAAATCTACTTTTTGCCCGTGTGCAGAGATGTCGTGCTTCACCAGCGCGAATAATGGCTGAGGTGGGATTACGTGAAGGCGGAATCAGTGCGAGTAAGGTAGCAGGAGTACCCTGAGAAGTCCCCCACACGCCGCAGCGTCCACAATATCCTACGAGGTGTGCCCATCAAGTACTGGGGATAGTGCCATACGAAGGGCGAAACCACTTAGCTGAGGGTGACTTTGAACCCTGCCACGCACATACCGTGAGTTATAACCTACTGAAGACTGTTCACGATAAAGTGAGTACATTTGAAATCATCTTTAGAAAACAGTCACTGCTCTGGTCTGTATATATTTTAACGGACGCATCGAGTGACATGCGCCCAGTAAAGTTGGTAATGATGAAGATTTGTAACATTTACTTTTCTAATAGTACCACATTTTCACCTCACCAATCCATGAACAAAGTGATGAGACCCATGGTAATGTTAATTTTACATTAGGCGGAAGAATACACATCGTGCATACAAGTAGATCTTAAGCACTTTCAAAAGTGCTCATTTTACCTCGAACCGCCTATAGGTACATTCGCTTGTTTACAGAAGTGCTTTGAACGAATGTGTGCAGTGGTCCCATTCATCATGGCAGAGAAAATAGACCAGAGAATCTGCGACAAATATTGCCCAAGTTTTGATTCGCTGACTTCGTTCTTCCTGAAGAGTCAGTTACAAGATGCGTGTCGGCCAAGTAAACTGCTGTCAGCTGACCAAAACCGACTTTCAATTGCCCAGGATCTCTTTAATTGTGCCGACGACGAAAACCTTATGTGGAAACAGTCGTTATAGGTGGCGAATCGCGAGTCTATGTCTGTGACGCCGAATCCAAGTTCCAGTATTCAGTTTTTTGCCCTTCCGGTGTTCAACTGCAAATACGCCGTAGGCCTACTTGAGGCATACAACTCCAGGTAGTTGACTGCGTCACCTGGCGCTTACGGCTAGCTGTAAACAATCGCCTGGCATTTGTTCTCATTGATTTGTAACCACCAAGTCTTCTGTTCCAGCCATTAATTCTGTTCATTCTACACTGGTGGCGATTAAAATTGCAGCACCAAGAAGGACGTATCTGAAGGACCCCACATTAGGAGAATGCGTGAAAAGATTTGGACGTCTCTTAACATTGAGGTCTTGAGAGCCGATGAGGGTGATTGAGGTATGGAGCAGCACCGGAATGCCGGAATGAAAGGGCGGTGGAAACGGGAGACCCCCGAGAAAACCCGCTGATCAACGGCATCGTCCGGCACGTTTCCAAAATGCGAAAATCCGGAGTGACCCGGCCACCGAGTGGCGCAAGAGTGTGCTAATGGCAACACTGATGAGCAGTAAATAAGTGGAAGTCATGGAAACGCTGAAATGTAGTGGTGTTGTGCCCCCCCCCCCCGGGGGGGTTGCGTGCACAGACCGAGTCGGCGTACCGTGTAGTAAAACACGACACGTCTTTGACCACGGGCGAGAAAATGCGGATGATGGTACCGCGAAGCTGATTCTCGCGTTGGAAGGAATGCAACCACATTGAAGCAGATATGGGATGAGTGTATCGATGAAGGAAGGGCCGAGACACGTGGAGGAAACCAACGACCTCGTCGCATCAACGAGCGTGTGCATGGCGATCACAGACCGTGCAGTCCCGTCTAACACCCTCGCCCAGGAGACCAAGCATGTAGCACATCAGTTTGTTCACACACACTATTCGTCGCCGTCTGCAGCACCACGATGTGGCGGCACATGACTCTCTGAGTCCTGCAGTATGCACCGTCATACAGGATCACCACATGGAGTTGTGGTATGGAGTGCCATCGGATGTCAGTCCTGCTCGCACCTAGTCCATATGTCTGGCCCGATAACCAGCGACCGTTGGCCTATACTGCGGAGAAGTTGGAGTCTCGTGTATCTTCAGTGCCAGCCTGAGGCTCTATAACGACAGGACGATGCGCGACCACATGTGGCATACATCGTCCGAGGTTTCCTGGATGACCACCGTGTCACACTGCACTCTAAGAAATTATTCGGCAATTTACCATACCAATGTACACTCTTAGGAAGAAAGCAGGAATGGTAATTCCCCCCCCCCCCTATACATTCATTGTAGCGTTCCTACATTTGCTCAGGAAAAAGTCAAATGCGTAGGGAAGGTCCCAACTTTGTATAGTAGCGACGCTTAACGTTCTCATATCTGCAGCTTGATGTGTGGTATTATTACAATAGCGTGTATAAGTTAAAAACTTCCATTGAAGTTTAGGAAGTTTACCAGAAAATGTTTTGCAGTGTGCTTACTTGGCTTGCACGTTCACTGAATCTCTCGAACATCGTAAGCGTGTACTATATGGTCGGACTAACCTACCACAGGACACCTGCAGCCACAACGGTTGAACTTTGGGCATGCATCAAAGCAACATGGGCAGAGATGCCCCAGACGGGCATCCAAAGTGTTTCTCTCTCAATGTCACGTTGTGTAACAGCGGTAATTGCCTCCTGGGGCGAGGCCACATAATACCGATTAACGCATGATCTGTAGATACGTCACACCGAGCTTAATGTGTAAACATGTCACCTGTGTATGACGAGTATTCTGGCCAATAAATATTGTACTGTTGGCTCTCGTCCTTCTCGGTGTTGCAATTTGAATGACCAGAAGTGTATTTCTCCAAGAAATATTTTTCTTGAAATAGAAAAATCACACCTAGAAAAATTACCAAAATGTATTAGATTTGATTATATCAGGTTAAGTTAGGGTATGGAAGGTTTTGTTACATAATTACCGACATAAAAAAAACCATAATGAAGTGAACAGTAACGGTTTAATATTTAAAAAGATGTTCTCAGCTATACTGACTTACTCTTGGAATTACGGCATTAAAACGATGATTTTACAAAACTGATGCATTTGCGGTTTCTGCACACAAAGATCTATCTATCAATAAACATCTAGGATTCATTTTTATATCGTTTTGAGCATAAATAATGTACCCGTTTTGTTCTTAAGATACACTCTTTATATTGCATGGAAATTACTAAGGATGTACACTTTCTTCAAACTATAATATTGGGATACAAATTATATTATATATTTTCTCTACACTTCTCCGTAAACCCCAAATAAAGAAATATTTTATGAAAGGTGCTTTTGGAATACATTTTCTTTCTCGTGCATCGTAAGTCAATATCATAATAACTGGTCGTCATAATTTTCTACACATAGAAAATAATTGATTCGTATGATTAAAGTATCTTTGTGAATAATATATTTGTACTTTCAACAAAATCATGCTTCCTCAAACTGAGTTACCTGAAATTCTATATTGTTATACTGAAGGAACTAATTATTTCAACAAGTAAATAATCAGTTAAATGAAATATCTTGCTTTATTTAAGTATACGTGTTTGCTTTGTCCTATATAAGTAATAACACCAGACAAGCAAATTTTCCTGGCATCTAATAAAAAAAAAATTTATAATGGAGAGATAAGTGTCGATACATAAAATATAACGTGTTACGTTCTTGCGTGCAAAAAAACAGAAACTAGCGGTTTTACAGCTACACTGGCTTGATAAATTCAGTAAACTATAACCCACAGCAACCTAGAATTCGTAGTAATTCATTTGTTTATTTAATACAACTAAAAAATCCCACTACTAAAAACTAAATGTAATCCGAGATGATTGCTTGCGACCTGCAATGACAAGTCCATTTTGATGTCATTTATAGCCCTATGTTTGGAGATTTTGAAATACATAAGGATTTTTTGTACCTGCGCATGTGAAATTACGTAAACTATACTTGTTAACATTAACTGCGGCGAAAAAATATACGTCTGTAAGGTATGAAACATATGTCCAAATGTTGGATGTAAAATTTCTTACCATTTCTTGAAACATTCATTATATGCATATATTAAAAAAATGATCTTGGTTAAATTACGTAATAATATTGTAATCTGTGTATGTACCCACCAAAAATTATGAGTCTAGCCGGAATGTAAGAAGGAATATGTTTACTTGTTGCTATTTAGCTACGTGGAATGTAAGAAGGAATATGTTTACTTGTTGCTATTTAGCTACGTGGAATGTAAGAAGGAATATGTTTACTTGTTACTATTTAGCTACGTGGAATGTAAGAAGGAATATGTTTACTTGTTACTATTTAGCTACGTGGAATGTAAGAAGGAATATGTTTACTTGTTGCTATTTAGCTACGTGGAATGTAAGAAGGAATATGTTTACTTGTTACTATTTAGCTACGTGGAATGTAAGAAGGAATATGTTTACTTGTTACTATTTAGCTACGTGGAATGTCTTGGGCGATCAATTCTTCCTTTATGAAACCTCACACCGAGTTATATTCTGCTTAACGCTTTTCACAGCTGAGGATTTTTGAAAAGCCTGCTTAGGGTCTACTTTCCACTTCTCAGTTTGTGTCTTTCCGCCATATGGAAAATAAACATTTCATTGGGCCTGATTATTTTATTCGTCCATCATCCAAGTAAAACCATGGAATTGTTACAAATATAAATGCGCTAATAACACGCGAATTCGTAGGGCGTACTCTATTGTGCATAAAAAAAAAGAAGAATCAACTTCAGTGTCCATAAACTTAAGCATTACATTCACTACGCCAAGTCTTAGAACTACAGCCCTCAATCCGTTGCCAACTTAACCGGAAACCTGCATGTCAGTGTATACTGTAGCATTTATGCAGATGTGGATAATGATTATTTTTTCAATCGTTGATAAAAAAAATTACTTTACGTGGTTGTACTGAAAGCTATTATTATTATTAGGATAAGGTACACGGTCCAAAATGCATAATTAATTATTTCAAATTACACAGAGTGAAAAATTTTCGTTTGAAAGTCATTAATATTACGCACAGACATTTGAAAGTCATTAATATTACGTACAGACATTTGAAAGTCATTAATATTACGTACAGACATTTGAAAGTCATTAATATTACGTACAGACATTTGAAAGTCATTAATATTACGTACAGACATTTGAAAGTCATTAATATTACGTACAGACATTTGAAAGTCATTAATATTACGTACAGACATTTGGTGCAGTTTTCTTGCGAAGTTTTTTCTTAATTATCTTCGAAAATATTTTATAAACAATAAATTGTATTTTATTCAATTGCGTAATGATATTTTGTATGTGTACGTAGCGTCAAAAAGTTATGTAAGACTTTTCGAGACAAGACAGAGTTTCAAAATAATGTTTGACTGTGTGGAATTTCTTGGGCAACCAATTATTTTTTAAAACCCTCACACCGAGTTACTCTCTCGTACGTGGTTGTACAGAAGAGCTTTCATGATTGCCGGCAAAAATCTCCCGGTCCCGGTCCTGGGGAGTCTTATGAAATCCCGGGAAACCAGAGAAGATGAACCACGCCCTACACCCACTCCTTGGGTTGAGTGTGGTTGGGGGGTTGGAGGGGGGTAGGTTAGGCCCTTGGAAGGGAGACAGAGGGTCGAATGAAAGGGAAAGGGCCGACACGAAGCAGCGCCACGGGAATACAAAACTGCTCCCAGCCTCCAGCCCGTCCCTCCCCATGGACCCTCTCTTGCTCAAGCTCCCTTCTCTGGAGGCGAGTTTCGGATTGCCGAGAGTTCTTCACTGTCAATTATCTCCAGATTGGGGGATTGGTGCGGCGAGAGAAATCTGATGAGCCGCGAACGCTGCACCGCGAGAAGGCGCGTGGTCCATACACAGCATCCTATCTCGAGCATCTTAATGCCGTGTCAGGATTCACCTGTCCGAATTTCAAGAGAAGTATGAAAGTATACAAGTAAACATACATGCCTACTCCTGTTCCCCTTGCGGCTTATATGCGCCGCCATTTTGAGTAGCGATTTGGGGATTACAATTAATTTCCGATATTATTAATTAATTTCGATACTAAGGTGGCCTACTGGTTAGGCCGCCAAACGGTGTGCAGATCTCCAGTAGAAAAAGGTTTTATTAAAAAATCGAATAGCATTTAAGAAACGTTACGTCTGTATACGTTTTTCAGTTCCTCCGTTTAACTCTAAAGCATGTTTTTGTGATAGTGAGAATGGTTCAAACGAGTGTTTTCATGGTATGAACATTCTGGTACAAAACATTAAAAAAGTAATACGTACGTACATCAAACCTTTATTTTTACTATTACGTCATAAGATTATACGAGTTTCCGCTGAATGGTTAATAGAGACGCGTTATCGATGCCAATAATACATGCCAGTTCAGTGCTTTGCCCGTAGAGGCGATGAGAAAGTTGATGCGTGTGTATAGGGTCGCCCCTAGTGCTCCCAAGCTTTTAGGCCTCAGACGTACACATTTCCTTCAAACAGGCGGCCACCTTAAGAGGGCGACATCACTTCTTTGTAGGGATGGAATTTTTACCTACGTTAGAAAATATTGCAAGGTGTACCTTAAAAATGTTCTAAATAGTAAATTTGCGTTAGGCCTGTCTGTTTATTAACTACAGAAGCTAAGATAAACAAGCAATTAAAATTGCAAACTTGCATACAATCAGCACGACAGTTAATGTTATGAATGCCAAATTGAAATAACGTTTAGTCTTTGATTTATCAATATAAATTTCGTTAACTGACAAGTTCTTCTTTGTCAAAATACATGTTCAATAAAACCGATTAACTCACCAATCGATGTTGTGGAAGCCAACGAGAGTGTCCGAATTTATTAGGTATGGTACCAAGGGTAAGTGAAGAATGCAAGGGTGCAAGTACATTAGTATGTACCTGAATTCGGACACGACTTTAGTCTCACAGTGAGATAACTTCCTAAGCAATCTCACGACAAGCACACTGAGAGACCAAACATATACATATGGTTATAGGCTATTCACGGTAAAGTGAGCACTTTTGACAGATCATGCATAAGACACTACCTGTCCATGAAAAAAAAATCCAGTGGTCTAAAACAGTGACGGTGATTGACCCCGACCTCGGAACTTAAGGCGTAGCGTGCAGGTGGACATTTACATATTCCGGGTTAGAACCTCAGCCCTGAAGTTACATTTTAAAATGGTAACCGAACCTTAAATATGCCTACAGCTAAAAAAACATTTTACTTCCACCAACTAAATCATACACGTTTGTGGCAACCAAATGGCAACAGAAAAATAATTTGATTTCAGTAACCGGATATTTAATTGTCCCTATACAAAAAAAAATGTATTTGGTTGTGCCAAACAAATTTAGTTTAATTCATAAAACCCCTTCTCTCAGTGCAGTGGAAAATGTCAGGAGATAAGTGAAAACATAACTGTTCTCTACTCTACGCTGCACGACAGATATCTGTGAGCTTAAGTAATGTTACAAGGGTGAGCGACACCAATGACTATTCCTGGAATACATCAGATATAGCGCGAAGGTTGGAAGCCGATTACAGCCTGCCATATTATGTTAAGAATAACAGAAATCATATTTCCAAAGTCATCCGTTATAGTCGATGACAGTTTACTATTGAAACTAAATATACTTACAATTATTTAATAGATGCCTTGGACTTTGAAAATTAATTTACCTTCACAGTGTTTAACTTGCTGAATGAGATTATATTTCCCGATCAGTTAGCAGAAGGAATCACAATTCCGCCCTGTGTTCTCAGGTCACTTGCTCCTCCAGGAGATAGCGGCCAAAAGCAGTGCTTTCTGTAACCGTCTTCCAGTCTCGCAGATACGTGGAGGGCTGTATAGTCGGGTTTTGAGAAAACGTGATCCAAGCATCATCACTGTAATGATAGTATTCTTTTAGTTTAGTTCAATTTCAGTTTAGTTCCAGTTTGGTTCTAGTCTTTTAGTTGACGGTCCCAATATTACAGAAGTTACAGCTGTCAAGGAACGTATGAGTTTTGAGGCAAGAGCAAATTCCCCAGCAACTTTTTGTTGGCCCAACGTCTGGCTCTGGCGTTGCACCAACATTGGAAAACGTAAGTTGGCCCGCCTTCAAAATGTCTCTCGGGGCAACGTTGGCCTAGCCTGTATTTTTATGTTGGTTGCCAACTGAAATATGGTGCTCAACCTACATTATTATGATAGTGATAATTTATGGGTTTCTGCACACTTTCCTAAATTGTCTTTCTTTCAAACATATGCCATATCAATCAAAAAACTGAAATGCTGCTTCTTGACTTTTTGTTGGTTTATCATGTGTATATTACAGATCACCAATACAACATGACAGAAACTTAACCACTAACTAACGCTGGTATTACGTTGGTTATTCGTAGTATTTTGATAGTTGGCTAAATAGTTATTGCACTGAGTACTCACAAATGCGGTGCGTAGTCCTTTTAGTGTTATTTTCCAAAAATAAAGAAATTAAGTTATGTTTGCACAAAGCAGAGGAATAGTCTGAAAGTAGAACTTTAGTAGGACTTCAGCAACGTTGCAAGTAGGCGTGAATGGACTACAGACAATTTATAAGAACAAAAAATTAATTCGTTCTTGAAAGCAAATATTTTCCGAATTGTATCGCACATAATAAATGATGCAGAAGTACGTAGATCGCCAGTTCACTCGAGAGAATGGTATATCAATATTCTGCATCTTAATTTGCTGGACGAACTTCAAACTGTATTCCTTCATGCTCAGTACTCTTTTGGTACTCGAACATTGCATGTTATATTTACTGGGTGTTGGCAGCTTAAGCATGCGTATGCGAGCATTCGGAAACTCGTATAAATTCTATGGATGATGGTGAAACAGCACGAATATAGAAACTAGTCCAACGATGATATCCACAGTCCCCAACGAGTCTTTAAAAAATATACGTCAACGCCATTGTCTGTTGGCAAAATATTTTTCCTAATGTAAAAATTATAAGGTATTAAACTACTAAGTTTGCTGATTACCAAATGACATATTGCAATGGCATGTTTATAGACCAATTTAATATATTCAACAAAAAAATAGCAGCTTTAATTTGTACCAGATGCATTCGTGGAAGTATTGTAATTGACAATATTATTGCAGAACAAAATTAATAATTTCTATATTTATATTACGAGCATATACACACACAAGGTGAAGGCATGTGCAAAAATTAGAATGATTTAAATACCTGATATTGGATTGGCCAAAATTGTTAATAGCAAAATTATATTCTCCTTTAAGTGTTCAAATCAAACCTCAAATGATTTTAAAAAGTTAGGGTATTCACGTTTGTGTGCTAACTGAAAGAGCTGCTCGTGCAAGAATAAAATATAATAGAAATGTATACAAAATATAAATATGGGTATAAAATATCATATATCTCAGGAAATTTGGAAAGTCCAGAAGATTAGTGTTTATTCTGAGGAACCTTCATCTTAAAAAGTTACAATATATATTACAAATGATATTCGCTTTTAAATGTATTTTAAAATATATTGCTTTTCGCTCTTTTAGAAAGCATTGGTTAGTTAATCTAACAATTTTATATATACACTACTATGTGACAATATATTATTATTACCTATTTTGTATGTACGTGCATATTATTTCTAACGCAGTGCAACTTCTTAGTGGTAAACAATGGGTATCCATGTGACAAAACTTAGCACGTCATGCACTCTTTACTACAGTCTAGGAGTAGAGTGTAGAGATTTGGGCGTCTCATAACATCAAGGTCTGGGCAGCTGATTATGGTCAAACGAGGTGAGAATGTAGCAACACCGAAATGCAAGAGATGGGGAAACGGGAGATCCCCGAGAAAACCCGTCGACCAGCAGCATCGTCCGGCACGATTCCCACATGCAAAAAAAACGGCAGCTAACCGGCTGGGAATCGAACCCGGTACGCCTCGGTGGGAGGCAAGCAGGCTAACCACTACACCAAACGCGGCCCCGACGATATAGGTGTGAGGCGCACTATAGATAAGTCCCACCTTGCTTCGAAGCGAAAGGATGAAAAGGATGAATTGAAAGGTACGTTGGTCGGCATGTCGGACATGGTATAGGGAATTAGTCCCCACCATCTCGTATTTTTAAGATTTTCGCAAAACCGGTTTTATAGATTTCGTATTGAATTTTACGGAAAAGTCACGGCGCAGAACATTCCTTTGTCTCGAGAGGACAAATCAATCCGCGAAAAACTGAGAGCTCTAAATATGAATGATTTTAGGCCTTAGGCAATTACAATTATGACCTATTGGCGAATCCTTCGCACTTTTGAAATCAGGCCTTTAAAAAGTCACACTACGTATGACGTGTTTTGTTGTTTCCTAAATATGCCGCCACGTGTCATGAGCGTTTTAATAATTCCATTGACATAAAGGTATCTTTTTAAATTAAATTGAACTCTTATTATTTCATTTTTAATTAATAACAATAAATCAGGGGTAAAAACGTGTGTTGGTAATACATAGAAAGAAATAGTTTCTACGCAAAATATTATTAAAGTCAATGAGGACAAATGCGTCGCGTTGTCAATTTAACTAATTGACTAGTGAAAAGAAATCACAGTTTTACTTCACTTCCGGGTTTTACACGAAAGGGAAAATCATTTACTTCTTCTCAGCTGCCAATAGTTAAAAATTATTAAACATAGTGAAAATGTGGCATCTTGATAAATCTTGAGCTGCTGGTATTTATGCTGTGTCGTGCGAAATATTTTGCTAAACCAACTTAACAGCCCGCGTCACCTGCTGTACTGAAATGTTTAGAATTTTTTATTCATTTCTTCCTGATTCAAATTCCGGACAATTCATTGAAAAATGCAACAATGGAAGCTTAGCTAATTACCTACCCACTGTTAATGACATAATATATGAACTACTAACGCATATTTATCAAACAATTAACTTATTACATGGTATATATTAATTAATTCTGACCTTTAAATGAGAACAAGGGAACACCTATCAACAATCAGGTACAACAATTTGCACAGAACCATGAAATGTAGTAATGCATGTATAATGAAATATTTTCAACAACGATCCTGACTCTTCTGTTATGACACTAAAACGAATAAGTTATGCATAATGGGTGATACAGCCTCTTAAATGAAAGATAAGTTCAAGATGGCGGGAGGGACCTGTTCCCCCCGAAGAGCCGGGCTGCAACACCCTGGCATCAGATACACATGTTCTCCTGAACTGTAACTCTGCATTTATCCCTACCCTAATAATGTTAGAAAATTATCATAACTTCCCTTTGATCTGTTATCTGTGAAAGACTTCTAGCAGCATCTCTGTGGCTCTCCAGGATACTAATATTGGTTTAACACTTACTGTGTAACACCGCAAATAAAGATACCGCCTAAAATTCAAATAAAAAAATAGAAAATACATTTGAATATAATCTGGAAATTCTGTTCCTTAACAAACTTGCCTAGGAATGATAGCTGTGTTACTCTTTTCAGCAGTTCAATCAAGTGGTTTTATTATTGTGCAGTACGCTTATGTAGAACGTGGCAATGGTATTTGTAACATGTGATTTTTTTTTTAGCCAGGAAAGTAATTTGGGATATGCTACATCTGTGAGACAGCACGGAAGTTTTAAAAAAATTGGAAGGCTTTTAACAAGTAAATTTGGCGGAGCCGGTATTTCGTTTTGTAAAATACTAATTTTACGGGCCGCAGTTTCACAATGGTTGCAAATCCTGGTATAGGCTTTTCATGGCAAACACAGCAAATGCTTTATTCAAATTTTTTTCTCTTATATATTTCCCCTTTGTTGTTTACCGGGCTACATTCATGGGTAGGGTCTTATTTGCCTACACACAAAAATGCTTAGCTTTAATGAAATACGTTATAAAGTAAGACAGGATATTCGTTTGACCATGTCGAAGACTATAAGAATATTGACTCAAATAGCACTTTCACTTTGTAAATAGGTCGTGAGTTTACAACCCTGTGCTTCTAGTTGCGTTGTTTTTAGTGCGTGGAACAGCACGACTACAAGCGCACATAAATGTGTTAAGATATGTACGATTTTGGAGAAAGAAATTTGTCATTGAACAAAACTTGAATCACTTCCTTTGCTTCAATTTTGTCGAGAGATACAGAAATTTATTTAATACAATATTTGTGCTATTAAATATGGCATTCGCTGTCGAATATTTACCAATAATATAACTAAAGAGGGAGGTATTAGTCACAGTTAAGTTCCTTGTGGCTTCAGTGTTTGTTCATTGCCCATGAAAAGACAAAATAAACTACAAATGTGACATTAAAAGATTTGCGTTTATTATTTAAATACAATGTATGAAAGGACAGCAAAAATGTACTTAATATAGGACCCTATGTGGCATTTTAAAGTCTTCTAATTCTCGTTGAATAGTTTTCGTTGATACTGAAAATTCCCTTGGCTTAGGCCGGGAACACACGACCAGCTTGACGGGCAGAGTCCGCCCCGTCCACTTATGATAACACATGGAGAGGCATTGGGCAGCTCACACGGGCCGGGCCCTGCACGTCCATTTATGACACATTGAGAGGTATTGGGGAGCACACACAGGCTGGGCCGGGCCCTGCCCATCCACTTATGAGGACACATGGAGAGGCATTGGGCAGCACACACGGGCCGGGCCGGGCCCTGCACGTCCATTTATGACACATGGAGAGGTATTGGGGAGCACACACAGGCTGGGCCGGGCCCTGCACGTCCACTTATGATAACACATGGAGAGGCATTGGGCAGCACACACGGGCTGGGGCGGTCTCTGCACGTCCACTTATGATGACACATGTAGAGGCAATGGGCAGCACACACGGGCTGGGCGGTCTCTGCCCGTCCACTTATGATGACACATGGAGTGGCATTGGGCAGCTCACACTGGCACGGGCCGTGCACGAAACTGTATAAGGTTGAAATGGACTCGGCCCGGCGGCCGTGGATTGGCGCTCGGCGTTTTCCGTTGCCGTATGTTCCCGGCCTTAAATAGCTGATGTAAATCCTCATTTCACTGAAGTAATATGAACGTTTCCATTAATTTAACGAGTGCCAATAACCTTCATTAATCTGTTTCAGTTAGAATTTGGGATATACGTTTCTCTGGCTTGGCAGATTTCTTCTGTAGTGGGAATAACGTCGTCATATAGTTTAGGGTCAGAGATAATATCTTTTAATTATCATTTAAGTTCGTGGCCACGAATTAGGCTGATTATTTCCAAGAAACGCATAACCTGTTGTAAAGACTAACTAACCTGTTGTAGTTTTTTTTATTAATGCGTATTACGTTATATTTAATTGTTGATTTATTTGTAGTTCCGTGCTGACACGGAATAGCTTTGTACAGTTAATTCCAAAATTATGACGCCCTTCCAAGTTCCACATTTAAAACATTCCTCCTCCTGCTGCAAACAAAGCTCAAACCAAGTGTAGAAAACATCACGAAAGCGACAACACACCGCATTCCTGTGCAACCAAGAGAATAATGTTCTGCACAATAATTAATTATAGGCTGTTCACAGTAAACCAAAAAACTTTAGAAAACCCTGCTTAAGATCTACTCGTAGGCACGTATATTATTCCGCTTTATATATAATTAACATTGCCATCATTTTATTCATGCATCAGGCAAGTGAAATTTTGTAATTATTATAAAAGTAAACATTTTATAAATCTGCAAATTTTTTACATACAAATGCATTAAAAAAAAACAGAAAATGATAGAAATCATTTAAGTCATCAGAAATGGTTACCTAACACTTTTTATTCTAAGTTAAAATATGGAACTACTTTCCATCCATCGTTACTAACTTTACCAGGATCATTTCACCCAGTGCGCTCGTTGAAGTATATGCAGTCATGGGCAGAGACTTTTATCTGAGGTTGAATTTAAAAGCGCTCATTTTATCGTGAACAGCCTTTACGCATTACCAACAAACATATATTCTTCAAATTTTTATTAATATTAGTTAAATATTAGTTATTTCCTAGTGATTAGATACAAAACAAGTAAACTTTTTGTTTTACTCAAAACAAAATACTTCCATGTTAACAGAATCATCAAACGTTTGTGATACACGACATATTTTGAAAACATCAAAATACGTTGAACATGAGGTGATTTTTCAGTGTTTTGATTCAGAAAGTGTGGAGTTGCCTCGAGTAGACTTTACGCCTAAGTCAAACAAATGGAATGGCGGTGTATTTGATCTCAGCATACCCATTATTTATAATTCCGGTTATTCGTGAAAAAAATATTAAACACCGTGTGTGCAAGAAATCAATTTCCGGAATTACTTGTGCAGTGCAGTCGACTGGATATGACGATAACCCGAGGTCCTGGAAAACAATTTTCTCGTCATTTTCGTGGTATTTGTCCAGTGGGAAATGAGAACCCTACTCTGATATTTATTGCAAGAAAGACTTCACGGCGAGATGTATATACATACCCTCACAAACACACACACACACCAACTATTGCGCGCATGACATGGACTCAGATCGAGACGAGATGTTGATGCTCGGTAGTGGCGGGGGAGGGGAGTGATTTAGGGTACCAGAAAAGAGGGGAAGGGGGAGGAAGTACCCGCGGGAAGACCGCGATCGGCGACCGGAAATCTAAGATCTGGTGTGCGCGCCGCGGGATTGCCAACTTCGTGATTAGAAATAAGTTTTCTTCGGTTGGTTTCCCGAAGTACAATTTTTTCAACCCTTTTTTTTTTCTCTGTCCCCGCCACTTCCTTCTTCCTTTTTCTCAATTTTTTTTTTTCATCTCCCGATCCTTCCATTTCAATTTCCTCCGTAGCGGCACTTCCGAATGGCCCCTCGCACCCTCCTCGACCCCCCGCGACCAAGCCCACAACCTCCTCTTTCAGAAACAGCGGCCATGCGCACTCGACCTGGCCAGCTACCAGCATACACAAATAACGTCACAAACTGGTCAGTAAACTCTTTAGCTACAGGGCCAATGCCCACCTCTGCCGGAGTTGTCAAGTCCCTCGTTATTTTGATTTCTTCCTTCTCTCTGGCGATGCTTGAGCTCTGTTTCTGAAGAACTTTGTAAACAGAACTTAAAGTAACCAAATAGATCACTAAACACTTTTAAAAAGTTACTGCAAATATTGGACATCGCTATCCTACCATGCGGCCCGAACCCTCTATGAAATGTCGTAATTAAAAGGGGAAAAATGACTTTGGAGGGGAAAGAGGTGTGAGTTACATTGAAATATTGTCAG
Source organism: Dryococelus australis (assembly GCA_029891345.1). Lineage (NCBI taxonomy): Eukaryota > Metazoa > Arthropoda > Insecta > Phasmatodea > Phasmatidae > Dryococelus > Dryococelus australis. Next base: position 191,773 of record CM057007.1, on the reverse strand, counting down.
GATGCAATCTGCAGCATGCCTGAACAAACTCCAGAAAATTGGAAGTGTATGTAATAAAGTGTTTCTGGAGTATATCTGACGCTGACGAGCGCTTAGCCTCCTGCAACTACTACAGGTTGCCGACATTTAATACGTTTTAATATGAGTGCAGTTTTTATGTTTTATCGTATAAGTGTAATTACGGCCACATTTTGGATTTTGGCATATATACGTATATTCCCATTGCAATTTAGTTGCAGCGGAGTGGATAATCACGTCCGCTCTTGGTGATAAAGCGAGCACCGCTGATCAGGGAGGAGCAGTTCACTTTACATCGGTATATATAATTATTTAATTCAATCATTGAAATAATTAGCTTCTTCCTGTGGGTATACCAGTAGGTCGGTCCAGTCTAGCCTCTTGTACATCTGTTCAGTCACAATCAAGGATACAATTACTGGGTGTTATTCTTCCACCTTGAATCACTGCAGCTCTGTTAGCTATTGTGATTGAATGTAACGTATCCTAATGAAGGGCGAGAAGACCAATAACATTTTCTGCGCGGTATTGGCGACAGCCATAACTGTAACCTGGCACAGTCGGCCCAGGACGTAATTATTGCTTCTGTGCGCGTAAAATATTACGAGACAAAAATGCTTCCCTCTTTTTTTCTCGCCGAAGTTCCGTGGCGCAGAGGATTGGCGCGCCGCCGGTCTGGCGAGAAGACAGGGGGGGGGGGGGAGGGGGTCTGGGTTCGAGTCCTGATAAAGGCTTGGTTGTTAATTAAAGTTAGGCCATAATTAATTTGTAAGCCGTCCCCTGATACGCTTTCAGGCATAAAACCGGGGGACATTAATTTTCCCTTTCCAACCGAATCCAATCTTTCCCTCTCCTAATGATAGACACTATAAGAGCACTGGCCCATCTGTCGAGCGATACTACATAATAACTAGCAATCTCACAGCAAAAGAGCGCTACACAAGCTATCGGAAGAGATTTAAGAACTATCTTATGTCGAGGTAACTCTTAAAACTTTTTTTTCTGCTGAGTGGAGTAAAAATTGGCTAGAGGATTATTAAAGCATATCGCTGCAATTAACTTGCACATCAAAGTGGCTTGCAAATTCAGTTTCCTTACTAAGATAGTTATGAAAATTTTCGAGCCCCTCTGTACTAAGTAAACACCCTTTTACCAGGGGAGTAAAATTTCTCTCCGTCAATATTTACACCTATTTCTATTCATTTATTTCAGTCAATAAAATATAAATATTTGTGTAACGTTGCCATGCTCTGATGTAATCTCTATGAAAGTGAAGTGAACGATACCTTACAAAACCATTGAAAATTAATAGTATTCGTGTTATTATACATTGTGTCATTACATTCATAACCTTTTGTTTCTCACTACTAATGCTTCAGTTTTGGAAAATGGAAATTTCACACTGTTTGTTAAAAAAAAAACACTTCAAATGGCTTTAGGCATAAAAGTCAAGATACCCTGTTTTCAGGAAAATGAAGCGTTTATTACAATGTGTGACGATTGCTAAGGAAAATTGTAACTGAACGACATTCAGTAGACTTAGCAGTCCAAGTAATTCAGCATTATGAAATAGATAAACCGTTGTTGGAGACACAACCAACTATTGAGATATGCATAAGTTACATAATGTAATAACAACAATTTAAGACATAAAAAAGATAACTATGGAGTGATGGTATTTTAAATTGGTTAACAAACGCACATCTGTACCTGCGTAATATTTCATTTCGCTAAACAACAGTTACAGACCCTAGTGGGTTAGAACTCCCCTGTCCCTACTACTATGACTATTACGTACGGAGCTTAGTGGAAAATCAATGTATACCTTATACAACGAGGCCACAACGTCGCGTACTTTTGAAGTTATATTTGTCTGTTTATTACTATAATGTGCTGTAAGAATGTTGTTACTTTATTCAGGCTAGAATTAAATGCAATTTAGCATAGAAATGTATTTTACAGACCCGGGCATTTTCATTTAAACGAATATATATGGTGTTTGGCGTATTTTAATAGCGTGTCCACCATCTGGACTGTATATGTCGTGAATGTAGGAGAAATTCCGCCAAAGGAAGCGTGACGTCATTGAAGTTGGATGAGCGTCACATGTTACATCGTGACGCTAAATGGTTTGTGAACGCAGTTTGTCCGGAATGAGCCTTCGGACATCATGTCACTCGCACCACTACAGACTGACAGTTATCACGAATTTCCTGGATTTCAACTGTAAAATATTCCTGCCTACCCTATTAGGGAATACTAGGGCTGTTCCACGTACCTGCCGTCTGGTGATGAAGACAGCGGCCATGTTGACGGCGACTGGCGACTAGTGGCGACTCACGAACAACAGCGATACCACTCCACGCACATTTTCTCACGCAATGAGCGGCCGTGATACTACCAAGATATGGAGTATTGCTTGCTTTGCTGTATAAATAAGGTCCTCACTCTTAGCTCGACACATTCGAGAACAGCGGCAACAACCTCTAGATAAGTGAGACTTTGAGACAGAAATTTAATTTGGTGAGCCATCATGGCTAATATTAGGCAAATAACATTTTGTGATTTTAAATAGGAGCTGTGAGCCCCATCTTGGAGAGAAACTTTAAAATTTTGTTCTTCTTTTGAGCTTACTAGATCACGATCTAAGACAAAAAAAAGTTGATCGTAAAAACTTTAGAAAAAACACATAGTTTTTTAATGAAGTATTAATGAATGATCAAATTACTTGAAATGTTATAAAGTTTTTAAAAGTATATAATGTAGAGGTGCAAATTTTCAGGCTATTCAATTTTAATACTCTTTGTAAATGCAAATATGCATGAATAATTTTAATGTCACATTTTTTAATTTTGGTTGGCCACCTGACCTATGGTTTAGCCAGGCCCAACTTTTGGAGTAATTTATAGATAGATTTTGAGACCTCGTGTAGTATGTAGAGGTAAAAGAAAAGTCTAGAAGTACATTTTGGAAATTTTGGATAATGGCCTCGAAATGTTTGGATAGTCATGATAGTTTTATATTTGGGAAAAAGTGCCTTGTAAAACCCAATGTCTGCCCAAAGAATTAAAGTGTAATGGAAGTTGGGGAACATTGTCATTTATTATATGGCAGAACTACTCTCATTTTCAGTATAAAAGGTTTTTGCCAGTATATTTAGGTTAGCGCAAATTTATTACGTTTTCCGTAACTGTCATAATGTCAGTAGAATTTCTGTGTGCAATATTTTCCCCTTTTGTAAAAATCCTCGTTTTTGATCTGGGGAATTTGTAGGCCAAATATTAAAATTACTAACAAACTAGTGTAAATTTGCTTATTGTGATATCGTTTTAAGTCTAGCCATGGAAGATGTATTTTACATATTTTGCAGTCCTTTTAGATATATATTCATTCCATATGTTGGTATGTAACCAAACAAAGTTCATATTACTCAACACATTACTGCCCACGTTTTGGCAATGAAAAAGAACAAAACAAAATAAAAATAATATTTACAGTATTTCATGGATTTTCTGTGTTCTTATTTATGCTATTCTTTTTAATTTTGCTCTGATTATGAAGTTTCTCTGATCAATGAGGGTTTCCTTTGTGTGTTAAAGAGGTTTTTATTGCGGATGTGTTGAAGTCCACTTTGCCACGCCTTTGTGGGGACAAGGGCCTAGCAAGACATACTGCACACCTGGCATTAGCAGTGTGTTCCCTATACGCCGTGCAGCCTCAACTGACATTTGTTTGGCAAGATGGCGGAATATGTGTGTTACAGACATGTTTCCAGCGACGATGAATTGAAAGACGAAGTGGGTGAAATGGCTAAAAAAGTAGAACGCCATTTTCTATAGTCAGGGAATCGAAAAATAATAATTTTACGTTATAAATTTCGTAAATGTGACGAGAAATAAAAGAATGGTGCCGAATTTAAAAACAAAATTGTTCTGTATCTTGAAGAAATAGTGCCCGCTCACCTACAAGAAACAGGGAAATTCACTCTTCGACTTACCCTAATAAAACCTCTTGTGCTCCGCCAGCTTGCTGAGGTAAACCAGTCTGGCGGAACACATTTGCGTCCTGCCCTTCTATATATTTTTTCATGTCACTATGTATGTTGCTGAGAGGAGGGAATTATGCGGCTCTTAAGAGCGAGGTCTTGAGAGCCGACGAGGATGGAACGCAGTGGAAATGGAACACCACCGGAATGCAAGGGCGGGGGAAACTGGAGATCCTCGAGAAAACCCTGCGACCAGCGGCATCATGCGGCACGATTCCCACATGCAAAATCCTGGAGCGGCACCTCCGGGATTCGAACCCACTGAGACCGCTGTGGTGTAGCGGTTAGCGTACTCGCCTTCCAGCTAGGCGAGCCGGGATAGATTCCCGGAGGGTTCGCCCTCGGATTTTTCGCAAGTGGGACTTGTGCCGGACTATTTCACTAGTCGGCGGGTTTTCTGGGGGTTTTCCCTTTTCCCCCTCTCTTGCATTCCGGCACTGTTCCATGCTCACCTCACCTTCGTCGGCTCTTAATGCCTTCCATGTTAAAAAAAACGCCCAAAATCTCCACTCTCCTCGAACCCGGTTCGCCTTCGTGGGAGACGAGTAGTCTGACAACTATATCACCGCTCCCTCCCTTCCCCTCCCTTAACAACAAGAGAGAAAGTAGGAGTAATTTAATAAGAGTTTGTATTTTTGTAGAGTATGTATAAATCTTAATTTCCCCGCAATTTTCAGAGTATGCAAAAATACTTTTATAGGCCATTCACGGTAAAGTGAACACTTTTGAAATGCCTCTCATTTGGAATAATAGTTAATAAATATAATTTATTTTAGCCGTAGACGTAAACTTCCGAGTGCGGTGGAATATATACACTGTGTTAATTGCCTACGTGGCAATATTTATTTAAAAGGGTAGTTACCGGAAAAGAAATAACTGAAAGGAAAGAGTAACTAGGGCCTCCAAAGTGCTCACTTTACTGTGAACAGCTTATAATGAAAAAAAATCTTTTTGTAGAAATGTGGCCCGGGAATAGTTGCTCAAAGTGTTTTTGTTTGGAAGCGACGTCGTGAAATGTGGCCTACACGCGCCTCAAATAATTTAACATGTAAAAAACCCTATTTCCACTCTGTCGGCTTCACATTAGGCTGCCGCGTTGAGCGTTAATTTATTTTACGTGCGTTCTTTACTCAATTTCTGGAAACAAAGACTTGACACTTCCGAGCCGCTTACAGAACCACGCCGCCAGAAGAATGAAAGAACTCGCGGCGGAGTTTCCCTCACGTGCCAATAGATTTCGCCGCTGACTTCATGCGGAGGGAGATCTCTTTGTAACGGCTATCGATACCGGAGAGGAACTAGAAATGGCGAGGGTTGGCCAGTGAAGCTTGTTCTCGAGAGTTCTGGCGCAGTTGAATTGTTAGCAGGGGGGGTGGCTGCGATCCTCGGCCCGTTATCTCCACAAAAGGCGCCTTTGTCCCGCCCACGGAGTTTTACAGGGGCGAGTTATGATAGTAGCAGTGTTTTCGGTCTCGCAGACGTGCTCTCTCGCGATTCAATAGCTGGCCAGCCTCCCTCGTCCATTTCCGCCCCACTACCACCCCTCCCTCCCCCCCCCCCCCCGGGCACCAATTCACAGCCCTCATCTCCTCCATCCAGGCACTGGCTTGGCGGGTGATGGCGATGGTTTTTTCACTGGGTGGATATGGCACGGTATAGCGCAGCTTGTCCTCACTCCGGCCACGTGGACATCCTGTAGATAATAACATCCTCCGCGCTTCACCAAACTTTCCCTGAAGAGTGCTCATTCCCCAAAAATGATTTGCGATATTTTAAAGTATATTTTATTATTATGTTTTATCAAATAGTACACCGATAAAAGCATAAAAAAACTATAGAAATTTAATTTACAAAAATCATTGACGGAAAATAACGGAGCTTTTATTTTACATGTATTGGCATACATATTTAAACATCTTTCATACATATCATATGTTGCTGCAATTAAAATTAGTTTTTAATTTCATCAGAACAAGACGAACAAATTTCTTGGTATTTCTTCCAGTGGTTCGGCCATAATTATATTTTAAGTTTTTTAATATAATTTAAATCCAAAATAGACAGAAGTTAAGCCTTAATCTCAGGCGAACAAAATGCCAAACTTGAAAGGAATTTCTTTGCGGCGTTCCTAAATCTTGTACTGATTTGGAATTTTTATCAACAGTTTTTGGCATTGTAGCGCGAAATCGCAAAATAATGCTTAATTCTGCGCATGGGCAGTGTTAAGACTTCAACCTATAATCCATTCACGGTTACTTCAGCCTTTTCTGAAGCCCTGCTAAAGACCTACTTCCAGGATATTCCTCCGCCTCGTGCAAACTAAGCTGAACTAATCCTGGAGAATTACACCAGCTGGACAACGCACCACATTCCTGCGCACTCTGTGTAACAGTAATTTGTGTAAGGAGTATTTCTCACTAGGTGCTACCAACATACCTATTTTCTCCCTGTTTTTAATTCAAACTATTTATAAACGAAGCATTATAATATATAGATAAAATATGAATAACATTAAAATTTAACAGGACTGAAAGTTACTTTTATGAAGTATAAAACGCTTGTGATATACGGCATATGTTGGAAATAAGTAACCACATCAGATATGGGGAGATTTTTTAAAGGTTCAATTCAAAAAGGCCGAAGAAACCGTGAATGGACTATACCTGTAATGCTTTAACTGCGTTGTAAAATGTTAGTAATTCCATTTTTTTTTCTATTAAATGTTCGTCCAATGAGCTGATGTAGGAAAAGAACACACACCTCAGGCGAGGGTTGTTGAAGATATTTACTACAATTTCTGAGTACTTCAAGGTGGCTCAGAGTGGTTGCGTCAAAGCGTTATCTCTCGACATGCAGATGCATAGCGAACTACTGAAGGGCCTTGCGGTGAACGCTCATGCACACTTTCCACCAATGAGAAATTGGCGTCACCGCTGAAAGTTCCATAAGAAGCACGACGGGAGGACTAGTTCAGAGCCTTGCTCTTAGTGGCGATGGCGCACTTGGTGCACATAGCAGTGTCGTCCTTATCGCACGTGCGTTTCTCGGCCTGCCTTGCGGGAGAAAGTCCCAGGAAGTCGGGCGGGAGCCTTAAGAGAACTGACAAGTCAAACACTATCAGTAAAATATCCGTGTTTGCGAGTATACTCCTATCTCATTGATTAAGTGTTCCAGGACTTGCACTTTTATCCAGGAAAGGTACAAAGTATTATCTACATCGTTACTTTTAACTTTTGTCTTATTTAATACATTGAAAAATAAAATCAGCGAGTGTTAAAAACAGCATTGAATGACTTCTCTGCTGAGTATTCTTTAGGGAAAGTAATAAGTACAAGGTGAGATCTGTAGTTAAATCTATTGGCTTTCGTTGTAACGTTGATGCACAGCCAACTTCGGGAGGACCCCTCGCAAGACTTTCGACCAGAGCTGACCTTGGGGAGGACCCCTCGCAAGGCTTTCGACCAGAGCTGACCTTGGGAGGACCCCTCGCAAGACTTTCGACCAGAGCTGACCTTGGGGAGGACCCCTCGCAAGACTTTCGACCAGAGCTGACCTTGGGGAGGACCCCTCGCAAGGCTTTCGACCAGAGCTGACCTTGGGGAGGACCCCTCGCAAGACTTTCGACCAGAGCTGACCTTGGGGAGGACCCCTCGCAAGGCTTTCGACCAGAGCTGACCTTGGGGAGGACCCCTCGCAAGGCTTTCGACCAGAGCTGACCTTGGGGAGGACCCCTCGCAAGGCTTTCGACCAGAGCTGACCTTGGGGAGGACCCCTCGCAAGACTTTCGACCAGAGCTGACCTTGGGGAGGACCCCTCGCAAGACTTTCGACCAGAGCTGACCTTGGGGAGGACCCCTCGCAAGACTTTCGACCAGAGCTGACCTTGGGGAGGACCCCTCGCAAGACTTTCGACCAGAGCTGACCTTGGGGAGGACCCCTCGCAAGGCTTTCGACCAGAGCTGACCTTGGGGAGGACCCCTCGCAAGACTTTCGACCAGAGCTGACCTTCGGGAGTTCATGTACTGTGTATTCGTCTTAACCCTTTCAGTCACAGTAAGTAATTAATTCTAGACGTTGAAACCGACCATTTTTTTCTGTTTGAAAATTTACATGATTACAGCTCTCTTGCCATATGTCGCGAGCAATAAATGTGTTTCTGTTTGATGTTATTTGTAGCAGCTGTTTGTGAGACTACAGAACACGAAACTACGAAATATGTCATACAAAGGAATATGTCATACAAAGGAATATGGAAGACTCTGGAATATACGAGACTACAGGTTATATGAGAATATGGAATATGTGAGAATACGGAATGCGTAAGACTACGGAATATGTGAGAATACGGAATATGTGAGAATATGGAATATGTTAGAATACGGAATATATGAGACTATGGAATATGTCAGATTTCGGAATATACGAGTCTACGGAATATTTAAGACTATTGAATATGTAAGACTACGGAATATGTGAGAATACAGAATATGTAAGAATACAGAATATGTAAGACTACAGAATATATGAGAATACAGCATATGCAAGATTACAAAATATGCGAGACTACGTAACAGAATATGTGAAACTATGGAATATGTAAGACTACTGAATATATGATACTATGATATATTATATGATACCACTGAATATATGAGACTATGGATTATATTCTCATATTTAGGAAAGGTTTTGTTTAGTCAAAGAAAGTTGTTCGTCGCAAACAAGTAAATTGTTTGTAACGGGAAAAATTAATATTTTGTTTTTGGAAACCAATTATTTTGTTGTAGGTATTTGGTTGTGTTTGGTGCTACGCCCTATCATCCTCAGCTGAAGTAACTACTAATGGGCGTCCAATGTTTCTAGATACATAAACAATCACTGTTGTTTATTTGTGGAAGCTATATTTTATATAATTCTTATTTAATATTTTTATTGTTGTTGCAAGAAGTTATACCCGCCTAACTATATTTACGGTTAATTATGTTTGTAAGTATTTCAGAATTTTTAATTTTTACCACAAGGTTATTGTACGTGGGTCACATGCAAAGTAATGTATTATTTGGTTGCCATAGTAATGCATGGCGTAATGCTTGATACATCATGTAACCCTCTTGTGATTGACGCGACGTTTGGAAGCGTTGATAATTATATAGTTGTGGACGGTCTAGCCATCTTGTTTTCCACCAGGCAGGTCGAGCCCTAGTGGATCATCGGCCTGGTAGGAATTTTAATTCGATTCAGTAATATGGTCGAGTGCGAACTTACAAAAGCAGATCGCCCGATTGGAGCGAAGACGCGCCACGAATTATTGCAAGACGTACTAAGTCTGCTCGCGCTACCTACGCAGTTTAATTATTAAATTCTAGTTCGTACTACCGCAACCTTATGTGTGGTACTGTTGTAGTTGAGAAGTGACCTGTCTTTGGTGTATGGTGTGATCTATGAGATGTTGACAAATGATGAAGTGCGTTGTACCGCGTATACAACTAATAAATGTACGAGGCCATTATTCCGTGTGCTATTTATTATTATTATTATTATTATCAAACATAACAGTACGATACGGAATTTTATAGCGTACCCCAGACCCGTGAGCTTTGTGAGGGGATAATCTACACATCCAGCTCTTAAAGAAATTTCAGCGGGACTAGCGACGAGAATGTACTGGATGTTCCACCATTATTCTTTCTTCAGCTAAGTCATTTAGTATTTTCACCGCAGGTATGTTCAAATATATCTGACTAATTTGCCTGCGGGGCCCTGCCAAGTTCTCGTTATTTGCTCTCCCGACTGAGTTGGTTTGAGAAAGGCGTATAATTTGGCAATATTTAATAGAAAGTTCAAGACATATACTTTCGTATTTTCTAAATACAGAAATGTATTAACAAGGATGGCTACTGAGAACGTTACGGCCACACGAAACCAAAGCTAATTTTTAAATTTGCAATTATTTTCCAAATAATATTTTCACAGATACTATTTAATTTCATAGTGTTAGAATCTAAGCTTTCGTGCAAAATATACCTCAATTATTTGTACAAGTCTCTGCTAGTATTTTATTTCCTGTAGCTAGTGGCATTTTTCGATTCTGTCCTTCCAGTGTTATGCATGTTGTTTTAGCTTACTGAGGCTGGCTGCAATTGAATTTTCAGAGAATTTCATGACTGGTGTAAATTGTATCACGTCGCTATTCAAATACTTACCGTCTCGTGGAGCCGCGCAATTTCAGACATTCGATGTTAGTGGTGATTATTAATTTCGTCCAATATGAATAATATTCTCATCAACCCACTGCTGGTGTACTCTCCCTTTCTACTCTTTACACACTGCATAAATTTTTGCGCCCGTACACAGAGCCTAAATATCCACAGCCTCGCCCCCGCTTACTCGCACAGCAACAAGAAATCATCACTGGAGCGCGAGGGGAAAAATATTTCCAGGCGTGGAAGTACGTACTTTGCATAAACGCAATTGTCACGTTTGCGCAAGCAGCCGGCTGATGGCGCTTCGTCTGCGCCGCTAACGAAGTTTCGGAAAGCGCCCTGCGGGGACCACGGTGGACCTGTGTTACAGGGAAGGGGGGGGGGGGGGTCGAACTACCCCAGCAGACTCTCTGGCCCGTGGCAATTGCAAGGAAGGCATTTAGCCCTCACGTTTGTGCGCCGTTACGCGGGGCGGATGGCCTGGCAAATTGTGCGGTTCTGTTGGGCAGCGGGGAAGGAAGCCAGCAGAGAGCAAGGGCAGAGAGAGAGAGAGACAGAGAGAGAGAGAGAGAGAGAGAGAAGGGATTGTGGTGAATGTGAGAGAAATCGAGAACTTGGCGTTAACGCGGAAGCCAAGTAGAAGGGACCTCGAAACGGCGGAAGGAAGGGTAGGCCGAAAAACTGCGGGGGAAATGGTTATTTCGACGAGTGTAATAGTTGATTCCGCCGTCTGTTTGCGAGGGATAGGCGTTGGGAGAGAGCTTGAGCTCGCGACGAGAAAATGTTTGCCTGATATTGAGTTGAATGGCTAGCGAAAATAAACGTTCAGGCACACCGACAATTTATTTCTGTTTTGAACAATTAGCCACTCTGTAGCAGAAGAATTGTAATCCGGTCTTTCTCTCCAGGCGATTTCTCACGCGGACTAATGTAGTTTTCTAGATTCTAGTCGCTCCCTTTGTATTACGTCTCTACTTAAGTTGTGGGTATCACATTTCTACACCCAGATGGCGCACAATAAGCCACCTTAGGTCATCTCTCCTGTTGCATCTGCAGAACATGGCCTCTTCGGTGTAAAGATTGATCCTCGCTGCAACCTCTCAGTCTGTGAACATTTTTAACTTTCTAGTGTTTTTTTTTTTACATGTCATTTAAGAGAAGTCCTTTAGCTCAAAGGAAATCCTGGAATAATCATTCGCGTCTGTTCTGTTTTCACGGAAACTAATCAATATACTTAGACATAACTTTTACAGTGAATGTACAAAATGTAAATATCCACGTATGTCTCATCTGCGAAAACCACTCTGACTGAAAGATAAAGCAAGGCCTCGAGGAAGTTTATTTAGATCATCTTTGTAGTCACGAGTTTACTTTTCGTTGTGTTTGCAGCTTGTTTGCTACTAAATCATTCATTTAATTTACTGCGTACAATTTGATTTTATTCAGTTTCTCCTATTAATTAACTTTCTAAATTCCCCCAACAGATCGTATTTTCTATTTCCCTTTCCTCAAGAACAATAAATTACACAGCGAAAATTAAAAATCACTGAATATCAAGTTAGCTCTTATTATGGAACTCCAACAGTGTTTAATGCGAACCAGCAAAATAATTAATAATATTTTTTGTAGTATTAATTTTTCGCATTTCTTTTTTCTAACAATCAGAGCCTGACTTTCATATTTGCTTAGCGCTTATTATTTGTTCTCATAATTGTGCTAAAACAAAACGTGCTGCAGCAAACAGAGTGTTTTAGAGTGCACTCTAAGCAGAGCCCATTGACGTCCAGCGGAGCAACAAGTCTTATTCTCAGGAGTTATTAGTCAAATTACAAAATTTGTCTCATATTTTTAGTTGGTAAATTTCAGGCATTTCTTCATTACAGCCATAATAGAGCCCCGAGTATTTAGTGAATTAATTTAGTGGCGAGGTAGACTTAACACTTTTATTCGTTTCTCCTACTATTGCAATTGGACGCTAGAAACAAGACGAACTTGCTCTGCCTGCAAAGCGGTATTGAGTAACAGAAGTAAAAGAAAAATAGCTTTTCGAATAACACATTCTCATAACTTTGGTGAAGGCTGCCACGAAATATTTTAATCAACTGAATTCTTGCTTATTCCCGAGTAGAGAAATACATTTTTATGGGCGAAATTTATTCGCTCTTGAGGAACATGAATGCAATTAAAAATTTAATAATATATCATGTGATTCCAACAAAATAACAAGCAAAATGTTAAAATACCAAAACTAATTATCGCTATTATTGGGTAAGCTACAGTAAGGAAAAAGGATTTGATTACGAAGTACGATAAGGAAACGTTATTCAAGTTTCAAGCTTAATTATATTAATTAGTTAAATTAGAATTTATGTAGAAGAACTCCAACTGGAATGCGAAAATTTCTAACAAAACTTTGATATGGGCGAAGACTCCACGGCGGAAAGAAGCTGCAAATAAATGGCCAGCTTTTAGACCTACTGTTATTAACGACCACAGAAGAAATGTATGGGTAGAGAATATTACGTTTTGGTATAGTAACGTTGGAGTGAGCCTGTCATCTGCTGTTTTCCCCAAACGTACACCAAAGCTCACGCCACGTTACTGCGAAGGAGTGTTTGTGAGCTCATAAACTGCGTAGGCATCCTATATAAGGAGGTATGCCTTGATACTCGCTTAAAATTCTTAGCAATTATCTCTTCACCAAGATTTTCATTTAATACCTTATCTGTAGCTCTTAGAGGTGCCAGAGGAAATCCAACACATGTCAATATACGGTCCTACCTGGATTACCCAAGTCTAGAAATAGGGTACTGAAATAACTTTTAGAATAATATTATTAATTTTTATAATACACTATACCAAAAAGTAATACACAGTAACATTCTGTTCTGCTCGTCTTCTTAGTTAACTCTGAACAAAATACTGTCTTTTAAATATCTCTTAAGCCCAAGTTTCACAAAATGATGAACAAGTTGAAGAGGGGAAAGAGGAAGGGCTCAGAATCCTTCGATAGAAAGCCTATGCAGGCCCACATCCCATACACAAATATGTCACCGCAGGTTGCTTCATAACTAAATAAATTTCAAGCTCATGTTACGTTAAAACACTTATGAAATACATTAATACGAAAACAATGCTTATGATACTTCCGATTTTGTCGCAATCCACGGGTCCGCCGATAGCAGCCAGATACCAGCGGCAGCGGTTCGCCCTCTTCCACAAGTCAGAAAATGTAATTTTACGCCGAAAATCGCAGCCAAACATTTTACACACTCTATGGCTGGCTTAGTTTTGCTTAAGACTAACCCCACAAAATGAGGTGGAGGCAAAGTCTCCGAGATCGAAGATTATTAACAGTACTCGCTAACACATGCTATACTCGCGCCCACCTGAACTGAACTCTGCTCACCGCACGCCTCGCTCGCCAGCTGAGGTCAGCAGAACTGTGTGGAGAAATCCTTGGTATGAGTTCAGCAAAACTGGGTACAGCGATCCTGGATATGAGGTCAGCCGAACTGAGTGCAGCAATCCAGTATATTAGGTAGACAGTATTGCATTCAGCTATCCTGGATATGACATCAGCAGAACTGCATGCAGCGATCCAGTATATGAGGTCAGCAGAACTGCGTGCAACGATCCAGTACATGAGGTCAGCAGTACTGCATTTAGCGATCCCGGATATTATACCAGCGGAACTGTGTGCAGCAATCACGGATATATCAGCAGAACTGCATGCAGCGATCCAGTATATGAGGTCAGCAGAACTGCGTGCAACGATCCAAAACATGAGGTCAGCAGTACTGCATTTAGCGATCCCGGATATTATACCAGCGGAACTGTGTGCAGCAATCCCGGATATATCAGCAGAACTGCATGCACCGATCCAGTATATGAGGTCAGCAGAACTGCGTGCCACGATCCCGGATATGACAGCAGCAGAACTGCATGCAGCGATCCCGGATATTATACCAGCGGAACTGTATGCAGCTATCCCGGATATATCAGCAGAACTGCTAGCACCGATCCAGTAAATGAGGTCAGCAGAACTGCGTGCAACGATCCAGTACATGAGGTCAGCAGTACTGCATTCAGCCATCCCGGATATTATACCAGCGGAACTGTGTGCAGCGATCCCGGATATATCAGCAGAACTGCTAGCACCGATCCAGTAAATGAGGTCAGCAGAACTGCGTGCAACGATCCAGTACATGAGGTCAGCAGTACTGTATTTAGCGATCCCGGATATTATACCAGCGGAACTGTGTGCAGCGATCCCGGATATATCAGCAGAACTGCTAGCACCGATCCAGTATATGAGGTCAGCAGAACTGCGTGCAACGATCCAGTACATGATGTCAGCAGTACTGCATTTAGCGATCCCGGATATTATACCTGCGGAACTGTGTGCAGCGATCCCGGATATATCAGCAGAACTGCATGCAGCGATCCAGTATATGAGGTCAGCAGAACTGCATGCAGCGATCCAGTACATGAGGTCAGCAGAACTGTGTTCAGCGATCCCGGATATGACATCAGCAGAACTGCATGCAGCGATCCAGTATATGAGGTCAGCAGAACTGCGTGCAACGATCCCGGATATATCAGCAGAACTGCGTGCAGCGCTCCAGTATCTGAGGTCAGCATGACAGTGTGCAGCGATTCCGAATATATCAGCAGAACTGTGTGCAGTGATACCAGATATGAGGTCAGCAGAACTGCGTGCAGTGATACCAGATATGACAGCAGCAGAACTGCGTGCAGTGATACCAGATATGACAGCAGCAGAACTGCGTGCAGTGATACCGGATATGAGGTCAGCAGAACTGCGTGCAGTGATACCGGATATGGCCATAGTCTAGGAGCACTCGTGACCACAATCAGCCCCGCGGCCCGCCTGTAGGACTTACTAGTGCGCCAAGGGAGATGTGTTAAAATCACTCTAACTCTGCCATACGCAAGTCCAGCTAACTGCAGACAAATTCTGATCCGCGACTAGTAGCCTTGCAGTTCCCGTCTGATCGTCGAGCGGGAAATTCAAAATGGTGCAGATATTCCGGGAAAAAAACTAACCCGTTTACACGCCGCGACAATACTGTATGTACTGAGATGCTCGAGGTCCTCACCCGTACGATTCCTCGAAAATTTCTACCGTCAGTCAGAACCTGTTGGGTCAAATATGAATCGTCTTTTGTTCTGAGACGTTTCACGTTTGTGTCTCGAGAAGGATAAGTAAAACCCTCTTTGAAATCTTTACACGCTCCTGATTTTTTCGGTACTACCGGAACCTGTCGCCATTACACGTAATCTCTTAGACCAATCACTTGTTTCGTCAGTCTGAGGTGAGGTCTCCCCGTCCTAGTATCATACTACTGCCGTTGTTGACAGCGCCTGGCGAATGGTTCCGATTGCGCCTCGACTCCACCATGCAGTTGTAATACCTGATGCCGTAGAAAATTCCATTTCCTAACTTTGTTCCTAAATACTGTAAAATTATGGCGAAACGTTATAAAAGTAATGACTGGCCTTTACAAAATGTCCCACGATGTTTCTGCGACGACGTTTTCTTGCGTGGGCGAGAATCAACGGCACCCGACGTGGTTGTTCAGGTACACTCGTCTGCTCAGGTCGCGAGTTCCGTTATCACTGACTCTCCTAACTGCCTGAAGGCATGCGCCGCCGCCAGGAGCGCTACTAGCGGTCGGCGTGTTGGAGTGTTGCGCTGTGCCACGCGGCGGCTGGCGTGACATCACTTCCGGCGGAAGAATCTTGCAACAGAGCCACCCCTATAGAAACAATTAGAGTTTTTCCACTATATAAGCTTGGGGCACTGGTTCATTCGAGAGAGAATGGCAGCCTCTGAGACTTCGGTGAAAAGATAAACAAACAGAAAAAATAGCAGTCTCTAATGGTATAATTATGGCCCATCAGGCAGATACAAGTGGCGTATTTTATTTCTGGTGAAGTAATCTCGTAGGCGTCATATGCGCGCTTAATATCACGAACTTGTCCAATTTTCTAAGTGAAGTCGGCAATTAATGTTTAAAGTAATCTATTATTTTGTGCGCCGATATTGGGAAAACTTTTAAAAATGTACCTTAAAATCAGCAGAATTTTTATGTACAATCCAAGTAAAAGTTTTGCAAACTTTTGAAAAATTCCCATCTGAGAATAATGGCAGAAATAATTTATTATGAGTTTAGCCATGTCGAAGACACATACGTGTTCCAGTCTCTGTTGGACCTTGTAGTTCAGAGTAGTGCTGGTACCATGTTGCAGCTATAACAGCAGCCACCCTGTCTGGCATGCTCTCTACGAGTTGCAGCTATAACAGCAGCCACCCTGTCTGGCATGCTCTCTACGAGTTGCAGCTATAAGAGCAGCCACCCTGTCTGGCATGCTCTCTACGAGTTGCAGCTATAACAGCAGCCACCCTGTCTGGCATGCTCTCTACGAGTTGCAGCTATAACAGCAGCCACCCTGTCTGGCATGCTCTCTACGAGTTGTAGCTATAACAGCAGCCAACCTCGAAATCTTGCATACTGCTTTTTGCTACAGACCGAACTGTGGCATGACGAATATAAACACGGTTCTCAAATAAGCCTGAACACTTGCCAATTCAACTGGTATGTAAAGTTGACCTTATTATAGACTAGGTCAGTTCACAAAACAACAACGTGCCACATCAGAGATTGGTTTATGATAAGTTAAGAGTTTTTTTAAGGCATGGTTGATATTTAATTTCGTCTTAATATATGCTGTAACAATATAAAAAACAGTCAGTAATATAAAATAAAATCACAATAAAACATTGTAATGCTGATATAGGCTGTTCACAGTAAAATGAGCACTTTTAAAAGCTCTGCGTAAGATCTATTTGTATGCACTTTGTTTGTTCTTCTGCCTTATGTAAAATTATCGTTTCCATGGGCCCCATGGCCTTCTTAATCCGTCGGTTAAGTGAAACTGTAAAATTATTAGAAAAGTAAGTATTTAAAAAATCTGCTAATTTTTACTCTTCGGCGCATTAAAAAAATTGAAAGTGATATAAATCATTTAAGTTGTCGCAAATGGTTGCCTAACCCTTTTTATTCGACGTTAAGATAAGGAACTACTTTCCATCCATCGTTACCAACTTTACTGGGCGCATGCCACACATTGTGCCAGTTAAAATATGTGTAGGCAGGGGGCAGTAATTTTATTCTAAGGTTGATTTAAAAATTGCTCACTTTGTCATCAACAGCCTATAGTTAAAATATGTCGTTTCATAACATTAGATCAGGGGAGAGACCGCGCTGAGAAACAAATCTGATTCGCCAAGGTGAGAGGCGAGTAGTGTGATCACAGAACCTATAAGCACACGAATATGTCTCGAGAATACAGAGATTGGTAAAGTTTGACCTGACCTGCTACCAAATCAATCCCCGAAAAAATCACAGCTCTAAATATTAATGATTTTAAACCTTAGGCAATTACAATTATGACCTTTTGGCAGTTTGTTCGCACTCAAACCTTTAAAAGTCACCCTAGGTACGGTGTGTTTTGTAGTTTCCTAAATATTCAGTCACGTGTCACTGTCACGAGCGTTTTAATACTTCTATTGACGTAAAGGTATATGTGTTTGATTAAATTGAACTTTTATTACTTCATCTTTAATTAATAACAAAAATCAGGGAGAAAAAGTTGTGTCGGTAATGACTAGTAATAAATCGTTTCTATGCAAAATATTATTAAAGTCAATGGTGACAAATGCGGTGCGTTGTCCCTTCGGAGTAATTTTCCAGACTCGGTTAAGCTTTGTTTGCGTGGGAAGGAGGAATCACCTGATAAGCAGGGCTTCAGAAAAGCTCGAAGAAAACTCGAATACATTATAATTTTAAAAAATATGTATATTTCGAATTTGTGTTCTCAAGTTGTGGTTCATGTGTGTGGCATATGCACAGCTCCCGGAACGTTCATGGCAAGTAGTGTTATCAGTCGGCAAAGAACATGTCACTTAAATAAGCCAGTAATGCACTACTCATGGGTAAATAGTTGAACTATATGAAACCAGTTCATTATAGAAGTTATCCTTCCACACTCTACAAGACCAGCCAGCCCCTCTGCCACCATCAGAAATATGTGATGAAACTTGAGTTTCTGTAAGATAAGAACAGTAGCGAAAAGGCAATATTACGATGTCTGGCAATCTCACTCGTTTTTTTAATTGTAATGTAAAATAAGTGAGTCTTATAAAGTAAACTCTAAAAACTTTAATCAGTGGGAATTACACTTCTCCAATCAGTTAACAGCGCCTGGCTTATTCAACAGTTACTTCAGCCAATTTAA
Source organism: Dryococelus australis (assembly GCA_029891345.1). Taxonomy (NCBI): domain Eukaryota; kingdom Metazoa; phylum Arthropoda; class Insecta; order Phasmatodea; family Phasmatidae; genus Dryococelus; species Dryococelus australis. The sequence goes on along the minus strand of CM057007.1, from coordinate 173,183 downwards.
CTAACTGATTAGTAAAGAAAAAAAAAATATAGTTTTACTTCACTTCCGGATTGTGCAAGGGCACTTTCAGTGTGCGAAATTGTGTGAAGAAACATGTTACTTGTGCGGAATTTGTGCGGTTTTACAGTCATTGGCGATGATTTTGGCTGTTTTCTGTGCGAAATTGTGTGAAAGAAACATGTTACTTGTGCGGAATTTGGGCGGTTTTACAGTCATTGGCGATGATTTTGGCTGTTTTCTGTGCGAAATTGTGTGAAAAAACATGTTACTTGTGCGGAATTTGGGCGGTTTTACAGTCATTGACGATGATTTTGGCTGCTTTCTGTGCGAAATTGTGTGAAAGAAACATGTTACTTGTGCGGAATTTGGGCGGTTTTACAGTCATTGGCGATGATTTTGGCTGTTTTCTGTGCGAAATTGTGTGAAAGAAACATGTTACTTGTGCGGAATTTGGGCGGTTTTACAGTCATTGGCGATGATTTTGGCTGTTTTCTGTGCGAAATTGTGTGAAAAAACATGTTACTTGTGCGGAATTTGGGCGGTTTTACAGTCATTGGCGATGATTTTGGCTGCTTTCTGTGCGAAATTGTGTGAAAAAACATGTTACTTGTGCGGAATTTGGACGGTTTTACAGTCATTGGAGATGATTTTGGCTGTTTTCTGTGCGAAAAGTAGAGTTTTCTGTGTGAAACGACGTCATTCAAGATGGCGGCCGGGAGTCCTCAAGTTCTCAACCAGGAGCCACTTGTAATATAACATGCATTTTTTATACTACTTATGCCCTAGTAGCATTTGCATAATTAGCACATTAAACTGTTTTACAAGGCTTGATCTAATTCTTATACTCATGTTATTTTAAACATAGTACAACTTTTGGTTGTAGTGATATTATTATAGGCTTTATTAACATTAATACTTCAAAACTTTATTTGCATTATAGACTTTATAAGTTGTCAGCATTATTAATCTTGCCACAACATTATTAATTTTACTACAACGTAAACGTTTAAAGAAATGCCCAAATGTTTTTTTTTTCATTTCAAGAACATTACACTTTTTTTCTGTGCAATTACGTATCTTAAAGTTACGCGTTTACATATTTCTTCGTTGCTTGGAAATTAAATTCAGAAAACAATATCGTGATTTCGTTTCCAGCCAAAATAAGTTTTCTTTTAAAAAAAGAACATTTTTAAATTCTGCTTACGCATCGCGTTTTTCGTGTCAACCTCTAGCATGTTTTGCTATCCGAGTCCTCGTTTTCTGAATCCACAGGCGATGCAATATTATTTCCTTCCTTGGAGGAGCTAGTCATTTTCCACCGCTCCAAGTTTCGAAAATTTTAATCCCCACCCGAGAAAAAGGATTGGGTTGTCCGTGGAGAAAAGGGAGGGGGGGGGGATAAGGCGTCGACGCTTGCATTACGCCGGAGAATTTCAAACGAATCTGGGAACCTTTTGTAACGAAGTTGGTAGCAACGCTCCCCTTTCCAGGAGTGCCGGATAAAAAATTCAGTGTTTCGCTTGCGATCCTTTCCGCCTTCTCCGTTTTAACACATCTTCCCCATCCCCTTCTTTTCCTCGTCTTTCCCCTCTCCACAGCCAACCTTCCGAGAGCGAATATCCCAAACAACTTCCCCAGTACAACTCTAAAGTCCCGATCACACCGTCAAATTTTCCCTTCAAACTGCCTTCAATAAGTTTGGTCAAATAAAGTTGGACAGTAATGACGTCATTGAAAAGTCATAGACGCCACCTTATTTATGGGGAAAAGTTGTACGGCTTCAGTTTCCATCAAACATTTGAAGACTGGACCGGTTCGAAAATTTATTTGATGTTTGACGGCCTCAACCAATCAGAATCGTGCACGACAAAAACGGACGCCAGGAAACTTTAATATAACGGAAAATAGCAGGAAACGAAGTAGAGTATGAAGATGATTAATTTATGTAGAAGCTGTGTCGGCATGAACGCTATTTTGATGTGAATATTGTACATAATATTACGAACTCAGAGGCACTAAATTTCATTGTGCAGGAAACATTTCTGATAAATAAAATTTGAATCTAGTAAAGAAGCGAAAATAAATTCCAACATTCCTTACATTCTATCCTGTATTGGACAGCACGAAAAAACAAAAGCAATATATCACTATGAAAATTATTTTTTAATGATGCCTCAAATTAGAAACTTCCAGTAAAAAAATTTGACAGCGTAACACATTTTCAAACACATTCAAGATTATTTGATAAAATGTATTGCCAGGAAAAAATTGATGGCCGTATATTGTCTTCAAATGTTAGAGTCAAATATAGTTAAAGGCGATAATTTGACAGTGTGGCAGAAGCTTTGCCGATGTATACACGAGTTGCGACCTGTGATCGATATCGGCATCATAGACTGCAGGAGGGATTAGTTTGGCAACAGATATCACCACTCGCTCTGATGGAATATCTTACAACTCTGAGAAGGACGTTCTCACTGCGAACTTCCTCGCGGCTCTTTTCTCTACACAGACGGCAGTTAGGATAAAACGAGACGCAGACGTTCCCGGTGTACCCAGATTTAACTGAATACTTAACGTTTACCCTGAAATGCCCTCACGTAAAGAGTTATGTGAAAAATTTATAACGTTTACCAATACTCCCACATTTTACTCAAACGGTTATCCGCGGACAATTGGTAGTTGGCTTACGTACTAAAACTTTTTATTAAAAATACTCAATTTCACCCATTTGACTGCACACAGATACAGTGCATAATGTATAAGCCAATAAACATCAACATGCATATCTATAGAAAAATAAATACTTATGAATTACATAACACATTATTACAATAGAACAGTAACAGATTATGCACAGAAGAATTGATCTAAAAAAAAAAAAAAATCATACGTAAACATGCACTGATTTGTTATTCAGAAAATGAATATACATAACTAGATAAATTTGAAAAAAAAATACAGTTACTCAATATTTCTATATAATTCAATGACAGACTATTATATTAAAACACTATTTAACACTAAACTAAATTATCTAATTTAATTATAAGAATGTGACACGCGTTCTAAACTAATACGGAACTTGAATCATGAAATAGGTGGTCCAATCTTACTCGTCTTCAAAACACCGAGCCACTCCTTTTGGAAAAATAAAATAAAAAAATAAATAAAAATAAATTGTTTGTAGATATATCATACATATCTATATGAACCTGGCGTTGTTAAATGCGTTATTAACTGAGTATTCGTTGCCGAATAAATAAAGTGATTCGGTTTAAAGTGATTTGGTTTAGCACCCGATTACAGATATGAATATTCTTAACACTCGCGGGGACAAAAATCTGCTTTCAACAGTTTTTTTTGTAGACAATACAACACATACATAATTACTAAAATACATTACAAAACTAGGTTTATCAGGTGGCAACAAAGTGATTGCAAATAAGTCACTCACCAAGGCAGGGATCACTCAAACTCGACGATGAAAGGTTTCAAAAGCTAGACAGAATTTTCGCGACGGGTGCATACTGCTGGTAGAAGGGAAGAAGGAAAACTGCCAACTCTAAACCACTGCTGACAATTTAAAATTTACGTAGAAACAAAATTTCTTTACCAAGCCACACATAAACAATTTTAAAAATTAAAGCGTCGAGTCTTTAAAGTACAGCATCTAACAGAACTGATGTAAAGCCACATGCAAGTCTGAATAAACACGAAAAAAAAGTTGCTACTTCAAGAGCAGCGAAAGGAAAAATCAAATTATTAATGTGTTATTAAAATTTACGGCAAAATTATTTATTTAAAGTGATAAGAAAACTATTAAATTTACATCAAAGTTCACAATTAGAATTTAATTTAAAAAAACTCAATAAAATCAAGGAGCGATGAAAAGGAAGGAATTCTCTAAGAAAGGCAAATCAGGAAAATGAGGTAAACATACATGCCACATTGCGCGTATCCTTACACTGCACATGGCACAGACGTGCGCCAATGGAAAATGAGGTAAACATGCATGCCACATTGCGCGTATCCTTACGCTGCACATGGCACAGAAAAGCGCCAATGGAAAATGAGGTAAACATGCATGACACATTGCGCGTATCCTTACGCTGCACATGGCACAGACGTGCGCCAATGGAAAATGAGGTAAACATACATGCCACATTGCGCGTATCCTTACACTGCACATGGCACAGACGTGCGCCAATGGAAAATGAGGTAAACATGCACGCCACATTGCGCGTATCCTTACGCTGCACATGGCACAGACGTGCGCCAATGGAAAAGCAGGCTACAGCCCATGCATTGTTACATCGAACTTTGCAGAAGCTCTGCTAAATTTTTGTTTTAGGCTATTCCTCTGCCTCATGTAAACAAAGCTTAACTTAGTCTAAAAAATCACAACAAAGGGATAACGTACCCCATTCGTACGCACTCGGGTTAATTATATTTTGTACGAGAACTATTTCTTACTAGGCACTACCAACACATCTAAGTTATCTCTTTTGTTATCAATATTTGTTATAAACGAAATACATTTAATGTAAAAATAATAACAACGGAATTTACAGTTTAACCAAAAATAGGATACTGTATTTCAAGAGAACTGTAAGACGCTTGTAAAACAGGACTTATTTAGAAAATAACCATACACGCTGTACATTGAGTGATTTTTTAATAGTTTGGTACAAAAGTAGAAAGATGCCGTGAACAGGCTATAGAATGTCAAACATGAGTACCATTGTGCATCAAAAAATATCCAATTTTAACTGAAGATGGTATTGGTAATGGATTTTATAATGAAATACTTAAAGAAATATCCAATCTTACTAATGAACAAATAAATACAATTTGATTTAAAAAAGAATGATGAATCATACACAATGAAATATCAGTTACATGAAGATTCTAGTTTTTGCTATTACACTGTATCTGCTTGTGGTGATTATAAGCCTCCAGTAGTATATCGAGGTCCAAATGCACATAACATGTTTATACAATCAATAAAAAGGGAAGTAGAAGAAATTGGAGAAATATATATCGTGATAGTTACATGCTTCATCTAATTTATTTATTCCTGTCTCATATTTCTAATCTATTGTGTAATTTTGTAAATGGTCTACAATAATTATAACCTGGCAAATGCATTTCGGGTAAATTTAAATTGTTTAATGCTCAGTTAATAATGCCTTTCCCATGATGTTCGGAATTTTAAAATGAATGTGGAATTACATTTAAAACTCTCATTTGATATGGAATCCCATTTGGATTGTTTATAACAAATTCAGAAAATTTATTGTTTAGCATATTCAATATGTTTACATTTCATTGTAATAATTTTTATTTCCTAAGTTTCTTTACAGTGAATAACTAGTTATCTATAAACCAATTTTCTAACATCATCCATCCAAACATATTATTTTGGAAAATTATAGTATTTTTTATAGTTTCTCCAGATCTAGGAGTTCTTGGAGAAATTTTTTTCTGGTGTGTTTGGTGCTGAGTTTGAATGTGATTCTTTTATATAGTTATGATAAATTAGTCCAATTATAGTTTCGTATTTCCAACCTCCACTCGAAGCTACCTTTTTATCACGATTATATCTGCATAAGTTTCATAATCCTCATCATCAAATTTATCCTTAATGGCTTCTGGTAAATTTTCTGTTAACAAATTACAAAGTCTTGGTGTTCATTTATATTCTTTATCCAAAACAAATGAAGGGTACAAAGAAAAAACGATCAGAGTCAGAAAAACCAAATTTTTCAGGAGAGTGTTTGAAAAGTTCAAAACACTATAGCCTCTAAACCACTTTACTAAACGTACCCATAATTTTATTTAATTAAGTGACACTAATTTGCTGTACAATTCGATAAAAATACATTTATGTACCCATTTAATGTGCAAAAAATAATTGTTCTCCCTTGGGCATGCATGGACTCTGATCGATCCTTCTGTGTATCTCTAGAAAAGGCTTGACAAATACAAGTAAAAAAGCCACAAAGAATGCATGTAGTCGTGTTATTTAAACATACATTATCAAAAGCAGCAACATAAAATTAGTAACACTAAGTCATCATTTTAACTTAAAAAAAAAACTAGTTAAATCAAAATGTTAAAGTTCCTTTAAATTAGTCCATAACAAAAGGGAAAACCTTACTGTCTCTTTTGCACATTGTATTTTTTTTTGACTGAATGGCCTGCCTTGCACCTGAAATAAATATCCATTTATCACAGTTACTTCTTTTAATGACATGTTTTAAAGTCACAAAAACGTTTAAATAATTATCATTAGAAGTCACTGTCTCTTTCTTGTGCATTCCCATCATTAAGGCCAAGAGAAGGAAGGAAATCGAAGTAATCCTGGGCCTCTTGTCTACAAAATCTTTTCAATGACTGCAGATCCTTCAACTTTTCCTAGGACTAAGGGATGAGTTCATGATAAGCTTGCTCCAACTCAACTTCCTGAAGATAATGAGGTTGTTGTCCTGGTTGTGGTTTCTCTATTTTACTAGGCCTAACCTTCTCCTTTTTTGCCTCTTAACAAGTAGTGTAGACTTGAAAGCACCATTGTATGTTTCATGATGTAGAACTGCCTCAGTGTTCTCTGCTTTAAAAATCAGTTGTTTGATTGGTCGAGTTTAAATTGCAAATTTCGTACTACAGTTTTGATTTAAAGCTTTCCCCAAGCTTTGAACATGTCAGTTTGGCACTTAACAACTTGAAACGAGCTACTTTTGACTTTGGCACTAGCAATTGCCTCTCGCCAGCCTCCTGGAGTTTCCGCAGGTATCTTCCGACTTATTAGAGCCACGTTTTTGTGTATGTTCATGTATGAGTGGCTTCTAATTGGGTAGGTACTTTGTACCTTGTCAAACCTCTTTAAAACGATGGCGACATAATGCAAAAACCTTATTACTGTCCAATTCTTATTCTGGCCTCCACACGAGTCACAAAATATGTGGATTTCACGGACTTCGCTACTCAATACCCCAATGAAAAAGTTATACAACATAGAAGCCACTTCATTGCTTCCTTTTATAGCTATTGTATGAACAATAGTGTAAAAAGTTGAAGAACCATCTGAAAGTACATGATCATTAAACTGATAGAAACTAAGTTGTCTTTTGTAGTAAACTTCTCCTGTAGAAATATTAGGAATAGGCAGGTTTTTACCATAATCCATTGTGATTGCTTCAAATTCTTTAACATTTCTAGCGTGCTTCCTTGCCAATCATTTCTCCCTGTAAAAACTATCTGTCTTTCATGAAGCTCCATTTCTATGTGTAATCATTTTAACTGGTCTTCAAGCTGTTTCATCTCATCCAAATCTGTTTGTGTTTGCTTTTAAAGTTTAAATTTTGCTTCCTGTGCTTTGTGAGCATCACATGTGCTGCATGTATCAGTGCGTGGGTAACCGAAAGAAAAGTTACAGTTTTGTGCATGTACTGTAACCTTTTTGTATTATATTTCAGTGCCAATGTTTCTTTCAAGATAAATTCCCAACAGTTTTTTGTAATTTTTATTTTCAGGGAGAGATATATTTTTCCTAATCTTTCAAACTGTAATGGGCTTTTCTATCCTTAAGTGATTTGAAAAACATGTCCATCGTCTCACATGTAGCATCAGGTAATTTGTTTCATCTCCTCTTATCATGTTTTCCTCATTTGTCAACTGGTGCCACTTTAGTTGTCGCAAGAGAAGACTTAAATGTTTGAAGGCGGCGATTAGTGACAGCAAATATGGATAAAAATCCCTTAAAGCAAACAGGAATGCCTGCAAGACAAATTTCTCTATTCACATGCTCTTTGTTTGCATATGAAAATGCATTCAACCTTGCACTATGCTCAGCCTGCCTTTACCGCCTTTGTTTGATTGCATTTACACTAATCAAACCAGACAAGAAAGAATTTTGGGAGTTTCTATCGCCTAGGTCATTAAAATGCCGAATCAGTTCATCTCGTTCATTTTTTTAAACACTTTCAAAACATTTGAAATGTATACGACAATCATCACCTGTTTTGTAAGTTGTGTCCCTCACTTTTTTCGATGCCTAAAACATACTGCCTTACTGCCACTTCTTTTTTGATTCACTCACAGTCACATCAACTACTTCTCCATCATTACTTTCATCGGTACTCATGATTATAGGTAAAGGACAACTGCACTTAAGCACTTGAAAAAAGAGAGCATGGACAGAGCACATCAACACACTGCACAAACTGACAGCAGACTGAGGCAGGCAACACTTCTGTTGAGACAGGCACGGCAATGTGCGTCAAGCGGTGCTTGACCCTGCACTATACTTCTGTTGAGACAGGCACGGCAATGTGCCTCAAGCAGTGCTTGACCCTGCACTATACTTCTGCTGAGATACACATGGCAATGTGCGTCAAGCGGTGCTTGACCCTGCACTATACTTCTGTTGAGACAGGCACAGCAATGTGCGTCAAGCGGTGCTTGACCCTGCACTATACTTCTGTTGAGACAGGCACGGCAATGTGCGTCAAGCGGTGCTTGACCCTGCACTATACTTCTGTTGAGACAGGCACGGCAATGTGCCTCAAGCAGTGCTTGACCCTGCACTATACTTCTGCTGAGACAGGCACGGCAATGTGCGTCAAGCGGTGCTTGACCCTGCACTATACTTCTGTGTTCGTGTGTGACCCTGATCGATAGTTCTGTGTATACAGATATTTGTAATGCGTTTTACAGCGACACCGATCGTTTCTTTACTGCAGGAACAGCATGTGGTCATACATTCCTATCTGAAGTATCCTTAGCACTGTAAATAGAAAATTATTATTTTTCTTTACCCTGATTGTTCGATCTTTGCCCCTTCAAGTGTATCATTATTTATCATTAATTTTGTATCATCAATGTAAAATTTTTGCCCAACTCGACATAAACCACATTTTTCATTAATAACATTAATTCTTTTGCCAATTTGTGTTTGATGTTAACATTAACTAGAACTGTGTGTTATTTGATAATAAAAAAATCAAGGTATCGAATAATCCAAAAAATTAAAAACAATTAAATTATTTTCTATATAAATATAACTATAAAAATGGAGGCTGCAAAATTAGCAGTAAAACTTACAGCTGTGATGAGTGGAGAGAGAGAGAGAGAGAGAGAGAGAGAGAGCGAGGAGAGAGAGAGAGAGAGAGAGAGAGCGAGAGAGAGAGAGAGAGAGAGAGTGGGAGCTAAGACTTTTAGCTAAAGAACTTGGAATAAAAATATATAATCAGGCTAAGGAAAGACGATCTACTATACAATTTATTTTACCCATTATTATAGACGATCAAAGAAGAAGAATTGATGAGTAAAGATAAAGACACTTTGCAAATTTGCCATTTTCTTATGCCAATATCAATGAATTATTTATGAAAAATAGAAATAAATTGAAAGAAATATTCCCATTCCCTAATATTCTATTTGTACAGCCTATATATAAAAGTAAGCAGGCAACAGAATGGATAACAAAGCCTAATTTTACAAATTTACCTTTAGCTGATGCTAATATCAATTAATTATACCTCAAAGATAGCAAAGAATTAAAAGAAATATTTCCATTCTACAATAATTTATTTGTTAACAAAAGAAGCATATGAACCAATAATAATTACATAGTTAATAAAGCTGTTAAAGGCAGGATATCGAAATAACATTGAAAATTTCTTTAATTTAGTAGAGCCCAATCAATCTTTAACTTCAGTATGAAATAAGGTATTTGAGATAATACATAATAATTTTAGAACATTTAGGAGGCTAAAGACTAAAATTAAAAAATATATAAACTGTCGCAAACAAGAAAATAATTAAGTGGAACATTTTACATTTCAGTCATTTAATCATAGAATATTAAACAAAGGAGAATTTATAAAGATTTATAAAATTATAAAACTAGAATTACTTACACAATCATCTGAATTTCATAGAAGAGGTTCAGAATGGACTAAATATAAAGTAATTGCAATAGAATTAGCTGTAAATAAGTATAATCCATTAAAGGAGCATCATATATAGAATTACCAAAATAATTAAGAATAAAAAAAGCATGCATAAATGTAAAGAATAATTATCAAAAATGCTTTCTTTGGGCAATAATATCGCCACTATTTCCAGTAGAAAATGATCCTCAAAGAGGAAGTAAATATAAAAATGTGGGCATTATTATTGACAAAGCATTCGCTAAATATGAACATCCAATTAAAATTGACAATATACCAAAAATAGGAAATCAAACTGACATCTTTATGAAAGTATACTCTTTAGCTGACAAGTTCAATGTATATCCATTAAAGCTTACAAAAATTAAAAAGGAAAAACATATAAATTTACTTCATTTCAAAAATGATACAAATTCACATTACTGTTGGATAAAATATTTATTGAGACTGCTTTCAATGCAAAAAGATAATCGTAAATGTAAAAGTTATAAATGCGACATGTGTCTTCAATTCTTTACATCTCAAGAGAGATTAAATATACACACAGAAGATTGTTCTAAAAACGAATCAGTAGGAATTGCTTTTCCATTTAAAGGTGAAAAATACAATTTAAAAACATTAAACATACAACATAAGTTCCTTTCACAATATATGCACATTTTGAATCAATTCTAAAGAACATTTCAACCACTAAACGAAACCAAAGAGCATTAAGTAAATTTAACCTTATCAAAAATATCCTATTTTAACCAAAGATAATATTGATAATGTTCTTTGTAAGGAGATACTTAAAGAAAGATATAATCTTACTAATGACCAAATAAATACCTTTGATTTAAAGTTGAATGATGAATCAAACACAAAGAAGTATCAGTTACATAAAGCATCCGGTTTTTGCTACTATATTTTATATAGTTATAGTGATTATAAGCCTCCAGTAGTATATCGAGATCCAAATGCACATTAAGTTTTTATACAATCAATAAAGGGGAAGCAGAAGAAATTGGGGAAATATATTCATGAATTGAGCCAGTGCATCTACCAACAAAAGAAGAAAAACTATTATGTAGGAAATCAAATGACTGTACTGTATGCGAATGTGAATATATGGAGGAAAATAAAAAAGTATGCCACCATGATCATATAAATGGAAAGTTCATTGATCCAGCATTCTACAACTAAAATTACCCAATTTTGTACCAATTTATTTTCATAATTTAGTTGTGTATGATCCTCATTTATTAATTAACGAGTTAGGATATGATGATAAAAATGTAGATTTAATTGTGCATAATGAAGAAAAGTTTATCTCCCTTAGTAAAAAAACGAAAATTTAAAGCTGAGATATAGGCACGTTTCAATTTATAACTAGCAGTTCAGATAAATTATAATGTAATTTAACTAAAGATAAAATGAAACATACCCAAAAACATTTCCCAAAAGATCGAGTGGATTTAGTAATTAGAAAAGGGGTTTATCCATATGATTATATGGACAGTTGGATGAAATTTTTAGAAACAGAACTTCCCCCAAAGAGTGATTTTTATAATAAATGAAGCGAATATTTTATAACTGACAATGAATATGATCATGCAAAACTTGTATGGACTCAATTTAATACAGAAAAACCTTGGTGAACACTATGATTTATTTTTAAAAAGTGATGTGTTACTATTAGGATATGCATTCGAAAATTGTAGAAATACATATATAAATGCATATGACTTAGATACTGCATGATACTTTACTGCACCAGGATTATCTTGGGATTCAATGTTAAAAATGAGTAAACAGCCATTAGATTTATTACATTATTATGATCTGATTTCAATGGTAGAAAAAGAAATAAGAGATGAAATATCACAATGTTGTAAGCAATATGTTAAAGCCAATAATATATATTTAGAAGATTCTAATCCAAATAAAGAGTCTAACTACTTAACATATCTCGATTCAAATAATCTTTATGGATGGGCAATGTCTCAATATTTACCATATGGAGGTTTTGACTGGTGTTATTATACATTAAATGACTTATATTACAGGAGTAAAAAACATTAGGTTTGGAGAATGATTCTGAGTATGGTTCTATATTAGAAGTTGATTTAGAATATCCACAACTACAAAATTTACATAAAGATCTTCCATTTTACCCAGAAAATATAGTTCCCAAAAAAAAAACAATCTAAATTATTAACAACTTTACACAACAAACATAAATATGTAATACACTATCATAATTTAAGACAGTGTTTAGAGAATGGATTAAAACTTACTAAAATACATAGAGTATTAACATTTGATCAGTCTGATTATTTGGAAAAGTATATAGATTTGAATACAGATATGAGAACTAATACTAAAAATTACTTCGAAAAGATTTTTACAAACTGATGAATAATTCTGTGTTTGGTATAACAATGTAAATTTAATAAACAGAGTAGATATAAGATTAATATCAGATGCAGAAAAATGTGAACAATTGATATCAAGACCAAATTTTAAGAAAAGTACTTTATTTAACGAGAAGCTTGCAGCTAATCATATGGACAAGACAAAAGTAAAATTAACGAGCCTATTTATGTTCGCATGTCAATTTTAGAAATATCAAAATAAGTAATGTATGATTTCCACTATGAAGTAATTTAACCAAAATATGATGATTAAAATGGACTATGCTATCAAGACACCGAATCATACTCTTATATAACATGAAAATGGAAGATTTCAACAAAGATATGAAGTCAATGTGAGATAAATTTTATACAAGTGATTATCCAAATGATTATATATATAACATGTCTCTAATAAATACAAAAGTTTTAGGGAAAATGAAAGATGAATGAAATTGCAATATAATAAAAGAATTTGTTGGTTTACAAGCAAAAATATATGCATACAGAGTTGAGGACAAAGAAAACAAAAAATCGAAAGGAGTAAGGAAATGTGTTGTTAATAAGAGAATGTTTGTTTGATGAAAAAATATTATATAGATCAATGAATTTCATAAGAAGCAAAAAGCATGAAATATACACAGTGGAAGTTAGTAAAATAGTATAAAGCCCCTGTGACAACAAAAGGATTATATTATTAAATAAAATAGATACATTACCATATTGATATGGAAACTTAGAATCTAAAATATCTTTCATTTTCAAAGGAATATTGATATCTGTACCATCAAGGTCAATCAGTTTACCATTTTTGTCTCCAATTTCTAAGGCAATATAATTAAAATGTTCATTTTTTATTCTATAAAAATTGAACATGGAGGCTCGTAACTTACATAATCTTTAAAGCCACAATAAAATTTCCCAAGAAGAAAAGTAATTTTGTATAGTATTGGTGATTTATGGCAAATTGATCTTGTTGATATGGATACTGGTAATTTAGAAGGCATATCAGATATAAACAATATTCAAAGCAATGCTGGCTTAGAATTTTACAATAAAATATTCAAAAAACTTTTGCAATAATGTATCATCAATCATTTCCTTTCAATGGCAATTACAAATGGGTAAATATATTAGATGATATGATTAAATAATACAATAACACAAAGCACAATACCATTGGCATGAAACTAATTGAAGTCAATCAGAAAATGAAAAAAATTTAAGACAGCAAGGTTTTGCAAATGTGTTTACTAAACCAAAATACAAAAGTTGGTGATATTGTCCACATGAGTAAGAGTAAACAAATATATGAAAAGGGTTACACAGCTAATTGGACAACATAATTATTTACCATTGTTGAGATTTTAAATTATAATGTACCCACTTACAAACTGAAAGATGTGAACGGTGAAGAAATAAAAGGTAGTTTTTTGAAATCGAAATTATGAAAACAAACTATCCAAATTGATATTTTTTTGGAAAAAGTCTTAAAAACTAAATATAATATAATTTATGTAAAATAGTTGGGTTTTGAAAACTCTCATAACTCTTGGATTAATAAAACAGATGTTTTGTGAATTTAAATATTTTGTGGAATATAATATTTATATGCTATTAATAATTTCAAACACAACATAAAAACCTTTGTTCATTCATCGGTCATCCTTCAACACACATTTCTCCTATGGTATGCTTTTTATTTAAAAAAATTTTAAAAGGTTTACGAGCATATTATTGCCAATGCCAGGGACCTTTTTTTTTAATTGAGTTTACGAGCAAGTTAATGTCAATGCCAGTGACCAATTTATTGCCTTTATAGTGACACCATAAACTCCATTTGGAGAAATCCCTCACTTCACCACCGGTTGGCCATTTTTAATTTTTTTGTTTAGAAGTAAGGGATTTTTTTTTTAAATTTCATGTACTCTCCTATATACTGCATGTGTCTTGCACCATGTGAGGAATATACCAATTACTTGTTGCGCCGGCTGCAGAAATTTTTTAACATGTGCATGAGCAATTAAAGTTTTAGTTCGAATTTTCAATGATATGGTGATAATCTAATAATGCAAATATGGACAACTAATATTCACATTAATAAATTATCCTATCTGACTCAGGATTCGAACCCATGCCCTTTGAGTTTGAGATCAGACGCCTTGCCGCTGAGCCACTGCGACAAGTTGGGCAAGGCGATGATTAAATGTCCACATGTGATGAGATGTGGTGAGTTGGAAGCCTGTTATCAGGAGTCGTGCAGAGTGTTCAACTCGTGGCAGAAAGATAGCGACACAGTTGTGATAACATATTTCCTGTCATGGAGAATGCTCGCTGTCGTCGGGGACGAGGAAAAACTGAGCTAATATGCTTTTTCTTGTTGCTGGAAGACCATATGGTGCTCGTCGATGTAGATAAAAGAATAGTTAATTTATACATTTTACAAATATTCTTATTGCAGTTATCAAACCATCATCATATTCAGATTTTTAGTTTTTTTTTCCATTTGAAAAGTTAAAATATCACATATGTTTACATCAAAATGTTTACTGTAATCTATTTGCTGTGTATCGCCAGGTAAATTTCTATTAACAGTAATTATTTTATAAACATTACAATCTATCAAAAAAGTAAAGAATATTTTATTATTATCTAAGTGAAAATTATTTTTACTTTTATTCCAATTTCCAGGTAAATAAAATATATGTCATTTTTCTTCCTTACATTTCTCAATTTTCAAGTTAACAAGTGTATTACAATAATTCAAAACATTTTAATTCCCCAGCCTAATTTCCTTTTTGTTAACATTGTTGAGGCAACAGCTGCAGGTGCAATTTTTTCTCCTATCGGAGTATTTTTTATCTAACATGATTTCTTTAGCTTCCTTTTGTAAAATTCTCTCAACTTTGTGTCTATAGTCTAAATATTTATGATATCTATAGATAATATCGTGATGTTTGCATGCTCCATCTA
Organism: Dryococelus australis; assembly: GCA_029891345.1. NCBI lineage: Eukaryota > Metazoa > Arthropoda > Insecta > Phasmatodea > Phasmatidae > Dryococelus > Dryococelus australis. The sequence goes on along the minus strand of CM057007.1, from coordinate 157,861 downwards.
ATTTATTTATTCCTGTAGTGCCTCTTCCCAATCTTTCATCTAATTTTTTAAACAGTTCACAATAATTATAACCAGGCAAATGTATTTCCGGTAAATTTAAATCGTTTCATGCTCAGTTTATAATGCCTTTACGATGATGTTCAGAATTCCAAAATGAGTGTGGAATTACATTTCAAAATCCTATAAGATGAGGAATTCCTTTTGGATTATTAACAAAAAAATCTTAAAATTTATTTTTTAGCATATTCATTGTGTTTACTTTTTCATTGTAAAAATAATTATTTCCAGCATTTTCTTCACCATGAATAACTAATAATCTATCAACCAATTTTCTATCATCATCCATCCAAACATATTCTTTTGGCAAAGTATTGTATTTTTTTTTATACCTTCTCCAGATATTGGAGTTCTTGGAGAAATTCTTTCTAGTGTGTTTGGTTCTGATTTTGAATGTGATTATTTTATATAGTTATGATCAATTGGTCCAATTATAATTTAGTATTTCCAACCTCCATTCGAAGCTACCATTTTATTAGGATTATATTGTTTGAATGCAGCATTGGTTGTTTTGACGATTTCTGCATAATTTTTATAATCCTAATCATCAAATTTATCCTTAAAGGCTTCTGATAAATTTTTTGTTAACACATTACAAACTCCTGGTGTTCATTTATATTATTCATCCATAACAAATAGTCTATCATTATTTATTGTTACTTTTATATCACCAATTGCCCAACTCCACATAAACTAAATTTTTCATCAATAACATTAATTCTTTTTGCAATTTCTATTCCGAGATTTATAGTAGAGTCAGACGCTGCATGTGGTAAATTTTCCAAAGGTACAATTCCCATTTGCTCTTCCAAATAAGGATCTTTTGTTGTGAGAAAAATTCTCTTTCGAATGACATTTCTTATGGTGTTGGCAAAAAATCTAAATTTTTTTGCAGCTACATGGCTAGTGTTGTTATTCAATTTTTTGCTGCTACATGGCTAATGTTGTTATTAAATTTTTATTTTCTTTACTTATTCTTTCTACTTTTTTTTTTTTACCGATATTTCGTAATTCGTCGATTAATGCTGGTTCTTTCTTCGTATTTGTTCATATTGTTTTTTATGATGCATTTTGTATTTTTTATATCTTTCAATGAGTAATTTAACTCGAGAAACCCCCTTTGAATCTGCCATTTATATATTCATGTTTTACTTATAAATGAGTTATAAAAGTATTGAGAGTTTTGAGAGGCATATATTTCCTCCAACTGATCAAACTAGGGGGAATTTAAATGTTTACAATAATAGAATCCTATTCGATATTCCTAAAGGAGCTGGCTTTTCTTTTCCAATAGAATCATATGTTTATGAGCAATTTAATGTACTAAAGAGAGATAAGGTTGGAAATGCGGCAAACTATGATGAATCAGACAATATTGAGGTTTGTTCAAATTTTTTCCTTTCCAATTTTCTAGACTAGAAATCTCAAAACATGGAAATATTATTGAAGCTGTTGATAATCCAGGTATGACAACAACAATGATGAATGCTTTATTAAGATCACCAAGTTAACAAAATTATTTACAGTTTACTCGTGTTGATAATCTATATCGATGTAAATCTGTTGCTAGTGATATAACAAAAGTGGTTAAAACTGTTTCTACTAATAAAACAAATGAACTAATCTATCGTGATATATATATGTTTGGTTTTATTCGTTATAACAATGAAGTTTATTGGAAAAGCGGCTATGAAATTACTTTTTCTCGTAATTCATCTGATAACAACTGTTTATTTCTTTATGAAACTTTAAATAAAGATAATAAAGTTACGAAATATCATCCTGATCCTGGAAAAATTGATATTAAAAATTTATAAATTATGTGACCTATTGTTGAATTAAAATCTAATGCAGCCGTTGCAATTAAAAAAATATGTATACAAAGATCCAAAAATACTTATTAGTTTCGATTATTCGCAATTTTTATTAAAAGAAGTTCCTGCTAAATCAAGTGTTTTTAGCTTTGATATAAAATATCAGTTTAGTAATTTACAACTTTATATGTCTGATTTTATAATTTGAGCTTTTCAACTTAATAGAAAAAATCATGCTGAACAGCATAAACACCCTACTATGTTTGATCATTGTAATGTAAGAAATATTTATGTTGAAAATGGTAGAAATGAAATTTTTCCTAAAGAAAACTGGAATCTAGACATTGAAAACGGCGTTTATCTTAAACAATTTCTTGCTTATAATGATTTTAGAAATTCAAAAACCGAACTATATACTAGCTATAGAAATAATGAACTTTATTATAAACCAACTGTTAACTTCGATGGGGATATTAATTATTATTCATTTTGGAGGCGAAGTCCTTTATATGTTATTGATTGTTCATACAGAAAAACAACCATAGTGAAATAAAAAACAAACAAAAAAATTAGTGTTGATTTTAATAAAGTCGTCGAAGCAGGTACTATTTGTTATGCTGTTTTAATTAGTTGAAGGAATCTTACTTACGATTATTTGAAAGAAAGAATTACTGAAGATTTATGCATTTTTAATATTATTAAATGTAGGATGTAAAAGATTTTACAGAAACAAGAAACTGTTTCGATATTTTAATACAATTTTTTAGATGTATTGTTGTATTGTTAAGTTGTTTGATCGAATAAAAGAACTTTTTGCTAAACCTGAATGAGCTTTTTTCTTTCTCTTAATAAATTTTTCTTCTATAAATATAAATGCCTGTGTTACCTTGCAGTATGATAAAGTTTTTTTAATATGGTTGTAAATAAACTACACTTTCCTATAAATTATATAATGCTTCTGACGAACTCAGAGAATTAATTTACGAATTTCATCGAAATCTACCAAGTTTGCAATTAACACTCTTCGGAAACATTAACGATAAATATGAACTTAATGAAATAGGGGGCGACTTTGAGAAGATAGAAGACATTTTTAAAATATTAGTAAAGGTTCGAAGTTAAACTATCAATTGTCTTTTCAATATTTTTACTTGATTTTAACTTCTTTTGCTTGTTTTTTCTCTTAAATTCACTTGATATAAGGGAATTACTCACTTGCAAAATTAGCAAAATTATAAAAACTGATAAATTGCTTGATTTTGAGGTAAAATTGCTTTATTTTCTATGCTGGTACAAAGCTTTTTTGAAAAACTGAAAAATTACTTGATTTTGAAAAAAAATTGCTTGATTTTCGATGAAAATTGATTGTTTTTTTCGAACTGAAAGTTGTCGCTTCTAGAAGCATGAGAAAGCCGCTCGAAAAACGAGAAATTAGCCTGATTTTAGATAAATTTGCTTTATTTTGATTTTTTATCCATTAAATCCCAGATTTCGGGTTTTGTAATTTTTTTCTTACGCCCTTGTTAAAATTAATGGGAAATAGCAATGTTACTTTTTTCTTGCACTTTTGGAGGAAATTGTTGGAAAAAAATGTGCTGCGCTAGAATCCCCATTTAACATCTACTGATATATAATTTTACAAATATATTTATAAAAAAAACTAAAATGATCTACGAGGCAAAGGCATAGAATTCTTGGTAGTTTATAATCCACCTTATCCCGGCGAGTGACTTAATGTTAGGACTCGCCCCATAGCATATTGAGGTTATGTTGATATAAAATGAAAACCCCTGATCCAACCAACGGACTTACCAAATACTCGTATTCCGTCCCCTAACTAGAATTTAATTTTTTGCGTGAGTAAAATACAAGGGATTGAGCAACTGTAATAACAGCTGTCTGATAAGTAACACATTCCTGTATAACAAAAGTCTCTCAAAATATAATGCGGCAAACATTAAGTTGATTTATATAGGCAGCAATGAGAGCGAGAAAAGACCGTATAATAATCACATTTCCAATCATCCGCGACCAGGATTGGAAGTTATACCCTACAAATCAAATCAATACGAAACAAACCATAACAAATCTTTTTTGACACTGAGTAACTTGCTTAACAAATACATCGTTTTGTTTAGAAATATCCTAACTTAATCCACCAATTTTGCTGCCTCTAACATGCCACGAATATACTATAGAAGATAAAAATATTGGCAAAGAAAATTTTTCTATATTATTGTGTGGCAGCCTCTATATCACTGGGACACAAAAGGACTGCCTTAACCGGCCTTTTAGATATATATTTAAAAAAAACCTACTTTGAAGCGAATGTGATAGTGCAAATCAACATCCAACATATATAACATATAGAAGATAAAGGAGAGACACGTGCATATGTATTTTCAAAACTGAACCAAGTTTGTTAATATTTTATCAGCCTTGGCAATGGCCCTTTCAACATAACCGTTCAAGAGTAACTCAAACTTGTTTTACGCACAAATACATATATTCACTTTTATTATATCCATGGGAAAATTACCCAGATTGATCCCGAAGAAATTGTCACAAAAGAACGTTAATATGTGACTTATTGCACCCAAGCTAACTTCACGTACATTTCATTACAATCGTAACGGAATTTCAGTTGGTTGATTAAGTTCGTAATATTCGTAACAAATTTCACGTAAGTCAGCCCAGAGAAACGTGTTGAAGGTTGAAACAAATCTTCATTTCTGTGCAGGGGAATCTTACGAGCGCCTGCAGAGGTTATTACCATTTATCAAGTCGTTAGGGCGGCCTGGTGGATACAATTAATCTTGCCCGCATTTTTTTCTTCTCGCGGTGCCACGGGGGGTGCTTTATCCGCCATCAGCAATCCTTCTGCCCGCCAGACAAGTGAGTGACAGATCTGGGAGTGCTGGAAATACAGCACCCTCCAGACCGTACTCTGATAACCCCATATCGTTCCGCTCACCTTTCCTCTATCGATCCATATCCTTCAACACACTCGTGTGCATAAATGCACGCTCACATTGGGCGGGAACAAATCCCGTCAAATTAAGATACATTATAGGCTGTTCATGGCTAATTGAATTCTTTTGAAATGAAACTCTGAAGAAATGTCACTGCTCCTACGTGCTCATATCTCAACGGGTCTACTAAAGTTGGTATCAACGGAGAAAAAGTTGTTCCATGTCTCAACGTTGAATTTGAAGTGTTAAGGAAACATTTGTAAATAACTAAATAATTTATGTTACTGTATATCGTTTTTTATAAATATATGTGAGAATAAGAATTACAAACTTTTTAAATATTTCCTTTTATAATAATTTCACAGTTCCACTCAACCGACGCAAGTATAAAATATTCAGGCTTATATCAATGTTAATATTACAATTGACCAAAGAATACGCAATTCACATACAAGTAGGTCATAAGGAGAGCTTTCAAAAGTGCCCAGGTTACCGTGAACAAGTTTTAAATAACTATTAAAACTTTCTGTGTAGTCAAAGAAATAATTTCGGGAATGTGCAGTTAACCTGCGGAAACCTGATCCGTTATGACGACGAACCGTAATTTATCCCTCTTTCCTAGATTCAGGTTTGGAAACGAGCAATGCCAAATTCAAATGAAGCTTTGTGCGTAACTTTTCTTAGAAGAAATTATAACACTACTGATGTTACATAGTTATAGCCACTTGTGTTAACGATCAAATAATATTTCTGTAACGAGTAATAAAATATATACCTAGATATGAAGTGTAATTATAAAAGATTGTTACATCTGAAACAATTTTTATATGTTTGGTTAAAGATATGCCTCGGCTAAATTCTATGCTGCCACGAAAATCAGTGCATTCGTATAGACTTGAATTAACTCTGAAGTTTATAGTATACAAAACTATGTTTAAATTAATATCTGGACAACTAGTTCAACGAATAATCAGAGAATTCTTAAGTATAGCAAGTCAAAAGAAACAAATAAATTATCTTTGCTTTAATCCAATTATGTGTATTTAAAGGGAACTCTTTTTACGTTAATATTTCAAAAGAATGAAACAAATCAAAATTATATAGTAAGTTTGAATAAACGCTAATTGATGCTATTTTAGCTGTCAACCACAGCCTGCATGTTGGTTACCATAAGACTGCCAATAATTGAATGTTTAGGGACTCGTGTCTGAAATTTATATTCAGTTGCCTGGGGAAGAGAGCAACTTAGCTGTGTAGATAGCGGAAAGTCACCGCAAATCCGTCGAAGTCGTGAAGTCACCCTCTGGTGCAGACCGCAGGAACATATCTCCCGCTACTCCTTAGCGGCACATCCTCTGGTGGTCCTCTACAAGCTCGTCCTCTGAGGTACTCGCCTGGATTCGCAGCCAGTAGATCTCTCCTGGCTGTTCCAAGTACCGGAACACCGCGTTGTCCCAGGCTCTAAGTCGTGAAGTCATCCTCTGGTGCAGACCGCAGGAACATATCTCCCGCTACTCCTTAGCGGCACATCCTCTGGTGGTCCTCTACAAGCTCGTCCTCTGAGGGACTCGCCTGGATTCGCAGCCAGTAGATCTCTATTGGCTGATATGGCTCTCCAAGTACCGGACACCGCGTTGTCCCAGGTTCTAAGTCGTGAAGTCATCCTCTGGTGCAGACCGCAGGAACATATCTCCCGCTACTCCTTAGCGGCACATCCTCTGGTGGTCCTCTACAAGCTCGTCCTCTGAGGTACTCGCCTGGATTCGCAGCCAGTAGATCTCTCCTGGCTGTTCCAAGTATAGGACACCGCGTTGTCCCAGGTTCAAAGTTGTGAGGTCATCCTCTGGTGCAGACCGCAGGAACATATCTCCCGCTACTCCTTAGCGGCACATCCTCTGGTGGTCCTCTACAAGCTCGTCCTCTGAGGGACTCGCCTGGATTCGCAGCCAGTAGATCTCTCCTGGCTGATATGGCTCTCCAAGTACCGGACACCGCGTTGTCCCAGGTTCTAAGTCGTGAAGTCATCCTCTGGTGCAGACCGCAGGAACATATCTCCCGCTACTCCTTAGCGGCACATCCTCTGGTGGTCCTCTACAAGATCGTCCTCTGAGGGACTCGCCTGGATTCGCAGCCAGTAGATCTCTCCTGGCTGATATGGCTCTCCAAGTACCGGACACCGCGTTGTCCCAGGTTCAAAGTTGTGAAGTCATCCTCTGGTGCAGACCGCAGGAACATATCTCCCGCTACTCCTTAGCGGCACATCCTCTGGTGGTCCTCTACAAGCTCGTCCTCTGAGGGACTCGCCTGGATTCGCAGCCAGTAGATCTCTCCTGGCTGATATGGCTCTCCAAGTACCGGACACCGCGTTGTCCCAGGTTCGAAGTCGTAAAGTCATCCTCTGGTGCAGACCGCAGGAACATATCTCCCGCTACTCCTTAGCGGCACATCCTCTGGTGGTCCTCTACAAGCTCGTCCTCTGAGGGACTCGCCTGGATTCGCAGCCAGTAGATCTCTCCTGGCTGATATGGCTCTCCAAGTACCGGACACCGCGTTGTCCCAGGTTCTAAGTTGTGAAGTCATCCCTCTGGTGCAGACCGCAGGAACATATCTCCCGCTCTCCTTAGCGGCACATCCTCTGGTGGTCCTCTACAAGATCGTCCTCTGAGGGACTCGCCTGGATTCGCAGCCAGTAGATCTCTCCTGGCTGATATGGCTCTCCAAGTACCGGACACCGCGTTGTCCCAGGTTCAAGTTGTGAAGTCATCCTCTGGTGCAGACCGCAGGAACATATCTCCCGCTACTCCTTAGCGGCACATCCTCTGGTGGTCCTCTACAAGATCGTCCTCTGAGGGACTCGCCTGGATTCGCAGCCAGTAGATCTCTCCTGGCTGATATGGCTCTCCAAGTACCGGACACCGCGTTGTCCCAGGTTCTAAGTGTGAAGTCATCCTCTGGTGCAGACCGCAGGAACATATCTCCCGCTACTCCTTAGCGGCACATCCTCTGGTGGTCCTCTAAAGCATCGTCCTCTGAGGGACTCGCCTGGATTCGCAGCCAGTAGATCTCTCCTGGATGATATGGCTCTCCAGTACCGGACACCGCGTTGTCCCAGGTTCTAAGTTGTGAAGTCACCCTCTGGTGCAGACCGCAGGAACATATCTCCCGCTACTCCTTAGCGGCACATCCTCTGGTGGTCCTCTATAAGATCGTCCTCTGAGGGACTCGCCTGGATTCGCAGCCAGTAGATCTCTCCTGGCTGATATGGCTCTCCAAGTACCGGACACCGCGTTGTCTCAGGTTCGAAGTCGTAAAGTCATCCTCTGGTGCAGACCGCAGGAACATATCTCCCGCTACTCCTTAGCGGCACATCCTCTGGTGGTCCTCTACAAGCTCGTCCTCTGAGGGACTCGCCTGGATTCGCAGCCAGTAGATCTCTCCTGGATGATATGGCTCTCCAAGTACCGGACACCGCGTTGTCCCAGGTTCTAAGTTGTGAAGTCACCCTCTGGTGCAGACCGCAGGAACATATCTCCCGCTACTCCTTAGCGGCACATCCTCTGGTGGTCCTCTATAAGATCGTCCTCTGAGGGACTCGCCTGGATTCGCAGCCAGTAGATCTCTCCTGGCTGATATGGCTCTCCAAGTACCGGACACCGCGTTGTCCCAGGTTCAAAGTTGTGAAGTCATCCTCTGGTGCAGACCGCAGGAACATATCTCCCGCTACTCCTTAGCGGCACATCCTCTGGTGGTCCTCTACAAGCTCGTCCTCTGAGGACTCGCCTGGATTCGCAGCCAGTAGATCTCTCCTGGCTGATATGGCTCTCCAAGTACCGGACACCGCGTTGTCCCAGGTTCGAAGTCGTAAAGTCATCCTCTGGTGCAGACCGCAGGAACATATCTCCCGCTACTCCTTAGCGGCACATCCTCTGGTGGTCCTCTACAAGCTCGTCCTCTGAGGGACTCGCCTGGATTCGCAGCCAGTAGATCTCTCCTGGCTGATATGGCTCTCCAAGTACCGGACACCGCGTTGTCCCAGGTTCTAAGTTGTGAAGTCACCCTCTGGTGCAGACCGCAGGAACATATCTCCCGCTTCTCCTTAGCGGCACATCCTCTGGTGGTCCTCTACAAGATCGTCCTCTGAGGGACTCGCCTGGATTCGCAGCCAGTAGATCTCTCCTGGCTGATATGGCTCTCCAAGTACCGGACACCGCGTTGTCCCAGGTTCAAAGTTGTGAAGTCATCCTCTGGTGCAGACCGCAGGAACATATCTCCCGCTACTCCTTAGCGGCACATCCTCTGGTGGTCCTCTACAAGATCGTCCTCTGAGGGACTCGCCTGGATTCGCAGCCAGTAGATCTCTCCTGGCTGATATGGCTCTCCAAGTACCGGACACCGCGTTGTCCCAGGTTCAAAGTCGGTCCTCCAAAGTCGTACTTTAGTCTTGGTTCATCATATATGTTGACGCACTTCTTCTTTTATCTGCTAAGGCTCAGTATTTCAATAAGTGCATGTAGTAATCTTGATTTCCGTCGTAAATAATAATACTTTATTAATCAAAACCAGAAATTAACTTCACTACTCGGGACACTCATTTTTTCGTGCTTATCCCTAGCTGATTCCAATTTAGAATGAATAAGTTTTGTTCTAAAACGCTATAGTTCGAAAAATCAATAAATTATGATACGCCGGTTGGTGTGGCCTGATACTTTTGAGAAACAAATTTAGTGCTATATATATATATATATATATATATATATATATATATATATATATATATATATATATACACATAGTAAATTCTCATGCTAATAAACGACAGATAATCATTAATCATACATAGTACAAACAACACAACTGTCAAAACGATATAATTATACACATCTCACAACAAACATACGTAAAACATCCGCTGCATAACATTACAGTTTGACATTTAAAGCAAATTAGAGACATATGATAATTATAAAGTTATAAATATTGAAGTGTTACAACACTAAGTAACATTATGCACGTGTAACAGATAACTTAGAGCACTAAAACTTAATTTGAAACACAAATAGTTATGTTACATATTGTCTCAAGATGGTTGCAGGTGAGTTGAGTGGGAAAATTCACAGACACTAAATTATTTGATTTTTCTTAAAATCTTGGCCCAGAATCGAAAGTTTAACATTTAAAAGGTTTTCGCATAGTAATACACCTACATAACAAAAATTGTTATTTTTTTAATGTCTTATATTTTAACTGACTTTAATTTTACAATTGAGTTTTGGAGAAACTATGTTGAGACCATATAAAGTATTAATCGCTTCTAGAATCATAAAAATATAGTTCCTGGAGCAGTCAGGACATACATTTCACTTAGAATTCTTTATTCAATTCTCGAAAAGTAGCACGAGCCACTTGTGCAAATTAGCAACGTTTCAAACACTCAAACGTTGGATTCCATTTTCGGTTACTTCCAACTTTTCTGAAGTCCAACTGAAGTACTACTTCCAGGTTATTCCTCCGCCTCGCGCAAACAAAACTTAACCGATTCGAGAAAATTACACCGCTGTGGTAAGCACTCGGTTCGATAATATTTCGGGCGATAAATATTTTTTACTAGGCCTTACGTCTCCAGCTGTATTCTCTGTGTTTTTATTCATATTAACTATAAATGAAACGTAATAATATAAAGGTAAAATATAAGTATAATTAATAATAAGATTCTTTTATAGTAACAGAATTATATAATTCTTGTGATAGATGATATATATAGGAAACAACCGAACACATTAAAACTGAGGTGATTTACAAAGGCTTGTTTCAAAAAGTGTGAAAAATCTGCAAATAGACTATATTATAAAGTGAAAACTTTATTTATGTAATAAAACTTAGTTTACATTCTGTACTGTTGTAGAGTATGATATACGGGTGTTTCGAACCATGGTCTGGCTTTTTATATACAGTAAAAACACACGTGAAAACTAAAACAAATTGTTTGTTCTTTTTTATAAACTTTAAGTGAAGTAAACAAAATAGCAAATTGACCTCGAAGTGCCGTGAATTCGCGGAAGGTCATGTGAAATTTCCGGGAGTCCTTTATACAAAGTTGACTCACGAAACAGGCGCCGCGTATATCCACTGGCAATTTATATAGGATTTACAGAAACCCCTTTACTTCATACTTGCATTGGTATGTAAAAGAAAGGCTTTTCCGAACAATTCTCTAAGGCCAACAGTTATTTGTTTTTTCAGTATACCAAGTTACACAAGTTTTAGAGTACTAGAACTGTGACAAATATGTCTGGAAAATATCCCCCACAAAGATCAACTATTGTTTTCGATGGAATTAACATAAGGTAAAACAATAATAAATAGTTATAATAATTCTAGTGCCCAGAAAATACTATTTGGTAACCACGAGAATTAAGTAATTACTCTCATCGATGATTGATACGGGAAAGATTAATGTCACATACGATGGCCTATTCCATGCATATGTATTTTAAGGGGGCAATAGCAACATTCTTCGTGAGTGAAGAGAGTGCAGATATTTGGGCGACTCTTGACAACGAGGTCTTGAGAACCGATGAGGGAGAAGTGAGATGAGTATGGAGCAGCGCTGGAAAGAAAGGGCGAATGGAATGGGATATCCCTGAGAAAACCCGTCGACTAGCGGCATCGTCCGGCACGATCCCCCCCCCCCCCCCGCGAAAATTTGGGAGTGACCCCGCCGGGAATCCAGTCCGAGTAGCCAGGAAAAGAAATTCTTACCTAAAATTTTCTTTCAATATAGTATTTTTCACTTGGAAATTACAAGGCTAAAACTCAATAGATAAAATAGGTTCAGAAAACTTTCTAAAATAGAAACGGTTGGATGAAATGAGAAACATATCGTAGACTACTTATAGTCCATTCCCGACTGAAAGCGACTTATGAAAATCAACCTTTGAAAATACACTCTAGGCATAACATGTCAATCTGTTTTCTCAATAACCTGTATTCCAAAAATATATAACACTGTGGTTAACTTTAGAGTACTGTATTATCAAATAAATGAAACTTTACCTTAAAATCTTCTTTTTTAAGTTGTAATATTTATTTTGTATTAATTACGAATTAACAACAGCGAAGGCAGCGACGTGTTGGCAACGGCCGGTACGAATTAACTCACAGGTAATATATTATTGCAACCTAGTTTTCAATACGCTATTTGTAAATTAAACGGTGCCTTTTGAAACACATAAATATGTAGGTAGCCCCGATGGCAAAACACTTCATTTTTATAGTTAATAATAACAGCGCAAAATATTGTGTGTAGGCCCTAAGATACAGTAAGAACTATCGTCAATTCAGGTATTTTTAAAATGTTATAAAGCTGACCTAAATAATGTTAGAGGACTAAACTGTGAATATTCATACGGAATTATTTTTGGAATATGACAGAATTCTTTGAAAAGCTGTAAACAGTGAACAACACATTTGACAGGTATTAAAGAAGAAGTCACATTTCGATGTTTATGTTTAGGTGTAGCGGAAGTATACGAACACATGTACACGCAATGGAATGTAAACATTGATTTTGACGGATGATACATGGCAGTCACATGTCAATGTTTGTTTACATTTGGCGGAAGGATTTAAAACTGGCCGGCAAGCACATCATTAGCAGGGCTCCTAGTATGTATCTTGCAGTGGGGAATGGACTATAGAGTGTGCGTCACAGCAGGTTTAAAGCAGTTTATTAGCAGGGCTCCTAGTATGTATCTTGCAGTGGGGAATGGACTATAGAGTGTGCGTCACAGCAGGGCTCCTAGTATGTATCTTGCAGTGGGGAATAGACTATAGAGTAAGCGTCACAACAGGGCTCCTAGTATGTATCTTGCTGTGGGGAATGGACTATAGAAACTGCGTCACAGCAGGGCTCCTAGTATGTATCTTGCAGTGGGGAATGGACTATAGAGTGTGTGTCACAGCAGGTTTAAAGCAGTTTATTAGCAGGGCTCCTAGTATGTATCTTGCAGTGGGGAATGGACTATAGAGTGTGCGTCACAGCAGGTTTAAAGCAGTTTATTAGCAGGGCTCCTAGTATGTATCTTGCAGTGGGGAATGGACTATAGAGTGTGCGTCACAGCAGGGCTCCTAGTATGTATCTTGCAGTGGGGAATGGACTATAGAGTGTGCGTCACAGCAGGGCTCCTAGTATGTATCTTGCAGTGGGGAATGGACTATAGAGTGTGCGTCACAGCAGGTTTAAAGCAGTTTATTAGCAGGGCTCCTAGTATGTATCTTGCAGTGGGGAATGGACTATAAAGTGTGCGTCACAGCTGGGGTCCTAGTATGTATCTTGCAGTGGGGAATGGACTATAGAATGTGCGTCACAGCAGGGCTCCTAGGATGTATCTTGCAGTGGGGAATGGACTATAGAGTGTGCGTCATAGCAGGGCTCCTAGTATGTATCTTGCAGTGGGGAATGGACTATAGAGTGTGCGTCACAGCAGGTTTAACGCAGTTCATAAGCAGGGCTCCTAGTAGGTATCTTGCTGTGGGGAATGGACTATAGAGTGTGCGTCACAGCAGGGCTCCTAGTATGTATCTTGCAGTGGGGAATGGACTATAGAGTGTGCGTCACAGCAGGGATCCAAGTATGTATCTTGCAGTGGGTAATGGACTATAGAGTGTGCGTCACAGCAGGGCTCCTAGTATGTATCTTGCAGTGGGGAATGGACTATAGAATGTGCGTCACAGCAGGGCTCCTAGTATGTATCTTGCTGTGGGGAATAGACTATAGAGTGTGCGTCACAGCAGGCCTCCTAGTATGTATCTTGCAGTGGGGAATGGACTATAGAGTGTGCGTCACAGCAGGGCTCCTAGTATGTATCTTGCAGTGGGGAATGGACTATAGAGTGTGCGTCACAGCAGGTTTAAAGCAGTTTATTAGCAGGGCTCCTAGTATGTATCTTGCAGTGGGGAATGGACTATAAAGTGTGCGTCACAGCTGGGGTCCTAGTATGTATCTTGCAGTGGGGAATGGACTATAGAATGTGCGTCACAGCAGGGCTCCTAGGATGTATCTTGCAGTGGGGAATGGACTATAGAGTGTGCGTCATAGCAGGGCTCCTAGTATGTATCTTGCAGTGGGGAATGGACTATAGAGTGTGCGTCACAGCAGGTTTAACGCAGTTCATAAGCAGGGCTCCTAGTAGGTATCTTGCTGTGGGGAATGGACTATAGAGTGTGCGTCACAGCAGGGCTCCTAGTATGTATCTTGCAGTGGGGAATGGACTATAGAGTGTGCGTCACAGCAGGGATCCAAGTATGTATCTTGCAGTGGGTAATGGACTATAGAGTGTGCGACACAGCAGGGCTCCTAGTATGTATCTTGCAGTGGGGAATGGACTATAGAGTGTGCGTCACAGCAGGTTTAACACAGTTCATTAGCAGGGCTTCTAGTATGTATCTTGCTGTGGGGAATGGACTATAGAGTGTGCGTCACAGCAGGGCTCCTAGTATGTATCTTGCAGTGGGGAATGGACTATAGAGTGTGCGTCACAGCAGGGCTCCAAGTATGTATCTTGCAGTGGGGAATGAACTATAGAGTGTGCGTCACAGCAGGGCTCCTAGTATGTATCTTGCAGTGGGGAATGGACTATAGAGTGTGCGTCACAGCAGGTTTAACGCAGTTCATTAGCAGGGCTCCTAGTATGTATCTTGCTGTGGGGAATGGACTATAGAGTGTGCGTCACAGCAGGGCTCCTAGTATGTATCTTGCAGTGGGGAATGGACTATAGAGTGTGCCTCACAGCAGGTTTAAAGCAGTTCTCCTCCGTTCCAACTATGTATATGTTAGAAATGTGCGCGCAAAGCATTTGTTTTCAACACAGTTTGCTTACAATTATCGTTCAACATTCCAAAAATATTAAATATTTGGACCTTCTATGAACAATTTGCCTCCATAACTCTTTCCTCAGTAATGATCGACGTGCATTACTGCATGTGTAATTTTCCTAATCCGGACCGACTGCATCACAGAGCTGACTCGTATGTGTTACACGCTTTTCACACTAAAGTGAGCACTTTTGAGGCGCAACTCACTTTTCCTTTCACCCATTTCTTATCATCTGACCATCTTTTAAAATAAATATTGCATTGTTAGTAATAAATTCAGGGTGCATATTCCGCCATACCCGGAAGTTTGCGACTAGGAATAAAATATATTAATTGATTATTATTCTAAATTAGAGAGCTTTCAAAAGTGCTCACTTTACCGTGAACAGCCTTCACATACTAGCATGCAGTCCCTAAGTGAAGTTGGTTGGCAGTTATGAATTAATAAATAGGTCCTATGGATAGTTATGAGAATTCGCATACCCAGGGTATAATATTTAAATTTATGGTCATTGAAGTTGGCAGCTTTGGTTCTGTGTACCTACAGAAGCACTGATGTGTATATTATTTATATATTTACTTTTGAGAAAAATTTCACGGATTGACTTCGGTGACGCTTGAATAAAATGAAATGGTCCGCTGCTATGTTAATTTGACGTGTGGCGGAAGGATACAAAAAGGCAAACCATTAGCAGGTCTTTCAAAAGTACTTAAGAATGCGTGAATAGCGTATAGTGACACGAGGGTGGTGGAAAGAAAATCGTGTGACGTCATATGTTATCTTTCCTGGCTGAGGGCCATACTACCAACATCCAGCAACACAACTCACGCCAGTACATAGCTCTGTTATACAACAGCGTTTATGTCATCTTTGAATATTTTCGTGGCTTACCCGTTGACCAGGTTTGT
Source organism: Dryococelus australis (assembly GCA_029891345.1). Lineage (NCBI taxonomy): Eukaryota > Metazoa > Arthropoda > Insecta > Phasmatodea > Phasmatidae > Dryococelus > Dryococelus australis. Next base: position 142,236 of record CM057007.1, on the reverse strand, counting down.
CCCCCAACTTATCACTTGTGTGTCACTGCTTATCTCCGTGTATAATGGTTTGTAATTTTTAACTTTCCTGGCAATTCTAGATAATCAGCCGTCGGGTAGTATAATGCGTGTGCTCAATTCCATAACCTTTGGTGACCACACGCATGTTGTGTTCTTCTGTAACGCTAGTCGAAGGAACTTTTTGTCCTGACGCAATGACATTGTATAACATCTTTCTTTTATCCGTACCGACACTCTAATGCGATTTCGTTTGAATTCAATCGTTCCCTCTTATTGAAATTTTTTTTTTGTCAATGATTGTCATATGAATGACCTCTTAACCCATTGCCAATTTTTTATCTTTTTAACTTTAATAAATATCATCTACATAGCCATTTAGCAAAGAAATAAAACTCCTAATTATATTATATCAATATTAGTACGGAATGATAATGCAAGTTTCTTTCCGTATATAATAAACCCGTTTAAAGTTTCTTATGCAGTTTTTATAGTTGAGATGGATTTCCAAAATAAATATGTTTTGTAAGTTTTTCTAATTCAGATGTATTTTTTCTAGTGTTAGAAGCAAGGTCTGCTCAATGTGGGAATTTTCGACGCACCGCTATAAACCACACTTGAAAGAGGCATTTGGCACATACTACGGGATTGGAGCGTCTTGTCTGGGAACCTTGATAGGGAGGTGTATTACGTAGTCCACCCTCATTACCATATCCGACATTAACACCAGCCTCCAGGGATGCTGCCTGTGTATCCATATGCAAGGCGTGGAGCCCGTTACTCGACCAACATAACGTAACTGGCATGCAAGTCTAGAATGCTGAGTAGATACACAAAGAGCCAGCGAGCACGAGAGCTTTATATGAATGTGTGTACGGAGGAAGGGGTGGTGAAGCTGCTTTATGCAAGGGCACACGGCTGGGGAAGTCTCCCCAAACATGTGAAATATTTCCCTTATAAAAGGATACACACATACATTTCAGTTAAAAGTTTTCTCATCTTTTTGCCGTATTTTATACGGCGAGCTGGAAAGGATCAAACAGAAACAGGGTTCATTTATTATAAGTAATATATAACTGTACACATAGCAAACGTGTGTTATGCTATAGATTGTTTTTATTCTTGATAACGTTCTGTAAATATTATAGTTTTTAATCTATAATATTAACTTAATATTTGTTTATTCTTCCATGCGTCGTATCTTAACAGCACCAGCATCGTAACGAATCCATGCCTCTTATTGTACAACTAAGTACATTTTGGTAATAAATTATATTAATAAATAGTTACAAATCTTGCAAAGAAAAAAAAATTCATTGAATGAACATGGCTGAGAAAAAGGGAAGGCAGTTAAGCTTTTAACACTCCACAATAATATAAACTATATATTGTTAACAAAATGTAATTTTTGCGTTATTGTAATTTAGTTTACTTTCAAAGAGTTTAGATATAATGCCAGAGTATCCTCCAACAAATACTGGTTAGCTATTATATATATATATATATATATATATATATATATATAATGTCGACATAAGTTCATTCTTTCGTTTTTTGTGACCTTTTAAATTTCATTCATTAACATTATCGAATATTACTTTTATTTATTTATGCGCTTTAAAGTGTAAAGATTTTTTCAGGGAGGAGAATAATTTTCTAATGAGCGTGCATCTTTTCGCGAATTAAGCATACTTATGTCCTGTAAATGACTGGATTTTTTCATGCTAATAATTATTTCTTCTTACTAATTTTCAGATATCTTTATCTTTAAAACGCCATACATTTTTATGAGATGGATACATTTTTTAATAAAATTAAATAATGAAACTAATTCAGAAGATAGATTTTGAATTAATATTTTGCAGCAACATCATGTCTCCTTAATGATTTTGCTTTCTCAAAGTGATGTATAGGGAAGTGTTGCAGTGAGACAAGACATAAATGATTTCTTGAAGCCACTCGTCGTTTGCACGGGATAGTATAACTTGATTCTCGGAAGGCAGAGGAAATATGCTGAGTAGACCGGATGAACGAAGTGAGCCACAGACTTTCACAAGTGCTTACTTAACGGACCCGCCTACCTGCAGGTATTTCCGGCGCTTGAGGCCGAGATGCATGAAAGCAATAATGTCGCCTCTGCCACGTGATTCAAGTGTGCCATCGCCACTAAGAGCAAGGCAGTGATCTGGCGTACAGTGTTCTCGTCTTGATATGAATACCTAAAGGCTGTCCTCGATAAAGTAAACAATTTTGAAATCAACCTTAGAAAAAAGTCACTGCTCCTACCTGAATATATTTTAAGGGGGATCAGGCCTCGCCATCTTGGGTTTTTTATTTTCGTTTACAACCCACGAATGTGGGTTCGGATGGATTTTTTTCGGACGATGAAATATAGGGAATAACTTAATGCGTTTTCTGAAATTTGTTCTGTTCAACTGCCGTAGCTTTTATGGCCCCAGTAGTCACACCCACTAAATAAACAATTATTTGACCTTGGCTGTAACAAGTTATAAAATATCAAACGCATAGAAGCTGTAATAATTCAAGAACATTAAGAAGGTATTATTCATGCTTTGTCATACTAAGAATTGTAATGCTGCTCCTGAACTCGAATTTGTGGCAGAAAATCCATAAAAATAGTTCGGCAGGGAATGACCGCCCCATAACAGACGCACTGAGAGACATGCGCCCAATAAAGTTAGTAACGATTGAAGGAAAGTGGTCCCATACAATAAAAAGTGTTATCCGTAACCATTTGTGACGACTTAAATTATTTCTTTCGCTTTCTGTTTTTTAATGCATCGGAGTGTAAAAATGAGTAGATTTGGAAATATTTTCTGTTATAATAATTTCACGCAGGAATAAAGTGATGAAGTCCATGACGATGTTAATTTTACATAAGGCGGAAGAATACACAACGTGCGTGTAAGTAGATCTTAAGCTGGGCTTTCAAGAATGCTCATTTTACCGTGAACAGCCTATATGTAATTGTCAGCTGTGATTCCATAATTCTAGTGGTGTAAATTCCGTTGCACTGTTCAGTGCATGGCTCTAGAGTACTTTTGTACGTATATTACAAACACACTGCAACGCGCCAGGTAGATGTGAACAGAGCTATAGATAGTTCTGAATATGGAGTGTGTTGGCAGCGGCTACACTCTATTCATGGTTTCTTCACATATTTTGAATCGAACCTTTGATAAATCACCTTGTGAATTACGTGTTTGGTGGTTTCCTAAATATTTCACGTATCACAAGTGTTTTGTATACCTGAAAACATAAAAATAACACTGAATTTTTGCTTATATTCTATCTTTCAATTATAGTTTTTGTTTATTATTAACAATTAAAATTAAACAGCGAGAAAATATGTATGTTGGTAATGCCTAGTAATAAATAGCTCATGTGAAAAATATTATTACATTAAACGCGCACGAATGCGGTGCGTTTCGTGTAATTTTCTAGACATGGTTAAGCTTTGTTTGCATACGGCGGATGAATATTCTGGAAAGTATAACTTTAGGAGGGCTTTAGAAATGTTGGAAGGAACCGTGAATTAACTATACACTTTCAATTTTACTTCTTCAACGCGTCAAAAGGGTTTTCAGTTATTGCTCAAACGTTGCTGGGTCTGCGAGAGTGAGAGTAAACAACCAGGAGCTCCTCAAGTTGTTATCCTGAACCCAGACAAGATACACAGAAACTACCCTGAAAAGAAGCGAGGTCAACAAACTCGTGGGTTGAAGGTATCATCTAAATAGTGTTAACATTGTAGGTAGTAATACCAACAGAACAGGTAGTAATGCCAACAGAACAGTTAACATTGTAGGTAGTAATACCAACAGAACAGTTAACATTGTAGGTAGTAATGCCAACAGAACAGTTAACATTGTAGGTAGTAATACCAACAGAACAGTTAACATTGTAGGTAGTAATACCAACAGAACAGTTAACATTGTAGGTAGTAATGCCAACAGAACAGTTAACATTGTAGGTAGTAATACCAACAGAACAGTTAACATTGTACGTAGTAATACCAACAGAACAGCGGAGTATTGCGTTCCTACTGCAAAACGGATAGTACTTACAAACGAACGTCTTCAACGATAGGTGCCTGTATTGAACACTTCTGTAATCGGATTTGAGGGCTGCTCAAACAGAATATGCTATTACTGCCTGTACTGGGAGTTTCATACCTAAAAATATTTGTAAACCACTCCTACTAGCATTTTGTTAATAAAAAAAAAATACACATCAAAGACCGACAAATATCAGGAAACCAGTATTCAGAAATAAGATGTTTCTTAAACGCTATTCGTAAGCAGACAACGTTTAAATATTGAACAGATTGTAAATGACAACAGCGAGGCTGAATCTCTTGCTCTATATTTTGGAGACTGAACAGACGGAGCCGCTAAAATATTCAGGTGCATTAGATTTTTTAAAATATATTTTAAGTATTCTGTACGGTTTTGTGACGCTATATCATTATAATATTTCATTAAAAATTTCCAGATCGATAGAATAATATACGTCCAGCTACTTTTTCTTGCGTAATTATTCATAGCTCATCTTTAATTCTGTGACAAACAAGTTTTATAGAGTATTTAAAACCAATGTCTAAGTCTAGCTGGAACGTTTTTGTAATTCTTAGAAACGCCTTGAAGCAATTTATTTTAAATCCGAACATTTGTTGGCCGGTAATTAATGTGTATTATGACTACTTAGTATTAAAATAAAAAAGATCCAAGAAAATAATCCTCATGGAACTTCTTTGCAATATTCTGTTATCTTAAACGGTTACATTTAACTGTAGTCAAATATTTTTTGAGTGCAGTTTTGAAATATGAAAGGCAAAAAAAAAAAAAAAAAAAAAAAAAATTATAAAATTTCCTTAACTCCTTTATTTAGTTTTGTCATCACTTTCGTACTTTTTGCACTTTCGTCAGTCTACTTTTTTTATATCAGGATATAAAAAATACAAAGTATATTAATAGTGCAGAAAATAATTTTACCACTTCAGCGCCCTTAATGTCCTAGCCAGGTATATATATATAATTTGTAATTAAAGTATTATTTCATTGGACGCGACCATCAAGTAAATTTCTACATTGAAATGTAGTCAGCAGTAGTAATGATTATAGAGCGTATTAGTAATGGCCCAGGAAAAGATAAAAATTTCGCAGCTATGACAAAACATGTGACTCTGAACATGGCAGTATAATTTTGATACTGCATCTAAATAAATTGGATTCATATTCACAAAAAAAAATTTGTAATCCGATCATTAAGACATTGGCATGAATTATTGACCATTATTATTAAAATGACAACAAAGCGTTAAGTAATAGATTGTATTAAGCCCTGTGTGTGTAAGGGGAGGGGGAGGGGTGGAAGAAGTCGAATTTGGCACCCTCGATCAGTACATACAAATTTTAGCTTATTAAACTGTTCCAATTTTTTCGACCACCCCGTTACTTCTGACAACGATTCGGGAAACAGAATATTTATCCATCTTAAGGTTAAACAAGTAAAAATATTGAGCTTATAGCAACAGAGCTACTGTAATTTTTGCAAAGAGTTGTGCTGTTGAGAACTACTCTACTTAGCTTCCTTCGTGTTGGCATGTATCTTCAAATAAGTTTGATCGTTCATTTACTTGTCATGAAATTTTGTTTTCTTTCTTATTGGTGCTTCCTGACTAAATTAATTTTGTGATATATATATATATATATATATATATATATATATATATATATAATTGTGTTTCTAGTTAATTCGTAGTTTCTCCACACCTTTTTAAACAAACCTTTGATAAATCACTCCATGTATGGTGTGTTATCGTTTTATGCTTGTGTCAACATAAAAGGACTTTATTTTAGGTTGAATTCGAATTTTATTCATATTCTATAAATGTATTATATTTCATTTACAATTTGTGTTAATAATAATAGGGCGAAATAGGTCTGCTGGTAATGCCAGGTAAGAAACAGTTCTTACGCAAACTATAATTACACAGTGTGCGCACGAATTAAGTGCTTAGTAACTTCCGGTGTATTTTCCAGACTTGGTTAAAATTTGTTTAAATGAGGCGGAGGAATTTTTTGAAATTAGAACTTCAGCAGATCTTCATAAAATTTGAAAATTAACAATTAAAGGACGGTATCTAATAATTTCGGGTATTCCTGCGCTGAGCACATGTGTTGAGCAGTGGTGTACATCTGATCTGAGATAATAGCGCATACAGGCTGACCGTTATGTGAGCACTTTTAAGGTCCGAGTTACTTTTTACTAACAGTCAACTTTGTTTTACCCTTCTACCACTTTTTAAAATAAATATTTCCATTCAAGTAACAAACACTGGATTCGAAAGTTTACGTCTTAGGCTATAATGTAATATATTATTTGACTATTATTCTAAATGAGAAGACTTCAAAAGTGCTTACTTTACCGTGAATAGCGAAAGAATTCAAAAGTATCCACCTGTGAGACAATCGTAAAGTATGTGGCAGGTCTGGTATACATCGTCCCTGGCAGCCTTTGGGCGGTCTTGCCTCTAGGTTCAGAGTTCTCCAGGGGGTTGGCATATCGGTTGAGGAATGCTTTGGGTGGTTGTGGTGGGTGGGGGGGGGTAGGTTAGGGGGTTGGTGGGACCGGGGGTGAATGTTATGACGAATGTGGTGGAAAGGGAAGGGGGTGTCTGCACATTAACGCAGATCATAACCGCGCCGGAGAACAGCCCTGCTGCCAGCCAGATGATAGATACTAGCCGTAGGGCAAGCCTCGGCAAACACACGGTGGTCGAGTGGAGGAAGAACCTTTTCGAAAATCAGTTTTTGGAGCCATCAGCAGCGGCATTAGGCCCGGCATCAATAAATTACGCGACCTGTGGCCATTACAAGTTCCCGGCCGAGACACCTCCACTTTTTATACCTGATATATATTTTGCTCCGGAACTGGATGTATCTGTAATATTTCTTGCTTTCTCAGTAGAGGAAGCTAAATGACGCTAAGATGCTGGGATCTGCTTTTTTAGGCGCCCAAGGGCCGTTTGTAGCCCACTTTCAATTGGATATAGCTGCGTTTGAGAGAGATCTTTCCTATTTATTTTTCTATCTCTGAGATTGTGTGTGTGTGTGCGTGTGCGTGTGTGTGTGTGTGTGTGCGCACGTGTGTTTTCAAGTGCGTGTTCCTAAGATCTTTCTGGACACTTATGATGATTTTGGTCAAATGTTTGTACACTCGAATTAACTCTCGAAGACACTTGACATTTTGTGGTTTTTAACACTAGTATATATCTGGTTCAGCATGGACCGCTTTTAAAATGCGTTGAAAACATTTATCTATGAATTTGAATTTAAAATAACTTGAAATGTATACTTAAAATTATTTTACAAACTATTTAAATCATAAAGGTGTTATATTGTTTTCAGCAAATAACTTTACTATGTAAATTTAAAAATTAAATTTCCACGGTGAATTTAAGAAAAAATATATTTACAGCATAAATGTAAATACTAAAACTCATAGGGTAACCCTTCAAACATTATAAAATAAAGATGTCAAATAAAATTTACAATTATACTTTTACACAATTAAATTCTGGGATGTATATTAATAAGAACATATATATATATTTTAATTTTACAATACTTTTCTTAATTTTTAAATGATTTAATTAGAAAAATTCGATTTATTAGTTAATTATTTGATTGTATGAAAAATGGCTCATACTTGCCAGAATTATGCTACTTTTAACGAAACAAAAAATCGAAACTATTGTTTTCAAACTTTAAAGATAATGCTTTTATCTCAGGGATTTTACGACCAATTTGACCCAAACTTGGTATGGTGACAAAATTTTCCGCCTTTTTTTAAATTCACAGGTGAATCCACCGATGTACAAGGGACGTTCGGAAACAAATGTTTTGGCCGAGTTCGGTTGAATCAATGCATCCATCTGTTCAACTGGTCTGGGATCTGGTGAATGTGCACTTGAACATCAACCGATGGATTTTCGAACACAACTTCTTAAACATATATATATATATTTAAATAAAGTACTTGTGAACGGCGAAGTCAAAGAAAGGTAAACTGCCACATTTAATGGCAACGAAAAATTGTTGTGCCTTTAACTGTGCGAAAACATTGTAGTAATATGAGATACTTTATGTGTATTTAGTAAATAAACAGCAAGGTTATTAGAAAATATGTTAGCACAGTTTTTAATATTGCTTTCCTATGTTATAAAGTTATTTTCCATGTATTGCTTTATTGATTTCCGTTCGCAACACAAAATATACAAACAACCAGATATTCGGAAATTCTTTCAATCGGTGTACTCCGATGCACATCAGAACATTCACCACTGGCGGATCTCTTGGTGAATTTACGAAAACGCAGTTTATGTGAGTAATAAATGATGTGAATTAAAGCTTTCTACTTGCGGCATTTTGTAAGAAAGCGGAACCTAAAAAGTTGAGATTATGTAACATGCCTCGGCAACTACTCAAACATTTTCAACTTGAATTATTTTATACTCGCAATACTATGGCTTGCCACACAAATTAATGTAATTTTGAGTAATTCAGTGACTAATTTTCAAACTGTTGATCACACAGATTATTAATAAGCACTCGATAAAATGGTTGCCTTACTCTGCGTCCGGTAAATTATTTCATATATTTATAACTATTTCTCAAAACTGGGACATCCTTTTCATCTCATGTAGCTGTATTTTCGTGTGTTTATAAAGTGGGAGAAAATTCTAAATTCATTACTTATATATTTTTTAATGCCAGTGTAAAAGTTTGTGCCATTTAAATGTAGAAGTTTATATTTTATTTCTCAGGAACTATAGAAACGATTCTAGCCAAAATTAGGATAGTTAGGATACATTAGTGGTAAAGAAAAATATAAATCAAAATGTGCATGTCTTATTGACTTACATACAGTTAACGCGAATTTAATGATTTCTATGCCTAAGAGTTCAACAATATCCGTTTTCTTTATTTCTTTCGGAAAAAAATCGGTTGCCCAACCCTAAGTGATTCGGTTAGCAATAAGTCTTAAAAATAAAAAGTCGGAATATATATATATATATAATGCACAAATCTCGAAAAAAATTTTAAGTAGTACTCCATTCGATGTGAAGAGTTTATTTTTAATGACCGTTTGATGTTTGATTACAAATATTTGTAAAATAAATATCCAAAGTTGATAGGATTCCTCGCCCTTAAGGCCCCCACCTACCTAAAGATTATTTCCGCGCCTGTGGCCGAGAAGCACGGAAACGATAAGGACGACAATTCCACGTGCATCAAGTGTCACAACGCCGCTAAGTGCAAGGCTTGCACCTATGGGGCTCTCAGTTGTGACCTTATTATTTAATTGATGGAAAGTCAGTAAGAACTTTCAAAGCAGGGTCTTTGGTTAGTTTTTTTAATTGATCTGACACGTGTATTTTGAGATAGAGCGCTTTGAAAAAACCGTCTTTAGCCATTATGAAGTATTCTAAAACGGTGTTTCTAATGTACGTGATGTCTTGGACGCACTCAACTGAAGCGTGTTTTATTTTCGTAGATGAGCACATAGGAAGCATATGTCATAGTTTTATGGGAAAAACATATATTTCAAACACACTGCGCCACTCCGACGGGAGACTTAAGGAGTTGCATAATCTTTCCCCGAGGACTTGACTTCGACAGCACTTCTGCCGAGTTACGGGAAGATGTATGTATACATGTAAACGGACTGCGCTGTTTGTTGAGTGCAAGAGAAAGTACGCCTGGCACACATGAGCGGCCACTGTTTAAAGTAGCTCGCTATCGATCGCCGTAGTCGCGCCTCCAGATGCAAAGCGGGTCACGAGTACTGCGCCTGCCTGAATCCTGTCCCGCACAGCGTAGCTGTAATGCAATCAGCCTGCCATTCAGACCTTATTTACCCCATTACTATACTGTTCGAAATTCTCATAAGGTAAATAATTCGGTTCAGAGAAAGCGAGGTCCCATCCATACTTTTCCATTAAACCGTCTTATAACAATTCATGGTATTTATTTAAAAGCAATTGTTTATTTACGGAAAATACTAAAGCTGAATAAACTGAGAGAATTTTTAAAATATGAATCTGGACATCTATGGACCACATCTGGTTCACCTTCTTTCTTCCTTCCCAGAACTTCCTCATTTTTTCTGAGAGATTTCATAATTAAAATTTTGTGCTTTTAGAATTTCTGGGAGTTTTACCTATTACGCTCCCATTTAAATAATGCATAACTGACGTCACCATAACTGGAACTGGTGCATACAAAGGACTAATGGCATTTGAAAGATTCCCTCTACACATATCATTCTTAATATATATAAGACATAAGAACTTAAACAATATATAATTAATTTTTATTTTACTTTCTGGCAAAAATTATAAGTAGTCTGTACGGTCTAAATTGTCCAAATTTGAGTTACCATAGCGTAGTGTGTAAATTATTAGAGTAGCGACGATCTGTGACATCTAGAACGGTCACCAAACTACAGTAGTTATTCCACCACGATTACAGCAATAATATTATTAGAGTAGCGACGATCTGTGACATCTAGAACGGTGCCCAAACTACAGTAGTTATTCCACCACGATTACAGCAATAATATTATTAGAGTAGCGACGATCTGTGACATCTAGAACGGTCGCCAAACTACAGTAGTTATTCCACCACGATTACAGCAATAATATTATTAGAGTAGCGACGATATGTGACATCTAGAACGGTCGCCAAACTACAGTAGTTATTCCACCACGATTACAGCAATAATATTATTAGAGTAGCGACGATATGTGACATCTAGAACGGTCGCCAAACTACAGTAGTTATTCCACCACGATTACAGCAATAATATTATTAGAGTAGCGACGATCTGTGATCTCTAGAACGGTCGCCAAACTACAGTAGTTATTCCACCACGATTACAGCAATAATATTATTAGAGTAGCGACGATCTGTGATATCTAGAACGGTCGCCAAACTACAGTAGTTATTCCACCACGATTACAGCAATAATATTATTAGAGTAGCGACGATCTGTGACATCTAGAACGGTCGCCAAACTACAGTAGTTATTCCACCACGATTACAGCAATAATATTATTAGAGTAGCGACGATCTGTGACATCTAGAACGGTCACCAAACTACAGTAGTTATTCCACCACGATTACAGCAATAATATTATTAGAGTAGCGACGATCTGTGACATCTAGAACGGTCACCAAACTACAGTAGTTATTCCACCACGATTACAGCAATAATATTATTAGAGTAGCGACGATCTGTGACATCTAGAACGGTCACCAAACTACAGTAGTTATTCCACCACGATTACAGCAATAATATTATAAGGAGTATGTGGAGAGCCCAGACAGTCTGACGTAATAGTAGGGTCACCAGATCTTCGCTAGAAGATTAAATGGCTAGTGTACTGCTAAACTCTTTAGTTCAGAACAAGTTACGTGTAACTGTCACGTATCCTAGGTGTTTGTCAGCCAAACACCGACGTTCAGTTTCTGGGTAACTTAATTGTGATTGGCCCAGTCAAATAGAAAATGTGTTCTCACACAGACGCGCGGTCAGTAGCAAAAGGAAGTTTGCACGTAGCAAGTTTAAGTGTAGCCCGTGCGAAAATATTCTCGTGAAGAGCAGGCGGCTCCGCGTATTAGACAGCGTTACAAGAACTATACATAGTTTGATAGTAGGCGCGTTGTGTGTCTGCACCAGACGGGGTGAAGACATCGTGAGAGTGTCAGACACGGGATAATTCCTACGTGACGTCGGACCAATGTTGGAACAAAAGAGTAACGTGAAGGCACTTACAAACATAGTGGACGTTCCGGTCAACCAGGACAGACACCCCGAAGGAGAATCATTGTGTTACGCGCCAATTATTATTAGTAACCATAAGACATGGGTAACTGCACAATATATGAAGTTATTGGACACACTACACTGTAAAATCGCTTTATTTGCCGCAACACATTACTTGTTACCACAAAGAAAACGTTCAAATATGAACCACTGCAAAGTAGGCTTGCCTCAAACATAACTTGTGTTTGATCTATAGGCCTATAGTTATGACTATGATAACCCCGCAATGACATTGCAATAGTTCATCAGATGACTTTGTATTAATATGAGTTGCACTGTGAAGAAAGTGTGTTCTCTGAACAAAATAAAACCGCGGTTAGTAAATAAGAGACAAGTAACAAATCTTTAAAAATAATATTCCTTTAAGAAACACTCGCATACCCCACGTTATTAGTCTATGCTCTTCATCGAACGACCAATATGTCCTACATGTTCCTACTACATGTGATAGGTAGTGTATGTAAGGCAGTTACATGGGCCAGAATAGGTCGCCACTTTGTAGGAATTGACTTCAATTATCTGGAGCATCACTGCACTTCAGAATGACATTAAACGTCTGCAAGCGGACCGTACATTTGCTCAGTTGCAGTTTCGTAACTGCAGAAGAAATGGTTTATGTCTATTTGCGTCAAGACAACAGTTATATACACGAAACTAAAATGATCGATAGACAACGTTACTTTTAATACGAAGTAATATTACTAAAAAAAAAAAAAAAAAAAAATTAATTTATTTCTTTGGTATAAAGGAAGGTTAATATTGCCATGAAACAAAAACACGTATGTAGGAAACATTTATTTGCAGCAATCGCTTGTTTCTGTAACTTCTTTGAATTTACGTAATATTGTGTTACTGTAAACAAAACAGCCTCGAAGAAATAGTTTTCTTCGCCGTACAGAAAACTTTGTAAGGAATTTGTAAAGTGTACAACACCACGTGTCATACCGCACCATGTCTATAAGCTTAAGTGAGCGCTTTTAATGGCCGTGATCGTAATTTACTTTCATTTTATTTGTACACTCTCACCAAATATTAGTATAAAAGTTGGCATGTGATTAAAAAACATAATGTATATATTTTATAGCTCTCAAGAGTTAACGTCTGAATCTACAATAAATATAATTTTTCGGCTAACTATTGCTACATCCCGTTGCGCAGTCGGTTGGTGCGCAGCCGGCCTAGGGTGCGAGGGGTTCTGGGTTCAAATCCTAGGTAAGGCATGGGTGTTATTTAAGTTAGGTCATGACTTATTTTGTAAGCCGTCCCCTGTTAAGTCTTCAGGTATAACAGTGGGGGACTTTAATAATCCCTATACAATACAATTTCGGTTATAGTGGATGCTAGGAGGTACTTTAAAAGTGCTCACTTTACAGTGAATGGCATATAGGCTATTGGTATCAGTCTGATTACAGTTTCGGCACCCAATGCGTGTGCCTCCGTTAACACCAGACAACGGTGTCTGAAGTAAGGCCGTAGTTGAAAGGCATGAACAGTAATGGGTTTAAGGCGCAGGGAACTAAGGTGGCTTACGTGAGCGAGTGTAGAGATTTAGGCGGCTCTCAACATCCAGGTCTTGAGAGCAGATGAGGGTGAAGTGAGATGAGTATGGAGTAGCGCCGGAACGTAATGAGGAGGGGAAACTGGAGATCCCCGAGGAAACCCGCTGACCAGCGGCACCGTCCGGCATGATTTCCACATGCGAAAATCCGGGAGCGACCCCGCCGGGAATCGAACCCGGTTCACCTCGTTTGGAGACGAGTTGTCTACCCACTACATCACCGCAGACCCAATGAGGCTTTAGCCCCTTCCTTAAAGTACATTTGTTATACATATGAGCAATACACTAACAAGAAATTATAAAATGTAATACGTATACTTAGTACGGCAATGCATATCATGAGTATACTAGCAGAAAATGTTAGAAGTATTTGGATAACCTATCCTCCAAGTACTGGCATTTGCTCTAAGCATGTGGTCTGAAACATAATGCATGGTGCACTCAAGTAGTCCTTTCCTTAATGTGTTTCTTGAACCATCGCTGGCATGGACAGATGACACATGGCACCGTAGCATGACTAGAGATGAATAAGTCTACAAGTTACAAAATAGAAGCTACAAGAATCGCTTAAATACACTGATAAAATAACTAACGAGCCTGAGAGTCAGCTTGGTTTGACTATACTAATTTTATTAACATGTTACTTTGTTTTTTAAAGAGAATTTTGTGTGCATATTTAAAAAAAAATCTTTAAAACGCATTCCAATGCAAACTCTCCAAGTTGGCCACGTGTCAAACACATGCGTATAAATAGAAACCAATATTCGTTCTACTGTTCGAAAAAGGTCAAACAGAACATCTTGTTAAATTCCAGTAATGTGCAAAAGAAATTGTAACCTTCTGAAACTGTGTGGTAATGTAAACCTCAATATTCTCTTTGTACACATCATTGTCAAGAACAGTGAAAAGTAAATGGGTTTAATGTATATAAACGCACGGGATTTTAATTTATTACACACAGAAATTACTATGATAATTATGTTTTAAATTCTATTAAAACTGGACCTATTAACAATTCTCTTTCGATTCCCGTACAAGTGGAATTATTTTACAATTTACAACTGTTTGCAAGCTACAAGTTTTTTCATGAAGCAAACCATATATGAACTTGTAGAAACTACTTGTATCTTGTAGAATTTCACTTGCAGCTCAAGATGGTTCTTTTAAGGTTTATGAAATCGCTTTATCGACGTTTCTACAATTTACACGTGAATTCTCTTGTAGCTTGTGAGCTTTTAGTTACATGACCTTGGAGCCACGCTACATCTGTTAGTCATTCAGTGGACCCTCACGGGACAGCGATACACCAGAACATCCTACAGTACGTCCTCATGTGTTATCCTTCATGAGAGAGCATGTATATTACCAAGACAACTCTCACACAACTACAGAATACATATCTATGGAAAGTCTGCCTCGTGTTGGGGTAATATCGTGGCCATCAAGCTCCCCTGATCTGCCCCTTAAAAAAAAAAAAAAAGGATCAGGTCCCCTATTTTATGAAACTACAAGTCTGCAAGTTACAAGAAAATTTGTCTATGAATTTTAGAAAAGTCGGAAAAGTTGTTTTATAAAGCTTTAAATAAACACTTGTAAATAAAAGCACAATTCCTCAAGTTGCAAATAGTTTCTAGAAGTGTGTGTGTCTATATATAAAATATTATAATATATATTATTTGGGTTTATTAAGAAACTTGTAGATTACAGAAAGTTGTAAATTTTAAAATTATTCTACTAGTGTTGATACCTAAATAAAATAGTTAAGTGCAATTTTAATTGAATTTGAAAGCATTATTTCAATAATGTTTTCTGTTTGTGATCTGTAAAAG
This sequence comes from Dryococelus australis, assembly GCA_029891345.1. NCBI lineage: Eukaryota > Metazoa > Arthropoda > Insecta > Phasmatodea > Phasmatidae > Dryococelus > Dryococelus australis. The sequence goes on along the minus strand of CM057007.1, from coordinate 126,936 downwards.
CTCTGTGTGCGTAAATACATTAAACCTCTAAATCTTAACTGTTTCAGATAGTGAAAATGCACATAGAGAATATTGAAGTTGTTATAGATTTTACCACAGAGTTCCAAAATACTAACATTGATTTCGCACACTACTCAAATGTAACGAAAATTTCTGCGTGTGTTTAACCTGGATAATTTGCTGTTGTTTCCGCTTACAAGTTTGTGTTTCACCTAACATATGTATAGCCAACTTGGAAAAGTTGGTTTATTTTAAATTTAATTTTATGTTACCTGCTGTTTCGGAATGCACTTTAGAGGTTTTTTGAGTTTATTTTTTTAATATGCGAACAACGTTCACTCAAAAATTCCAATATGTTTATAAAAGTAATAATAACAAACCCAAATGACTTGTGTAAGTTTTTTATCAGCAGACCAACATTCACCAGTCAGACAATATTCTTTATGAAACTCACCTATTTTACAATTGTGAACATTTCTCTCGCAGCTTGCAACTTGTAAGACTTGCGGTTTCATGGACTAGGACCCAGTTCGAATGTCAACCACGACCCGGTACTGACTTGTAGGATTATGAGGGCCGATTACAACATCTGCAGAACAACTTGATATCATATCATTATGTTGTAGTATTCCCTGAGGTCTGGATACACAAGCTATCAGACCACAGGGAATACTACAACATAATGACTTGATATCATGTCATTATGTTGTAGTACTCCCTGAGGTCTGGATACACACGCGATCAGACCACAGGGAGTACTACAACATAATGACATGATATCATATCATTATGTTGTAGTATTCCCTGAGGTCTGGATACACAAGCGATCAGACCACAGGGAATACTACAACATAATGACTTGATATCATGTCATTATGTTGTAGTATTCCCTGAGGTCTGGATACACAAGCGATCAGACTACAGGGAATACTACAACATAATGACATGACATCATGTCATTATGTTGTAGTACTCCCTGAGGTCTGGATACACAAGCGATCAGACTACAGGGAGTACTACAACATAATGACATGATATTATGCCATTATGTTGTAGTATTCCCTGAGGTCTGGATACACAAGCGATCAGACCACAGGGAGTACTACAACATAATGACTTGATATCATGTCATTATGTTGTAGTACTCCCTGAGGTCTGGATACACAAGCGATCAGACCACAGGGAGTACTACAACATAATGACATGATATCATGCCATTATGTTGTAGTATTCCCTGAGGTCTGGATACACAAGCGATCAGACCACAGGGAATACTACAACATAATGACTTGATATCATGTCATTATGTTGTAGTACTCCCTGAGGTCTGGATACACAAGCGATCAGACTACAGGGAATACTACAGCATAATGACATGATATCAGCAATATGCTCGTGTTATCAACTTTGTTCTACCCATTAGACGATATTTCTAGCACTGCAATAAATCCGCGTAAATTTTAAAACGTGCAAATTTCATTTCGTTTCCACTACTCCTACTAGAATAGAACTTTAATTTGGTTACTTCCATTTACTTAAAAATGTAATTATGTTTAAGTATAGAATGATACGTATACATGGGTTAATTTTCGGAGAAAGTGAAGTTTATATTTATTACCGATGCACAGTAACAGATGTACACAGAGTTTAATAACACGAAACTAGTTGCATACCTTTACATTAGTCTTCTTGTCCGCAGAGAACATTTCTATGAAATAAAAACCACTGAATCTCTGCGTGGATAACTCATTAAATAATACACTTTTATCAAATAAAGTAAATAAATAATTAAATAACATCAAACGACGTACGTCCTGATAATGAACCCAAGTGTTACAAAGCGGGTGAGTGTGTCACGTTTACAAACAGAGGTCACGTTGGAAAGGGAGGGCCGTGTCGGGTTTCCTAGTGAGCATTTTTAATATAACAAAATAGCAGTGCCTACTGAGGCACGTTTTTTAATAATCCCTTACGCTAATTAATCCACAAAAACTATTCAGAGGTTAGGCCGTAATTTTAATATCGACAAGTATGCTGTTCGCTGTCGAGCGATTTTGAAAGTCGGGGTTAAGATCTGCTTTTGTATCCGTCCGCCGTTGTGAATTTAAAATCGGCATGGGTCCAGGCACTATATTCATGCACAGATCAGGTACAACTGTAAAATAGTTAGATGCGTTAATATTTAACTAGTTTACCAATTTAAGTATTTTCACGTTCCTAAATCCATTAAAAAATATATGCGTGTAGTGCTAATACAGTAAAATCTAACTTAATCATTACGCGTTTTAAGTGCCGTAAAAATTGGAACTGCTTTACGTTTATAGCTGGCAATCTAACTGGGAGCATGTTTGAAAATGTGACCGTAAAAAATTAAGTTTTCGGAAAGAAAAGTTCGCTGTGTTACCGTCGTACTTAAAGTAAGGTATTTAAATGTTGTAATCATAACTTATGTTTCATATTTTCGTGTTTTTTTAATCGTCCTAAGCGAAAGAAATGCCATATTAGTATCATGTACAAGTTCCAAACAATTTGGCCGGTTTACTCGAACGACGCAGGAAAAGCGTGGCAGATTCCACCAGAGTAACGCTAAATCTACATACGCACAGCGGAATGGTACAAAAACGTACATGAAAGTAGATCGTGATCAGGGCTACCAACAGAGCGCAAAGAACCTCGTGAGCTGGCCACAAGCAAGCCAGCCAGTGCAGACGTTAGAAACACGTGGGGGCAGCCGCCAACAGAGCGCAAACAACCTCGTGAGCTCGCCACAGGCAAGCCAGCCAGTGCTGACGTTTGAAACAAGTGGGGGCAGCCGCCAAGAGAGCGCAAAGAACCTCGTGAGCTGGCCACAGGCAAGCCAGCCTGTGCTGACGTTAGAAACACGTGGGGGCGGCCGCGAACAGAGCGCAAAAAACCTCGTGAGCTGGCCACAGGCAAGCCAGCCAGTGCTTACGTTAGAAACACGTGGGGGCGGCCGCGAACAGAGCGCAAACAACCTCGTGAGCTGGCCACAGGCAAGCCAGCCAGTGCTGACGTTAGAAACAAGTGAAGGCAGCCGCCAAGAGAGCGCAAAGAACCTCGTGAGCTGGCCACAGGCAAGCCAGCCAGTGCTGACGTTAGAAACACGTGGGGGCAGCCGCCAACAGAGCGCAAACAACCTCGTGAGCTCGCCACAGGCAAGCCAGCCTGTGCTGACGTTAGAAACAAGTGGGGGCGGCCGCGAACAGAGCGAAAAGAACCTCGTGAGCTGGCCACAGGCAAGCCAGCCTGTGCTGACGTTAGAAACACGTGGGGGCGGCCGCGAACAGAGCGCAAACAACCTCGTGAGCTGGCCACAGCAAGCCAGCCAGTGCTGACGTTAGAAACACGTGGGGGCGGCCGCGAACAGAGCGCAAAAACCTCGTGAGCTGGCCACAGGCAAGCCAGCCGTGCTGACGTTAGAAACAAGTGGGGGCGCCGCGAAAAGAGCGCAAAGAACCTCGTGAGCTGGCCACAGGCAAGCCAGCCAGTGCTGACGTTAGAAACAGTGGGGGCGCCGCCAACAGACGCAAACAACCTCGTGAGCTCGCCACAGGCAAGCCAGCCGTGCTGACGTTAGAAACACGTGGGGCGGCCGCGAACAGAGCGAAAGAACCTCGTGAGCTGGCCACAGGCAAGCCAGCCAGTGCTGACGTTAAAACACGTGGGGGCCGCCGCGAACAGGGCGCAAAAACCTCGTGAGCTGGCCACAGGCAAGCCAGCCAGTGTGACGTTACAAACACGTGGGGGGGGGGGGGGGGGGGGGGGGGGGGGGGGGGGGGGGGGGGGGGGAACCTCGTGAGCTGGCCACAGGCAAGATAGCCAGTGTTGACGTTAGAAACACGTGGGGCGGATGCGAACAGAGCGCAAAGAACCTCGTGAGTGGCCACAGGCAAGCCAGCAGTGTGACGTTAGAAACACGTGGGGGCGGCCGCGAACAGAGCGAAAGATCCTCGTGAGCTGGCCACAGGCAAGCCAGCAGTGCTGACGTTTAGAAACACGTGGGGGCGGCCGCGAACAGAGCGGAAAGATCTCGTGAGCTGGCCACAGGCAAGCCAGCCATGTTGACGTTAGAAACCAGTGGGGCGGCCGCCAACAGAGCGCAAAGAACCTCGTGAGCTGGCCACAGGCAAGCCAGCCAGTGCTGACGTTAGAAACACGTGGGGGCGGCCGCGAACAGGCGCAAAGAACCACGGAGCTGGCCACAGGCAAGCCAGCCAGTGCTGACGTTAGAAACAGTGGCGGCGGCCGCGAAGGGCGCAAATAACCTCGTGAGCTGGCCACAGGCAAGCCAGCCAGTGCTGACGTTAGAAACACGTGGGGGCCGCGAACAGAGCGCAAAGAACCTCGTGAGCTGGCCACAGGCAAGCCAGCCAGTGCTGACGTTAGAAACACGTGGCGGCGGCCGCGAAAAGGGCAAAAACCTCGTGAGCTGGCCACAGGCAAGCCAGCAAGTGTTGACGTTAGAAACACGTGGGGGCGGCCGCCAACAGAGCGCAAAGAACCTCGTGAGCTGGCCACAGGCAAGCCAGCCAGTGCTGAAGTTAGAAACACGTGGGGGCGGCCGCGAACAGAGGCAAACAACCTCGTGAGCTGGCCACAGGCAAGCCAGCCATGTTGACGTTAGAAAAAGGAAAATTCTCGTGAGTGGCCACAGCAAGCCGCAGTGTGACGTACAAAAACGTGGGGCGGCCGAACAGAGCGCAAAGAACCTCGTGAGCTGGCCACAGGCAAGCCAGCAGTCGACGTTAGAAACACGTGGGGCGGCCGCAACAGAGCGCAAACAACCTCGTGAGCTGGCCACAGGCAAGCCAGAAGTGCTGACGTTAGAAACACGTGGGGGCGGCCGCGAACAGAGCGCAAAGACCTCGTGAGCTGGCCACAGGCAAGCCAGCAGTGCTGACGTTAGAAACACGTGGGGGGGCGCGCGAACAGAGCGCAAAGAACCTCGTGAGCTGGCCACAGGCAAGCCAGCCAGTGCTGACGTTAGAAACACGTTGGGGCGGCCGCGAACAGAGCGCAAAGAACCTCGTGAGCTGGCCACAGGCAAGCCAGCCAGTGCTGACGTTAGAAACACGTGGCGGCGGCCGCGAACAGAGCGCAAAGAACCTCGTGAGCTCGCCACAGGCAAGCCAGCAGTGCTGACGTTAGAAACACGTGGGGGCGGCGCCGAACAGAGCGCAAAGAACCTCGTGAGCTGGCCACAGGCAAGCCAGCAGTGCTGACGTTAGAAACACGTGGGGGCGGCCGCGAACAGAGCGCAAAGAACCTCGTGAGCTGGCCACAGGCAAGCCAGCCAGTGCTGACGTTAGAAACACGTGGGGCGGCCGCGAACAGAGCGCAAGATACCTCGTGAGCTGGCCACAGGCAAGCCAGCCAGTGTGACGTTAGAAACACGTGGCGGCGGCCGCCAACAGAGCGGAAAGAACCTCGTGAGTGGCCACAGGCAAGCCAGCCAGTGCTGACGTTAGAAACCACGTGGCGGCGGCCGCCAACAGAGCGGAAAAACCTCGTGAGCTGGCCACAGCAAGCCAGCCAGTGCTGACGTTAGAAACACGTGGGGCGGCCGCAAAGAGCGCAAATGAACCTCGTGAGCTGGCCACAGGCAAGCCAGCCAGTGCTGACGTTAGAAACACGTGGGGCGCGGCCGCCAACAGAGCGCAAACAACCTCGTGAGCTGGCCCCAGGCAAGCCAGCCAGTGCTGACGTTAGAAACACATGGGGGCGGCCGCGAACTGAGCGCAAAGAACCTCGTGAGCTGGCCACAGGCAAGCCAGCCAGTGCTGACGTTAGAAACACGTGGGGGCGGCCGCGAACAGAGGGCAAACAACCTCGTGAGCTGGCCACAGGCAAGCCAGCCATTGTTGACGTTAGAAACACGTGGCGGCGGCCGCCAACAGAGCGGAAAGAACCTCGTGAGGTGGCCACAGGCAAGCCAGCCAGTGTTGACGTTAGAAACACATGGCGGCGGCCGCCAACAGAGCGGAAAGAACCTCGTGAGCTGGCCACATTCAAGCCAGTCAGTGCTGACGTTAGAAACACGTGGGGGCAGCCGCGAACAGAGCGGAAAGAACACCGTGAGCTCGTCACAGCCAAGCCAGCCAGTGCTGACGTTAGAAACACGTGGCGGCGGCCGCGAACAGAGCGGAAAGATTCTCGTGAGCTGGCCACAGGCAAGCCAGCAAGTGCTGACGTTAGAAACACGTGTGGGCGGCCGCGAACAGAGCGGAAAGAACCTCGTTAGCTGGCCACAGGCAAGCCAGCCAGTGCTGACGTTAGAAACACGTGGCGGCGGCCGCGAACAGAGCGCAAAGAACCTCGTGAGCTCGCCACAGGCAAGCCAGCTAGTGCTGACGTTAGAAACACGTGGGGGCGGCCGCCGGGAACAGAGCGCAAAGAACCTCGTGAGATGGCCACAGGCAAGCCAGCAAGTGTTGACGGTAGAAACACGTGGGGGCGGCCGCGAACAGAGCGGAAAGATTCTCGTGAGCTGGCCACAGGCAAGCCAGCAAGTGCTGACGTTAGAAACACGTGGGGGCGGCCGCGAACAGAGCGGAAAGATTCTCGTGAGCTGGCCACAGGCAAGCCAGCCAGTGCTGACGTTAGAAACACGTGGCGGCGGCCGCGAAAAGGGCGCAAATAACCTCGTGAGCTGGCCACAGGCAAGCCAGCCAGTGCTGACGTTAGAACCACGTGGCGGCGGCCGCCAACATAGCGCAAAGAACCTCGTGAGCTGGCCACAGGCAAGCCAGCCAGTGCTGACGTTAGAAACACGTGGCGGCGGCCGCGAAAAGGGCGCAAAGAACCTCGTGAGCTGGCCACAGGCAAGCCAGCTAGTGTTGACGTTAGAAACACGTGGGGGCGGCCGCGAACAGAGCGGAAAGAACACCGTGAGCTCGTCACAGCCAAGCCAGCCAGTGCTGACGTTAGAAACACGTGGCGGCGGCCGCGAACAGAGCGCAAAGAACCTCGTGAGCTGGCCACAGGCAAGCCAGCCAGTGCTGACGTTAGAAACACGTGGGGGCGGCCGCCAACAGAGCGCAAACAACCTCGTGAGCTGGCCACAGGCAAGCCAGCCAGTGTTGACGTTAGAAACACGTGGGGGCGGCCGCGAACAGAGCGGAAAGAACACCGTGAGCTCGTCACAGCCATGCCAGCCAGTGCTGACGTTAGAAACACGTGGCGGCGGCCGCGAACAGAGCGCAAAGAACCTCGTGAGCTGGCCACAGGCAAGCCAGCCAGTGTTGACGTTAGAAACACGTGGGGGCGGCCGCGAACAGAGCGGAAAGGACACCGTGAGCTCGTCACAGCCAAGCCAGCCAGTGCTGACGTTAGAAACTAGTGGGGGCGGCCGCAAACAGAGCGCAAACAACCTCGTGAGCTGGCCACAGGCAAGCCAGCCAGTGCTGACGTTACAAACACGTGGGGGCAGCCGCGAACAGAGCGCAAACAACCTCGTGAGCTGGCCACAGGCAAGCCAGCCAGTGTTGACGTTAGAAACACGTGGGGGCGGCCGCGAACAGAGCGGAAAGAACACCGTGAGCTCGTCACAGCCAAGCCAGCCAGTGCTGACGTTAGAAACTAGTGGGGGCGGCCGCAAACAGAGCGCAAACAACCTCGTGAGCTGGCCACAGGCAAGCCAGCCAGTGCTGACGTTAGAAACACTTGTGGGCGGCCGCCAACAGAGCGCAAACATCCTCGTGAGCTGGCCACAGTCAAGCCAGCCAGTGCTGACGTTAGAAACACGTGGGGGCGGCCGCCAACAGAGCGCAAACAACCTCGTGAGCTGGCCACAGGCAAGCCAGCCAGTGCTGACGTTAGAAACACATGGGGGCGGCCGAGAACTGAGCGCAAAGAACCTCGTGAGCTGGCCACAGGCAAGCCAGCCAGTGCTGACGTTAGAAACACGTGGGGGCGGCCGCGAACAGAGGGCAAACAACCTCGTGAGCTGGCCACATTCAAGCCAGCCAGTGCTGACGTTAGAAACAAGTGGGGGCAGCCGCCAAGAGAGCGCAAAGAACCTCGTGAACTGGCCACAGGCAAGCCAGCCAGTGCTGACGTTAGAAACACGTGGGGGCGGCCGCGAACAGAGCGCAAAGAACCTCGTGAGCTCGCCACAGGCAAGCCAGCTAGTGCTGACGTTAGAAACACGTGGGGGCGGCCGCCGGGAACAGAGCGCAAAGAACCTCGTGAGCTGGCCACAGGCAAGCCAGCCAGTGTTGACGTTAGAAACACGTGGGGGCGGCCGCGAACAGAGCGCAAAGAACCTCGTGAGCTGGCCACAGGCAAGCCAGCTAGTGCTGACGTTAGAAACACGTGGGGGCGGCCGCCAACAGAGCGCAAAGAACCTCGTGAGCTCGCCACAGGCAAGCCAGCCAGTGCTGACGTTAGAAACACGTGGGGGCGGCCGGGAACAGAGCGCAAAGAACCTCGTGAGCTGGCCACAGGCAAGCCAGCCAGTGCTGACGTTAGAAACACGTGGCGGCGGCCGCGAACAGATCGCAAAGAACCTCGTGAGCTCGCCACAGGCAAGCCAGCTAGTGCTGACGTTAGAAACACGTGGGGGCGGCCGCCGGGAACAGAGCGCAAAGAACCCCGTGAGCTGGCCACAGGCAAGCCAGCAAGTGCTGACGTTAGAAACACGTGTGGGCGGCCGCGAACAGAGCGCAAACAACCTCGTGAGCTGGCCACAGGCAAGCCAGCCAGTGCTGACGTTAGAAACACATGGCGGTGGCCGCCAACAGAGCGCAAAGAACCTCGTGAGCTGGCCACAGGCAAGCCAGCTAGTGCTGACGTTAGAAACACGTGGGGGCGGCCGCAAACAGAGCGCAAACAACCTCGTGAGCTGGCCACAGGCAAGCCAGCCAGTGCTGACGGTAGAAACACGTGGGGGCGGCCGCGAACATAGATTATGTTCGCGTGTTTGATTTCGAAAGTGTTCAACTGACCGCAAGCGAAGTAGGCGAGGCTTCACGTACAAACACACGTATTTCGCGCTCGTTGCTCGGCGTCGCGTGAAATGGCGATCCGCGGCGACGCCAACGCGAAGGGGAACAAAGAGATGTCCCTTTGCCGACCCGTTACGTATACACTCGAGTTCCGTTCCCTTTCATTAAAGGCTTTTCAAGGTAAAATGAGCACTTCTGAAAGCCCTGATTGAGCTCTACTTGTACGTAAATTGTGTATTCTTCCGCCTTATGTAAAATTAACATTGCCGTGGACCTCGTCACTTTATTCATGCATCGGTCAAACGAAACTTTGAAATTATTAGAAAAGTAAATATATTTAAAATATGGTAATTTTTTTACAATTCAGTTGCATTAAAAAAACAACAGGAAAGGAAATAAATGATTTAAGTTATTACAAATGTTAGCTAATAAATTTTATTTGACGTTAAATATGGAACTACTTTACAGCCATCGTTACCTACTTTACTGGGCGCATGTCACAGCTAGTGAGCCCGTTGAAATATATACAGGAAGGGTCTGTGACATTTCTCCAGGGTTGATTTAAAAACTGCTCTCTTTATCGTGAACAGCCTTTAGTATAGTAGGAGGGGTGCTGTGCTTGTATACACGCTAAGCATGTCGTGTTTTGTTGTTTCCCTAATATTTCATGCATAACAAGCGTTTTATATTTCTGTTAACATAAAAGTATATGTTTTTTGCTTCAGTTGAACTATATCTTATATTTGCTCTTTGCATTATAATATTATATTTATATATACAAATAAATAAAATATAATCGCCCACTTTTAATGATCGATTACTAAGACATATCTAATGTTAAATTAGATACGATGGTAATCAGGGATGTACATAGGTACTGGATTAAGCTTTTCTTAGGTATCGGCATCTGTAACAGTTTACAAGAGTGCCATCCAGCGAAGAGCTAAGGTAATTCAATATTTTCCACTTCCGCAATCGAGAATTTTCTATGATAGTTCCTTTTTGATTAAAAGTTCTACTCATTGTGCTTACGTTATCTATGAGTGAGTAGCAATACGCTATTGAAACTTTATGTACATTCGATAATCATATAGTTAGATAGTTCAACAATGCGACAAAAGAGATATACTACTGAAAAAACAAGATAATAATTCACAGGGAATTTCTGAACCACATAGGTTACATGAGAGGCACAACAGTACCCTCTCATGTGAACCATCAAGTGGCAAAGGAGACGACTACCACCCGCGCTCACGTATTAATATGGCTTGAAAATTAAATCCAACGCCGAACTACCGAACGAAGATGAAGGTTCGAAATCATGATAACGCTCATAGTTCACAGACCGTGTGGAGCTTTTAACTTATTATTACTTACTTCAATATTCTATTTTAAACATATGTCAAAAATTCTAAATTCCACGCGAATGAAGTCGCGGGCACATCATCATCATCATCATTTGAGTTCTGCGCAGAGGCAGGTTTTCACTGGTATCTCTCTCTCCATGCTCTCTTGTCTTCTGCCAACCTCTTCAGGTCCATATACTTTCCGCTTCCCTTGATGCCATCTATCAACTTGTATCTTCTCCTTCTTTTTCCACAAACTATTCCTTCCATAGCGTCTGTTAGCGAGCACTCCCGTCTCAACGAGTGTCCCGTCCAGTTCTTCTTCCTTTCTCTTATGACTTTCAGCAGTTTTCTCCTCTCATCAACAGTTTCCAACACTTCTTCATTACTCACTCTTTCTACCCAGCTTATCCTCTCCATTATCCTCAACATCCACTTCTCAAATCGTGGGCACAGTTAAAATTAATATTAAAGGAAACCAAAGAGAACATAAGTGTGTTGGTAATACCTATTAAGAAATAGTTCTTGCTCAAGCATTAACAAGCTGAGTGCGCGCGAATGCTGTGCGCTCTCTCTCTCTCTCTCTCTGGGGTATTTCTCTACACTTAGTTTGCATGAGGCGGTTGAATATCCTGCAAGTAGATCTTTAGCATGCCTTTAGAAAAGTTGGAAGTAACCACCAATAGATTAAAGACAATATATCCTATATTTGTTTACAGTTATTTTATTATCATTATTTAAACAAATTATTTTTTTAAATCTTCCTAATTATTGTTATTTTTATATTAATTAATATTCTGGCGCACGTGTTTCACAAATTTGGCCAATAAATGATACAGCAGCCTCTAGATGGCTCCGCGTAGTGGCAGTAAATATTTAATAATTAAGAATTTTTACAAGGGTAAAATTCTGCATTTTTAATCGTTTCCGTACGTCCACAAAATTGAAAATTAAAACAATACACCATATTTTGTGATAAATGCAACGCGAATTTCGAGGTGTAATAACTGATATCAGTTTTCGGACAGCCCTGCAGTTTGCAATGTCCTAGTTTTAATTGTTTAAATTTTCAAATAATTTAACCTGTGAGAATGTATAAAAGTATTTGCCTCACAGTGGTTACTGCAAAACTTCAAAGAAATAAATGAAGACCATAATATCGAGAGATTATTAAACTATTAATTATTGCCAAATAGAATGACGGAGAGTGTGATGGATTTGGGTTGATCTTAACATCGAGGAGTTGAGAGCCGATGAGGATGATTGAAGTGAGGATGGAGCAGCGCCGGAATGAAAGTTCGGGAGAAACGGGAGATCCCTGAGAAAACCCGCCAACCAGCGGCATCATCCGGTGCGATTCTCACATGTGAAAATCCGAGATCAACCCTGCCGGGAATCGAGCACGGTTCGCCTTGGTGCGAGGCGAGTAGCCTTACTCTGACCACTAAACCACCGCAGCCCCTAGAATGATAGAAGGATGTTCGCCATGGAACATAGTGCTCTTAGGAATTGAGGGTCTCAGAACGAGTTGGCAGGCATCAATCTGTACTCCTGGTAGCAAGATAATAATTGTTGTTTCTCTGTTTGACTAGAGATTAGTTTTAATAACGCTGCGCTGATAGGGCACAGCTATATCCCTCACTAACAAGGGCCACAGTGCTGACTGGCCTTTCAGCTAGAGGCTGTTCACGATAAAGTGAGCACTTCCTAAATCAACCTAATCAAAGTGTCACTGACCCTGTCTGCACATTCTTCAACGAGCGCACTGAGTGATATGCGCCCAGTAAAGTTGGTAACGATGGATAGAAAGTAGTTCCATATGTTAACGTCGAATAAAAAGTTTTAGGTAACCATTTGTGATCATTTAAATTATTTCTTACGCTTTCTCTTATTTTAACGCTTCGGTCTGTAAAAATTAGCAGAATTATAAAATGTTTACTTTTTTAATAATTTCATAGTTTCACTTGACCGACACTTGGATAAAGTGATGAGGCCCGTGGCAATGTTAATTTCACATATGGTGGAAGAATACACCACGTGCATACAAGTATAGTCCATTCCCCACTGGAAGCAACTTTCCCGGAGCCCTGCTAAATATCTACTTGTAGGCCCGTTTCGTATCCTTCCGTCAACAAACATTGCCATGTGAGTGCCATGTAGCAGCCGTCTAAATCAATGTTTACATGTCATTGTGTGTGTACTTGTGTTCGTATACTTTCGCTACACCTAAATATATACATTGCAATGTGACTTCTACTTTTATACCTGTCAAATGTGTTGTTTACTGTTTACAGCTTTTCAAAGAATTCTGTCATATTCCAAAAACCATTCCGTATGAACATTCACAGTTTAGGCCTCTAACATTATTTAGGTCAGCTTTATGACGTTTTAAAAATGCCTGAATTGAAGACAGTTCTTACGGTTATTTTACATTAACATATTTGTTTTCCACGACGTAGCTCAATACATGTAATGCACGTTAGTATTTTGCCGCGACTGTGTTTAACACTGTTACAACTGCGAGGTAAAGGGTTGTACTAACTGTAATTATACTTTTGTTATTTTATATGTGTTAGGACATTTCTCTAAAAGAACGGCCTCAGTTGGAATAAATATTAAAACGAAGGAACAACCAGAGAAAAAGGCACATTAAATTCAAGCACGCAAGTCGTGTTGCTCATTTTTGTCATTCAAACTTGATAAAAGATAGCTGTGAACATGCACACAAATAAGTCTACGATAACTTTTATTCCGCTCGTATTTCTATGTATTGCTACTTACTGTTTATTATGTTTATTGAAATTTATCAGGCTGGGCTTAGAATTTTTCTTCTGGGATTGTGACAAATTACGTTACACGACTGTGTTTCAAACCCATAGGGCAAAGGTACAACGTTGTGATAAATAAACAGACGTTGGTGTAAATAAATAACTTCGCCATAAAAACAGTTCACACTTAAAACGTATAAATAGTTAATATCAAATATTTGAAATCACACACACACAGGACCAGAGTATAGACCACAATTCACAAAGGCACGCCATTTCACAGACGCAATAATTAACGAAACACACGTCACAGTATATTTATTACTGCCGTGGAAACACAGATTTATCACAACATCGTAACTTGCCTAGGTAGGTTTAAAAAACAACAACGTCTACAAACATGATGTGGTAGTTTGAAGTATTTTTCGAAGTAAGAATAATTTACGTTTCGTTTGACAAAAAGCAACATGCCATATCACGGCTCGCCACGTCCGCCATCTTCACTAGGTAACTTCGCCGCCATATCTAAATATATTACAATACGTATTCAAACATTAAAATATTTCTTCAGTTGTAAATTACACATTCAAAAATCATTATTTAGCTGTAATAAGTATGAAATGTTATACAATTAAAATACGTATAATGTTCCTGCTTAATATCGAAGTGAAATTTCCCGAATGTGAAAGAGACGAAGAAAGATAAAGCGACAAGCCTCGCCAGCAGACAGTTTTTCAGTTGCTTTCTCGCTCGATAAAACAACACCGTACCATTACGGCCTACACAAGATATTTTCCGCTGTTATTTTAAACTGTAAAAATGAGATACGTTGCCATCGGGGCTATTAAATATTTAAATATTCCGATAGGCACCGTTTAATTTACAAATAGTATTCTAAAAAACTAAGTTAAAACAATATTTTAACTGTCAGCTATTTCTTACCGGTCGTTGCCAACACGTCGCTGCACTCGCTGATGTTAATTCATATTTAAAAAAGAAATAAATATTACAGTGTCATAGAAGATATTAAGGTAAAGGTTAATTTATTCAATAATACAGTACTCTAAAGACAACCACAGTGTTATATATTTGTGGAATACAGGTTATTAAAAAAACAGGTGACATGTTATGCCTAGCGTGTTTTTTCAAAGGTTGATTTTCATAAGTCGCTTCCAATCGGGAATGGACTATATATCTTAAGCAAGGCTTTCAAAAGTGCTCATTTTTCCGTGAACATCCTTTAATAGCTATATGCTACGATACAACTAGAAGTTGCCAATATTTACGACCCGTACTGTACAAATCATAGCCCAACCTTCATCCGATGGAAACAAAGCTCCATTTTATTACACCAAAAGGACAACGCACCGAATTTATGCTCACTCAGTTTAATATTATTTTTAATGGGAAATATTTCTTACCAGACATCGCCAACGGATATATTTTTTCTCTGTTTTGTTCACTTCAATTACAAATGAAATATAAGATGTTATAAATAAATTATAATTAAAAATTCAAATTAAGCAAAAAAAAAAAAAAAGATAATTTTATGCTAACAGAAATACCAAACGCTTGCGAAACGTGAATCATTTAGAAAACAGCCAAACACGACATACATGGGTCGATTTTTTTTAAAGGTTTTATTCGAAAATTTTGAAGATATCGCATAGTAATGTTCTGAGGAAAAACATTTTTCTTGATGCTGTGTTTTATATTATTGAAACAGCTCGTAATAAAACATAAGGAGATGTTGTGGGGGTTGGCAGATGTAGTGTGTGTATAGGTCCACCCCAGAAAGCGTGTGCAAGTGTCCTGGGGAGATAATCTGCTTCATTGCAACGTACATGCCTGACCCCAACCCCACCATCGCCACCCTAACTCTCCCCTCCTGCCAACCCCTGCACACAGCACCAGCGTGCACGCGATAGTAATCGCACTGAGAGCGAAGTGGTAGGAGGGTTGGCCACCCTGAGCTTCTGCTCCTACAACTGTTTCAATTTGCAGAAAGCATCCCCGCGCGCAGGAGCGAGCGAGCGAGCGAGAATTCAGATGCACGTTTCGATGTAAATTAGACTGGGCGGCGATCAGGTTCAAAGGCGCGCTGCCTTTATGCCCCGCCCCCAACCACCCCTTCTACAATCCTGTGTTGCGATGTCAGAGGAACAGTGTGCGTTCTTCCTAGCAGATTCTCACTCCTTGGCGATAAAGCGCCTTTCAACTCATGTTGTCCCCCGACGGCGAATTAAGGCCACGATCCTTCATTTCTACAGCTTTGCGAAAATTAATTTTTTTGAACCCAAATACGAGCCGATATTGTAAAATCCTCTTACAGTTTTGTTACTCATTGTTTTTATTATGTACTCTAATTTTTTCACCACAAAAAAGTGTATACTTTTATTCAATGAATTAATTAACGAAAATTTTGTATATTTAATAATTAGTTGATATTATACAGTTATTTGTTTTTAAAAAATTGGACTACATAATAAAAATAGATTGTAACAAAATTGTAAGAGGATTTTACAATATAGGTCCCCGTTTGGGTACAAAAAATTTATTCTCGCAAAAGCTGTATAAATGGAGGATCGTGGCCTTAAAGATGTTGGATATAGTTCATTCTCATTTTCTTCACACGTTTTGGAACAAACATTTGAAAACCCGCCCCTTGTATAACATGTTTGGTTGATTCCTAAATATGTCGTTTATCACAAGCGTTTTATACATGTGTTAACATAGTGGTACCTTATTTTTGGTTAGATCGAACATTTACTTATTTTCTACCTATAAATTATAATGTTTCATTCATAGTTAATGTGAATAAAAACAAGGAGGGAATAGGTGTGTTTTTAATGCCTGGTAAGAAATAGTTCTTATGCAAAATATCGTGTATGGTGTATTTTTCTATACTTTGTGAAGATTTGTTTGCGCGAGGCGGAGGAATATCCTCGAAGTAGAACGTAAGCAGGGCTTCAGAAAAGTTGGAAATAACCGTGAACGGGCTATACCGAAAAATGAATAATTTTGTATCTGTACCAGTGTTTCACTGGTACGCATAGTATGTTACGCCATTTTCCTAGATTAAAAGAAAATTTACATTTTTCTGCAGTTATAATAGCAAATACTAGATGTAGAACTGAATAACATCCCAAAATAGGCTAATGCTCAAGGGATACATATGTAATGTGATATAGTCCATTCCCTGATACTTCCAACTATTACGAAGCTTTGCTAGAGTTCTACTTCCAGGATATTCCTCCGCCTCATGCAAACAAAGCTTAACAAAGCCTAGAAAATTACTCCAAATGGCATCGTACCGCATAAATGCGCACTCTGTGTAATAATATTTTACATAATAACTATTTATTACTAGACAATAGCAACACGCCTGTTTTCTCCGTGTCCTTATTCGTATTAAGTATAAAATAGATTTTATAATTTACAGGCAAAGTATACGAAAATGTTCAACTTAACCCAAAATAAGATTATTTTACTTTAACAGAAGTGTTAAACGATGATGATAAATGTCATATAAGGGATAAGTTTTCATAATATTGATTCAAAACTGTTAGAAGTTACGAATAGAGTATACATAAGATATGGTCAAGAATTTAATTTTTTGGGCTTTCCAGCGCAGTTTCCAGTGCAGTTCCAGTGCAGTTTTCTAAACAGTTAGGAGACAATTACAGAATTACGATATTAATGGCAGCTATATTTATTCCACACTTAAATTCGTAATATTGTTACATTGAAATAATCTCGCTTTTGAACACGTAGAGCGAAACACAGTTGTATTTTCACTGTTGGCTCTTGTAAAGACCACGAAAGGAAATAATATTAGTAACGGAATAAAGTTAATACTGTACTTAAAATTCTGGTTGGGCAAGTACATATCAAAATTGTAGGCGAATACGAAGTTTTACACACAGATAAATGTAATTTCTCTATTTACTGCCGGCTTGAAAGCGACCTCTTTGGAACGTTAGCGTAACTTGCGGTAGGGGAACATTTCCCTGTTCCAAACTGTTCCATAAGAAATATCATTTTGTTCCTCGTCTGAGTAGAATAAACCTTGGTCTGACTCCGCTCACAGAAAATGTAAATCAGTTAATTGAAACCTTCCCGGCGTTAGATTATTGTTTTTTAAGATTGTTTATATATTTTTAAAAAATTCCAAAAAGTGCCCCTATACCCAAAAGCTACTGACATTTCACAGCAGTTCAGACATAACGACTGAAATATTTACTCGTATTTACATCACAATATCGATTTTGTCGCATTTTGGCAGAGTAATTTTTGACGCAATTGCTTGTTGAAGCTGAATTTTAACTGTACACGTTCCAGAGTTACATATTTTACAAAATGCTGTAATCTGATTGCAGTGCTACAATATAATCTCCACCTCTACTATAGTTTCTAAAGAATAAATTTGTAACACCACAAAAATATTCTATTGCGTATTTTAACAAGTCTTTCAAACTTACACAAATATAGCAGTAGCTGAAATTCCAAAAACACTATGAAAATTAAAGAATACTTGTTAAATAAGTGCATTTATAGTTTATAAATCTAAATTGCTAACATGAAAACTCCTACATAGTTTTATTCGGAGGCTGGTGTGAAGAGCATAAATCTATTCGTTTAAAGCAACTCTGAATAATAAATCCCCCTAATATTTCGAAATATCTTGTAGCATTTAACTGTGCCAAGACATGTTGAAACTTTGGAAAAGTTTCGCAGCTAGGGATGTTCTCAAGCAATATGTGTTCTTTTTGTAGAAAGTTAAAGAACATTATATGAAGTTTTTTGACTTGATTTCTGTCGTAAATACTAGTTAGGATGCATATATTTACATAGTAAATAAATTAAAAAAGTAAATATGAAATGAAACTTTCGTGTGATACTCGTAAATTACAGAAAAATTTCTGTAATTTTCATTTCTGTAGTTTTACTTTTAAAAGAAAACGAACTCACGATGAAAGCAAATAACATTAATAGCACTACGTTTAATTCTCATGGAAAGAAAATTTTTCACATCGCTAATCACGGATTTTTCAGGCAGAAAAACGAATATACCAGCGTTAAAAGTTTTTTTTACAAAGTTATTATGAATTTAATAAACGCAGAATAAAATATTTACTATCATTTGGCTACAGGGCAAATATCAAACACTTGTGGGAGGATTTTCTTTTTGTGGACATATTGATAACTCTTGCCTACTGCACAGCGGAAATATGAAATGTACTTCCCCCATAATAATTCTTGCCTTTTTTTCGCCTTCCGTATACTCGAATGCAAAATTTTCAGTATTAAAGTATAAAAAATTAACTGTATACAATTGTTAGTACAAGATGTAAAATTTGCACCAAGGGTTAGCTTTAATCGTAATTGATATAGTTAGAGCCATGGAATTTACGTGAATCCATTCCTCTGTTCCTAGAATATACATGCTAAAGCCATTGTCAGTTAAGAATTAGTAGTGGTAGTTGTTTGTCGTGGAAGTATTTCGCAGAAATAGTACTCTTCTTGCTGTCATGATTAGAGGTTTATTTTAGAATCTGTTCGTATAAGACTCACAATATTTATCACCACAGTGCAACAAATTATATAAGATTTATCATCACATAGATGACCATTAAAAGGAAAGAAAAACTTCAGAATTTATATGGTATGTGTAAATTTAGCACTATAAGTTTCTTTACGATTCTCTTTACTGTTTCTGCTCGCTAGCTTGAACTTAGTGAAAAGGAAATTTTTAGTAACGAGTGAGTTTTATGTTATTCATTTAACATTAAGTCATGGATGTTTAAGTTAGCAAAATGCTACTGGATGTGTAAAATTTCAATCCGAGAGTAAAATAAACAACTTTCTATTAAAAGCGTTGCATTAATTGAGTTCCGCAAGATATTCATTTTACATTATAAATATGGTATATCATTCCTTGGAAATTTTTTCAGAAAACTGTAAACAAATAAGTACGCTCTGTAATGAAAAGCATTCTTAATATTCCAAAAGAATTTTTACTTTCGAGTAAAATTTATTTATATTTTAACGGGAGAATATAAAGAATGCATTTAATTCACTGAAACGATGAGAAATAAATTTAATATCAATTACGACTAGGTGACATTTACATTATGTCCCCATTATTCCAAATGCTTATGTTTCCTTACAACACCAAATCATATTTAGCGCTTACTAAGATCAGTTGAAGAGACCAGTGATTTGAGTTCATACAAAATTTATGGGGATTTTGACAAGTTCCCTCATACACAGAGAAATTTTATAATATTACAATACATGAAGATACCAATTATTTTATTTTGCCGAAAAATTGTAATATATTCTTCAGCAATAGTGTAGTAAATCACTTTTAAGCAGGAGTTAACCGTGACTTCAAGCGGAATTTTATATATTTCTCTTCCAAGACGGTGCTGTTTTATTAGTACACAGAAACAACTGCATTTTATTTCCCCCCCCCCCCCAATCGGGATGATGTTTAAGTGAAATCTCAACAGGAACATGCAGTGTTTCTTGTCTGCAGCGACATGCCTAGTCTCTCTCTCTCTTCCCCCCCCCCCCCTCACCCCAAGAACTTTGTTATGTTTGGTACAATAATTTACAGAAACCCTACTGAAATTCGAAACAACTTCCTAAACAAATATGATAACACGTCTCAGTTTTAAAACATCCACGTGGCCATTTCACGTCAATGAGGAGGTCTGTAGGGGGGAAGTATTATAAACTAATTGCGATTAAGCAACATATCGGTGAATGGTGCTTTGTAAATCGGAGATATTAAACTTCATTTTGGCCCATAGTTTCCTGTTGTCGGACCACTTTTTTTCTGTTTATTACATGCATCCCGTCAAGTAAGTTGATTGTCATTTTTATCTAACTTTACTTATTAGTGGTTGCACTTGGAGGCCGGAATATGAAAGTGGTGCGGTTATGATGCAAAGAGTAAGTGAAGAGATATGAGGCGGTTTTTAACATCGAGGTCTTGAGAGCCTATGAGGGTCAAGTGGGGTGAATATGAAGCAGCGCCGGAATGAAGAGGGGGAGGAAACGGGAGATCCCCGAGAAAACCCGCCGACCAGCGGCATCGTCCGGCACTATTCCCACTTACTAAAACCCATTTCGCCTTTGATGGTAGGCGAGCAGTCTAACCGCTCACCCAAAGTGGCCCCATGACGCAAAGGGGTACGGGGTAGTGAGGCATACATAAGTGCAATGGTCAGAACGCATTGTGAACCCTAGCCGCAAACGCCAGCAAGATGGCGGTACGTGGTTGGCCAATCAGCGCGTGGAGACTAATCTGGCAGACGTCAGTTCAGCCAACAGGGAGTCTTTCGAAGCACGTGATAGTCAATCAGACGTAATCCCCGTTTACAAAGCATCAGGAAGCCTATCAGCAAGCCAGTACATGGCATCGAAGTAAACGCCACATCTTCCCACTTATACACTGTAAAAACCATTATAGTAAACTTCCTAAACTGAAATGGAATTTTTTAACGCATACAGTGTATGGAACTAGTACTACATATCAGGTTAAAATACGAGAATGTTTGGCATCACTACTCTACAAAGTTGGGAATTTACCTACAAAATTCAACTCTCTTCTGAGCAACTGTAGGAACGTGACCATAGATGCGTGGGGAAATATTTTACCATTCGCGCTTTGGCACTGTACGCATACACTGATATGATAAATTATCAAATAATTTCCTAGAGTTTATGAACGTACTGGTTCTACATGCTTTGATTTGTGCTTTCGCAGTCCAGAAGCGAAGTGATATGGGCGACTCTAGCGTTGCACGCCTAGCGCCCACTGCAATTATATGATTAAATTTATTAAATCAAAGAAAAATCTTTCCTTCAGTGATGAGAACATTTGTATTAATAATTAAAGGATAATTTATTCATTATTAAATTCACAGTCAGTGGCATTATTAATTAATTATTGGAGGTTATACATATGCCTAAGCTTGTAACCAAAATTGTAACGACAAATATATCCTCACCAATGCTGAAGACAGTAAAATGAAGACAGTAAAATGAAGACAGTAAAATTATAAAGAGTTTAAAGTGAAATGAACGTAAAGTTAAGGATTTCAGTAAATGTAAGGATTTCAGTAAAGTTAAGGATTTCAGTAAAGTTAAGGATTTCAGTAAATGTAAGTGTTGCCCCATTTTTATTAGTCATCACCCTGCCTCCCTTATTACCTACATCTGAGCAAAATCTATGTTAAATTTAATTTTGTGTTTCCGTCGTGATGCTGTGGTGTGAAAATTAGACCAGCAACAATGGGACTTTATAACAAGCCTTAAGATCTCGCTCCATACACACATCACTTGTCTAGTTTCTCAGAAGTCACACACGTGGTCTCGCCTATTCCACACATCACTGGTCCATTGGAAGATTTTCTCTTGCCGCTGAAGGTAACTGCTCGGGATGGTTCTATAATTTCTATTTTTCTCACAATTGTTTTTGTTTTTTACTGTACTTAACATGAGAAAATCAAAACTATTAGGCATTAGATTATTGGTTTTTACATTTTCTGTCAAATCGTATTTCGTCTCATTTGTTAACTGTGATACGCGTGTAGACGCAAACAAAGATTTCACAAATTATATTTTGGTTCATAGTCCTATTGAGGGCTTCGGTAAGGTTCCCAAAATATAAACTGAAGATATCTATTTTAGCCCTTTCAAACCCATTTCAATTTACGTTTTCATGTGTTGCAAACAAAAATATGTATTTTGCGTGCTATCCTTATGTCGACACGACAACTTGTTTGATTGTCACAGCCAATAAGCGGTAGGCTATGTTCGACCTAGATCAGGAGACAGTTTGCGAATCATTTACCCACTTATAAGGTAATTGGGCATTGAACTTTGCAGTCCAGACAAAAAATTACCTTCATGTGCGTAATGTACACAATTGTGAACACTGGGTCTGAATGAGTTAAATACCGAATACATTCCAATGGGGTTGCTTTTGTTGGCTATATATTTGAATTAACAAAACTGTCACATACAGTAATAGTTTTTACAACGCCGAGTTTTCGGGGGGGGGGGGGGGGCATTCTTGGCCGTCATTCGGATAGTAATGTAAATAAAGCACGAAATCAGTGTGCATACAAAAACTCTTATTAACAAAAATAGTTACGTCGCATAATGTAATAATGTATTCTAGCAAAATCAGAAATAAAAACTTTCTTAATTGTATCTTAATTTCGTTTACTTCGAAGTTTCTGATGGAAAATGTTAAAATGCATTATTTCTTTCAATATATAGGTTCTGCGAATTTCAATATTGTAGGACTGTACTCAGTATAATTTTAATAATTTTAAGAAATAGTTTTAGCATACTTACTGATTTTGTTGCTTATATACCCAAACATTCGCAAAAAGTTGGAAAATTTTAATAGAGCACTGTAGACTGTATCAGCTGTTGTTTTATACGATGGTTGTCAACATTCGAATATCTTGTCAACAAATCAAACACCATTAAAATTAATTAAGTAGTTAAAATTCGGTTCTTAAATAATGTTCTTGGGAATTCGTGCACTGCGGAGCCTTCCTTAGGACTTACGGGTCCCGTCATAGGACTTACTGGTCCCACCGTAGGACTTACTGGTGCCGCCATGGGACTTACTGGTCCCACCGTAGGACTTACTGGTGCCGCCATGGGACTTACTGGTGCCACCATGGGACTTACTGGACCCGCAATGGGGCTTACTGGTGCCACCATGGGACTTATTGGTGTCGCCATGGGACTTACTGGTCCCGCCGTAGGACTTACTGGTCCCGCCGTAGGTCTTACTGGTCCCGCAATGGGACTTACTGGTGCCACCATGGGACTTACTGGTGCCGCCATGGGACTTACTGGTGCCGTCATGGGACTTATTGGTGTCGCCATGGGACTTACTGGTCCCGCCGTAGGACTTACTGGTCCCGCCGTAGGTCTTACTGGTCCCGCAATGGGACTTACTGGTGCCGCCATGGGACTTACTGGTCCCACCGTAGGACTTACTGGTGCCGCCATGGGACTTACTGGTGCCACCATGGGACTTACTGGACCCGCAATGGGGCTTACTGGTGCCACCATGGGACTTATTGGTGTCGCCATGGGACTTACTGGTCCCGCCGTAGGACTTACTGGTCCCGCCGTAGGTCTTACTGGTCCCGCAATGGGACTTACTGGTGCAACCATGGGACTTACTGGTGCCGCCATGGGACTTATTGGTGCCACCGTAGGACTTACTGGCGCCGCCATGGGACTTACTGGTCCCACCGTAGGACTTACTGGTGCCGCCATGGGACTTACTGGTCCCGCAATGGGACTTACTGGTGCAACCATGGGACTTACTGGTGCCGCCATGGGACTTATTGGTGTCGCCATGGGACTTACTGGTGCCGCCGTAGGACTTACTGGTGCCGCCATGGGACTTACTGGTCCCACCGTAGGACTTACTGGTGCCGCCATGGGACTTACTGGTGCCGCCGTAGGACTTACTGGTGCCGCCATGGGACTTACTGGTCCCACCGTAGGACTTACTGGTGCCGCCATGGGACTTACTGGTGCCGCCATGGGACTTACTGGACCCGCCGTAGGACTTACTGGTCCCGCAATGGGGCTTACTGGTGCCGCCATGGGACTTACTGGTGCCGCCATGGGACTTACTGGTGCCACCATGGGACTTACTGGACTCGCCGTAGGACTTACTGGTCCCGCCGTAGGTCTTACTGGTCCCGCAATGGGGCTTACTGGTGCCGCCATGGGACTTACTGGTCTCGCCTGCCGGCCGTTGGAACTGCGACGCAGAGTGTTTGAAATCCGGGTTTTTGACGAAACTATTAAATGTTACCAAAGTATGTTTACTTACAAAAACACATCATACCCCAGACGAGGACGTAATGGTAGTTTAAAGTTACCACGCATGTTGTAAATATTATTTTGTAGCCCTGCAAAATAGTTAAAAACGGCTTTATCAGACTGCCGTATCTTAAAATATACTAGTCGGACGCAAACCAAACTACGATAGAAACCTGTGTTGAACTTTGCTACATACGTATCATCAATAAAATGATAAGGGCACCGCTGAAAGTGCCATACGTATACGCAGCAACATGAGAACACTTCACGCTAGTTCAGAGCCCTGTGCGTAGAGGCGATGGCGCTCTTGTAGCGCGTGCCAGTGTGACCTTTATAGCTCCCACGCTTCTCGATCAAAAAAAGAGAGGAAAACGATGTAGGCAGGCGGGGTCGTCAATATTGCAACTTAAGCAGTCCCTCCGGCGCAATCTGGAAGGTTCCCTGCCCCCCGAGTCTCGCTGAGAGGCTAGGGTATTGAACCAGAACATTCTTTCACAATCCCCTGTAGGTCAGGAGCGTCCGAGTTGCCAAATTTGAAAGTAATCGGTTGATCGTTTCCCGAGATACGACATAGTAACTGTATTATTTCATGTTGTGCTATTTTGGTGATAATTGATACTGTCAGCATAAAAAGTTAAGTTGAAATTAGTTTCGTAGTTTCGCAGATAAAGTCTGAGATAAAATTTTTATATGACTGCCATTTTGGAAGTATGTGTACTTGACCATTTCAAAGTTTATCAGTTTGACTGGCCTGCCATAGTGCTACCGTTCACTGAATCTGGTAGAAATCTGTTGTTTATCGGATATATCGTGTAATTTTAATGCCATGTGATAACTGGTTTACAAAATGGCCGATAAAAGATAATTTGAATTGTCTAATTTGATGGTTGTAATATATGCAGTCAGCATACAAAGTTTCATTGGAATTAATTTCATTGTTCAGACTATTAACACTTAAATCTTAAATAGCTATTTAGACGTTATTTGGAAAATAAGAGTCTTACATACCTAATGCAGTACTACTTGTATACTATGTTTGGTAGGAATCGGTCAATCGTGTCCCGAGATATGACATAAAAACTTTATTTATTCGTGTGGCACTATCTTACAAATGGAAAACAAAAGAGGCTCTATATATATATATATATATATATATATATATATATATATATATATATATATATATATATATATATATACTGCCAGCATACAACGTTAAGTTGGCATCTGTTACATGGTTTCGAAAATATATCATGCTATGCTAAAATAGCTATATGGTCGCCATTTTGAAATTAGTGAAATACTTGAAACATATTTTTACATATCAATTGCAGCAGTACTAATTGTTTGCCAAATTTGGAAGCAATCTGTCAATTGTTTCCCGATATATAACACAAAAACTTTATTAATTGGTGTAGCGCTACCTTAAAAAATGGCGGGAAAAGTGTTTTTTTTTGTTTATATGATGCTTGTAATAGATACTGCCAACGTACAAAATTTGGTTGAAATTGGTCAAACGGGTATGGTAGTCATACCAATTAAAAATGAATTATTTCTATGGCCGTCATTTTGAAAAAAATGTGGAATTTAGTTCAGTTACTTACATCAGCCTGGTCTATCTTGTTACTACTTACGTGTCAAATTTGGCGAGAATTGGCTGAGTAGTTTTTGAGACATAACAAGAATTCTTTATTTTGTCATGTGGCGCTATCTTACAGCATGGCGAACCAACAATACTATTCACAACTGAATTAATTGCATACAACTTCCTCTGCAAGCATACAAAATTTGCATTAAATCGGCTGAATGGTTCCCGAGATATGACATATCACACTAAATTTAAAAAAATTGCCGCAATTTTTAAAGTACTGAGAGTTTGTCGTGATAGGAAAATATAAAAGTGAAGTACTATATGTGTGCCGAGTTTGGTGATATTCGGTTCACGCGTTCATAGAAAAAAAGAAGGGGGGGGGGGATCCACGCCCAAGACCAAACAACACCCACCCACATACCCACAGACACGAAAGTGATTTCATAATAATTTCTTTCCCTCGGAAAGAAGGCTAACATTTTACTTACGTATAGTTCTTACAACACTGAAATTTCACATGTTCCCCAGGAGGTATACCCTCCGAACTCCCGCTAATTTCACATGTTCCCCAGGAGGTAAACCCTCCGAACTCCCTCTAATTTCACATGTTCCCCAGGAGGTAAACCCTCCGAACTCCCTCTAATTTCACATGTTCCCCAGGAGGTAAACCCTCCGAACTCCCTCTAATTTCACATGTTCCCCAGGAGGTAAACCCTCCGAACTCCCTCCAATTTCACATGTTCCCCAGGAGGTAAACCCTCCGAACTCCCTCCAATTTCACATGTTCCCCAGGAGGTAAACCCTCCGAACTCCCTCCAATTTCACATGTTCCCCAGGAGGTAAACCCTCCGAACTCCCTCTAATTTCACATGTTCCCCAGGAGGTAAACCCTCCGAACTCCCTCTAATTTCACATGTTCCCCAGGAGGTAAACCCTCCGAACTCCCTCTAATTTCACATGTTCCCCAGGAGGTAAACCCTCCGAACTCCCTCTAATTTCACATGTTCCCCAGGAGGTAAACCCTCCGAACTCCCTCTAATTTCACATGTTCCCCAGGAGGTAAACCCTCCGAACTCCCTCTAATTTCACATGTTCCCCAGGAGGTAAACCCTCCGAACTTCCTCCAATTTCACATGTTCCCCAGGAGGTAAACCCTCCGAACTCCCTCTAATTTCACATGTTCCCCAGGAGGTAAACCCTCCGACCCTCTAATTTCACATGTTCCCCAGGAGGTAAACCCTCCGAACTCCCTCTAATTTCACATGTTCCCCAGGAGGTAAACCCTCCGAACTCCCTCTAATTTCACATGTTCCCCAGGAGGTAAACCCTCCGAACTCCCTCTAATTTAACATGTTCCCCAGGAGGTAAACCCTCCGAACTCCCTCTAATTTCACATGTTCCCCAGGAGGTAAACCCTCCGAACTCCCGCTAATTTAATGAAGTGGCTTTTCCTAAACAGTTGCTGTGAAAGAGAACAATACTAATCAAAATGGCTTTTAAACGCATTTCTTTCCTTAACAAGTGATGGGCTATTGGATCCGTTGTAGAAGCAGTTATTCAGGAATTGACATAAATACCGAAGAAGGGGACATGCCATGAAGGGAAAGCGTTTCGATGAACCAAAATTTATTTGAATCGTAAGTGATAGCAGTAGGTCGACGATACCTACTCTCTAAATCCGAAACTGTGAAAACAGTAATATTTGAGTGACTGATAATCAGTGCCTTTTAACTATCTAATACGATGGCTGAATTTAACTGAATTATTAGTCATTCCCACATTATTATTTGTGATACCCACTGAATGTTGAGAATTCCGCTGCCCTAAGTAACTTTTTTCTAGTTCATTTCTTTGATTCGCCAGTCGGTAGTAGCTTATCAACTGACTTTCAGTGAGTATTAGTACACTCATTGATATCACTGATTCAAGTTAAGAGTGTATATCAGACATGTTTGAGGGGACAGCATTAGAAGTGTTCACTTTCGCTGTCTGTCTGGTTTTACATGTTCGTCCCCAGCAGTGCCTCTTAATGCTGAAAATCTAGATTATCCTCCAATGTCTGAGAGAGATTTAGATTTTGATGATGCTAGTGATTTTGAAGGTGGGCATCTGACATGCTTTCGGGAAGAGCTAGTCGTCGCACATAACATATAGTATGATAGAGTGGCACATAATGGAATGTGCGTGTTAGCTTTGGTGGTGGTCAAAGAATGTAAATCATATTAATAAAAGTAGTGTTAGTAAATGTAATCAGAGCTAACTGTTGTTTATAAAAATAGTTAGCCTATCAGTCTAAATCGGAATCAGTTATTTTTTGCTGATTGCCAGTTGAAACTGCTCCAACCGGAATCTATAGAAAAAAAATATCACTAATTTATCAGTTAAAAGAAATCTACTAATTCAAGCAGTAGAAAACTAGTTGTTTATAGTTGTTATTAATAAATAAGCACAGAGCATTCCTTTGTGATGTAAGTGAGGTACGTTTTATTTTGTCGCAGAACACAAATATTGTCTACACAATTACGTTTTTGGAAGTGGTTGGGCTCGAACAACCACCCATAAAGCAAAACATGGTGAAGCTCTCATGATCAGCCATATCCACTGCCCTACTTTACCACGGCCAAATGTGTGCTCGTATTATGGGTACTGAACCACAAAATGTAATGTCATACATTGCTGTAAGTTTCGTGATGTGGAAGTATTTCATGTTGTCGAAATATAAGATTTTCTGCGTAAGTACGTGTCTTTGCAAAGTTCGAAAGTCAATCTATGTTTAGTTTAGTTCGGATTCTGTGCTTTAAAAGATAAATATAGTGGTTTCAATGTACGAGGTTATCAATGTCCACTAATATCTGTAATTTTACAATGGAACGAGACACTACAGATTTAAGCTCTTATTTTTAGTGACAGATAGATCAGTGATAATTTTACTGACTCGATAGTGTGGTGATTCAATAATAAACGTGGATTTTCACCAACAAACGTTTTGTGATCTGTAAGTTAACAGATAAAATAACGAGGAAACGACAAATTTATAAATATTACATTGTTTCTAATGTTCCACTGTCTAATTAGCACAGTTATTACTAATCAATCTGTCTCTTCAAAATAACAGTTTCATTCTGTAAAATTTCGTTGCATTTAAAAATGCCAGATACAAGAAAACACCGACAAAAACGTTAAAACCACTATATTTCTCTTTTGTTGCACTTAATCTGAACTAAACTTAACTTAGAATGAATTTCGTACCTTACAGAGACATGAACGTACGCATAATGTGTGTATATATGGACAACATGAAGTATTTCACATTACGAAACTTACAGCCGTTCGCCATTGTAAGTTTATGTTACTACGCAAATGTGAGACCGTCTATCTCAGTGGCAAAGTAGCAGAGTTGGTAGAACGTCAGCCAAAAGAACCAAGAGAATGTGTTGCGTTCTGGGGTGGCGATTCGATACCAACCACTTCCAATATTCCCTTGTACAAGTAATAATTTTGTTTTGCGACAAAATAATTGTACTTAATTTTTTTTCAAACCGTAATACACGGTTTTTAATCCTTGTACTTTTTATTAATCGACTATAAATAACTGATTTTCTACTGTTTGGATTAGTGGATTTCATTTAACTAAAGAGATTTATAGTTTTCTATTTCTACTGCTTCCGGATGGAGCAGTTTCAACTGGCAATCAGTATATATCTAGTGATTCCGATTTAGAGTGATGTGCAACTGATTTTCTGATTTAATGACATATTCCAATAGCATATCGGCTTGAGTCAAGCCTAATTCAAACATGTCATGACAAGCCTATAAGTTTGTATCAAGCTTGTTATGCAATCCAACAAGCTTGAATCAAGCTTGGATAAAGCCAACTAGTCTCCACACGTCAAACATGTAGCAAGTTTAATTAGTTACACTTGCTGCAAGCTTGCCTTGGCAACTTAAAAGCATATTTTCATGCCATCTTAAAGCTTGTCGAAAGTAAGTATCTGCCAGTCATGAGCAATTTGGCTTGAATCAAGCTTGAATGAAACATGATATGAGGAGCTTTTTCGGCATGGCAAATGCAAGTTAAATGGTACTATTGTCCTAATGCTGCGACTTTGTGTACTATGACTACTGTTGTGAACCAAAGTGTCACATCACGTTACCTAACACTACCAACCTAACCTACCACGCCGTGAAGGAAGTCCCGAGGCAAAGGTTCAGGGCCAAGCCATGGGGTAGCGAGAAAAGTACTGCAATATGGCGGCACATGCCGAATACAACCAACGCAGGATCCCTTTTTCGGGTGGAATGGAAACCACCCCTGACGTAAATAATGCGTAGAGAGAGGGTTGGAAAATTTACAGCCTTCTCAGAAGCTGTGTTGGGGAGTTGCGGCTGGATTTTAATAACTTCTATCACGCAGTTACGCTCCATCATCAAGGTCATGCATAGTTTAGCGGGACGGGCCTCACCGTAAATACGCGTGGCCGGGGCTGTTTATATGACTTGCGGGCGAAATGTTCTCTCTTACCACCACCCCTCCAACTCACCCTCACCCCCTAGCATACCCATCTCTTCCTTGGCCATGCTCCGCGCCATGTAAAATTCATTCTGACGTGTGTTCTCTGAAATAACGTCGTGAACTCATACTCGTACAGGGACCATGGTGGCTGAGTCGTTAGCCTTCTCGCCTCCCACCAATACGAACATGGTTCAATCCCCGTGCGGCCGGGTCACTCCCGGATTTTCGCAAGTGGGAATCGTGTCGGACGATGCCGCCGGTAGGTCAGTTTCCTCTGGAATCTCCCGTTTCCCCTGCACCTTCATTCCGACGCTGCTCCATACTCCAGACCCCGATGTTGAGAGCCAACCCAAATCTCTTCACTCATGCTCGTACGCTGCTGTTCCTATCCCGTCAATATTTACTGCAAGTCGTTTATAGCAAAAACTATTTCGGGTGAGCGCATTTTCCAAATGACGCTCAGATTTCCTCTATGTTCTTACAGGCCATTCCCGGATAATCTGCGTACTTGTCAAAGCCCTGCTTAGGACATGCTTTTATACCCATTTCGTTTCTTCTGTCATATGTAATATTAAAATATAATTGATCATGATTTTTTATTCATTATTAGATAACGTTAAAATTGTGAATTTACTAGGAACATAAGAAGGCTTCCTAAGCTGCTAATATGAAAAAAATTAACCCTCATGTACATCAAATGAAATAAATTTAGCATACACAAATTTTTAAATGGGACTTTTAATTTGAATTTAATGGTAGTTGGGGTATACATTAGGCTATATAGCTTAATAGTATTATAAGATTTACTTATATTTACATTATAATATTACATTTATAATTAATATGGACAAATATAGAGAAAAGGGTGTTTTGGTACTGCGCAGTAAGAAGCAGTTCTCATGCGAAATATGATTAAAGTGAGTGCAGACGAACGCGGTGGGTTGTCCTTTAGTGTCATTTTCTAGACTTGGTTAAGGTTTGTTTGCACGACCTGATAGTATAACTTTAGTACGGCTTCAGAAAAAAAAGAGAAATAACCAAAAATGGGCTGTAGTTGCCTCTCAACTCAACTACGACTCCCTGCCAATTGGGATAGCGCGCCGCTCCATCATTGTCAGTGACGGCCTGTTATGATTCAGTGGAGGCGGACATGCCTAGTGGATTGTAGCAACGTGTCGGTATCCAGCATAGGCGAAGAATCCTAAACACATTACAACAATTATAGTTTATAAAACATATCAGCGAAGCGCCAGCAGATCTCCCATCCCTGCAGCATGATACTTGGTACAATTACGCCACCAGACACTATACAACGTAATTCCGAACAACACCGACAAACTCCCGCAGGTTATTCCTGACGTAAATATAAGACAAAAATGTCTACACCACTTTTACCCTAAAGTGATTACTAAGGGAGCTACGCGGTCCTAAAATCCACGATATTGAATGTAATTTAGTCAAAAATAATAGTAAGAAACCACGAGTAAGCAACAAATCGATGACTAGTGTTGTGTGGAACGGAGATCCTACACCTGCGACAATGCAGTTGGTAATATCATCCCCCGTCATCATGAAAATAGGGGTTGCCCTCCTGTGTTTGCACGAAAATTGTGAACAATAAGCGGTAAAAATGGTACAGACATTTACGTCTTATATTTACGCCAGGAATAACCTGCGGAGTATGTCGGTGTTTTTGGCAACACTTTGTGACGGACTGTGCTCCATCGCATGCATTGAGTTTGTGTTCTGAAGTGTGGTGGTGTGTATGGCTTTTCTAACTTGTGCCTTGTGTTCTACCCTGCGGGTGACTCCTGTCGTCGCGTCTGCCTGCAGTGTAGTACTGTTTGCCGGGTTGCAGCACGAAGTGTGAAGGGGCTACCAGCCTGAATTATGTGTGATTGGTTCTTGTAACTTTGTTTATTATAAAGGTGGTCAGTATAGAGCGCTCTGAGGCGGGTCTGTCGTCTCTGGAAAAGGAGGTGTGAGGTATAGGGCCACCTATAAGTATATAAGGAGTGTGATTTAGGGGATCTGTGGGGTCTGGACTTCGTTCCGTGGCGCCATGTTGAGAGGATGCAAGGAATAAATCAACTGTAAGACTGAAGCAGTCTGCAAGAAAGAAGCAATTAGGGGTTGCCCCAAAGACTGTTAGGTGGTACATGGGTTCTTATTAGAACCCGAAGTAACAGTCTACTACTGTCCTAGTAGACTTCGGTTAGTTTATCTATTCGCCGCCCAGCAACCCCAGCTCGTGATTTAGATGCTATTTTATGTTTTTTCTAGAAGCAAAATGTAATCAAGGTTCTCTTGTTTCGTTTACTGTTTAGTGCAAATGATTAAAACTGCAATTTACTCTATTGTTGAGGCAAATAACAAAGAACTAAAACACAAAACTTCACTAAATTTTTTAGCTTTGGACAGCGATTTGACATGCAGACAAAGTACTGAAGTAAAGGCAAAAATATCCCGCTAATATTTGAGGAATGTTATAAATACGATTTCTTCCACACTAACATGATACATAAACAAAAGCAGTACTACAAGAATAAAATATAATCAGAGCATGGAATTATATTTTAATCCTCGTTTTTAATTCAATTAATTGGTTAAATAATTGTACGTTATGAAATTTCTTGAATCGCGAATAAATTATATTGTCCTAAATTTTAGCTGGATAATTGAAGCCTGCACATTTCAAATGTATTCGAGCACAACTGGTTAGTTAAATAATCTCGGGCTGTTAATTAAAACATATTTCTCGTGGCTGCAGGCAAAGTACCCGCGAACTCGTGCGCACCTTCCTCCCTTGCATACAAACAGCCAATTTTCGATTGCATTGGCTCTTCTTCGCTCGATATGTACGTGCGAAGGGACTCGTCCTCCAGGACTTGAGAGAAAGTCTGGTTATGTTTCGCACGTAATATTTCGCCGAGAAACGGCATGCTCCCTCCCCCTCTCAGCTTTTATTGTTCCAGCGTTTTCACTCCATCTTGGCTTCGCCCTCGGGGGAGAACTTAACTACTAATATCTCGTTTTGTCTTTTGTGCAGTCCCTCGTCGGCATCTTGTAGAGTTGCCATCTTCCCTCCCCACAGTCTGGGCGAGATGCTCTAACTAGCAATGCCAACACCTGCGCACAGTTCTCGTAATGACGTGTTCCAATTTAGAGAGTTAATTACCACGTACATTGCAAAATAACAGTTGCATAACAGCATGAGTGCCCGTTGCTACAACAGAACATTTACATTCTTATGGCTGGTAATCTTTTTCTAGATAGGTATTATTTTTGTTGGGTAGAGAGCAAAACGGGCATAATATTATATAATTTTACCATCATAGAATGCATAATTAAAACGACACTATTACAATTAATTTGGTATGGAAAGCCACCAAAGACGCAAATTATTTCCGACATTTTGCAGGGTACGTGAAAACTTTACAAGTATTTAAAAACAGTTAAAAAGGCAATAATTATTTTTACTGTACATTGCAAGACATACCTCGTAAATATAATAATTATTTTTGCTGTACATTACAAACCTTACGTCATAAATATAATAGGGTACACTTCTGAACGCCGAGTAGGTACACTAATAAAACTGTTTGAGGTGATAAACAATATTTTGTTTCAGGCTAATAATTTTTTTTTTCCATTATAGAACTCGCGTAAGATTAGGTGGCACCAATAAAATATTTTGTCGTTTCAAAATTTAGTGGCAGCTGTAGTTATCAATAACTGTAATGCGTTGGTAGGTTATCGTGTGTTCGTTAGTCGCAGTTAAAGTGTTATGATTCTAGCGACGACTCCGTCTAGCGAGGCTCACGAATATGCTTCAATGTCTAGTTGCCAGCAAAATCGTGGAAGAAATCAGTTAAGGTCCTTCTTCAGGAATCAGCGGTCACCTCCTTAGTATCCTAGCTTTTCATTGGGTCAGCAGCTGTAGTTACACTGTGCGAAGGACACACTAACTAGTGCCATGCATTGTATTTGGAGGACTTTATTATTCATCGTATACTGGACCAAAGAATACCATTAAATATATAGGTGTGTGAAATGTTGTAAGATAGGCAGGCAGGTAGGTGTGGCTTAACTTCTCGTCGACTGCGAGGTCATCAAAAAGTGAAGTGAAGAGATTTGGGCGGCTCTTAACAACGAAGTCTTGAGAGCCGATGAGGGTGACTGAGGTGAATATGGAGCGGCGCCGGAATGAAGGGGCGGGGGAAACGGGAGATCCCCGAGAAAACCAGCTGACCAACGGATCGTCCGACACGATTCCCACTTGCGAAAATCCGACTACCCAACCGGAGACTGAACCCGGTTCGCCTTGGTGGAAGGCGAGCGGTCTAACCGCTCGGCCACCGTTGCCCCTGTCATCAAAGAGGGATCAAGCTGCTGTGTGCATCACTTCAGTATTGTCTCAACAACTAAGTGGGAGGACGGGCGGAGGAAACAATACTCTAATACACTAATATTCAATTATGCTGTCATGTCGTCGTCGTCATGGTGGTGGTGTAGCGGATAGCGCATCCACACAAGTGTCGAGGATTATAGAGGTGGGGTTTCGGTTACAATTCGTCAGAGTATGTAGGCATTAACTATAGTTTAACAGCACTAATACCCCATGTGTTTTTAAATATAATTTTATTATACAGTATATCTAATACTACCATCAGATTTTTCCCCCTTCTTTTGTCAGGTACTTTTTTCCGTAAGATTAGGGAATAGTACCTTACTTGTTATGTAAATGTGCTCTATATTTTACAGCTAATTTTACCTTAAATGTAAAGGTAATGAGCTTACCTTACATGTAAGGGAATTTTATCTATATGTTTACAGTGTGGACAAGGAACCAGCCATGGCCTGTAATGACGCAACACTCAGCATTCCTTGCCTACAGAGTAATGACACAACACTCAGCATTCCTTGCCTACAGAGTAATGACACAACACTCAGCATTCCTTGCCTACAGAGTAATGACACAACACTCAGCATTCCTTGCCTACAGAGTAATGACGCAACACTCAGCATTCCTTGCCTACAGAGTAATGACACAACACTCAGCATTCCTTGCCTACAGAGTAATGACACAACACTCAGCATTCCTTGCCTACAGAGTAATGACGCAACACTCAGCATTCCTTGCCTACAGAGTAATGACACAACACTCAGCATTCCTTGCCTACAGAGTAATGACGCAACACTCAGCATTCCTTGCCTACAGAGTAATGACACAACACTCAGCATTCCTTGCCTGCAGAGTAATCTCGCGAAACAATGGGAAAACCGAAACCAGGATGGCCGGACCGGGATTCGAACCCAGGACCTTTCGAACGCGAGTCCGAAACTTATGGTATATTCGCGGCATCTTCACACTATTTGAATTAAACCTTTGAAAAATCACACCACATCTGACGTATTTGGTTTGTTTCCTGAATATGTCATACTAGCAGTATGCCCCCCCCCCCCGGCCCTCTTCGCTGGCTATCTGTTTGTTATTCTATATGAATAATTAATAATAGCGTTACTATGTTTTATTATCATATGTTTTTTACAAAATTTCAAAATTAACATTTTAAAAGTAATTAAATAACTTTTTCCATAATTGCAACTTAAAATAAGAAAATTAATTTTAACATATTATTTTTAATATCAACCGCCCGCGGCTGAGTTCATTATTTTTCCATTGGTTTTATCAAATTTACATTTACAGTACAGGGGGATATACTCCTCAAATTAACTTCGTGTTTTCGTAAATAGAAAATATGAAACTCTTTTTATATAGTTTTTTCTTCCGTCGGTTTTATTAAATTTACATTAACTTGTTAGAGCTTCTCTGTGTACTATATGTATTGTTTTATTATTTTCTGATTGCAAAATATATTGGTTTTCTAGAGTACCGATTATAGAAAACCCGCCATATAATTTTCCACGAGAAAAACATCTCTTGCTCAAATCTATTCCCACAAATTTGAGAGTTTGTCCCTGGGACTTGTTTATTGCGGGAGAAAACTATACCGTCACCGGAAACAGCAAATGCTTGAAATGAAGTAAATGTGTAAAAAAAATTGCGGACTTTCGCCTGACGATGGGAGTAAAGTGCCAATCAGATGGCATATTTGTCCTTCTATCTTAAAAGTGGATATAAATTCGTTTTCTCATATTTATTTTGCGCCGAATGACGTCATTTGAGATAGAGTATTATACCTTCATATATTATTTTTAAAATGTGTAGACAGCGGATGACTGCCTGGCAATAGACTTTTTATTGTTTGTGGGTGGGGATTCTGAATTTCTGGAAGAAGAACTTTTCCCGCGGCACAGCACATACCATTGGATTCATCGCACAATTTTCATATTTCTCTGCTGAGAGTAATCAAAATTTGGATCATAATTGAAAACCGATCTATTACGATGGGATAAAAAGTGATTATGCAATCAAGATGTGGATGCGCGTTGTCTCTGCGCAGTAAGCCGCTGGGAGAATTCCGCGATAGACTCACTAATTAGCCGCTGTCGCCACAGGCGTATTTCTAGAAAGTTGCGATTTTCTTTTGGCCATGACATACTATTTGATCATTAATAGCAACCACACACTTTGCAGTAAATTGGATATTTAACTAAATCAACATTGGTATCATCTATGGTAAACAGTTAAATAAAAAGTAAAATAGTTAATTTGTAATCTAGACGAATAAAAAATTATTTGTAAATTCAATTACTCTTTTCAATTATTATTAAAAAAACGATTTCCAATATTATTTAGTAATGTCTTAATAACAGTTAATCGTTAAGCTAATACTCAATTAAACAATAGAAGGTCTCTTGTTTACAAAATAAACTAAATAATCGCAAAATCACTTTAAAAAACCATTCGCTACGCATAGATTTTAATTTTTGAACATATTTTCTTTATTACAAACTTTCAAATTTACATTTAAAATTAAGTATAAAAAAGTAGCAATTCTTAATAGACTAATATAGGTATGGCAAAAATACAATTTAGTAGCTAATTAAATTCTCTACAAAAAATTGTTGAGTACATGTAATTATTTCGCGGTAGGCCCTAATTGTAAGTTAAAGTTAGAAAATTAATCTTAACATTAATTTAATGAATTGATTTGAACATTTCTTT
The DNA here is from genome assembly GCA_029891345.1 of Dryococelus australis. Classification (NCBI taxonomy): domain Eukaryota; kingdom Metazoa; phylum Arthropoda; class Insecta; order Phasmatodea; family Phasmatidae; genus Dryococelus; species Dryococelus australis. The sequence continues at coordinate 89,742 of CM057007.1, read as the reverse complement.
CGTAAATCTATAGTTAAAGTATGAATGTACATACAAAAATATAAATTGAATGGTTTTATGTTTTGTAAAATTTTTGTATTTAAATTTTTTTCTGGTGTCATAACGTCATGATACATATAGCATATGTTCATCCAGAAAGTCGAGGCTACCAACCAATTAAATAATTTTTTTATAGGATAAGTAGTTCCACAGATTATCTCTAACGAACTCACAAACTGTACCTCTTTATTATATTGGTTTATATATCACGAGCGCTTTGCAGCTCAGTTAAAATAACGGGTTCACCATTAGTAAAAAATTTAACTTTTACTTATATTTTACCAAAAAAATGTTATTATACCCTTTGCAATTAATATAATTAAAGAACACCAACTGATGTGTTGGTAAAGTCTAGTTCAAAAATAGTTCTTATGAAATATATTATTAAACAGTATGTGCGCGAATACGGTCCGTTTGGTGTAATTTTCTGGACTTGGTTAAGCTTAATTTTGATGAGACAGAGGAATATCCTAGGAGTAGAACTTAAACAGGGCTTCAGAAAAGTTGGAAGTCATCGTAAATGGACTATGGGAGGTTTAATAAGAGAACAAATACTAACGCCCAGGCAATTATCCCGAGAATAAGCTGTTCACAGTAAAATGGGCACTTCTGAAAGCCCTTCATATGATCAACTTGTATGCACGCTGTGTAGTCTTCCGCATTATGTAAAATTGGCATTGCAATGAGCCTCATCACTTTATTCATGCGTCGGGCTAGTGAATGTGTGAAATTCTTAGAAAAGGAAATATTTTTCAAATCTGCCCAATTTTACACTTCGATGCATTAAAAATAAACAAAAAGCAAAATAAATAATTTCAGTTGTCACAAACCGTTACCTAACACTTTTTATTCGACGTTTAGTTATGGAAATACTTTCCGTCCATCATTACCAACTTTATTGGGTGCATTTCACTCAGTGTGCCCGTTAAAACATACGCAGGTAGGAGCAGTGACTTTTTTTTTAGAATTGATTTAAAAAGTGCTCACTTCATCATGAACAGCCTTGGATTTATACTAGTTCACGTTTAACATGTTGCAGAATAGACTAAGTATGGCCAGTGCTGTACAAATCCAGAAGGTAGCACCAGCGATAGGTAATGCTAGTGAATGTTGCTGACAACCAATTATTTTATAGTTGGTTGATTATTGCACCACGGATATACTGAAATCCTTTCCATTGATTCCAAAGTGTCAGATATTGTAAGGAATTTGTAAGTAATTCTCACACCAAACATTTCTTCTTTTGAAACACCTCAAACGAAAAAAGTAATGTGTACATTACCCATTCATACCCAGTGTACACAAGTGTGTACATTACGCACATGTAGGTAATGTCTTGTCTGTACTGCACACTGCGAAACTCAATGACCAACGGCCTTACGTGTGGATAAATGATTCGCAAACCGTCTTACTGGTATAAGACATAATTAGTTCATATAACTATAACCGAACATATAACCTATCTGTGACACCGATGCATGTGTTGTGTCGACTTGAGTACAACACGCACCATCAACATTTTTTTTCCAACACTTGAAACCGTAAGGGGTTAATACATCGGTGGCAGTTTAGCATACATGCTGATATAGGCTGTTCACGGTAAAGTGAGCACTTTTTAAGGTCCATCCTTTACATATTCCTGCTGCTTTTTAACATAAACATTGCAATGTGACCAATAAACACATTTTATACATTTCCCCACCATCAAAATTTAATGCCCGAGGCTGCAATAAGATATATTTCTAAGCGGTTAATGTCAGTTGGGAGGGCCTTAAAACGTGCACACTTATCATTAACAGCCTATATAGGCCATTTATGGTAAAGTAAACACTTTTGAGGCCCTAGTTACTTTTTTTTCAGCCATTGTTTTTATCCCCTAACAAACTTTTTAAATAAATATTGCAATATAGTTAATCAACACATGGTGTTTATCCACCGCACTCGGAAGTTAACGTCTAAGGATAAATAAAATATAGTTATTGAGTATTATTCCAAAGGAGAGGGCTTTCAAAAGTGCTCCCTTTACCGTGAATAGCCTACACTGTGATGAAAGTATGAAGCATCCCGCGGTGATGGTGATGGACCTGGAAGGACTTGCCCCGGTGTTGCAGGATGGTCACCAAGAAGTTTATATATAGCAGGGAAGGTGCAGAGACCTCGCAGGATCGCAGTATTTCAGAACTCGCTCGGCGCCTGGGTCGGCGCCTTCCGGTTATCTCGACCGTGATTCACCGCCCACACACCACTCCAGCTCTGAGGCTGGAGCTGGAACTGCTGGACCGGCCACCGCTGTCCACTCTTTGCACGGCGACGTCAACTACACACAGCCCTGGGAGCCCATACTAATGTTTATTCTGCTCAGGTTAGGGAACACAAAAGTGATTTCTTATGTGAGATTTCGGCATACGGAAAATTTCTGCAGCTAAAAGCACAGTGTTCTATAAGGTAACTTTTAATCAACATTTTAAGCTGCGTGAACTATAAACAAGAAAGACTTTACATATTTGCAAAGTATTTTTAATTTGATTTATGAATATTGGTTTTATTCTGTTATTAACGTACAAAATAGAGGGAATCTGATACACGTACGACACTAGCGCTTACCTAGTGGCGAAAAATGTTGGTTGCCGAACTTTGTATCACTGATATTCCCCCACCTGTAGTAGAATTAATATTATATATATATATATATTATTCGCGGTATTTTCGCAGTATTTTGGATCAAACCTTTCGAAAATATTCCCATGTATGAGGTGTGAGTTTGTTTTGCAAGCGTTGTATACTTCTGTTAACAGCAAGTAGTATAATTTATGTTTAGTGGAATTGAACATTCAATTATATTTCATTTATATTTGTGTTGGTAACGCCGAGTAAGAAACAGTTATTTGTGTTGGTAACGCCGAGTAAGAACCAGTTATTTGTGTTGGTAACGCTGAGTAAGAAACATTTATATTTGTGTTGTTAACGCCGAGTAAGAAACAGTTATTTGTGTTGGTAACGCCGAGTAAGAACCAGTTATTTGTGTTGGTAACGCCGAGTAAGAAACAGTTATTTGTGTTGGTAACGCCGAGTAAGAAACAGTTATTTGACTGGGTGCGTCCCTTCGGGTGTAATTTTCTGGACTTAGTTAAGTTTTGTTTGCATGGGGTGGAGAAACATCTGAAAGTATAGTTTCAGCAAGATATGAGTAGAGTGAGAAGTAACCGTTAATAGAATATACAGTACTTCCCCGTCCCACGTTGCTCGTCTGTTATTGGACACCCCTTGTGTCTCAGGCCGTGTTCCAAATAACCAGCACATGTTCTCGCACTTCCTCCCACAATGCCCTGCGTACTCTTCAGTTGGATCAGATCCACACTCGCATTCTCACTTGGTATATACGAGTATTAGTATTGTATGTGTTTTATTTTTTCGTTCACTTGAAGAAAAAAAATCTCAATCCTTGTAATTGTTGCTGCTATTATTTCTTGAACCATTGAAATAACACTTCTGTTGCGATGCCTGTTGAACATAATATACAATAGCACACATATTATACATTATAAAGAAAAAATTTTTCACTGTTACAAACATTTACTTACAGTGAAAAATGGTTTGTTAGTTCGGCATCGTGTGGATGACGACAGAGTTCCAACATAAATAAACAAACAAACAAACAATACCCCGAGAGCATACATACAGTAGAGCATGCATCAATACACATTCGCAACACGCTATCCTGCACTCGCACTTTGTCGTATGGTGTATCTCTCTCTCACACACTCTCTGACGTCACTTCCAAGTGTATATATTCTATTTGCAACACGGTCTCATTGTACAAGCAGTTGAGTCTACTCACATTTTTTAAGACTATGACATATTCCAACGTAAATTATTTTTGGAACAGAAATGGAAGTCAATATTTTGTTATTGAAACATAAATCTGGTAGTCGAAAAGTGCCAAAGCCATTAAACATCGCTGTAAATAATCCTCCATTTCTGACATATATTCTTCAGTTAAACAGTTGATTCTACTATAGCGGCGATGTTGTACATCTTCTGAAGTTTGTTCATGCTGCTTTACATCGCCACTTCTTCAAGGCCGGACGTTTATTTGAGGCGTCAGAAACTCTTTCAAAGGCTTTCTAAATATCCGAAAACATTTTTTTTTTCACATTCTATACATTAATTTCTATAACATGTGAGGCTCACGTCACCAACAAACAGGACACACTAAAAGAATTAATATATTTCATATAAACAGGTAGCCTATTTGACCTTGTTTCCAAGTTATAGTCCTGAATGTATCTGCGACAATGTAGTGTTTATCATTATAGGGGATGCTCAGGACAACAACCTGTAGACTGAACGCAAGCTTACCCTGATCGCATCGTAGACTAATATAATCGCTGATTAAATATTGTCAAGTTCTAGTCAAATTATGAGGTTTTATTAGCTGTTGACAGTAAGGAGATAGGAAATTTTTATTGTTTGAGTGTCTTTTTCTCTCACATTTTTTCAAAAAGAACAATTACAAGACTATTAAAGATTGGTGAGTTACTTTTCCACTTCGATGTTGAATTATAATGACTTCTAAGAGTATTCAGTTTCCATCGCCACTGAAAATAAAATTTCCCCTCGACTAAGTTATTCAAACTACTTTTACTCCGCATAGGAGAGCAGTGGATGGAGGAAAGAGGCTCTCAGACAAATCAAGCACGGTAGAACAATATCCGCCAGCTTCCCGCCAGCTACACTGGAAGCGTTCGACAGTGAAGAAGGGGAAGAGAACGTAAGGGTCATTTTCAGAAGTTTGCGGGGCACTCGCACGGAAGTAACGCCCGTAATAGTTTCCCAGGGCCGAACCCTTTTGTCGGCTGGAGGCAAGTTTGAAGGGGCCCTGCGCGCTCCATCAATCTTCCATGGCAGACTTCACACATGGAGAGGGATGGGGTGAGTGGTTGGCGAGTGTCTTTACTCAAAGTTCTGGAGCGCCCTCTCGCTCGTTGCCGAACCTCCTCTCTCTCTCCCTTTCCAACCCCCGAATAACAACCAACCCTCCTCTTGCACAGCAGTAAACATGGCAACACTGGAGGACGCTCACTCCATGCGGCTCTCACTTTGCAGGCGGCGAATAGTGCGAATTACCAATCACCTACTTCCACCACGACTCCTTCACCGCGGTGGTTCAGTGGTCAGACTACTGCCCTACCACCAACTTCAACTCCCGGATTTCACAACTGGGAATCGTGCAGAGCTATGCCGTTGGTCGGTGGGTTTTCTCGGAGATCTTTCGTTCTCCCCGCTCTTTCATTCCGGGCTTTGCCACATTCCCACTTCACCCACCCACATCGGCTATCAAGACCACGATGTTAAGAGCCGCCCAAATCTCTCCACTCTCGATCATGAATACACTTAAAGATAGGTTAGACTGATTTTAGTCTACCATCCATGGGCACGTGTTAGTTCGATGGCCAGACTGAACGCAGAAGTCCAATCAGACCAGCGGTCAGCAAGTTCACTGCAGCGCTATTGGTCAGGCCTGCTGGGTAAAACAGCGAGAATCCCCTTCGTCATGATAATGACCAGAGGAAGATTGCGGGGGAGGCTGAGAGACAATACAGGACCATCTTCAGCAGTATATGTTCTCTACATGACGCTGGCAGAGCACGATGTACCAAGCAGACGCCAAGAAGACAGACTTGCAGACTGTTGTAACAACACGTCCAAATCAGACTCCGGCTTCGAACTAATGCCCGATTGCACCATCGTGGTTCGAAACTCGATCCACGATCGGATCTAAGATCGACACAGAAAACTGTTTTACCATTTGAGTTCAGAGCTGGACTGGAGATCGCGATGAAATTCATTTCGAACAACTGAAATTGGCGGTTCGAAATCTCAATCCAAGATCAGCAGCCAACGCCAACAAATGTAGTTTGAAAATACGCCAACAGATAGAACTACGTTCGATTGTTTTCTTGGGAAATTAAAACAAAATTTTACGCACCTGAATATTATTCAGTAAAATTCGTACAGCAATAATTCACTTAAAACTAATAAAACATCGCACATCTACAGAAGTTGTATCTATAGTGAATAATACGCCTACTTCCATGACGTCATATGTGTATTACGAGCTAATAGCAAAATTTGTCTCGTACTTAATCTCGATCTCTCACTTTGAAACCTACATCGACGAATTGGAGATCCAGGATCGTGCAATTTCGTTGGTGCAACAGTTTTTCATTGGAACCACGTTCAAACTGGATCCTGGTTCGGAACTATGATCATTTGATCTCAGATCGAGAAAGATGGCGCAATCGGGCATTAGTCAATCATGTGACAATAATACCGGATGATCTTGAACTGCTGGTACAAACGCTATGCTAAATGTGATAGAATAAATTACACGACCTACGACCTACAGTATTTCTTAAGGTAGGTGTTTTTAAAAATCGATATTTCAACACACTAAACCTGAATCAGTGAGAATTGATCAAAATCAGTGAAAAAAGTGAGAATTGAGCAACTGATAATCAGTGATAGATAACTAATTAACATGGTGATTGTTTTTCACTGATTTATTTATGATTTCCTACTACTTCTCTAGAATGTCAGTGCTATAAATCACTTGTTCCCAATTAGTTAGCTAGATTCGTCGGTCCGCGCTAGCTTATCAAGTGACTTTCAGTGTACGTTATTTCACTGATTGATATCACTGATTCGGCTTTAGAATGAGACGATTTAAATTCACAATAATAAAAGCTACTTGAGAGGTAAGAACAATTCCGTGAATTCAATTGTGCTGAATCGAGATCTGAAATCTGCGAACTGTTGTGTCACCCTTAGGTGTTTATCGATATTAATGACACCAAAATGATGTGGACGTTAGTGTACAAAATAGGTGGTTTAGGCGTAACTCTGTCAGAAGGACGGCTGTCGTGGAAACAGACAAAGTCTGCAAGGGTATAGGCCATTCACTGTAAAGTGAGCCATTTTTAAAGCCTCCCAACATGCATCAAACATCAATAACTATGTTTTATTTCAGACGTTAACTTTTGAGTTTGGTGAGATGTATACACTGTGTGTGTTAATCACATTGCACTGTTTATATTAAACATTGGTGGGAAGATAAAAGTTGGCTCAAAGGAAAATTTTAGCAGGGCCTTACAAAGTGCTCACTTTACAGCGAATAGCCTACTCCTGGCCAGTAAGCAACCTTCATCCCTTATGAGATACTGTACGACATAGGTTGTAAAATGTTTTGTATCACTTCTTGCACAGGGAATGACCTCACAGCGTTTATACCTTTAGTTTATGATCGACATAAGCTTCTCCTCATAACTAAACAATACCTATAGCTACAGTTGTTATCGGTCTGCGGTGCGGGAGGTTCAGGGTTCGAATCCTAGGCAAAGTATGGATGTTAGTTTAAGTGAGGTCATAGGCTAGTTTGTAAGTCGTCCCCTTATAAGCCTCCAGGTATAACACCAGAGGAGGTTAACTAGCCATTTACAAACCAATAAAGAACAGTTATTAGCTAAGTTTGTGGGCATCAAAATAATGTTTCCAAGGTGCGTAATATCATGCAAGAACCATTTCGTCATCTTCTGGAATATACTTTCTCTTCGAAGGTAAACTTGTTGAGGTCATATTTAATACACTCTAAGAAAATAATCGCAATGTTACTACATGATTGTATACGTGGAGTGAGAAAGCTGAATGGTGAAGTTATTTTCCATATTTTCATGCTAGCGTTCCTACATTTGCTCAAGAAACTATTAAATGCGTACGAAAATTCCCAAAATTGTACAGTAGCGACGCTGAAAATTCCATTTGTAGCCAGATGTGTGGTATTATTTCCAATACGATAGATGGATTAAAAACTTCCATTTCAGTTTTGTAAGTTTACCAGCAATTTTTTTTTAAGTTTTGTTTCATAAAAAAACTAATATTTTTAACAAGCTGCAGAGCATTTGAAGCACCAGGTAGGATCACATGTTCACATCAGTTTAATGACATATATCGTTAAGGAACATGCTTAACAATGTACAAATTCCCACTCTGTACTTCCAATTACTTGCCTACTGCAAAGGAAATCCACTAACAAATTGCAATGTGTTGGTTTAAAACAATTTATTTTCAAACCATTTATTTATTTATTTTGAGGCCACGATCCTTCATTCATACAGCTGTTGCGAGAATTAATTTTTTATACCCAAACAGGTGCCAATACTGCAAAATCCTCTTACAATTTTGTTACAGGTTGTTTTTATTATGTAGTCTAATTTTTCCAACACATGAAGTGTATAATTTTATCTAATTAATTAACAAAAATTTTGTTTAGTCAATAATTAGATGAAATTATACAAATTTTTGTGTTAAGAAAATTAACAATACATTATAAAAACAATTTGTAACACAATTTTAAGAGGATATTACAATATCGGCTCCCGTTTGGCTACAAATAATTAATTCTCGCAACAGCTGTAGAAATGAAGGATCGTGGCCCTAAGTTCAGTTGTATCCAGGAATTTTGTTTGGGGAGGACACTCGTCCCTCTGCAACAGAAAAGGAACAGCGAAATTGTGAAAATAATTAATAAAAAATTTCATCTAGTTTACTATACTCTGCATTACGTGAATCTCAATAAATGTTTCCCTTAGCTTCTAAAACACGAAGAGTTGTCTGCTTCTAAACATTCGAAATTGATGTCTCCGTTCCAAAATCTGCTAAGAGCAATGGACCACAATCCTGACAATTGAAGATCTAGTTTTGCAAATCTTAAGAAGAAATTAAAATAGTTTGTCTGGTACAATAAACGATTGCAAGAGGTTCTGTCTCAAATTAAACCAGTTTACGGAATCATGATGGTCACAGCAACTCAAAGGTAATATTTCCAAAATGTAATTACTTCCTGGACATTACTCAAGTATGAAACACTATAGAATAAACAAAATTAACTTCTTTTGACATATGATTTCAAAACTCCCTATAAAAACTGTATGCTTAAAAAAACTCCATCACTTTGGGAAACCCCAGTGTTTTTTTCTATAACTGTGCGTTATGCGCGAACGATGTCATTACATTCGCCAGCCTGTTATAATTGTATACTTATATTCAACAACTGAGTGGCGACTGTATAGTAAAGATGTTAAACCAAAAACGAACATGTTTACTGAAACATTTCGTGACAGTTATAATTGCTGTCTCGGATCAGTTAAATATTTTTAAAAATATTCTTTCGACGTGCCTTAATATTTTAATGCCAGTTTCACGTGCTAATGTTAATGTACTTGCGCAATATTGGTGAACATTTTTCAACAGAATATAAAACATTTCGCCTTAACTTCAAAACACAAATGTATTAGTTATTATAGCCGCGGTCTCTCGCATCGGGCGAGGGAAACAGTTAAGCCTGGTCCGACGCTTGGAATACTTCCCTAAGTATGCCTATAGTTAAACCATGATTAGAATAGCAAGGAAAAACCCGCCAAGAGAGACATAAAAACCCTTGCGGCAGGAAATATTTCAATAATGCTACATGCATTGAAAAGAAAAGCTACAGGATACAGAGTGTTTGGAAACATGCTGTTATTAGTAGCTATGAGCAACGACGCTAGTATAATCAACCGTGGCCTGATGATCGACAGTATTTGGTAGAAGGCATCTGGCTGAAGTGCGGTAGTTCGGATAAGGCAGGTGTGACGAGGGACATGAGCGGAGAAAACGTTGCAGTGTGTACATACAAGTAGGTGTGGTATCCGACCAATTGAAAGTTACTACTGAGCACGAGGGTGCTCGGAGAACTGTACAACATTGCGGACTGGTGGGACATATGAAGTGAAGTGGGACCATAACATGTGATACGGACTTTATTGTAAATACTGGGAATGTCAAATATGGACATATTATATATAAAATAATTCTATAGGTTTTGATGCACTGTTTACTGGAAAATATTTTAGATATTTAGTTACATTAGTTTCTTTGAGGTAACTGTAAATTTGATTACTAGAATTAAATTGCAAAGAAAAAGTAATAGCAATTTATTGTGAGACAATGAGTAGAGAATATTTGGTTTGTAGTTACCGTACATAAATTTAAAAAATAAAATTAGTTATTTACTTAATAAAGATCTCTATCCCGTAATTGTAACAATACTAATACTAGGCGTGATAGGTTCTTTTTTTCGGCTAAACAAATTTTGTGGTGTCTTCCATTGTTGCTATTATTTTTCTCGACAATATTACTGTATCAACGATATTAAAAATTATGGTAGGAAATTCATATTTTTTTTATTCAGGGTAGGGCCTTAGATTCCCTATAGACGCCGTTATTGGCATTAAGACTTCTCAAAAGAGTCTACGCAGCTCCTTACGTATCTAATCACCAGAGGGACAAAAGATAATTATTCAACAATTTCGCGTACCAAATGAATTTTAACTTTGACATAATTGAAAATCGAGTGAAAACGAGGAAAAAATATAAAACGCGTCGACGCTGATGGGAAGAGTCGTCGTGTTTTCTCGCTAATCAAGTTATAGAAGAGCAGGCGTAATTTGCCTAAGAGAGACGGCGCGGCGTCTTGACGCCACTGCCGCTACAACTTGAGAGAATTTCAGTTGGGAAAGTTGGCAGCGAGAAACGCCGGGGAATAGTTTCCGCTTGACTTTGACAGTAATTGATAATATGCTGTTCTTCTTCCCTCAGAAACTTCCTTCCTAAAGAGAACTTTTGTCAAGCTGCATTCTTCTCAATCTTCAGCTTACAAAGCGCTCAATTCTTTATACCAAAACAAATAGTATTTCATTATAAGCATTTTATCTCAAATTAACACCCTTTTGATAAATTGTTTTACATAATATTTTATTATTAATATTTCCTCAACTTTTGCTTCAATTTATTCATTAAACAAAGTTAAATAATTTCCATAAGTAATACTATATTCGAATCACTATCTTCCATTATAAGTCTTTTCGCATTTCTGTGCTGCACAAGCAAGAGAGGTATGCCCTAATTTTGTATCGTAGCACAGATATTATCAGTAATTATGTTTGGACTATTTGCACCGCGTTTCTACCCGAAAGTAGTTGCCTGCATAGTTTCTACCTGAAAGTAGTTGCCTGCATAGTTTCTACCTGAAAGTAGTTACCTGCATAGTTTCTACCTGAAAGTAGTTGCCTGCATAGTTCCAAAGTTGGTTCGTATTCAAAGTATTCTTCTTTTCTCTTTAGCATATACAAACAATTGTAATTTCGATGTCTAGAAATATATTAAAACCAATTGTCGAAATTTGGGGCAAGGACACTGATTATCGCGTAAAAACATGGAAAATGTTCACAGCACAAATGTTGAAGGCATTCAAGAGATAAAATAATATCGTATTGCATATGTTCCGGTTGTGATATGAAATAACAGTCTGAAACAAGTTTTACGATAATGGATAATTACAAAAACTAATGTAATGAACTTTCTTTCGTAGTCAACCAAAGGCCAGACATACATTATTTTCACCTCCGCGTCTATGCCCTTCCTAGGTAATGCCGGGATAGGTATAAGTATTTTCTTTGGCCGATCATATTATGAGAACTTTTAAGTTTTATATTTTTATTACTGTATGCCATGACACTTTTATCATTGTTGTATGTGACTATAAACTACATTTCGTTGACTATTAAGCTGCTCGGGGGGTGAGTTTGGCGCGGTTGATCCTGCCATGCACCCTGACTCTCCCAGCTACCTGGGGGTAGTTCTCTTTATTCTAAAGTGCATATTTCTATTCTAATTTTCTAAGCCATTCTATAGTGGCTATACAATATATTGCCTATATACATCCCTCCCTTCCACCAGAATAAACCTTCCTTCACTCTGAATTGTCTTCATTTAATTCTCAAGTTCCATGTTCCATTGCCAAGTCAGTATATTTGCAGTCTCATTTGCCTTGTTCCATTGCCAAGTCAGTATATTTGCAGTCTCATTTGCCTTGTTCCTTGCCTCTGTAGTTCATGTAACATGAAGTTGCCAGGTGTCCGTCATGCCATCTAGTAATGGAATGAACTATTAGCGCCATGGTTGAAAATGAAATGCAGGCGAACCACGTAATGTATTTCAAAGGTAATATTGTCCATAGTATTCTAGTAACATGGGTTACTAAGCTCACTGAGTTGTAGATTAATTAGTTTTTTTTTTCAATATTGAGATTTGTACAAAAATTACATAGGTTTAATTTAAATTTTGGTGGTTTTTTTTCTGGGAGCTCCCGTTTTCCCTATCCTTTCCTTCTGGGGCTGCTCCATCGTAACCTCGCTTCACCCTCATCGGCTCTCAAGACCTTGATATTAAGAGCCGCCCAAATTTCTCCACCCTCTCCGCACTTTTTGAACCACACCTTGGAAAAATTACGCCATGTATGACGTGCCTCGTTGTTTCCTAAGTAAGTCATGTAACAAAAGCCTTTTATACTTCGTGTTAACATGAATGTTAAAGTATCGGATTTCTTGTTAAATTATAATTTTGCTTATATATATACAGTAGTGTTAAATTTATAATTAAAATAAATACAACAGAGAGAACATATGCGTTTTCGTAATGCGTGGTGTTATAAAGTCGATTCGTGGTCGACCTCATACAAGAAGAGTTAGGGGCTTTATGATAGTGAATCATGGTAGATGTCGTAGATAATGGTAGAGCAAGGTGTTGAATGATTGTATAGTATCTGGAATAGAGCCGGATTATTATTCTGTTTAACGGAATATTACAATTACAATTACAATATGAGCTGTGATAATTGGGGGAGCTATTCTATATTAAACGTTATTATCTGCCTAAATGGTATGAACTATGTACCTGGGTTTATCCCACCTTGTGTTGAGTCCCGAGGCTGTTGCCATGGCGGCTGCGGCGGTCGGCTTAGCTGGTCTCTGTAGGCATTCACAGCTGCCAGCGCCACGAAGAGAATGACAATGTGCGACACACAGTAGAACTAGATATTGGCGTTACACTGGTGCTATCTTACCTGATTCCTTGCATGTAGCGGTGAGCTGCGGGGGGTCCTGCTGCTTACAGCTATTTGGCCATGCAAGCCCCTATTGCTGCAATCGCTGTCCTGAACACTGCTTAAGGTGTAAGGGCGTGTTCAAGCGACGACGTACATTACAGACGCCTTCACGCCGGCGTAACAGCGGTAAGAAATAGTTCTCTTGTAAAATATTCTTAAACTGAGTATGCTCTGCGTACGAATACGGTGCGTTGTCTCATTGATGTGATTCTCTAGTCTTAATTATTATACTTTGCATGAGGCGGAGGAACATTCTGAAAGTAAAAACTTATGAATGGCTTCCATAAAGTTAGAAGCAATCATCAATGGACTATACACAATAATGATGTACTTGTATTCAGGGAAATTGTTATTGCTGGAAGATACTGTTCTTGTAATATCCCGATCAACGCTAGGCGAAACAAATAGTTTGTATCCGTGAGAGGTTTTTTGTCAAGAGATACGCTCGGCTATAGGCGACGAAGTTGATACTCACGTGATACGATAATCGTTCATGCTGGTAGCATATATCGAGCACGACATTAGAAGAGTGGAAAGTACACAATGGAAACGAAGCGGTGATAACAAACACGCAAGGCTCCTGTCTCTACCTGAAAATGTTTTATTCGCGTTTGATGGCCAGAAACGTGTGAGAGCAATAAAGGCGACGCTGCAACGCTCATCAAGTGCGCCATCGCCCCTAAGCGCACGGCTCTGAACTGGCGTGCGGTGTTCTCGCCGAGCTGCGTGTACCGTTGCAACTTTCAGAGGTGAAACTAGCATCTGATTGGTGGAAAGTAGGTGGCAAAGTTGAGTGCAAACTCATTGAGCATTTTTCGTATGCAACTGATGAATGTATGTTGAGATACGGCGCTCTTGAAAAAGCCATTTTGTTATGATGGAGTGTTCTGAAATAGAAGTACTCACTGGTCTCGTCAGAAGTGTTTTATTTTTCATAGATCCGCATGTTGGACTAAAGTTTAAGAGTTTTGTAGGAAAGTGTGAGTTCCAAACACTCTGTGAGGCAGTTTTAGCGGCAAGTTGTAAAGTCCGTTAATTATCTAGCCTGTGTCTTTTTACAGCTCTGCCCTTGCAAACAAAATTCGCTAGACTTTAGAGTTATTGTTGTCCCCTATGTTAGACACAAGTTGTTAAAAAAAAACACTACTTGGAAAAATAAGATTTATTAAATTGAAGTTTTTAAAAGATTTTGTTATAAAACAGCTTTCTAGCAATAAATTTGGGGAGTAAATAGTAGCGCCACCCTACATTCGCGTCAAGATTTACCTCCGCGCTGGAATGTAATTGTCTACAATCAGACATTCAGATGTTGTTCTGACCACAGGTATTGGCGAGGAGACATTTTATAGCTTGATTTGTCCAATCAGAATTGTGTTACTCCAATTTGAGTCGCATATGATTAGTTGTCAAAAGCGTACGACCAGTAGCAATTAAAACAATCTGATCACGTAGTGGTTTCTGAGCTAAAATTTTGGAAACCCAGCTATTGTTGGAATATTTAGTGAAAATTAGGTTGTCTTATATATATATATATATATATATATATATATATATATATATATATATATATCGTACGATTACTCAGATGATTCTGATCCATTGTAAATATTATGATACAGGATGTAACTGAACTCAATCCGACAAACTTCGGCAGGTGATTCATCATTTAAAAATAGGTAGATAATCTATATACGACCTATAGTCTAAGTCTATTCCAGAAAGGTGTAACAACCCTTGAAAGTTGAGCTAAATAAGACACCTAATGTCAGTAACAGCCAGAAAAAATATAATTCTCTGATATTTTCGATAATGCATTAGTTAACGACGGCGTGCAAACTAAGTATAATAAATTGTATGCCGATATAAATAAGCAGTGGTTGGGACCCCAATTGTGCCTACAGAAATGTAACGTCAGCATTTTTATATTATTCCCTATGGTTTAGTAGCCTACTATACGATCGCCTTATGTTTTTATTCAATACGGCACCATTTTCGAGAAACTAATACATATTTAATTTCTCGGAAAAGGTGACGTGTGAGCTTCAAAAAATAAATAAATAAAAAAAAAACAGTTTAGTGAATAATGTGGATGTAAATAAAAGCATACTTTAGACGGGTTATTATTTTTTGTGCACCAAGACTACTTTCACACAGTTTGCCGAATGCGATCACAAAAAAAAAATATCAGGTAGACCGTATGTATGCCCTCACCAAATACTAAACATTTTGACGCAATTTTTCATCCAAGCAAATTTGTTATGTTATTTTGGCTACATGTGTATAGATCCATTAACGTGTGTAATGTATAAATAGTTCACCTCTTCTATTGATAAATGTCGCTTTTATTATAAATGTGTGAATATTAACAGACACATTAAATGTACAGAAGCCCCATAACAATTGAAAGCATATAAGGTGAGATATTAATAGTAGGCAATTACTTAAAAATCTTGGTAGTTAAGCATATTTAATTTAATGCATCAGAAGTTTATTAAAGACACTAGTTATTTCATGTATACGAAGATAGATCTGCGAAAGTTGTGGAAAGAGAATACGGTGTCAGCTAAATACACACAAGAAAAACACGTAAATAAGTGACTGCTCAGAATTTTCTACAAAAAAAAACAGTAATCGACCTTAAGAACATAATTTCGTAACAATATATGCATGTATATTTTTAATCATATAGACACATATTGATACTAGAAAAATCAATATTTTGCAACGACATACTGACGCCACTATGTCTGTACAGGTAAGGAGAATGCTAACTACGGAAAATGCCCCGATAAAACAAGCTTAAATGAATTTTCTTGAAAAGAGAGGTCACAGTTGTACGATTGTATATTTTTGTACATTGAACAGGTATTAAGTTACCGGTCATGCTACTTGTACACCGCTATTATGCGACAGTCCTATACAACAGAAAATACATTTCAAAATGTCTAGCATATGTAGAACGAAAAGATGACAATTTACTAGAAATATCACCAAGTCATCTAAGACTGCCTTGGTTTAATCTTTTTTTAAAAACAATCGATTATAAATTCTTTACAAACGAGCATTATAGTTATTTTCATTCCAGTTGAAAATATAAACTATCTTTACTAATACTAAATGTAAAAATTTAGTTAATATTTTAAATTTAATCCAATAGTTATCTTCAAAGAAGGTTTTTAAATAACAAACATCACGAACATATTTGAAGATCATAGTTCCTTTAAGAGGAATATAATCAATTTTTTAATTATAAATTTACTATCTCCGATACCTCAAAACAAGTTATAAAGTTTACTCCTTTAAGTTTTGTGTTACCTTGGTTTTTTTCTCGGGGCGTTAATGACGCCTTACACGTAATTATTTCATATAATTTTCCACACTATCTTAGATGGCATAAGCAAAAGTGACACAATATCATGAAGTAGTTCCAGGCGAAATGCGGTAAATTAATATAAACTACGGAAAAGTTATTCTCTTAATTCATCGTTTTATTTTCTGTATTTCTTCCCTGCTGTGCCGAACAAAGATGTTTCGTATTTTGTCTAATGTGAAGGCAAATAATAGGCAATAGGCGCTGAAAGCGTAAAAAAGTTATTTTTTTCTTAATCCTTCCTTAATGAGAGTCTTTATTAGTAGGACTGACAGTCGGGTTTCAGATTCAGAAGCGGGGAAAATGGCAGGCGTAGTCCCATAAGATTAACCTAGGACTGCAAGTAGTCAGCCGCGCACCGCACTTAGCACCGCACTTAGTTCCGCACTTACCTCGGCACTTAGCACCGCACTTACCTCCGCACTTAGCACCGCACTTACCTCCGCACTTAGCACCGCACTTAGCTCCGCACTTAGCACCGCACTTAGCACCGCACTTAGTTCCGCACTTACCTCCGCACTTAGCACCGCACTTACCTCCGCACTTAGCACCGCACTTAGCACCGCACTTACCTCCGCACTTAGCCCCGTACTTAGCTCCGCACTTAGCACCGTACTTAGCTCCGCACTTAGCACCGCACTCGGCTCTGCATACTTCATCTACTTCAACTCTTCACATACCTACACCACCTCCCTCTATCCCTGACTCAGCAATCGACTCCATCTGCTCCATCACTCCATAGCTCCATAGTGTCATATGATTAACCTGGGAAGGGTTTCGTCTCACTTCCTTCTCCTCCTCAATTTGTCCAAACCCCTTCACTTACCTACAACCCCCACACCCCCTAAAATAACCACCATCCACCTCCCACTCCTTCACAATCAGATACAATTATTCTGTATTTACGTCAGGAATTAATTGAATGCACGCTGTGAGATTCTAATGAATTTAGTTCAGTGAATTTCAATAAACTGTTAACAAAATCGTTACAATTGAATGGAATTTCTTTAAAAATCGTTACAAGTGGGTACGATTTCTTTAAGAATCGTTAAGACTTGAAAGAAATTTCTTTTAAAAACGTTACAACTGAGTGATGTTTCTAAGGCGTTACTGTAGAAGTTCTCAACGTTAAGGTAACGTGTCAGACGTTGCTGTAGAATTTCTCAAGTTTGGGTTTACTCAGGGTGTTCCCAATCCTAAGGTTTTATATTTTTTTCTGTCAAATTTCAAGTTTTCTAAAATTAAGTTTTTTCTGTTTTATATAATATATTTTAAACATTAATTAAAGATCCTATGTCCTCATTCTACGATATTAACCAATTAAGAGGTTAACACTTTTCATTAAAATAAAACATTTTCTACAAATGTCGGTTAGGATGAGTGGTTTAAAGTGTTAGATTTAAGCCCTGCTTCCCTGTATGGGAGCGTTGGTTCGCGCTCCACACGTGATGAATAATTTTTAAAGACATATATTAAGATAGTGTAAATGTTGACTCTTTCTCTGACTGAGTTTGAGTGATACATAAACCAATTGTTCTGTTGTGAAATAGTATATAATCGTGTGTTTAGTATGAATGTTTTCACTTCTTCGGCGGTTGTGATGGAATTCAGATCGTTACGAGTGGAATCACATGGTGATATTGTACACGTTTGTAATATGAAGATGTTAACATTGGTTGAAAACTTACCATTTGTAACACCTTTAGCAATGGTTTCTGATGAGTCCCTAGAAGCAATACAGAAACAATATTGCTATTGTGGAAAATACTTTTACTATAAGTTGTCATGTACTTTGACATGAATGTAGTTATGGTTTGTCCAGTTCAGCATAACAGTCGTTCCACTGTGATAAGCATGACACCGTGTTTACTATAAGTTGTCATGTACTTTGACATGAATGTAGTTATGGTTTGTCCAGTTCAGCATAACAGTCGTTCCACTGTGACAAGCATGACACCGTGTTTACTCGTAGTGACACCCAATATAGACATAAGAAGAAGTGCAAAGGTAATGGTTGTCGATCATCGGGAAGCGAATGCAAGTATTGCAGCAAGATATTTGCGATTAGGTTTAGCGCTAGACAACTTGAAGATAATAACTATCCATTTGCAATTAGTTATAAGACCCCATAAATGTGGTAACTGTAATGTTGTATATGTGAGTAGGGAAACCTTGAGTGGTTACTGCAAGGAAATGGTGTATAAATTTAGAGTAAAACACAAAAAATTCTGTTGAAATGAGAATATTATTGAGTGCATGTAAGTATTAGTACGTATTGGTTTATAATTGTGTGAAATAAAGATAAAGTTTATGATAAAATGCTTATACGAGTTAAGAGAATGATAATAAAGATTCCAATATAAAAATGTACGGCTAGTTGAATGTCTATATAAACATTCATTCTACCGATATGTATAACATTTTTGGAGACAATAGGTTAAACATTTTTCTTATATGTATGGATGGAGACGGCTTATAAACCCTTGAATTGGTAAATATAGTTGAAGATTGTTTCAAAGATTGATAAATATTGGTAAGGATTGATGTTAGGATTGTTAAAGATTGGTGTGTGTGTGAGTTTCTGTTATTCTGTGTGTTGGAATAGATCTATGTATGTTTTGTTATATTGCGATATCTTGTTAGACGTGTTCTTTGGATAATAAGGAATGATTTTTGAGGACTAAGGAATGATTTTTGTGGAATACGGAACAATTTTTTTTAAGAATAAGGAATGATTTATAAGGAATATGGAACAATTTTTTAGGAATAAGGAATGATTTATGAGGAATAAGGAATGATTTTTGATGACTGAGGAATGAAGATTTATATGTAGAGTAGTAATTTCATAGCTGTTTGTGTTGAATGTGTCATTTCTAAAGTGTATAAATTTTTGAAAGAAGATTTTTATAACAGTATGCTTTAATTACACACACACAATGCAGTTTGTGATTCTGTGGCCTTCCTAGATAAAGCACTCACGTGTATCTTTTCCGTGAGGAGACCGTTGTTATCTTACCAGAGATGATGCTTGACTGCTGGAGACCTGTGTGGGTGAGTATATGTGGTTCTTTGCTGTCGATGAGCTGTGATAGAATGGTGTACAGAGATGATGAATGCTGTATGGGAGATGAATATAGAGTTAAATAGTTAATGGAAATGTATATTGTTTAGATGTTTGTTGTGTAGTGTGTTGCAAGCTGTCATGTATATAAGTTATATATAATATCAAAATTATGATAGTTGGATGTTAGTTTTGTTTATAGTAATATGTATACTTAGAGTGAAAATAATCATGTTAGTTATTCAATATGTAAATACTAGTACTAAAAAGTGAGTTTAACTCGCAATGAAGCTCTGAGTATGTTCTCAAACCTATAGTTGTATTACTTTCTTTTTTGTTTTTTTTTTTTTTTTTGTTTTTTATTGGTCGATGAGTATTTGGTTTCATCTCGTTACATCCATAATACTTGCAGTTGGATATTTACTATGATAATACTTTAATTAATTTACTTGATACGTAATTAAAAGAAATATCTACTTGCCCTGTATGGTTCATGAATCGCTATGTATATACTACTTATATCTTAATATTCTCGCTAAATGTGTATTTTGGTTATGCGAATATACATATTTTATTTGTGATAATCGATAACGTGTGTGCTCAACTCTCCCAATGTAATTCTAAGCTATCATGAGCGATACAATTTTTTTAATGTTTTCTGTATAGATAACAATTAAACATGGCGTTCTTCGGAAGTTTACGAGAATTTGTTAGCCTTTCAGAAACAGTCTTCCTAGAATAATTAAAAATATTAAAATGTTTTGGTTATAATAGAGTATGATAGGTAGCGCATCGACTTGCGCTATGTGAAATTGATGTTTGTTGTGTAAT
Source organism: Dryococelus australis (assembly GCA_029891345.1). NCBI lineage: Eukaryota > Metazoa > Arthropoda > Insecta > Phasmatodea > Phasmatidae > Dryococelus > Dryococelus australis. Next base: position 69,399 of record CM057007.1, on the reverse strand, counting down.
GAGTACTTAGTGTTTGTGTTATTACACTATATTAAATTAGCATTCCTTAGGACAGATAAAAAGAACAAAAATTTTGAAGGATTATTTAATATTTAATGTTTAAGATGTGTGGGTTTAACCAATTATCGCGCACATTAATTAATATATGTGTATTTAAACAAATCGAAACAAAGAATATGTTTCTATAACTGTCCATGCCTGCATTTAGGAAGAAGTTTTGACTAAATCAGTATGTATGCTTGAATTTTGACGTTTTTCGAAGTAAATAAATAAAATTACATTTAAACAACATTTAAACTTCTTGTGCGATGAAAAAAGGTTTAATTGTGTAAATACTTGTTATGCAGATAAGATCTAAGTATCCTAGAAGGATCAAATAAAGTGATAAAAGAGCAGATCTTAACAAACATTCTTTCATTAAGGGGTTTTTATGAAATGAACTAGTTTTCATTGCTCTATATAGTGTGGGATAACATGATTTGAGTGAGACGAGTGCTTTATTTGGATCTTAATTTGGTTTTAAATGATGTTATATAGTAAATTTGAAAAATTGAATCTTAGTAAGGTTTTTTTCTTCTTGTATATCATTATACTACAGATTAAATATGCGTGATATTGTGTATTGGAAGACATATGATTGAGATTTGTTCATTTGTGTTGTATGATATGATGATATAGTTTACAGGCATATAGTTTTGCTTGTAAAGTTTGATGTTAGGGTTTTTGCAAGTGGATGTTATGTTGTTGTTATTATAGTTTGAAGTGGTTTCATAATATGATCGTGTCGGTTTATGTATGCCTTCACATTTGAGTTGTATAATATGTTGATATAGTTGTCAAGTATTTAGTTTTGCTTGTAATGTTTGATGGTATGGGGTTTTGCAGTTGCCTGGTATGATATGTGCAAAGAGTTGTGTGAATGTGTGTGTTTTGGAATAGATTTGGGTTGTTTTCGGTGAATTTTGGGTTGATCTGGGTTAATTTGGTTCATTACGAGCGCATTTGTTGGGTGGAGCGGGTTTGGCAATTGGAATATTTTAGATTTTTTTGTGTGTGTGAGTTTGTGTTATTCTGTGTGTGTGTGTTTTCCTATTACATGACCGAATGGTTTATCAGAGTAATTAATTTGAGATATTCTGTCTGTGGGTGTTGGTATGTGATGAAATCGTATACACTTGTTTTCCTGTTAGGCTACGTCGACCTGACAGGAGTAATGCATGAAGTGTTCTCGCCTGAAAATAACCTATGGATAATATATTTACGGTAAGGCTTTAGTCTTAAGATATCATTTCTCGGGAGCAGACATGTCTCTACATATAATGTGAATGCTTGATAAGTATGTATAGTGAATGCTAGCATAGTGAAAGTGCAATACCTTCCACCCCTAAACCATAATAATAATACTAATTACAAATTCTGAAACAAATGAAAAGGTATATGATAGTTGAAGTTTGGCTGTTTGCTGAAATTATATATTACTTTGGTGAATGTTTAGTTGTTAATTATTCATGTATGTATGTGCATCCCTAGTAAACATTCATTACATGTTTATGCAATTAAGGGTTTTCACGACTATATTAATTACACAAATCCATCATATAACTGCATTCCACTCCACCATTCTCGACCTTCGACAGTTAACATCGAAAATATGAAACACGTTAGTTGAGCAGTATACACCTATCAGGTAATATGATAGACAGAAATTGTAAGTGGATGGGCAAAAATGCATTTCCCAGATTTTTTATAACTGTTACATGAGTCCCTGGGAATTGATCTCGTTAATCCAAAAATAAAATTACATTAATTACTATAAGCAGGAATATAAAACAAAACGAAATCTATGTTAAATTTGGATATAAAATAATATTAGGGTTTCTGACCGAGACTCGAAATCGATAATCCGAAATTAACATTACATTAAAATAAGCCTAGCACCTACCCAAGTTATAAATAAAATTAGATTAAAATCTTAAATAAAATAGTATTACGTGTTCTGACCGAGGACCGACCTCCGAATACGAAATGAACATTACATTAATTACCACTAGCACCTACCCAAGCCACAAATAAAATTTGGTTAAAATCAGAAATGAAATAATATTACATGCCCTGATCGAGGATAGAACTCCGAAATCCGAAATTAACATTACATTAACTACTCTTAGCACCTAACCAACTTACAAATAAAATTATGTTAAAATCTAATATAAAATAAATATTATGAGGGTAAATATGTCTCATAAGTTTGTGCTTAACTATGCTTACAAAAGGTTTTATGTTGTGTTTGACCGTGTAGTCTTCTTTGTTGTTGGGGCTGATGACTATTTTATAATTTGATGTTTGTAACTTTGGTAGATGAGAAATTATGAGTTACTATACTTATAAAAGGGCTTTAGGTATATTTGACCTTTTAGTCCTGTTTATTGTTGGGGTTGATGTGTGTGATAAGAATTTGATGCCTATAGCTCCAAAGGTTTAGAAATTATGAGTAACTATGTTTATAAAAGGGCTTTAGGTGTGTTTTAACTTGTCAGAAAGGCCTTGAGTCTTAAATGAGCTTAGCATCATGGTTTATGTTGGGTATGTTGTCTATGTTATGAATTTGATGACCATAACATTAATGGTTCGGAAATTATGAGTAACAATACTTATAAAAGGGCTTAACTCAAAATTGACATTGTCAGAAAGGTCTTAGGGCTTAAATACCCTTACCGCAGTAATGGATGTCGGATACGATGCCTATGTTATGTATTTGATCACTATATATTCAACAGTTCAGAAATTATTAGTAACTATGCTTATAAAAGGGATTAACTCAAAATTGGCCTTGTCAGAAAGGTCTTAGGCCTTAGATGGTCTGTCCACCATAATGGATGTCGGGTATGGTGTTTATGTTACGAATTTGATGTCTATAGCATTAATGTTTCGGAAATTATGAGTAACTTTGCTTATAAAAGGGCTTAACTCAAATTAAACTTTTGTCAGAAAGGGTCTAGGGCCTAAATAACCTTACCATTATGTTGTATGTCGGGTATGATATCTATATTATGAATTTGCTAACTATAGTATCAATGGATAAGAAATTATGACTAAGTTTATAAAAGGGCTTAATTCGAAATTGTCCTTGTCAGAAAGGGTTTACGACTTAAATGACCTGTTGAAAGGTAGACTATGTGTTGTATTTGATGTTCAGAGTAGTTAAATAATTAATTAAAAAATAAGAAAAAATTTCTATGCTAACTTAAATTCAAGATGGTGATGGTTATAGTTATAAAATCATTTTTGCTACCGATATATTCTTAAGTGACTAATAAATATGAATATGTTAATATGTCACTCGGTTATGGTTGTTTTGTAAAAAAAAAAATTAATTTTTAATTGACAACTTTTTTTATAAAAAAAATTATGTTTTAAATATTTGGCTGTTGTGAGTCTCTAAACTAAATCTCCTTTAAAATACCAGTTCGTGAATATATTGCTTCAAACATGAATTTTTGACAATTTTAAAGTTTTATTCACAAAATAATACTTAAATTCCTAACTTTTTATATAATTATGCTTTAACTAATAGATTGTTCAATCATGATATATACTACATATTCGTTTTGAATGCACGAGTTAGTCAGCATGTTTATTTTTATAAATACAACATTAAAATACTAGTTCTACAACTGTCACAATGGCGAGAGTTTTTTATATGTATTGATGCATTACATATATGATAGAGAGATTTGTCTTAAGCTTCCAGCCAATCTCGGAGTTCATAATATCATTTAATAGCATTACCAAGATTGACTCTTTGAGGGCAAGCGACTCGCCCACTCTCTGGCAGGTATTGCGAGGATTTGTGTGCTACCAAGCGGTCGAAGGCGACATCAAGAGACACCAGCGCTCCTGGTTTTAAACCTACAACTTTGCTGACGGTTAATGATAACGACAGCAGTGCTGTCTAGCAGGCAATTCTGGAACTGAATATAGTATATTTCGCTGGAAAAATAAATGGATGTTAGGGAAGAGTAAGGGGGGGGGGGGGTGATCAATCACAGCACAGCAGAGGGGTTGGGTGATGATGAGACAGGAATGCAGAATAAATAGCACAGCAGAGGGGCGGTGTGGGGAGGGTGTTAACCATATCTGAGGAGAGTCTACAGGTTCGCAGCAGGGACCTGATCTAACCAAACTAATTACAGCATACCTCGTTGTGAAGCAGGCAACTGAGGGGATGGGTGGAGGTGTAGGTAGTTGAAAGATGGATGTTAGTGTATCAGACATCAGGTGTAGATAATCACACTATGGTTCGTTGTGACCGAGGAAGATGAAGAGAAAGGGGAGGGCAGTATGTTGGTGAAGGGTGGAGAGGGCTGTTATATTAACAGATAACAGTAGTAGATAGGCATATGAGAGGAAGGCTGGAGAGCCTAGAATCTCGCAGTATTCAATCAATTAATTCCTGACATAATTGCAATATATCTCGTTGTGAAGGAGTGGGACGGAGTCTGAGGGTTTGGGGGCGGGGCGGGTGTGTAGGTAAGTGAAGGGGTTTGGGCAGATTGAGGAGGAGGAGCATGTGAGATGAGACCCTTCCCAGGTTAATCATATGACACTATGGACGTAGGAAGCGATGAAGTAGATGAAGTCGATTGCTGAGTCATTGCCAGAAAAAAAGGGGGGGCGGTGTAGGTATGTGAAGGGTTGGAGTAGATGGAGCATGCAGAGCCGAGTCCGGAGCTAAGTGCGGTGTGTGGCTGCCTTTTTGCATTCCTAGTTAATCTTATGAAACTACGTATGCCATTTTCTCCGCTTCTGAATCTGAAACCCGCCCATTAGTACTGCTTTTATCCTCCACACTTTTGCGAGAATTAATTTACAAAACAGTTAATTTTGTACCATATTATTACCTGCAACAGAACCAGATGTCTGGCTTTGTACATTACAGAAAACAAGGTCTGGAACCCTCGATTTTCTGGAGCAACCATATAAATATGCAGTTACTGAAATATAATATTCGCCACTGGTAGGATGGCCACGAGGTATGTCGTGAATATTTACAATTAATTTAATATCTCGGGTCATTAGCATTATAAACACATAAAGTAAACAAATATTGTAATAATTCAATAAAAAGCCACAACACAAACAATGTTAGATGGAAGTAAATAATTGTAAAATCAAATTAATTACAATTATATTAATGTGAATTTAGCATTTGAGTTTTTAAAGAGATCATTAGAAGATATTCTGAATATTGCATAGCCTAAAGCATTATATACTGTTTATAAATTAATTTGTAAATATATAGAAAACCATAATCAGATTTTCGTCATGTAATTAAGTTCACTTGTGTACTGTTAATCCTAGATAGTCATTACATCAGCGAAAGTGCTAACTAATAAATATTAAATTAATTTGCTATGATTTTAAAACCTCCAAGACAGCGTTAATTGAATTTCTTTGAATTTTGCAAATAACTCGAAATAAATTTGATTTCAGAGAAATCATGATTTTATCAATTAATGTGTTCTACAGTCAATTTTAATTGCCGATGAGGTGATAGTGCCTAACAGTATCTATCATAGATATTAGCTGTCATTTAACATATTTTGTAGTCTGTAAATTGCTTCAGAAAGGCTATATGCTTGCAGTGTAATAGTTTTTCACATATATTTTGATAATAACATATGTATTATTACAGTATTTTTCTAGAGATCATATTTTCAAATATAAATGCACACTAGCTACAGCAATTAGCCAAAACTTTGATATAACTCTTGTTATCTGAATTATTTTAATACCGGTTATCGCCAATTAATATTTACAATCTTTAAACATGACTAACAGAGAAAATCTTAAAGAAAATCTGTTATTACTGCTTGTATTTTGTGCCGCCTCACCCAAAATTTGACGTCATTTTGAGCACGGAGTTTGCTTAAAAAAATATATTTATCATCATGGAAAAATTGCAACTTTCCTACCTGCCCGAAGTTTGCGAAAAAAGACGTGGGTTTGCCCAAATACCAGCTATTTGTAACTTGTGATGACACAGCCCGGGGTGGCTGCACCAATTCGACGGCGTCACTACTGGCATATATTCCCGTAGCAGTTCGGTGTAGTGACTTTCCACCAGCTTGGTTCCATCATGTATGGCGGGCGCCCGGCAACTTGATCGCTGGCGTACTCATACGCGTAGCGCTCTGAGGAACTAGGAGGCTGTCGTCACGTGAGGTTTCCCGTGCCTGCTTGAAAACCGGGAGTTTTGTGATGTGTGAGTACGTGGACAGCCCATATTTGGAAATGTGTGCAGTCTAAAGAAGGGGATTGGAGTACATTAAATTAACCCTTATAAGGAGTAATGCTCAGTCAATGGACGTTATCCCTAGATGGTCATGTGTAATTATGTGTTATTCTATTGGTCGTTGATTTTGATAATCCCTCCCGGGGTTATTGCCTTGTGTTTTGTATAAATGCACCTCTGTTTTGGGGTCGGATTCTGCCACTGCTCCAGAAGGAGTTACCTTGCCACCACTTAAGTAATGATAAAATAAGATTTCTGCATAGCCCTTATGGCACTTCTAGAAGCCACATTTGGTGTCCTAGGTAGGAGACAGGTTCCAAGATGGCGAGAGGACTTTGGAAAATTTTACTAATTGAGAATATTGGCACCATGAGGAATTTACTTGACAGCAATTTTTTAATATTATCATATTTCTTCAATTGTTTGCTAGTCATGCGTCAAGTTTTAAAAATGGAAATCTCGTCCATGTTGTCCCATAAATTTTACATGGCATTTTAATGTTAAATTCAATAATTTTATTCCTGCTAAAATTTAAAACAAATGAAAAAATTGCTCTTCTTGCTGGAATTTGTAATTATAAAATTTCGGAGGCGTCATGTTTGGTTGGCCTTGTAACCACTGTATAAAGCCATGAATTATTCTTTAAAAGGTTTGGAAAATATTTCAATTAAAACTTGTCCACCTAAATTGGTGTTTATTTAATATCAAAGAAAATATCTTGTTACTAGATTTGAGTGAAGAATAACAATATTTACCATCAGTATTTTTGGCCACTAGTGAAAATGGTAACTTATAAGAATAAAAATATATTCGTTTGGTATTGTACTCTCTGATCATTGCGAATAGACAAAATTATTTTTAATATATATCTGTTCATTGATAGTAAAGAGTTAGCTTGCCGCCTTTAATTTTGGAGGAACTTTATTCTAGGGCAGCAGTATAATCAAAACTTATTCATAAATATAAATATCTGGCAATATTTATTGTGAACTGCTGTAGGAATAGAGGATCGCCTTGCTGGGCGGGTTGCCTATATATTTAATAGAAAAATGTTTCTCCACTTTATTAGCATGGAGGCTTATAGGCCCAAATTATGTTTATATATTGTGGTTTTAAATACTAAAATTCTAGAAGAAATCATAGAAGTCCATACACAATTTTAGGCCTTGTGGTTACACAAATTTTTTATATTTTTAATGTATTGTTCAATATCTGCACCTTGGTGCTTATAAATTATTGTATGAAAAATGAATATTCGGTAAGAGATTTGAATTGCAAATCTAATGAGAAAACAAGAGTTACAAAGAACAAAATAAATAAATTTTGAAAACACTCATGAATTTTACTGGTTATAAGTTTCCAGTGTTATTTCAAAGAATTATTTCAATTTTTGCTCTGCCTTACGAGGTTTTGTTTTTCCTTTGGGAGTTTCAATTTACAGACCTTCTGCCCACCTTGCTACATTCTTGTTGGCAAGAGTGTTGCAATTTGACGCTATATGGGTAGCGTTGGATTCGTACGAATGTCAGTAACAGTTACAATGTTCAAAATTCACACCATAAGCAGCAAGATGTCATCTGCACCGCTGCAGAACACAACGACAAACAGTAGCTACTGCCATGATGGGAGTGGATTCACACGCTCGCGTCTCTAATGACATCCAGTGTCCGTGGTATTGTGATCTTCACTCTGTTCCCTAAGATATAAATATAACTATGTTTAATCTGGAGATCTGGGTGGATACTCGTCACATCTAGTCGGCCTATCTACCTGGTACGGTAAATCTCACCTGTCACCCCAATCCGTCAAAGAAGAATGGCCCAACAAATCCTTTGGCAGGCAAGTAGTTGAGCCGGGATATTTTCAGATTCAGAAGCGGGGAAATTAAGGAGGATGAGGTGTTGTGGGTTGCAGAGATTAAGGGGTTGTAATTGAGATGAAATCCTCCCTAGGTTAATCTTATGAGACTACGAATGATTGGGGATAGCACAATCTGCTCTGCATCCTCCAATCACGCTCTCTTAAAAACGGAATATGTTGTGATTAGTTTAGGTAAGATAGCATCTCTGATCCGAGACTAAGCTCTCCACAGATATGTTTAACACCCTCTCCACATCTGTCCAACCTCCTGTATAACTATTTATTCAGAGCTCACCAAACAATGAAGAACCCCTTTAGAATGTCACACGGACGGGATGCAGAACGCGCAGCGATCGAAACTATATGGGGGCGGCAAGCCTCTCTCGTCCCCCAGAGGTATTATATGGCTTCTTGATTATACTTTTAATGTAAAGTCTGTTTACATTATATTACTGGTTGTTGGTCATTCCTACATTACTTCTCACTGTGTCTTTGGCCTCACTGAAAAAGAATTAAGGAAGAAAGATACCATAATCTAGCCACAAGAATATAAAGATGTTTTCCCTAAATATGGAACTGTAAAAATGTGGGAACTGATGTGCCTGTTCATGACTGGAAATACTCTGTATCTAATGTCATCAAAGCCCCTGGTCAGTTACACATCCAGTTTGCTCCACCAAAGAGAGTGGTGCTGACGAAAACCAAGAACAGCACTTTTGTCATAAAAGGTGAAGTTAACTACAGAGTGAATATAGGAACTTTAAAAAAAATTGTGAAGAAAGGTAAAAGGATAACTTCAATCAGTTCTGAGCAGCTACCATCCCAAGTGTCAGTGAAAGCAGCAGAAATAGAAGATTTCAAAAAATTGTTACACAAACATTTTGTAGAAGGATCGGATCAATGAGAAGACATGGACTACTATAGGCAGGTTCTGTTTTCAGAATGTGATATGGATGATATTGATGAAGCAGAAATGCCCTATTCCCTGAAGATGAGAATGAGTTTAGAATTTTAAAAATCTTACATTATTTAAACTGGTGTAATTAAGTAACAATTTGAAAAAAAACATTGGTACTACAGTAATTTTATTTTACTTTCTAAAGCATATATTATGTGTTATGTTATGCTGTATAGTGCTTTATTTTCGTTCTGAATATATTACTTCATAGTACTCGAATCAAAACTGACCTTATTCTCTATGTTTGATCCATAACTGATCTTTTCCATTGTTTTGTAGCAAAACTCTTTTAATCAAATTCATTTTATTACATATCTATAACACCAATTAGTGAATACCTTTTTCATTGTAGATTTACAATACTGACAGTAATCCCTCCATATTTACACAACAGTTGTGCATATTAACATCAAGCTGGAGTCACAATCAGTCTTTCGCATTTTACTGAAAACCACTTTATATGGATGAGAATAGTTTTGGAACTCAGCCCCTCGTTTATATTAGTATGATAAATATGCGTGTGAATAGGTAATTCGTTGAATTGTAATAATTCATTATTGATTCTTTTGTTAATAATTGTGAGTATTTTGACTGTGTGTTTTAATGCAAGTAATTTGGTTCTTTGGAAAGCATGTTGGACATGTCTGAGATTTAATTAATTGTGATAAATCAAATTAAAATCGAAATAATTTTGGGAGTTCTTAACATTTTTTTTTTTAATGTTCAAAACATTTGTTTGGTCCATTCGTTACATGTAATCATGTTAAATAATTTTTATTTATCTGTGAAGTGATTATTTACGTGTTTAGTATTAACTTGTTCCTTTTGGGGTAGCCGAGGAGTGGCCATGGGTAGAATTTGAATTGTTGTGATTGTGTGCATTTTAATTGAATTAGTAAACTGCCCTTGTGGACATAAATCATATTCATGTCTCTTTCCGTGTTATTCAATCGCTATTTCATAACCATTTGTTTCGCCGAGATAGTATTCATATCCAAATACACATTTCTGCCGTTTCGCACATCTACTTAGTGCTCCAACACCTCATTCATATACAAAGATTCGAAAACTGAATGGATGTGCTGTGCAGCTGCCCTCTCCCAGCCTAGCATTAGTTTACTTTTTGTTAGTGATAAAATACACATACACAGTGGTGAAATAACACTTGTGATGTTTGTGTAAATTTATAGCATGTGGCAGGAAATCTATAATTTACATAATCAAATTGCACGTACGGAGTGCATGTTATTTAATGTGGATTGATATTGGTAACAAAAACAGTAAAATGACACATACAGAGTACGTGTAGTTGAACATAATAATTAGTAAAAATAATAAGTATATTAAGATTACACTGGCATTGTATTTGTAAATATACATGGGACATACAGTAAAAGTACATGTACATGTAAAAATACACGAACATGTGAGGAGATTATGTTTCTACGTACATTCGTGTAAAATAACACATTTTTTTCAGTGTTATTCTGACATGTAATAATACCACGTATGAGCATTGCTCATTACTATTTTGAAAATAAATGAAGTTGTTCTGCAGTCCCATAGTTCACATTAACATGTTGCTTACTTAGGTGCGGCCAAAACAAAGAGAGTTATTATTTTGTTACGTATGTAACTTTTCTGCACCACGTTCGGCCACAAATCACATCGTGGATTTCTCCGGCAATTTTGTTACTTTTCCTTTTACAGAGATTTTGAAGATGTATTGGAATTCTTTTTCGCCCTGCAGCACTTGCATTAATATTAATTAATTATTAATTGCTATTAATATTACGGTCATTAATAATATCGTAATACGTAATTTACTATTTATACTCTCAAGACTAGCGGTTTTCATACTTACCGTTCCGTCAAACCACAAACGGCTTAAATCAGTTAGCTTATTTTATGATTGAAGACTTGGGTAATCAAATTTTTTCTCTGAACAAATAGTCACTCTGCTGGAATACAATATGAACCAAGGATGTGCTATCTCGAGGTTTATAAGCTTGCCTGATGTTCTGTCGAGTAACACTTCATCGCCGCTATACAGTGGCTTCTCCCTTCATCTAAGCCCACAGTGAAGAGGGCGCGGTGAACCTCAAAGTCTACTCCGACCCTGCCAGGCTACGCTTAACCCTTCCTCCTACTTGGATCTGAAACTTCAAAGTTAACATTTTAAGATATCTCGCCTGCAAAAAAACACAGTTGTTTCATTGATAGGGAAATTTTAATGGACTGAGTTCACTGCCATACATAAATCGAAAAAAAGTGGATCACAAACACACCGATTCATTTTCATTGATATTGCATTATGCTGCACCTGTTATATATTCAGATTTATTTTTCGTTTGTTGATTTATTTGTTTGTTGTCTATGTTTCAGCGAATACCAGTATTCCCGCTACTTCCCAGTTGTTTATTTTCCTGTGCTGTGTTTATTCATTTTTTTTGGGTGCACTGCCTTAGGTTGAAAATTTTTACTTGTTATTTGGCTTTGATGTTAATCCACTTAAATTGTCTTGCGAATTATTCTGAATGATTTCTATTAAATTTTAATGGTTTCGATTATCGTGTAACACCCATGAAAATAGGGTATTTATGTATACAATTAACTTATATTATTTTTCCTATTCTTATTGCTACACATATTATCATACAAGAGTTAATATAATATTTTTCGCAAATGTCACTTATATGATTTCTACTGCCTATGTAAATTTTATTTATTTTTATTAATTTTATTTTTCTTAACACGTAAGATTTCTGAAACTTAGATGTATGGTGGCAATAATATATGTGTAATTTGGACAGGCTAGTTCATTTTTCATTGTGTATTTATTTTTATATAATTAATACTTATATTTGATGCGATCTCAATTTTGTAAGTGTTTATACTCTATATTGTATTATATCTCAGTTCCGAGATCACGTATTCTTTGGTTTTTCTTCATTTAGGTCATTAGAAGTGGTCCATGTGGGTGGTTTGAATAGTTTTGATCCCCATTGGCCCGCAGGTTTAAATCCTGATTGTTGATTGGCTGGTGCTATAGGCCCCCTTAAGCTAGCGTCAGTCTGCAGAGATTAATGCTCTCTTCGCTAGCAGCCTCCAACGAGGTCAGACGTAGGGCAGGACCTCCCGTCTGAAGTGGACGGAGAGGTAGGACTTTAAATTAGTTTTAGGGTGTGTAGACGTGTCCCTGAACCAACTCTCAAGTAAACTTGTAACCAGCAAGGGAGCTTGTGTCAACGGTCGCCCATTCGCGAGGTTAAGTGGTCAGGAGCTAGATAGTTTAAACACGCCGTCCACGTACATGTAGAGCGGAGCTCCACGTATCTCCACCTTAATCCTGCTACGCCAAATCCTGTAAGGCATCCTACTTTCAATCCACTTGGTGATTAAAATATAAGTCCTACAAAAAAGATCAGACATTTTCATCTGGACCTAATTATAGTTTGATTCAGCTCGAAGTCCGCTAGCATCAGTACACAAGCGACGCCATCTTGACTTTTATAAGTACGTAAATTTCCAGCACACATACGCCCACTGCAAAACCTGTGATAAGAGTAGATTCTACCAGAACTAGACTGTTTAGTGAGAACACAATTTGTTTTAACATAATATTTACTACAGAGAACAGTTTAATTAATTTGATTTTGAAACCAGTATAGTCAGACTCTGGCAAGCTATGTCACGTAACCGTAAAAGGGTTCAAGTAAGCTAGGCATGGCCACTTTTAGCGTTGTTAGGATAGTGTGTTGTCTTAATAGTATTTCTTATATTACCATCAGGGTTTTTAATTATTTCTGATTCAAATCGTTTTCTCTACTGTACTGTCAAGTTAACCTATTTCTTACCCAGGGTCTTACATATGTGTTTACTAGAGTTTTCAATTGTCTGCCTTATTTTGACGTACGTACATAAATGGTGTACGTGACAAATGCTAGTCTCTAGAGGATGCTAATGGTAATAATCTTGTTTACCTACTGGTCCAGGACTGCACCGGGCAATTATACAGAGGCAGCCTAGGTAAGATCACATCCTCCCACTGATTTATTGCATGTCAGCTGTGCAGCCTGGTCACTCGAGTGTTATATGTGTTGTCCCATTGTTGCGTATGCTAATTCTACAACATACACAACACATATCTATTAGAATACAATATGCTTATATCTCATATTGGCTATCGTAACGAGGAGGCCTTGTGTGTGTTCTTCACTGCTCCCTTCACATATATTACATATTTATATGAAATATAAGCTATATTTCATATTGGTGCCCTTACGCGGGGTTTTGAGGCAGTCAGTACACATTACACGTCCGTTAACCCGCTATTACAGTGCATTCCAATCGTTACGGTCGTGGAACTCAGTTCGCACCCCGGTAATGGCAATAAAGTTAATTTTCCCTCGCACTGTTTATTACTTAGGTATTTTATGCCTCGGCTAGCTCATCACTGGATTATTAAGTTGGATAGTTCATTAACAAGTACTAGTTCTTGTATTAGTTCCGTATAAGCCAGTTTTTCGGAACACAATGTAACGAGCCGCTGCAGAGACTGCAGGGAAGTAGTAGGAGTTGCAGTGTTTGGGAGACACGAAAAAAAAACAGCAGAGCCATCATGAGGTGAACTAGACCAGCTGGGGCGTATATGACAGGGGACCACAAGGGAAGGCCCCCCCCCCCCATACGTCATCGGGTTGACCGAGCCGCGATCCGTGTGTTTGCAAACGAGGCCGGGACAGATACTTCATACGACATTACGTGCTGCATTAGAGAAGTATCGTGGTGAGTGTACGTGATTGCCTGATTGAACGTGAGAAAGGGATTTTGAGAAAGAGGCTGCAGTCAACATTACAGAAGTATCGTGGTGAGTGTACGTGATTGCCTGATTGAACGTGAGAAAGGGATTTTGAGAAAGAGGCTGCAGTCAACATTACAGAAGTATCGTGGTGAGTGTACGTGATTGCCTGATTGAACGTGAGAAAGGGATTTTGAGAAAGAGGCTGCAGTCAATATTACAGAAGTATCGTGGTGAGTGTACGTGATTGCCTGATTGAACGTGAGAAAGGGATTTTGAGAAAGAGGCTGCAGTCAATATTACAGAAGTATCGTGGTGAGTGTAATGCCTGATTGAACGTGAGAAAGGGATTTTGAGAAAGAGGCTGCAGTCAACATTAGAGTCAGTATTAGAGATACTAACACTGCTATTAATGTTGTAGAGTCAATGCAATGTCATTATTTAACTTGCCGAGCTTATTGCATAACTCATAGCTTTGGATTTGAAATAAACGTAACTTGAATCTTTTATAGGCTATGCACGGTAAAGTGAGCACTTTTGGAAGCCCTCTCATTTGGAATAATGGCCAATAAATATATTTCATTTTAGCATTAGTCGTTAAATTCTGAGTGCGGTGGAATGTACACACCGTGTTTATTACTTGCATAGAAATATATATTTAAAATTGTGGTAAAGGATAAAATATAGCTGAAAGGAAAAATTAAGTAGGGCCTCAAAAGTGCTCACTTTACCGTGAACTGCCTATACACGGGCATTGTATGAACGGTGTCCCAGATGTTGCCAACTGCACACAAAAACCAAGAGGCATCATGTTAACTACGTTAAGGTTACTTATACTCAGGGTGGAAACATTAAAGTTAAAAGTTTGTCAACCAAAAATTTTCGCCGCTGGATAAGCGCTAGTGTCACATATGTCACACATTTTTCTCTATTGTCAACGTTGAAAAACAGGAAAATTCCAATAAACATAAATCGTATATAAAATATTCTCGTCACTAAATAAAACTTTTCTCTTTTATTATTTACTTAGATTAATATTGTATTTAAAAGTGGCCTCTTTCGAACACTGCGCACCTAGTGGAGGAAAATGTTCCTATTGCAAAATTAGGTTGTTCCAGACCTGAGTGGAATTAACCTCAATCACGTGCACATGTGGATGCATTATGGAGCTCGTCTGGTCATGGAAACCTTTCGTGGGCTGCTCGTTTACACGCTGACTTGCACGAGTGGGGCAACTAACTTTTGCTACTTGAGGGATAATATAAGCACTTTTGAAATCAACCCTTGCAAAATGTCACCTCCCCTTACTACATGTGCGTATCTATTTTAAAGCGGCCCACTAATTTCCGTGCGACCAGTAAAATTGAAAAGTAAACTGGAAAAAAAAATTATTTTGTGGCAACCACAAATATGTTAGTTTCTGTCTTGCCAAATAAATGTTCTGGTGAACACTAAGTTATTTACTTAGCCCCACTAAACTTTTGTAGCCGGTACAGAATTATTTTGTAGTAGCTACAAAATGATTTAGGAGGGCGACTTCTCTACTAAATATTCTTCTCTGTGTACGGAGGAGAAGTTATCTTACCTCTTAAAGTTGAATTTAAAAAAAAATTGGGTAAACATTTGTGGATACTAAAATGTTCCTTCTGCTTTAAGTTTTTTAATGCATATAAATGTTACAATTAGCATAGTTTTAAAATATTTACTTTTCTAATAGTTTTACAGTTTCACTTAACCGATGCATGAATAAAGTGATTTGGTACATGGAAAAGTTAATATTAATTGATAGTCGGGCTTCATCGTTTATATCGACCAATTATTTCATTTGGTACCGAAATCAGCTCGCGAACATATCGGAGTCGCAAAATACGCTACCAGGAAGTTTTCTCCTACGCCCAAGATTTCCATTAGTCGTCGTGGACCCATCCCAGCCTACTGAGAGTCGTTATTGTGTTGTCCTATAACCGCTTGAACGAAACTACATTTATTTCAATCGTGTCATTAGGCACGAATTCATAGAGTCTGAAAAGATCGCCCTGCAAACGTTACACAGCTGTTTCTGTCCTGGTGCTAAATATTTCCATCTGGTTTTAGCGATATATGAATTCATATCAGATTTGTCAGCTGAAATTTCCGCCTACATATGCAGTGCTGGAGATATCATGTGAATATTATTCTGGTTAAATTTATTTCGCTTTTGTCATAATATTCAATGAAACTTAAATACACTGTGCATTAAAACCGAATGTGTCAAATATGTTTATTTTCTAATATATTTGTTGTAGGTGCGATATTTTTAAAGTGCATATGAAACATACAGCTGAATTAATGTTAGTTTGCGTACATTTTTTTCCCCAATTATTTTTGTTGTCACGTATTTTCGCGGCAAGCACACTTTATTTCATACACGTCGCGAATGTGTCGCGGAATAATGAAGCCGGCGAATAACGTGACACTGGCCACTTAGTCCGAGAACCTCTGGGAATAATAAAAAATGAAGTGACTGTGCAAACACAGGTGGCATCCTGACGCACACTTGGATCCGCATACGGGTTTGTCAGGACTGAGGAGATCACTCAACGACTCACTCACTATTCCGACCACACACGCAGAGGGGGTTGTTTTTACCCCCCCCCCCCCAAGGGGTGGGGCAGGCGCTTGTGGACGGGGGGGTGCAGCCGGACCTAATTAGCGAAGCCAGACCGTCGCTGCTTAAGGGGAATGGTGCACGGAAATCGTATATTTATATCATTTTTGCCACAATTTGTTTCAAAGAGGATTTTTCAAAATTTTTGGTTCGACAAGACGCAAATGACAATTCTGAACATCTTATTACATGGTTAAAAATTACCTGCGTTCCTTATTCTCGGAGCTCTGATTGAAGACAAGAAAAAATATCATTTTCTTACTTCCATGTGTGTTCCGAGGATAGCAGTGAATATCTCACAACGTAGAAAGGCGTTGAAAGTTATTATTTACGTCTTGTCGAGCCAAAAATATCATTAAACTCTTTGGGAAACGACTTATATTGAAAATCAGGTAAATATACCGCTCTCATGCGCCATTCCTCTTAGAGGGGGGGGGGGGGGGCGCACACACACACACACACACACACACATATATATATATATATATATATATATATATATATATATATATATATATATAAAGTTTTATAAACAGTGCACTGAAAAGCAGTTGCTAGAAAAAAAATGTTAATTTTACTACACAGCACCTTTGAATTGCATTGTTTCATGAAACATACCAAATCCATTATGTAACCCAATGTCTATACATGGATTTTAACACATATTTCATGTACAATTAATATTTCATTTGAAATTAATATGAATAAAAACAGGGTGAAAATACATAATTACGCACGAATGCGGTGCGTTGTCCGTTTGGAGTATTTGTCTATATTTAGTTAAGCTTCGTTTGCATGAGACGGAGGAATATACTGGAGATAAAACTTTATCAGTGCTTTAGATAACTTGGAAATAACTTTGAATGGACCATAGTCTAACTTGGAAAAAACTTTGAATGGACCACAGTCTAACCTGTATACAGTAAATAATCAGAACGTTATTAAAGTAGTATTTTCCTGTGGGTAATCTGATTAGTGTAACATATCGCACTTATGAATGGTTGAGGCAGATACGTGACAAAGAGCACTAATGCCCGATTGCACCAACATCTTCCCCGATCCGGGATCGAATGATCCTAGTTCCGAACCAGGATCGAGTTTGATCTTGGTTCCAATGTTAAAGTGTTGCACCAACGAAATTTCATTATTCTGGATCTTCGATTAGTTGATCTTGGTTCCAAATTGAGAGATCGATATTAAGTATGAAACAAATATTGGTATTGGTTCGTAATATATGACGTCATTGAAGTAGGCGTATTTTTCACTTGGCCCTATAAAAAGAACTAGATGTGCGATGTTTTATCTGTTTTAAGTGAATTATTGTTGTACGAATTTTATTCAATAATATTCAAGTGCGCATAATGTTGTTTTAATTTTCCAAGAAAACAATAGAACGTAGTTCTATCTGTTGGCGTATTTTCAAACTACATTTGTCGACGATGGCTGATGATCTCGGATCGAGATTTCAAACCGTATATTTCGGCCGTTCGACATGAACTTCATCTCGATCTCCAGTCCAGCTCTGAACTAGAATGGTACAACAGTTTTTCTCTGTCGATCTTAGATCCGATCTCGGATCGAGTTTCGAACCAAGATGGTGCAACCGGTCATTAGTGATCTGGCAGGGAGAAACAAGCTTGACACGAGCACAGTTTGAATACAATACACGAGTATTACAGAACTGAAACAATTTGACATTATTAACAACCTACATATAATTTACGACTTGACTTGCACGTACGTATTCTAATGCGTGCTCTATGTAAGCTGATACAGATTCGGTACGGTGATAGAAGAGCTGTAGGTGTGGTGTTCGGCGATGAAGGTTTGTTCACGATGAAAGTGAGCACTTCTGGAACAAACTTTAGAAGAAAAGGCACTGCCCATAATTACAAAGATGTCACTGCTCTCACTTGCGGTGGTGTGGTGGTCAGATCGCTAGCCTAGGAGAACTGGGTTTCAGTATCGGCGGGGTAATTTCCGGATTCTCGCACGTGGAAATCATGCCGGACGATGCCACTGGTCGGCGGGTTTTCTCGCGGGTCTCCCTTTTCCCCCGCCCCTGCATTCCGTCGGTGATCCATCCTCACCTCGCTTCGCCTACATGTAAAGCTGTATCTGCTAACTCCTGAGCTCACAATATCAGAGTTCATAATCCATTAAATTTTCTTTCATATCTCTTTAAAAAATTATTTTCATAAAAGGTAGATAGGTTTTAATTAATAATAAATTATTAAATAATTTCCTTAAAAATTAAACCCCCTCCCTCCAAATAAAACAAATTTTAATTTAATTTAACTGATTATATAACAGAGTTCACAACTTTTAATTGGGATCAATGTGGTCGAGGGGGGATTGGAAAGATGTCCAACAATCCCCTTTCCGGCTACTACCCGATAAGAGAAGTGAATAAAGTTATAAAGGAAGTGAATTAATTAACTTTAATTTCTAAAATATAATAGAGTTCAGTTATGGCCAATGGCCGAGCACTGATCAAATTTGTAATTCCTTTGTTGTATCTGCTAACAGTATCTACTTTGTAGATACAGTGTATTGTATCTACAAAGGGTACACTGAGAAGAAATGATGTGGGCCCACTGATCCTCTGATTAACCGCGTGAGGCTCTGGGAGCGGGCCTTTCGTCTGGTAGGCTTCTGCTCTCTGCCTGTTGGTTGGGCTGCTGGCAGGCGAATGGACCACCAGGCACTGGATGAACGGTGTTCCAAAGGGGTCACTTTAAATACAAGTTTTAATCTACGTGAACAATAAAAGAGTATAATTCTACCCAGTTACGAAGATATTTTATATTTCATTACTGCAATTATCCTGTTTTTTTTTTTTTAACGTGCAAAATAGAGAAAAATCAGGTCGAAATGGGACACTAGCACTTACCTACTGCCGAAAATTTTTGGTTTCCAAACTTTTAACATTGATCTTCCTGATATGAGTATAAGTAGCCGTGGTTTGAATTGGCGGCAGAAAGCATGGAGAAGTAAGGGAGGGGGATACTACACTCTTGCGCTACGCTGTGCTCCTTATTTGTAATGATATCTGGGTGGGTTGGGAAATAAGGGAAGGTAAATATCGTATGTTTGTACTACCAGCCACACCACCACCTCATCCCAAAAAAAAATAGTAATCTTATTTAAATATTATGCATTAATTTTTATACTTCGAAATTTGTTTAGTTCGTCAGCTCTAAGCTTGTTTCCCAAACTGTGCATATTTTACCTAATTTTAATCTTGTTTGATAATTTGTATTATACTACGGTTTCGTACTGTCTTTTTTTTCTAACGCGCACGTCTTACTACTGTCGTGTCAGTGTTTCGGTTTAACAAAATGTTTAAATAAGTTGTTAATTATTTATCACATATTACGTTTTGTCAATAAGTTGTAACAGAAAAGACACCCAGCATATTGCATTTCCGTTCTGTCTTATTTCACCCGTCACGATTTTTAACATTTACATGAAGCCTGAGAAAAAAAAACACACACACGCACACACACACGCACACGCACACGCACGCGCGCGCGCACACATACACGTTAACCAGTTATGCCACCAAAAACTAACTAAAACTTCTAACATAAGCGCGAATCGTTAATAAAGCAAAAAACGAAATGCAATATCAACACAGATTGTTAAAATAACGATTAAGTTTGTTAAAATAAGGATTATTATTTTATTAAGACTGGCATTATTTAGATTAATAGTTATCATTTAAATTTAATTCATATGAAAATTGAAATGGTTGATATGGTTTATTCGCTATTACTTCGACTTTTTGAATCGAACCGTTCAAAAATCGCCCTATGGATAACGGGCTTCTGTGCTTCCTGAAAACATCGTGTCAATTCTGCTTATATTTTATTTATATATCTATATTATAATTTTTCGACAATAATGAATATGCATAAAAACACGGAGAAATGGCATGTGTTGTCTATGGCTAGAAAGAAATAGTTCTTATGCAGAATATCATTACGCTAGGTGCACACGAATGACATGTGTTGTCTATACCTAGTAAGAAATAGTTCTTATGCAGAATATCATTACACTAGGTGCTCACGAATGACATGTGTTGTCTATGGCTAGTAAGAAATAGTTCTTATGCAGAATATCATTACACTAGGTGCACACGAATGACATGTGTTGTCTATACCTAGTAAGAAATAGTTCTTATGCAGAATATCATTACGCTAGGTGCACACGAATGACATGTGTTGTCTATACCTAGTAAGAAATAGTTCTTATGCAGAATATCATTACACTAGGTGCACACGAATGACATGTTTTGTCTATACCTAGTAAGAAATAGTTCTTATGCAGAATATCATTACACTAGGTGCACACGAATGACATGTGTTGTCTATGGCTAGTAAGAAATAGTTCTTATGCAGAATATCATTACACTAGGTGCACACGAATGACATGTGTTGTCTATGGCTAGTAAGAAATAGTTCTTATGCAGAATATCATTACGCTAGGTGCTCACGAATGACATGTGTTGTCTATAGCTAGTAAGAAATAGTTCTTATGCAGAATATCATTACACTAGGTGCACACGAATGGCATGTGTTG
Organism: Dryococelus australis; assembly: GCA_029891345.1. NCBI lineage: Eukaryota > Metazoa > Arthropoda > Insecta > Phasmatodea > Phasmatidae > Dryococelus > Dryococelus australis. The sequence continues at coordinate 48,254 of CM057007.1, read as the reverse complement.
TCTATACCTAGTAAGAAATAGTTCTTATGCAGAATATCATTACGCTAGTTTCACACGAATGACATTTGTTGTCTATGGCTAGTAAGAAATAGTTCTTATGCAGAATATCATTACACTAGGTGCACACGAATGACATGTGTTGTCTATACCTAGTAAGAAATAGTTTTATGCAGAATATCATTACACTAGGTGCTCACGAATGACATGTGTTGTCTATACCTAGTAAGAAATAGTTCTTATGCAGAATATCATTACACTAGTTGCACACGAATGGCATGTGTTGTCTATACCTAGTAAGAAATAGTTCTTATGCAGAATATCATTACACTAGGTGCACACGAATGACATGTGTTGTCTATGGCTAGTAAGAAATAATTCTTATGCAGAATATCATTACACTAGTGCACACAATGACATGTGTTGTCTATACCTAGTAAGAATAGTTCTATGCAGAATACATTACACTAGTTGCACACGATGGCATGTGTTGTCTATACCTAGTAAGAAATAGTTCTTATGCAGAATATCTTACACTAGGTGCACACGAATGACATGTGTTGTCTATACCTAGTAAGAAATAGTTCTTATGCAGAATATCATTACACTAGGTGCCACACGAATGACATGTGTTGTCTATACCTAGTAAGAAATAGTTCTTATGCAGAATATCATTACACTAGGTGCACACGAATGACATGTGTTGTCTATACCTAGTAAGAAATAGTTCTTATGCAGAATATCATTACACTAGGTGCACACGAATGCATGTGTTGTCTATACCCAGTAAGAAATAGTTCTTATGCAGAATATCATTACGCTAGGTGCACACGAATGGCATGTGTTGTCTATGGCTAGTTAGAAATAGTTCTTATGCAGAATATCATTACGCTAGGTTCACACGAATGACATGTGTTGTCAATGGCTAGTAAGAAATAGTTCTTATGCAGAATATCATTACACTAGGTTCACACAAATGGCATGTGTTGTCTATACCTAGTAAGAAAAAGTTCTTATGCAGAATATCATTACACTAGGTGCACACGAATGGCATGTGTTGTCTATGGCTAGTAAGAAATAGTTCTTATGCAGAATATCATTACACTAGATGCACACGAATGACATGTGTTGTCTATGGCTTGTAAGAAATAGTTCTTATGCAGAATATCATTACACTAGGTTCACACGAATGGCATGTGTTGTCTATGGCTAGTAAGAAATAGTTCTTATGCAGAATATCATTACACTAGGTGCACACGAATGACATGTGTTGTCTATGGCTAGTAAAAAAATAGTTCTTATGCAGAATATCATTACACTAGGTGCACACGAATGGTATGTGTTGTCTATACCTAGGAATAGTTCTTATGCAGAATATCATTACGCTAGTTTCACACGAATGACATGTGTTGTCTATGGCTAGTAAGAAATAGTTCTTATGCAGAATATCATTACACTAGGTGCACACGAATGACATGTGTTGTCTATGGCTAGTAAGAAATAGTTCTTATGCAGAATATCATTACGCTAGGTTCACACGAATGACATGTGTTGTCTATGGCTAGTAAGAAATAGTTTCTTATGCAGAATATCATTACACTAGGTGCACACGAATGACATGTGTTGTCTATACCTAGTAAGAAATAGTTCTTATGCAGAATATCATTACACTAGGTGCACACGAATGACATGTGTTGTCTATACCTAGTAAGAAATAGATCTTATGCAGAATATCATTACACTAGTTGCACACGAATGACATGTGTTGTCTATGGCTAGTAAGAAATAGTTCTTATGCAGAATATCATTACACTAGGTGCACACGAATGACATGTTTTGTCTATACCTAGTAAGAAATAGTTCTTATGCAGAATATCATTACACTAGGTGCACACGAATGGCATGTGTTGTCTATACCTAGTAAGAAATAATTCTTATGCAGAATATCATTACACTAGGTGCACACGAATGACATGTGTTGTCTATGGCTAGTAAGAAATAGTTCTTATGCAGAATATCATTACACTAGGTGCACACGAATGGCATGTGTTGTCTATACCTAGTAAGAAATAGTTCTTATGCAGAATATCATTACGCTAGTTTCACACGAATGACATGTGTTGTCTATGGCTAGTAAGAAATAGTTCTTATGCAGAATATCATTACACTAGGTGCACACGAATGACATGTGTTGTCTATACCTAGTAAGAAATAGTTCTTATGCAGAATATCATTACACTAGGTGCACACGAATGACATGTGTTGTCTATGGCTAGTAAGAAATAGTTCTTATGCAGAATATCATTACACTAGGTGCACACGAATGACATGTGTTGTCTATACCTAGTAAGAAATAGTTCTTATGCAGAATATCATTACGCTAGGTTCACACGAATGACATGTGTTGTCTATGGCTAGTAAGAAATAGTTCTTATGCAGAATATCATTACACTAGGTGCTCACGAATGACATGTGTTGTCTATACCTAGTAAGAAATAGTTCTTATGCAGAATATCATTACACTAGGTGCACACGAATGACATGTGTTGTCTATGGCTAGTAAGAAATAATTCTTATGCAGAATATCATTACACTAGGTTCACACGAATGGCATGTGTTGTCTATACCTAGTAAGAAATAGTTCTTATGCAGAATATCATTACGCTAGGTGCACACGAATGACATGTGTTGTCTATACCTAGTAAGAAATAGTTCTTATGCAGAATATCATTACACTAGGTGCTCACGAATGGCATGTGTTGTCTATACCTAGTAAGAAATAGTTCTTATGCAGAATATCATTACACTAGGTGCACACGAATGACATGTGTTGTCTATACCTAGTAAGAAATAGTTCTTATGCAGAATATCATTACACTAGTTGCACACGAATGACATGTGTTGTCTATGGCTAGTAAGAAATAGTTCTTATGCAGAATATCATTACACTAGGTGCACACGAATGGCATGTGTTGTCTATACCTAGTAAGAAATAGTTCTTATGCAGAATATCATTACACTAGGTGCACATGAATGACATGTGTTGTCTATGGCTAGTAAGAAATAGTTCTTATGCAGAATATCATTACACTAGGTGCACACGAATTACATGTGTTGTCTATACCTAGTAAGAAATAGTTCTTATGCAGAATATCATTACACAAGGTGCTCACGAATGGCATGTGTTGTCTATGGCTAGTAAGAAATAGTTCTTATGCAGAATATCATTACACTAGGTTCACACGAATGGCATGTGTTGTCTATACCTAGTAAGAAATAGTTCTTATGCAGAATATCATTACGCTAGGTTCACACGAATGACATGTGTTGTCAATGGCTAGTAAGAAATAGTTCTTATGCAGAATATCATTACACTAGGTTCACACGAATGACATGTGTTGTCTATGGCTAGTAAGAAATAGTTCTTATGCAGAATATCATTACGCTAGGTGCACACGAATGTGGTGCGCTGTCACTTTGGTGTCATTTTCTGGATTTGTTTGCATGATGCGGAGGAATACCTTAGAAGTAGGACTTTAGCAGAGCTTCACAAAAGATGTAAGTAACCGTGAATGGACTATAATAAGTATAGGCTGTTCACGGTTAAATGAGCACTTTTGAAGGCCCTGTTTAAGGTCTACTTGTATACATACACGTTGTGAGTTCTTCCGCCTTATGTAAAATTAACATTGGCATGGACTTCATCACTTTATTCTTGCGTCGGTCAAGTGAAAAGTAAATACTGTACAAATTTGTTTATTTTTACACTTCGATGCATTAAAAAAACAACATAAAGTGATAGAAATAATTTAAGTTATCACAAATGGTTGCCTAACACTTTTCATTCGACGTTGATATATGGAACTACTATCCCCTCCATCGTTACAAACTTTAATGGGCTCATGTCACTCATTGCAGCCGTTAAAATATATGCAAGTAGGGGCAGTGAAATTGTTCTAAGGTTGATTTCAAAAGTGCTCACTATATTGTGATCAGCGTATAGGCTAGTGTAGGACATATTGAACGTGATATCCTTGGTGTGATGCTAGCAGCTTGTTCGTCTCTACTGCCTGCGACTTGGCTACAGACATTTCCGCCATTGAACACTCGCAAATTCCCTTCGCGTCGTTGCCGTCGCCTGGCGGGAGAGGGTAGAGTATACCCACACGGATCAACGTTCCAGAGCGCTGCAACCCCCGGACGAAAGAATTCGCCAATTCTCCCCCACTACCGCCCCCCTACAGGGGCTTCACACCACGCTGGGTCCCAGAGGCCAAGAATTTCTCTCTCCTACTCTTCTTTCCCCATCTTCTTCTTCCATCTCGCAGGGTGTACTCCGACGCACCGCTGGTTCTTAAAGTGGAGGAATCAATCTCCTCACTCAGTCCCATTGGCTACGGAGGCAAGCGTTTCCCCCGTCTCTATCTCTCTCTTAGCCCAGGATCGATCAGGAAACAATATCCTTCCGTTTCCTGCATGGTCGGAGAAGACATTAATAACAGGCGTGTCGGTATTGTAACCTAACCATACCCTACGTCCCTTCGACGACGGTTCTGTCTTCGCCGAGTCTTCGCAGGCATAGTGACACTGCGGAGCTCGCGCTGAACACGTCATATTGCACCCCCCCCCCCCACATCCCTACAGGCGACAGCTGTATCACTTCCGCGACTGCCACGTCGGCTCCGCAACACTTGTGATGGGTAACACTCGTGCGGAGTGATATTTGAACTGAACAAGCACCCCCTTCCCAGAGACCTTTATTCTGACCTCTTTATCAGCATGTGACACTTGCCACTACCAACATTTGCGTTCGAAAACCCCCATCGCCATCGACTAAGGTCTGCCAGAAGACGGGGAAAAGATCTTTCTCTCTTTCCGAAACTCTCTTCGTCCAGTATTGTTCATAAATGTCTGTCTTCGCCTCACTATTTCTCAGATTTTTCCTTTGAAAGGCCATCCATCGTTTTATGTGTTCATCCATATGTACTAATTTAGGCTTCGTTTCATTGGTTACACAGCCTGCTGGTTTTGTATAGTTTATTTCTCAAAATCCGACTAAATTCCACGTGTAGTTGTTTTTAACTTTTAGAAGTTCCGTGTACAATTTGACAGCAGCTAATCTTTGCTTATTGTGATTTTGTCAGATCTTGGTTTTCTTACGGCAGTGTAGGTCTGCAATAGAGTATTTCGGCAGTAATTTTAATTTAATTACCATATTTTTAACTAGCACATTGCGACACATGCGCGGAGTGATATGTGCGTAGTAACATATCCCTTGCCATGAACATTACTTCCGAGTTGTAAATAAAGCCGTGACACATAATATATATGATTATATAGTATAGGACTGCAGGTATATATGATTATATAGTATAGGACTGCAGGTATAGACGTTCAGATTATTTACTATAGGAAATCTAATACACAAAATAAGAAGTGAAACAGACCCTAGCTGCACACGCTGGCAAGCAATATGGCGGCACTATACAGTAACATTTCGGAACGCCGCTTGCCAATCAGTGCCTGTTAACTTACTTGCCAGCGAGCAGCTCAGCTAATAGGGAAGCTCGCCAAACAACACGCGGTAGCTAGACACAAGGCCCGGTGCTAGGTAATCGCTCAACCAATCAGATAATGCGTACGGCCACATCAACGGAACCACAACGCCATCTAATGTCTACCTACTTACTACTAATAATAACTTATGTATTAGAATTTGTATAAATTTAAAATAAATGCTTAAGTTTTTATGGTATTTTGGGATTTGGAATGTTCTGGTTAGTTACATCGTTTTTCTCTTTGGCAACACGTTTTTTTACGGGCGAGAAACAGATTCAATAAGTTAAAGTTTTGTAATTTACAAGATTTCAGAAACTGCGTGACGTGGAACAATGAATTTGTGAACAGTGGTGGCCTGGTGTGATGCCTGCCTGCTATATGTGAACACTTTCCTGCTATATGTGAACACTTTCCTGCTATATGTGAACACTTGCCTGCTATATGTGAACACTTGCCTGCTATATGTGAACACTTGCCTGCTATATGTGAACACTTTCCTGCTATATGTGAGCACTTGCCTGCTATATGTGAACACTTTCCTGCTATATGCGAACACTTGCCTGCTATATGTGAACACTTGCCTGCTATATGTGAACACTTGCCTGCTATATGCGAACACTTGCCTGCTATATGTGAATACTTGCCTGCTATATGTGAACACTTGCCAAGTAATAACATTGCGCGTCGTTGGGAAATGTTATCAATCAACACAAGTGTGATTCCCGTGTTTGTTTATCGATTGGTGTTACATGATAGTCACGTAAAGGTTAGAGAAATAGAAGCAGTTGCTTTGGTTTGACATAATCAGGCGAACGGCTCTCGAGAAAACATAGCAGTTTCTTACATTCTACCAATAATTAACTTCAATTTCAAATTTTCAAGTGCGTGTGTCTCCCTTCATCAAGTTCGCTTATGGGTCGCGTTATGTTTTCTACACATTTTTCGTAATGAATAATCGCGCTAAATTCGTATTGGGAGTTGAGCATAATCCTCTATATAAAAGTCAGTAGGATTTGTGGTCTAAAAACCATACTGTTATATTATATCGATGTATCTTGAGAGACTTAGCCAGCATTGTGTGGTTTCAAGATCACGTTTGTTTAACTTCGATTAACACGTTCAGGACAGAATTTAACGATAAGCTCGAATACTGCGAACGTTATCATTTGTGACCTGTGCTGTACTTGAGTCAAGCGTGCTTCTCACAGCCAATGAGAGACGTCCTGCGTGTTCATTGACGTCAGCCTTTGACCATTCACAGACGAGAGATGAACAAGCTTTAACGAATCAGATTTCTTCGAAGGAAGACCCCCAGGACACCGGACACCGATTACTCCTGTACAGTTCTGACCATAGATACCCTTCATGTGCAACACCTCCTCCATCATGGAAACGGGGACTGAAAGAGTTAAGTTCTTACATCTTCGAAAAAATGTACGCCTAACGTGTAGCCTCCGCGCAAATGTCGCTGTTTACTTTACAAAGAGGATAGTTTGGCGAGTTTCTGCGCTAATACCGTTTAAATATTCTCTTTGTGTAAATTCTTCTTCGTTCCAGGGGCACAAACTCGTCATTTTGGAGGAACTGCAGTGACAAGTTGGCGTCTCTCGTGGCCCGTAAGTTTTGACCTTACAACAGGCACAACTTACTGTCGTAGCAGACGTCAACAGTTTACCAATATAAGTAGAAAACAGGTACAGCATCGATGAACAAGGGCAATGAAACACGCTCAATCAGCCAGAGCTGCTCCAGTCAACCAGACAACGTTACTCGGAGTGGTTCAAGAGGCGTGGTGGATAGCGTACTAACTAGTAAGAAAAAGAGCGTGGGTTCGCGTCTTCTTTCCGCCCATTACAATTCTAGATCGTTGATTCTAGAGAAAATAAATTAAGCGAAGTAATTCCCACGAGAAGTGTAAGAATTCTTATAGTTTTCGAATATTGGTTAAAATTTATTTCAGATATCACTAACCAATGTTAAAAAAAAAAAAAACACCTTGTTTCTTAGCATGTCTTGCTAACACATACCAATGTTGTAAAACATCATTAAGTCTTCGGTAGGTAAACGGCTGGATATTTGTCGGCATACATTAAGCCAACGTCAGGATAATGCAGGCCCATGTGTCATTTTGATGTTCAGTCAACGTTCATTTCCCAACGTTGGCCCAACATTCAAGCTAAAATTTGACCAACGTTGGCCCAACCAAAAAATTGCTACATAGTTGAACTATATGCGATGTTAACGATTTTATGGTGTTCCCTTTGTATTTAGACTACAAAATTAATACTCTGATTGTGTTGTTTAAAAAAGGCATTACGGACAGTATTTTCAATGTCGATATATGTTATAACGATATGGCAGGTGTCTCCGATATCAATATAAACGAAAATATAGAAGTTTACTTTAGCGATACCAGTTTGAGATATTTTTACGATATTAATATGTGAGCAATAGTTGGAATGTAATTATATAAGTAGCATTTGTTATACAGGGTCGTCGATTTTCAGTACTCTCCGGGAGCATGTTCCGAAACGACGTTGAAAAGTGGACATCGCACAGTCCCAGCATTCAGTTCGCGAGTGAGGGGGATAAGAAGTATTGGCGGGACGCAACGATGCGTGGAACGAAAGTGCGTCAAGCAGCCCCCTACCCGGTCCAGTAGCATCGTCCGCCATGTTCCCTACATATGGGCGTTACCCCTCTGCAAACCCGAGCACCTTCCCGCAGCGGTGAGAGGCGAGCAGTCTACTACCCCACCGCGTTCCTCTCGTTTCATGTAAGCCCTTGTACAGTTACCTTACACGCCACTCGTGGCTAGCAACCTGTATTCCCCAAGGGTTTAAACTTACGAAGGACCAAGTCACGCCTAGGCCGATGTAAAGTGATAACGGCTTTTACTAGATACACTAACATGCACACACACCTTTTCTGTTATTAGTCTCGCTTTCTTACACAAAGCTAACTAGTTCATTTGTGTTGTTATGATTCCCAATATCTTTGTAAGGAATTAACTTTGAACTTTACATGTGACTTGATTTCTGTAGTAAACATTAAGATACTTAGATATAGTGTTTCTGTTTAAAACTTTTTGTTTCTTTCATGGCATTTTTTATGAATAAATTTTGTTAGAACCAGCTGGCTTATTTCCAATGGCTTTGTTACACATGTATAAAAAAAATCAACAAAATATTTTTTAATAGAGGACTTTTCAATATTTGTTATTTATTTTCCATTGTTTTGATTTTATTCAATTAATCTCTTCTTCTGGGGATTTTTTTTTGCTTGTGCCTAATTTAACTCAATTATAGGCAATAAAAAAATCGAATAAAATTTTTGAAATAATAAACAAATGGATTACCCCGCATTTCTGTCTAAGCAACATCTTAAAATACACACTTAATTTCAATCTCTCAAAAATGTAGGCTTGCCCACTGTGGTCAGTGGACAATCCGACCTCAAAATATCTGGAAATAATTTAAGTGTTTTATGGCGCAGAATACCTTTACTAAGTAATTATTATTTTACAAACAAAATTTCAAGTGACTTATATTTGTGATCATATGTGCGCGTCACTTCACTGCCTTCTGGAAGGCTCAGTGCTAATTCTTACCTTAGGCGCACAAATTTTAAGAAGCTTTAGCTGTACCGTACTCCAAAACTCAACATTTTAAGCTGATTATAGGAGCGGGACCTCTTTCCTTTCCTCTGTAGCTGTGGACGAGAAACGAGAAAAGTAAACAAGCTACAGAGACCCGTTATGTGAAACGAAACTTGTTTGGATTTAATTAAATATTTTAAAAGATCTTATTTTCATTACTTGCCACTCTATTTGGCACTGTCTTCACTTGTACACATATATAAATAATGATTATATAATAAGTACTTGCCAGCTGTTTTGTATAGAAACTAATAATAAATAATTTGCTTCATTTTTCTCTCTCCAAATTTAAACGGGTAGGTTAATAGCTTCTATAAATTTTTAATATGCATTGTGTCAAAATTACCAGTATTTTACACGCTTCACTTAATGAGCGCTACCGATGCGACGTTACAGCATATGGTTTAAAGAGTTTCTCTTATTGTAGTGGTGTTTATATTACAAGTAAAATAAATAGTTGATTACCTTATTTCCTATAGGAGTTTGCAAGGAAAGTTAATTGATATTTAATTGTAAAATAAATCGGGCAATATATTTTATTTTTATAAAATATATTATACATATGTAATATCAGATTATTTCGGCAGATGTTTCATTTACAACGAAGTATACAATCATTAATAATATATATTTAGTTCCCTTCAAGAATTATTTTTTTTGTTTTTATCGAATCCATTAAATTTATTGTTTCCAGTTATTATTTGTTAGACAGAAAGTTGTATTAACAAACATGTCTCCAAAGAGAATCGATCAGTTGTAACTGCATAATCAGTGATAATGGCTCATTTTAGACAGGGTGCGTGGAAATGGAAATTTAGTTAGAACTATGGTAAACGGTTAAGCCGTGTTCTATCTCTTTAGAATGACTTTTACTATGCAATTAAATTTACGTGGATTTTGTGAAAGTCTCAGGCTCAATTTCATTGCTTTGATATCAAGCTCAAGAAATAGCACAAATTAGACACGTATTTGCCTTTACAGATCCTCAATTAATCTACGGTTTTAAATGTTATAAATAACAAAATGTTGATGCATGCTGTAAATAATGTGACAAAAAACTTGTTCAGCTATCAGAAACAATAAGCTGTGGACTTTTTACTCTGTGATAGTGAAACGAACCCTCTCATAAAATAGAGCAGTAGTACGGTTTTCTATTCAGTTACCCACAGGGAAGAACATTGTCACAGGGTACAGTTGCGGCCACATATAACCTTCCTGTGTATCACATTGGCTATTATTAAATACTTGTTCTGAATTGGTTAAGCATTTTTATTAGGCTGTACTGATTTCGAAGTATTACCTCTTTTTTCGATTTTAATGTATAAAGGCTTTAATTTTATACATTTATTGTCGTGTTTCTCTGTAAGATTTGGAACTGCAGAAGACATTTACAAACCAAAATTAGCAACGCATAGTTTTAGGAATCGTCTACTTGCACATTTGTATATTTCTAAAATAAGATTAATAGAGTTATGAAATTCTGCAAACTTTTGGTAATGAATATCGACAAAGTAGCAGGGCGCGATGATATTTATAGTTTTTTTTCACCGTTACTTCCAAATATTCTCCTTGGGCTACCAGCTACCAATCACTGAGCACTTTTGAAATCAACACTTGAAAAATGTCACTGCTCTCATCTGCATAATATTATAATGGGAACACTGATTGGAATGCGCCCGTAAAGATTGGAACTAATTACATATCTTAACATCGAATTAAAAGCAGTAGGCACATAAACATTTGTGAATACTAAAATTATTTCGTTTACTGTCTTTCTTAATTCATATAAGTATATAAATGAGCAATGTGTGACATATTTACTTTTCTAATAATGTCATAGTTTCACTTGAACGACGCATGACTAAAGCGATCAGCCCTATGGCAATGCTATGTTACATATTGTGGCGGGCTCCAGGAGGCCACACACAAGTTAAGGTACCACAGGGTATAGATTCCTTTGCGAGCCTCTTGTTTAATCAACAAGCCTGGCTGACCCACTGTCGCCAGGCTATAAATGATCCGAGCACATACCTCCCCCCTCCAACCCTCACCAGACTGCAGCGAGAGCTTGTACTCTTTCAAAATCAGAGCCAGAGCGACACGAAGTAGAAGGCTACGAGAGTTAAGGGTCTAGAGGAGCTCTAGCCCGGACAGCAATCAACCCTTCTGATAATTGGTGAGCATAACTCCGGCTAAGCAGTAGTGTGTCATCTCCGATCTCGAGGTTCCGTTATAATGACATAATTAATACGTGACAAGGTTAGGGTATTTTGTATTACCGTATTCCTTGATATTTTGTAATTAACTTGATGTTCCAAAGTAGAGTAATAGTAAGCCTTGTTATATTGGATTAATGTATCGCTGTATTCAGGAATAGTGCTTTGTAATAAAAGTGCTTAGTAGAAACCTACTCTCTTATTGCATAAGCCATCTGTAGTAAGTTACCCCGCCCCCCCCCCCTTGCCTTTCCCCAAACGTAGGCCGCTGTCCTAAAGAGAAGTAGTGTGGAGTAAGTGTTGAAGGCAGTAGATATCAGGATGAGAACAGGAACGAGTATTGTAGTTAGGAAGGGAGCCCCTACACTAGTGGAGCACCTCAAAATCCACCTCAAGCTTAAGCGAGTAGCGTCATTATACCTAGAAATTTTAATTGCGCTTAGCATAAGTTCCCGTACCCAGCTGGAAGGACACCTGGCCGCACAGCCAACCACGACACGCGTAAACTTCATATATTCTTACAGTTTCACGTTCCCGTCTTGCTCTATTAATTGCATGTATTTTCTGTGTAACATTGAGTTCTTTTTACAGTGATATCCCATTGCCAGTCCTGTTCGTTCTATATCTGTAGAACACAGCAAACCAAACAGCTGTTAACCTCCCCGCGGTCAAGGCGAGCACGTAGTAGGCGTCATTGAGATAGGTCAATACGCGCCACATGCCCGAGTCAGTGAGACGCGCAGCAGTCCTTGCTACAGCACTGCCACATTATTTGCCCTCCAACTATCCCCAGCTACAGTTTGTGCTTGTATGCTTAGTAGTTGAATACATGTTCATTGCTTGTAATTGCATGTCGGGACACCTGTTCCCTTTATTAGCAGGAAACATTGCACTTGTTTATGTGTATTTAGGAGTGCTTGATGTGCCCCTAAAGGGCGTAGAAGGTTTAAAGAAAGGCGAGGAGAATGACGCACACCATTAAAATAAAATCAAGAAAGTATGGACACAAAAATTCCAAAATCAATCCAAATATATTGGAGTCCATCTATACATTATCACCAAGAACAACAACTTTGCAACTTGATTTGAAAAAAATATAAATTGCATCTGTAAAGTTCTGTAGCTTGCTATCAATTGTTTAACTAAGGGAAGGAGAGAACACACATGCACTGGAACAAACAGAAAAACAACAATATTAATATATCCTGAGAAATCGCTCAACCTGAATAAACACTTGTGAAATCCCATTAAATAAGGTAAAATGACTCCCTCAGTAAAGCAAGCACCATTACAACTTCCAAAGTAAAGTACGCCTGATGATTCACTAAAAAGTGCAACATGGAATACTAGTTTCAAGAATACTATTGGGAAGGAGCAAAAACCCTCATTACACTTAACCATGAGCATAAAGGCATGCCATAATATATTCACTAAATTTCTTGGTATTATACTTATTTTGGCGAATCATAGTCCAGAAGACCATTCCTACAGCACGCCAAACATACATAAAAATGAAGAAACCACCTCTTAGAAAAATTCCCAGAAAGACCACACTGAAAAATTCACACAATCAAAACAGTGAAGGAACACTTCCCTACAAAATCCATATTAAAAAAAAACACTACTAAAAGGGGAACTCTACCCCAGCATAACAACAACTATGTTCATTGCAATACTTAACTTTAGTAGTACTCATATTATGTGAAAACGCATCCAGCATGCTGAAGCCCTGAAGTACGAAGTGGTGCAGACATGATCTATCGTCGGCCATCCCGCACAACTCGAAGAGGAGCACTGCACATTTGCTCGGCCTGGGGACGATTATTTATACGCGAAAACGTGGCTCGGAAATTTTAAGGAGGCAGCAGGAATAGTGGAGAGGCGTATGGAAGGTGCCAGAGTGTGCGAGGCTGAACTCGTAGCCAGTAGTAGCCACCAGACAGCGCTCGCCCGCGCCAGGAGCACCGAGCGCCTCTCTTCAGTATAGCTCAGCTTTGGAAGCGTTTTGACGTGCGGCAACCCTGGTGACGGAAAAGGGGGAGGGGGCAAAGAAAAACAAAGTACCCTTTTCTGCAGCAAAAATATTGCCTCTTCGAATAGTAACCCCTCTTCAAACAAAATAACAGTTTATTAACCTGGGCTACAAAATACAGATGTGGCAAATAACCAAGCAGACTTGCTAACTAAGTTCATTAAATTATGTAGTTCTGTAAACACACCAACTCCATAGTAGCAGCACTGAATCGTACTCCAGGAAATTTGTAGGCATCCACCATTTCACCAGCTGGCAGGATGAAAAATAAATCGTTCAGGCAGGACAGGAGTACTCACATAAAATGGCCTTAGTTTGCTAATTGACACACATATCAGATTTGAAGCAGAGCTTAAAATCATAAGGAAAAACTCCCTTCCATTTTGCCAACTGAAATTGGGTGTTGTCTGGAAACATCGAGCGGGTGATACTCAAATGTGTAGGTAGCAAATTACCTGCCAAAGTTTCCAGAGAGGCACTCATGAATAGGAATGAATGAAAAAATCTTAACAGGGAATGTTGCACGTTTCCAATTCTATCAATCCCATTGAGAATATGTTCTGTGATAAATTTGTATTTCTCTATGGCAATTACAATCACTTTGTGACGAAAACACAAGAGCAAAACAGTTTCAATTTCGTTTTTTTTTTTTTTCTCATTTACTCAGATGACAGTTTTTTCGAATTTTATTAATATTAAAAGCATTTGAAAAGGCGACCCTGACACCCAATGGCCGTCAAAGCAGGGTGCTCAAATAAAATGATAAAAATACACATTACAAATATAAATTGACTGAAATGATTCCCAAACAAAGGATCATACATATATTATGAGTTCATACTCTATACTCATTTGAAAGCAACAACAAAGATTACATAAATTAGAATCATAATATCTTATTGCCTCTCAATTAAAACAATTGAAGTTACAAAAGGAGAATCTTACTCTCAAGCACCACTATGAACATTTAATACACATTAAAGGAAAAGTTGATGCTTAGAAAATATTAAACAGCCAAACTTTAAATAGATTTAAAACTCTTCTGTCAGATGGGGTGCCTTAGCTTAGCCAAATCCCATCTGACCTAAAAGTAAGACGTTCACAAAACATTTAAAAAATACAAATTAATACATATTTATGCAATTTAAGCACCAACAATCTCGAATGAATACACTTGCAGGTGGGTTAGTTCAAAGCTCTCAAATTAGCGCAATTCGATGCGGTCCCAATTCAACACCATGAACTTTTCAGGCGACTTGCAGCAAAGAGTTCAAAGTCTACTTATCAGAAAACGAATTCAAAGAAAAGGTACTATGGGTGCCAATAACTACAAGTTTATCCAAAATTTAAAATTTGAAAACACCAATGAGAGGCCAAACAGAATTTAGAATGTAAACAATATAGGACTCACATAAAACCCTAACCCGATTTACCAGAAAATTTCTACAACATGTCACTAACCCACCTCACTGTGCGACTCATCGTGCATTGCTGGATATATTTCAGCTCGCTCGATACTAGCGAGGTTTAGGTTTTTCAACAGAGTACATAGCGGACCAACGAGTAGAAAAACCACAGAGGTATTCTCACTAAGCTGACCTCAGTAGAAGTGGACGAGCTTTGCTCGGAAGCAAGCCTCGTCCAGCCAAAACATACACCAACCAATCACATCGCTGTAGCTCGCAAATGTGCGGAAGGGGTAGAGGTAGCTAAGAGGTAGGGGGGAAAATGGGAGGGGAGAGGAAGCCAAGGCAATCGCAGATGGAGCAGTAGCTCAAAATCTTTACACCAGTTCAGCGCACTGTATAACGCTGGCGGTGCAAGCAAAAACTGCGCAACTTGAATTTTTCCAGGATTTTCAATTACCACGGTTCCGTCGTGTAACGTTATGTGACGTTCAGCCAAGGGCTTTATAAGAAAGTGAGCATCATAATTTTTCAGATTATGGAAAACAGCGACAAGTTGTCTTTTGGGCAGTCTAAAATTCCAGTTGCACTTATTTTGTGCGTCGCCTCTGATTTCGCCCGTCAGATGGTCATGGTCGACTACAATATCATCTGTACCAAGCTTTTCTTTACAAATGTGAGAACTTTTCTTTGCTTCCAATCTAGCTTCATCAGCAGGGGTTTTTGTCTTCATCAGAACAATGACACTGTAAATTCCTGCAATCTTCTTTGTAAGATCAACTAATTTATCAGCTAATTTGTACATACAATCAGCACCCACAAACTTGAAATACTGAGACAAACTCGTATTGTATAAACAAACCAACAAAATGCTACAGTCATATGGAATATGTTGGTTGATGGTAGTTGTATTATTTGTTTCATCATTAGGCAAGCAAGTGGACATGGGTTTAGGGGCAACTTTCAATGTCGCAATAGGCGACGAAACCCAATCTCTGCTGTTTGCTGAAATCTTTAAATTTCAAGTACTTGTTCCCAGTGGGGAAAGTATTGGGAACAGCCTTTGGTTGCTGGCAAAGAATACCGTGACTTGCGAGTTTTTTCCTCGCTTTGGAAATACTGAAGACAATGCTCGCACATATGTTTTCTACACTTCTTCTTACTCAGCTGACTACCAACCAACCATGACAAACTGCTAATATAGACAAAATACAATTCAGTGGCATTTCCACTAGTGCAAATCGCTAAAATATTTAAGTGTTTGTCATGGCGACCAAGAGAAATATGCATGGGTACTACAACACCACCCTTATCGCAAGTTTCATCAATTATATTGCTACCTTTCTCTACCACACAGTAGACATTGATAGAAATAGAATTGTTCTTCTCGAACTTGCGAATACCCTGTATGACTACAGGTGTCGGTGGATCTTTGATATTCAAAACCTCATGAGGTTTTGGATATGAAGCAATTCTCTCACCATTTATTCTGACAGGAAACAAAGATGCCAATACGGCATAGTTGAAACACAATCCCTCCAGGCAGTCTACATCGACACAAGCTTTCCTATTTGCAAAAAACTATGCTAGTTTAGTGTGCGCAGCACCGACGGTGAATGGTCGATAATGGCTCACATGGGCGTAAATGCACGTCAACATTTGTAGACTCCAGCCAGAACCATGTGCACTAAACTCTTCAAGTCTGTTTGTGAGATAAGAAACGATCTCGTCATCATAGATTAAACCCACATCGGATGAGTGGAGGACAGGGATTGCTTTGCTTTGAAAATAAAAAGTATCTGTAGCGCCTTCCTCCTCCATGAGGGACTTCAAATACTTACCCAGTACAGAAACAGATAATCTAACTGGCCAGGGTGATCCCATTATTAAGCTTAATAAAGGGACTCTATACCCATGGAAAAAACGAGAAAATCCACCTCGGACTCTAATTCATCACTACGTATTCATGCGTCATTTTGTCTTCCTACAAACGTCGTAACCAATAGCTGGTACGTCACGTCTGACACAGCTTCCACTGAGGCTCGAGAATCCGAAGAGGAATTATTTTCCAGCGCCCTTGGCGAAATATCCCTAATCAACTCGAAAGTTGGTCTGTGAAACAGATGGAGACCACTCCGAATCACAAGAATCTTCCGAGTCTGATATAAATAAATCGTCATTCAAAATATCAATTTTCTCATGTTTAGGGGAAGCGGGCATGTTTCGACCTGTGGCTGTAAACAATCCCTCCATAAGCGAATCTGCGCTAGAATTGCTTAAGTAGAGATCATCCTCCAAAACATTAACTCATGTCCACTTAGGTGAAGGGACACTGTCTCGACAGCTTGTTTGTCTTTTCGTTTGTGATTCCGAATCGGAATCGCTTACATAAAGATCTTCAAGCAAGGTGTCATTACTGGATTGCTTATGCTCTCCCATTTAAAATAAGTAAATTTTTATTTATTTTCCCCGATATAAATGTTACAACACCACAATAAATAAATATATGTACCGTATGTGTCTGGTGCTTTTGAAAAAAAATAGAAAACACTCTTAATAATCACAGACACAACCACACACATACAGACACACATACACAATATAACTGATGAAAACATAATTTTTTTGCTACCATCCTAGACAAAAGGGTAAAATGTATTTCTTAATTTTAAATTTTATAATTGTTGGTGAAAGACAGGCCAGAGTTGTGACTAAAAAGGTAACGAGTTCAAAATACTTTAAAACGTGGAAGAGAGGCGGGTATCTAGCAGGCGAGAAGAAACTAAGCACAATAGGGAATATACAGGGCAAGGTCTCGACTGCCCAACAGGCCATGCGCACTGTGAGGGTGAACAGTGTAATACGTGAGTATGGACCAAGCCAGGCCGGTCTACGCGCACAGCTGACTAGACCAGAGAATGGGAAAAATAGTTCAGTAACTAACCGCTAGCACCTGCCTGTGACACCATTCGGCCACTCTCCTCCTCCCATGCCTTCTCGACAATCCCGCCCACTCGACATTATCTCTTTCCCCTCCTACGACTCATCGAATAGACGCTGCAGCCATCTCTGTGATTAACTAGGGGAGGGGAGAAAGTTGGCATTTTCCCTCCATCCCTGTCCCTCCACCGACTTTCAGTCCGCATCCCATCTCCTGTATATAATTGACCGCACTTTGCAACCTGTCTCGCCCTTGTCTTTCACAAAATTTACTTTTTGGCCAAGGCGCGCAGCTTTTGTTTAGAATATAACAGCAAATTTAATCTTATGCTATTGCATTTCATTTTAAGCCCAGTTTAAAAAGTATATTTTGGGAAAAAAATAACATTTTTAATTGAGTTTTTTTATTTAACTTTTTTAAAAATCATACATTGAAAAAATCATTAGTGAATATTACACCATAAAGATGTTATAGGGTACACTGTCAAAACCATTTATGAATATTACACCCTAAAAATACATCCTAGGGTACACTGTAAAAATAATTTATGCTATAAAAATTGTTATAAATGTTCCGAAGATAAGTTTAACAACGAAAGTTTTAGCAATGGTAATTAATATGTTACACTCACAACAGTATAAAACTCACGTAAATTTTTTAACAAATTCTTTAAAATAGTTAAAATCCAATTATTTTATGCTTTAAAACGAAACATTATAATACTTTTACAACAAAAACCTACATACACATTCAAGTCATTACCTTAAATTCAAACATATAATACTTTTACAACTATACAAACCCTCATACACATTCAAGTAATTTTACTTAAATTATAACTTGTTATACTTTTGCAACTATACAATCCTGCATACTTGCATTTTAGAAGAAAAATTTTCTGAAATGTAAATATACTTGTAAAGTGTCTCTCCCTCTCTCTCCCCCCTCCCTCATACACATAGAACTAGTCCCTGCACACACACACACACATACTCAGTCATCCACCTACTTTACCAACTTTTTTATTTCAAATAGTAATGGGCAATAGATTCTATATGTTTTTCACATACTTTGCGAATTTTTAAACAGTGAAAGGATGGGTAAGTACATGTTATTGACACTGCTTTGTTGCATATATTGCAGTAGCTACTACTGGTGGTTCGCCTCTATATCCCTCTCAACTCTGCAAAATATACTCAAATATACATAAAAATTACATCTGGAATTAAATTTTATCACATTTCCCTTGACCTCACACACACACTAACTCAGTCATCCACACATATGAATTAACAGTAACTAACCATAAAAAACTTAAAGTTTAACGAATACTACTAATAGATCACACTCAGAATATATTTTATGTTAAGATTTTAAAGACCAATCATTCAATTTGATAAAAAGTTATATGATTTCAAAGACTTGTTTTACAATTTCAAAGACCGATAATTCAATTTGGTAAAAAGTTTTACGATTTTAAAGATTTGTGTTACAATTTCAAAGATCCATCATTCAATTTTTTTATAAAAAGTCAAATGAAATTCATGCAATTTACTTAAAAATTAAAGAAAATGCAAAGAAAAGTTTTACGAATTATCAAACACCCTAAATATTTACATTTAAAATTTCTAACTTACTTAAAGTCTTGTAACAGATGGTAGTTTTAGAACAATACCCGAACCCAGGTTAATCGAGATGAAAGGTAGGCCGCTCTCCAGATGAGTGTTGGCGTTACTACCCCAACAGGTTAGTAGGTGGATGATGGCAATCCCCTCGAGAGCGCCGTGGGTGTCTACCTCTACAGGCTAGCAAGCAGTCAGGCGATCGCAGTCCCAAGCGAGCTCCACAGGTGACTTCACCAGCAGAAGCGATGGGCAGGCGGGTCTCTTGGTCGCATAGCCACGTTGTGGGACAGGCAGAGGTAAATGGTGAGAGGGCGGCCGATGGTCTTGAACTAGACACCCTAGCACCACACACCGGGTCACAAGGCTGAAGGTCGGTACACTTTCACGCACTGGAGGAGAGAGGATGTCTTGACCCCATGAAGTCACAGCAGCAAATGAGCTCCGGTGTACACCTATTTATACCCTCACCTCCCTCCTTTGTTGCAAAAATTAAAATAATGCTATTCACCTTAAATGGATATCAAATAGACAAATAAGACATGGTAATTAGATTTTAAACTTTTTCAATGCAAATTAAAAGTATTTAACACTTTTTAGGAATTTTAGTGTCGATATGCTAAATTCTAGCATTTATATCTAAATTTAAAATGTAATTGTTCAGTTTTAAGCCATTAGTTTTGAATTAAGTTCTTATGTTACAATTTCTTTCATGAAAAAATTTCCTTACAATACGAACCTTTTGCATGACGAGGTGAAATCAATTTAAGGCAATGATTAAACACTATTTTACATATACGAACGAATTCCTGTTTTTCCATGCATTTATTTATAAATTTATATTTAATTGATTAATCCTTTTAGTTAGTATGGTTAACGATTACTGACTTATAAACTAGCTAATATCATACAAGACCGAACCAGGAATCGAACCCAGAATCTATATATTACAATCATATCTTCCTGACACTGAAAGTGAGAAACTAGATTACAATCGGACATGATCTAAGCAGGATTTAAACCCAGCTTACATCAACCATGTCTTAGCTGGATATCGGACCCACAAACTACATATTACAATTAACCATGCCTTATCCGGGATTCGAACCCAGTTCCTTCATGTGTAAACTGAATACTCTACGGAGGCTGGCAAAAGAATAAACTCATTTATGTATTTATTGTTTTTCCAGCAGACATTTTTTGTCAGATTCAATTATATTTTTAGTTGAATAGTATTTTTGACGAAATAATAGTCTGTTTGTTATCTGATTTTTTTTTCTTTACAAGACTCTTTATTGTTATTGCAACATACTTTTTTAATAGAAAATTTAAGGAAAAAAAAAACATATCTTGGAGACAAATAAATTGCTTTTCTCTCAAATGTCTCTGGGAAGAAAATATTTTTCTTACCAAAACAAGTTCCTTTTAATAAGGAATAGGTTAAATAAACGTATGAAAAGGATTCATTTTAAATCAAATTTATTTACAAAATTTATACATGCCTATCTACTATTATTATTGTTATTATTGTTATTATTATTATTGTTATTATTAATATTATTATTATTTCAACAAATAAAATAAACTATGTTTCAAATCATATTCAAGCAAGTAGAATATTTTGCTCCAAAACATATACAAATTACACACTTGTTTCAAATCATTTAACATACAGAATCAAACAAGTATAGGATGACACAAAACATTTTAACACTAGCAAGTAGAACATGCTCCGAACATTTCCATGATAAACAAACACAAGTGAATTCACGATATATTTACAACATATTCGAGACATAAATTATAAACCCATAAACAAATACAGTATGTCACACAAAATACACAATTATTTTTAAAACATAAATGTAGACCCAAAACTTAATGTACGACAATTACACCTTGCTCTGAAACAAAAACAGGGTAACACAAAACATTTAACACTAGGAAAATAATTCATTTTTTCTTTAAAAACAAATATTTTTATAAACTCTAAGCAATTTATGTGAAAAAATGTTTTTGTGCATTTTATTAATATTGGACCCAGATCTCCTTCTTGACCTCTGCTTTCAAGGAGTGAACATTTCTTATGCCATGGTTTTAATCTGTCTGTTTTTATACAAACATATTTACAAGTAGGAGCATGTAAAACAATGCTTTCAACCAAATTGAGATATGGTCCAACATCATGAGAGTACACTTTTTCAATACTAGACAGAAGAGGTGTGTTTATGAAACACTGGGCAATTCTTATTGTCCCTGTACTGTATGGGTTCGTGACTTTACATCTCCTAGAGAAAAATAAATTACTTTAACATGAAAAATATTTCCACAAGTCTCTGTAAATTCTTGCAAAAACCTGTTGTACCATAAGTTGTAAGTTATATTGCACTTTCCTTGTTTGACACTGACATAATTATTTGCAGGATGAAAATACATCATGTCCCTGCTATGACATCCAACACTCGACTGAGAAGAATTAGCAATGAGCAATGTATGTATATTGATTAATATTCATTCTTTCTCTCTCTCTCTCTCTCTATTTATATATAAATTTATTTATATATATATAAATATATATATATTTATATTTAATTTATATAATTATATTTTAATTATATTAATTTATATATACATCTGTAAGTTGAAACATGTTTTAGGGCTAAATTCCATCTTTGCTGATTTTATTGCTCGATGCACATAACATTTTGATTAATCACACCCAGTATGAGACATGTAACCAAACTTGTGTTTGCTGTAATGATATAAAGTATGAAGATTATTATCACATTCTTAGAAGTACTTATAGGGCTAAACAGTGTCCGTATTATAAACAAGATGTTTCAAACCTTTTTCTTCATTACAATGTGTTCGCCCTTAAGTTTACTCTTACGATCTACTCTGTGTGGGCTGTTCTGGTTTACAATACATTCAGAACTGCTACAGTTAAAGTTCAATCATAACTATTTGGTTAACTATGTGCTGTAAAAGCTTGACAGAAATATGTACATTTGAAATGAATGTCTGACTCACAAATTTCCTTTACAACAAAATGTGAATATGCTATGCTATAAGTTACAGAGTACAAACCTTTAGTAATAAACACATAATTGCACATCAGCAAGAACATAATTCTGAATTAGCCACTTCACACATATAAATTACACATGGACAGAAAAACTAATCATCTTTTTTCGAAAATAAAGTTGTGGATGTCCACATCGCAGGTCTCCTTCCAATGAACAGTGATTCCCTGATGAGGTCTGGTGAGCTGGTAGTGGATTGCTCCGTATCCCAGTTCCTTTTCTATCTCCTCGCTAAGACTGTGAATCATCAAATCATCTAATGTTGTTGGCAAGTCACTGTCGGGGCGAAGATATCTCACAGCATAATCGCTGCATGCTATTCCTTCACCAAAGTGTATGCTGAGATTGTTATCGAAAGTGTAGTACCAATATTCTATACTGTTGCCGACATGCCCTTGTAGAATACCGTTGTATGTTTTAAACAGAACTCTTGTGTATTTGCAGGACTTCGTATACATCTCTAAGGTCGAAGATTCTAGTCATGACTGATGATTTTGTACTGAATGATTTCATTCATATAGTCTGCTAAATGTTCTTACTTTTAAAAACATTGCATTGCCACATGCCACAGGTAGAAGTTAATTATTGGTCACCAATGTACGTATAATGTTAGTTATTGTATTATTTTGTCTAAACTGTAGTAAGAGAACAGCAACTTCACTCATTCCGCATTTTGTATTTGATTTTCTTGTAGGACTTGTGTTTGGTGATGTATTCACTTTAAGCTTCAAATTCTAGTTTACCTTTGTTGCAAGGTAGTTTACTGTAAGGGTGTAAATTATATGAAGGACAATAATTTCACCCATTACATATGTCAAAAACTTTTAAAGTCTCTGTTGGACTGATTAACGAGAAATGCCACTGTCCATCTCCATTGCACACCTGTATCTGCAATAGACTATCTTCATCTTCAATTCTAAACCACACTCATCTATATCCTGGAGTAACACTAGCATACTGAAGTGATGAGTCAAACCTCTCCATCGTAACTGAAGATCTGGTGTACGATTCTCTCTCTCTCTCTCTCTCTCTCTCTCTTTATATAGTTAGATGTTCTTCCAGTTTGTAGTAAAATTATTTCTTCAACAATAACTTTGTTAGATCAAATTTACATACACAAACAAAGCTGTTCCAAACATCACAATCCCACATTCCACATGGTGCTCTTAAAAGTACGAAACTGCCCTGTATTTGTGTGATGTGTTCCTTATTATTACTTGTTTCAATCCATAAGGTGGGGTGTCGTAAAATTCCCTAATCATTTTATATTTTACTTGATGAAAACCTGGTTTTTTGGTTATTTCTGTACTGCCATTTTGAAAATGTAGGTCCCAAGAAGAACAGGGCAGTTCGCTGTCGGGTCTCATATTAAAAACAGGACAGTCTTCTTCATCACATAGCACTTGTTCTGTATACGGGCTTTGTCCAAAGTTTTTGCGAAATTCCAATGTTCATCTTCAGTACACATATGTGTTTGAAAGAATATGTTGTAAAAGACCAGAACCATACTTTCTTGTGTCCTCGAAAAATACTAGAATGTGTCTTCTCTGGGTCGAATTTTTCCATTTTTTACGAAATCTTACACTACCTGGGACAAGCCTTTTTTTTTTCGAAAATCAATATCTCCATTTTTTCGAAATCTTACACTACCTGGAACAAACCTTTTTTTTTTTTTTCTCGAAAATACTTGAACGGTTGTGGAATATTCTGATATTTATAACTTCTGTATTTGTTAAAGTTTTTAAAATTTCCTTCTGCATTTTCCAAGCATGTATATGGGATAGTCTTCGATTAGCGCATCATTTACAAATTGAAATTTTTTTTTTCATAAGCTATATCACCAGAGTCCTGTTTCAGGATATGTATCTTGTAATTCTGTTCCCGAAACATCATTTTAACTTCAGGTTTTAAACTGTACCAAGGTCTGGGAGATTTAAAGCATAATACTGTAGAGTTGCATAAGAAATAGCAAGCTCCTTATTTACAGAGGAGTTGTCTTGGTGGTTTTCGAAACCCTGCGCATAGCACTTAATTTTTACATTATTTCTTTATTCATTATTTAAAAAAAAGTCTGTCTCTCTTTCTCATATAAAATTTTATAAGATGACACTGCTCGCCTCGGAATCTACTCCATAGACTCTGGATGAGTACAATACTAAATCTGGAATGATTCTATCTTCAAGTTCAAGTAGACATACAATCCCGCTGTATATGTTGCAAGTTCCCATCATTAGCAAATGCAGGCATGCCATAAGGACAGTCATCACATGGCACATAGGATACGATTTCCTCATCAGCTTGTAAATGTTCAGCCAGGAACAGATATACTAATTTTATTTTGTGGGCCAGAAGAAAAGTGATGAATCCTTTCAGCAGCACTTGCAGTTGGGAACACTCTAACTCAATGAGGTTTTCACCTTCCCATAAGCTAAAATAGCATTGAACATTTCAACACATTCAGAGTCACGATTCTCACAGTAGTGACATTGATGCATTGTACCTGTTGCGAGCTGATGCAGAGATGAAATATCCTGTAGATTTTGCATTGATGATGATGATCTAGAAGTAGTGAAGATGTAGTAAACACCTGTCATTGTAGTGCACATCTGGTGCTGTAGTAGATGTGATGCACGCCTGGCTTTGTAGTCGATGTGATGGATGCCTGTTGTTGTAGTAGATGCCTGGCGTCGTTCACAATGTCGAAACTTCCCACTGTTGTAGATGCCTGCTATTGCAATGGACGCCTTGCATCGTTCTCTGTGCTACTACAATGCACATGTACGCACATGAAGTGACCTTAGCATATGGCGAGTTAAGACTGAGGAAAAATTAATTTACCCCTCCTTATATAGAGTAAGGATTCAAAATGGCCACCATTTTGCCATAAATTTACAAGAATTTGGACCTTTTAGTAAATATGTAAGAATAACATTGACAATTGCTATATTCCAACTACGAAAAACATAATTTCCGCCTTTTTAAGTACTGTTTCGTTTTAACTTACTTCGGAAACTGTTAAGATATTAAATAAATTCAAATATATATATTTTAAGTTAGATGGAATACATTTTGCTGTTGGAAAGTTTTTGGTTAGACATAATTAAAGCAATCACGTTGATTGAGCAGTTAGCATGCTCACCTCCCTGGGCGGGTCAAGTCATTATTCTTTTCTTATTTTCACAATGTGTGGAAGTCATGTTACATGTTGCTGCTGATACAAAGATTTTATCGGAGATCTCTCTCATTTCCCTAGTGGTGCACGACCCGGCCCAGTGCTGCTCCATACTCACCTCGCTTCACCCTCAGCGGCTCTCAAGACCTAAATTTTGCTCGCTCCCCACATACTGAATTCTCTGCTATCTGCTACTTGGTATTATCGACAAGGTTTTAGAATGACTCGTCCTTGTATCTTTCGTAAAAAAAAAAAGAAAAACACGTCGCTGTAGTCGACTGCCTATCCCAAATAAATTTGGAAGTAATTATTACTTAACATAGAATATTAAACCTTAGCGAGATTATAATGTATTTTCCTATATGATAATACTGTCTAAAAATTCTGGGCTAGCAAAAACTGCATGTGAAATACATATTTTTGTCTGCTAAACGAATAAATGTATGTCTTGTTTCAATAGTTGTATAAAAATCATTCTTTAACGAGTGAATCAAATATGTCTTGTAATCCTGTGTGATTTTTTTTTCAAATCATAGTTTGCTTGATTCAAATGTACACTTGTTGTTGGAATGTGAAATCTGCGGATTATCTCGGGGATTAAAGAAACTTTATTTCAGGGATATAAAATCTCATTGGCGCGAGTTGTGAAATGTGGGGGTGGTAGGTGAGGTTAGGAAGTTCGGGAGCGATGTGGCCATATCTAGCCACTCGTCGCCATTTTGCCTCAGTGGCGAAAAATTGACAATCTAGGGCAGAGCGATGAGTAACCTCGAGGACAGAGTAGCATGCTCTGGCAAGGGGAGGGGTGGTTGGTATTGGGCAGAACGATGTGGAGGTTTCTCGAGGGTTTCCGCCATCTTAAGTTGCTCATAGCAGCTTGGACTAGATGGATGTATACCTCAATAGCTCCTTCATATACACCAGGCTTCGGAGAGTTGTAGCCACAATTTTTGTTAAGCGATATTATATGCTCAGGGGATCAGATCACGTACACATTATTCGTAAACTATATGTGTAGTATTAAAAGATTTTTAATTTATCAGAAAATATAAATTTTTTGTGTGAAAACCCGATTCAGTGCGTTCGTTATTTTTATAATTGTCTCAAGTATGTTTCTGAGCTCGATCGACGAAACTTCGTAACATTTTCAACTCCCATTTGTGTTAACAGGTGCCGTGAATTTCACAGACTTTACAGAAAACATCTGTAGTACGTACATTATTTTTAAATAATTCACTTTTATACATTCACGTACTTGTAGTACGAATCAAGTTGTTAATAGTAGTTTAGTAGGGAAATAGGTTCTGTCAGTCGCAAATTTCTACTCAGTTGCCTTTAAGATGCCGGCCATGCTACATGTATATGAGCAGGTGCACATCATATGATACACTCATTCATCGAGTGACCTCCCAGCTTGACAGACATCGGCCACACTCCATGTATCTAATTGTGCTTATAAGTCTCCACAAATCATATACTAACGTAATTCCTTCAGTAACCTCGCAGCTGGGCAGACGTGTTTTGGGAGAGGTGCAATTTTACTACACATGTTAATCAATTAATATCTTTTTACGTGTGGATTACATTTCTAAAGCTCCTCCACACCAGTCTCACAGGGTGATGGACATGTAAATATGTGCAAGAGGTGTTATTGTGTTGTTGTAGATGGTTAATTCCATACTGTACACATGCATAATTGTGTTATATTTCTCTCTCGTGTAAATTATATTGTTAGCATACAGCTTGGGGTAGTAAAATCACGTTATGTTAAATTCCATAGTGTAGAGTCACATAACTGCACTTATTATTTACGTATCTGTGATTGTTTGAAATCTGTGATTCAATGCATGTAATTAATTCATATGTATAACTCGTTTAAGACTCTGAATTTCTCTCGTGTGTTAAAATATATTCGTAAAAATCGCCTGTCTACCACCAACATTCCTATAAACACATCAAAAATATAAAAAATTAGAAAAATGACCCTTAGGGCACCCTTGCACTAAACTCAACACCTATATAACTCATTGCAACACACCTCTCTGGTCAGTCACCTCTAAGGCACCACAGCGTCAACATCGTACAGAACTCATGCTGTTCCCCACAAAATGAAAGAAAGAACTATACACAACAAAATAAAAAAATTATAATATAAAAAAATGAACTCTTTCATTACATTTAACCCTTTCATTAAATTTAACCCGTTCACTAAATTTAAACATTTCGATAAATTTAACCGTTTTTGATTAACCCTTTCAATAAATCGAATTAACCCTTTGATATCAATTCGATATCAAATTAACTAGGCCAATCAAAAAAATGCAGCATGCCCTTTGAGTTAAAACCCCGCTCATACTACTGGTGTCTTAACACGTATTTGTAAACTCATCTCATGAATGGGTTATTTTTACGATAGCGTCTCTACTGATAGGTTGTCAGTTATTTATGAAGAGGGGCGTGAAGATTTCGCGGTTAGTATTGTTGGGCCTAATCTATAAGCTCATTGGTTGTTGACTCGTTGAGTAGCCAATTCTACCTTAGAGAAAGTGGCAGGGGAATCATTTGTTATTTCCTTGCAGGCCTGTTATTGCCCCTTAGTTCACCTAGGCGCGTTTTGTAAACTATGATCAAATTGCAAACAGAACTAATATACACGTGTGTTTGAAGACTGGCTTGTCCTGAAATGAATTCGCGAATTTTTTCTGTCTCTACTCATGAACATCAATAAACTGTTTGGCGTTCATAAATTATTCAGAAGCTCTTAAGCATCCGGGCAGATAAGACCAAAAACAGGCCTTTGTGTGATGCAGATATGACAAAGGCAAATATGATAATCTCAGGGAATTTAATTACTGCCACCCGTCGGTTACCCTTGAGTTGGATATTATCGGGAAAAATTCCTCCCCGCAGACCCAACACATCAAGATTCCCGGCCCTAAAGCAGACAGCGCATTTCATTATCTTAAATTATGGGCCCGCCGCTCATCTCACCTGCATGACTCAACGTCAGTTTGAGAAACCGAACAGTAGAATCATAGGCAAAATAAGAACTGGTTAAAACATGGAACGCAGAAGGCACTATCACTCTGCCACTCAGCTGAAATCAATCATTTATAGTGACGTCTCTCAGTTCTTGTCCTCCAAAATGTTTCGCCGTAACACTGTTCATACATACAATACTAAACACAAGACCAATTATCGGATACCTCGAAACAACAGCATGTTATTCAACCGATCTATCACCTACTCTGCGAGACATCTCTGGAACGAGCTATCAGAAAAAAAAAGTTTAAAGGAACTGAGTAAGCGAAGAGATTTGGGCGGCTCTTAACAGCGAAATCTTGAGAGCCAATGAGGGTGATTGAGATGGGAATGGAGTAGCGCTGGAATGAAATGACGGTAAACGGGAGATCCCCGAGAAAACCCGCCGACCAGCGGCATCGTCTGGCACGATTCCCACTTGTGAAAATTTTAAAGGAATTGAAGAGAAAATATAGGGCCAAAACAATATTTTTCTGGAGAACAATTTAGCCACTTAAAATCAACATTTCGTTATACCAGCACACCGCATACATATTCACGTTACACATATGTAACAATGGATTGCAGCATATCATTAAAATGCCCAGGACATCCCAGGGTCTAGAAGTCATATATTTAACTAATATTACTGTGTATGTGTTTCTTTGTTGTATTTTTTTCTCAAATTACCTTGTAATATTTCTTTTCTCTCATTTTTTGTATTATCTGTTGATTATTTTACAGATCGGCAATTAGCTGCCACGATTTGTATCTCTTTAAGTGCAAGAACTGCGTGTATCTCGTTGTTATTTTTATGACATCCATGCGACTATATCCAACACGGCGAATTGTAAACCAGCCTCTAAACTGAACTTTGCACTCGTATTTATACCATTTTTAAATCACGTTTTCCTTATTTAGCGAAATGAACATACTCTAGGTTTTAAATATTCCCATGGCCTACTTCATTTTTGGAGTGAAGTCTAATATCTGTAGTTTGAGTTGGGGTAATATTTTGGCCTTCTAATTCTAATACTTTTTTCTCGAAGATATTGTCAGATGGATTCAGTCCGTATTGCTAATATTTTTCAAACATAGACCAGTTTTTACTTTTCGTTGTACCAGAAAATGAATAAATATATCCGGCGAAGGATAAGATGAAGAAAATAATGTGATCGGTGTTATACCTGAAGACTTATCAGGGGACGCCTTACAAACTAACTTATCACCTAACTTAAACAAACACCCATGCCTTGCCTGGGATTCAAACCCAGAACCTCCAGTACCTCAGACCGGTGGCCCGGCGCACCAGCTGACTGCTACACGGGCTCAGCTATGTAAGAAAAAGATAATCATTCAAAATACAGAGAAGCCTCGAAGAAACTAAGAAATGAAGAAATGCATTTTTAGTTACATATTATAATAGTGTTGGACTCAACATTTGAAACAAACGGACATGAGAAATCTATCTCGTTAACACCCTTCGTCGATTCCTGGCAAATTTGACATGAGCTTTTCCGCCTCCATAAGGCAAAGGATAGAAATACGAACATTATCTAAGATTTCCGAACGGCCGAGCATGAAAGCGGAAATGTCCGAGCAGGTCAGATGGATCACGAACGTCGTTCATTGTTTCTCTCAAATGCTGTTGCGTCTAAGCCAACCTTGTTAACCTACTTCTATCAAAACAAAATTATTAACATTTTTTTAAACAAATGTGACCGTCTTCCAGGCTTGTGGTAGTACCCGCAAATCGTTGGGACAAAAAAAAATGCCACAAAGCGTTTTCTGTGTAAATTTAATCAATTTAACTGGCGGTTTCTTGTGAGCACTTGCAGTAAATGCGATGATTGTTATGTTCGAAGCTTATGTAGACCCAGTATATTGTTTTAAATTTCAAACCCCTATACCAGCGAATCCACAACAAATAACCTAGTTTACCATGGCTCGAAAACCTTTCATTTAGAACAAATTCGTTTGCCTTTAAACAGACATTGTCATCATTCAACACTAGAATTTCATATTTTACGTGTTGGTCATGAAATTGTTAAAACTGCACTAAACATGTAAAGTTATACCGTTTACGATTAAAGTCGCATGCTAGTATTTACTAAAATTGAATACAGCAAGCAATTATTGCACACTACGTAGTATATTACTAGTTCATTAGCATCTTAAGTGTTTGAACTGACTTTGTTTGTGAATGGCTATGACTAAACACAGTAAAATAATAAAAATGTAAGCCTGACTGCTTTATCTCGCTTCAAACATAAATGGGTAATTTGTAAGCAAATAAATGAGGTGGCATGCACAGTGGAAGCTTGCTGAGAAGTTACATATCTATAATATTTAAGTTCAAAGTTTTATCGTAGAACACCATATGAAAGCCGGATGTGATGAGATAACAGTCTTTATGGCGGTCAAACACAGAAATATTCTAGTGTTAAATGGTTTTGGCAAATACAATTAAGAAGTAATTATAATTTCGTATGACCCCATGTTACAAACAAGACTGAAGAAACAAACTTTGACTAAGCGTAGATAGTACCCACAATAGGTGCCGCAAAGTTTTGTTTAAAAGTGTAAAATATTGCGGCAGATGTAGCATTCCGAAATTATATAATTAAACAGCCGCAATTTTGAAAACAAGTGCCGATTATACTACAGTCATAGCTGAACGGAGGGCATTGCCATAGCATTACTATATTTAGTGAAACTCTGTTTAAATGTTCAAGAGGTAATAAGTATAAAAAGTGTACCGAATTTTCTGAAAATGGATTCAAAGCAGTGAGGCGATGCCCCACGTGTATCTTCTCCTGCGCTGATCATTGAAAAATGTTTGTACGTGCGGTTGTAACTTTTAGCAGACAATTCTGAATTTAATATCATATTAGCACTTAATTAAGAAGCTGTTTCATCCCTTATACAGGAATTATTCGCTTCAGTGCGATAACAGAAGAGCCAGGGTCGTCACTGATAATGTTTCACTATAGAATCATTACATTTCATGTTTGTGCGCACATCTTTGTACACAACTGTTAATAGGGGTTTCCTGGTTGTCATTATAAGGTAATGATAAATTAGTATATAAAATTTTGTATTAAATAAAGTATTGCATAAATATGCATCTGTAGTTCATATGTTATGTCTGTAATGCTGGGTGGAGAAATTAGCTACGCTCCTATTGTCACGCCAACCTCCTGTGGCGCAGTGGGTTGGTGCGCCACCAATCTGTGGTACGGGAGACTCTGGGTTCGAATCCCGGGTAAGGTATGGGTGTTAATTTAAGTTAGATTGTAAGTTAGTCTGTAAGCCGTCCCCTGCTAAGCTTTCAAGCATAAAACCGAGGGACGTTAAAAAGACCTTTACAATTCAATACAATCCTATTGTCACGTGTTTCAATAAATCTTATTGAATTCAACTCACGAAGAAATAAGAAAAAATGTGAATATGGTGGCAATAGAGCGAGAATGCTGGAGATGCTGTAGAGTGTTGCAATGTTGTTGACATGGCGCCCAGCCACCGCAGCACACTGTGTGGCACGGCGAGTAGCGGAGTGTCGGTCTTGATTACCAATCCTGGAGAGGAGCGGGTTATGGTGCACCAAAACCAACCCTCACCCCCTTCCAACCCCCCCAAGAGATAACGGGGAAACTTTCATTTCCTGGACCCCGTTGAAGTTCCGGTGAGATGATGGCATGCTGGTATCTACCTCGTCAGCGCTACACCTGTCAACTTCCATTCACACCCCCTCACCCCACCCCCCCCCCCCCACTTCAGCCAACTCACCCTCATGGACCAATAATCTACTGGCTCAGCCCGACAATAGAACCGCACCAGATTATCCCTTTTCAGTCCCATTTTAGTTTGTATTTTCAAAGCGGCGTGTAGCTGTTTCGGCGGGTCTGAAGACTGCTATGTACCTGAAGCTGTGCTGCAAGTTCTAGGCCCAGAAACGAGGGATGTATACGGGCGACACTTACACGTGCGACCGGCGCCTCATCGCCCCTACTGACTTGCAGTGTTTCTGTCGTAACTTATATATGTAACAATGGGACTTTATTACACGCAATGATATCCCGTACATTTAACTGCAGCCACACAGTTGCACTTTTATCCTAGTTTTGCAGGGACTTGCGCAGGTAGCCTCTGAGGAAAAAAAAAAAAGGGAATTTTTTACCATTGCAATTTTTCTTTTCTCTTTGACTACACTAAAAATAATAAAAGAAAACCTATACGGCATTAGATATTTTTTTCTGGCAAAAATTCGTAATCCCAAAACATTTATTTACCGTACACCCGTATACGAAAAACTAACGATTTCGCAGGAAAATATTTTGGCACATAGTCCTCTTAACAGCGGGTCTTGAGAGCCGATGAGGGTGAACGGTGGTTAGTATGTAGCAGCAGCTTAATACAAGTGCGGGAGAAAAGGGGAGATCTCCGAGAAAAACCCGGCGACCAGCGGCGTCGTCCGGCAAGATTCCCACGTGTGAAAACCCGGGAGGGATGCAGCCAGGAGTTGAGCTCGGCTGTAGTTACGTTTACTGCGAGTAAAAAATGTTCTGTGTTCTGTGCTTGGGCCATCACAGCTCTTGTCTCGTTCACACAACCTGCCTATGAGATGTAGGCTACGTTGCATTTGACTGTAGCAATATAAACTATTTATAACTTGGATCACAACCGCGGTTTACGAATCACTTACACTAGGGGTCGGGTGAGTATTTATGGTGTAATGTCGTCTGGGAACTTCGGCACGTGGTCGCTCGCACATCCCGACATGCAGTAGCAATTATTGTAAAAGTACAACTTAAGACATACAACATAAAACTGAAGACTTAAGACTTAGGCCTTAGGATCACGAAGATCCTAACTGCCAATGAAGGGGAGGGCTGGGCACGGAAAGGCACCCCTCCCCCAAATTTAAAGGAAATTGGTCGAAAAACGCCTCTTCCATGCCGATTCGAAGGCGAAAAACACACCTAATCTCGCACTAAATGGAAAACATACCCCCCCCCCCCTTCTTCCTCTTACTTCTCATAGGGTGTCGGGGTGGGGGCACTGGAGGGGGGAGGGTTTCAAAGAGGAAGGATGGGGGATCAGTGATGGGGGTTGGCTCTCCACCCCCCTCAGCGGCCCACCGAAAATTGCGGTTTTTTTTTTTTGGTGGAAACACTTCCGTTCTTGATTATATAGTAGCCTATTACTCTAAATATGAGTCGGCAATTTCAATCAGTAGAATTATTTAGCTGGATATTCAATCAAGGACCTGTTGTGTACTTGCTAATTAGTAGGCTGCACTGAACTTTTACTTAAAGCCAGGCAAGTGCAGTTCACTAGGAATCATAAATCACTGGGTTTAATCAGTTAATTCCAGCAAATAAATTAATCGGCAGAATGTTTCTGATTCAAGTAGAGCTGCAGTTACAACGGATCTGTATTCAAATGCACACATTTGGAGCAGTTTTAACTGATTAGGTTTAAGAGTGTAGTTAAATGCGAATCCATACTTTCGCAGATAGAGAATAGAAGATTGTCCTGAACTCCAAGTGCGATGCTTGTGAGACGATAAGTTACGAAAAGTGGAATAGAAAAATTAACTCGTCCTAAGATTTAACCTGGGTATGAAGGTTAGCACAGACCCTTGAAAACTAGCAATTAGAAGTAGTTATCTGCAATAATGTTCGAGAGAGAGAGAGAAGAGAGAGAAGGGAGAAATTAAAAATAAATGTCGTGTGATACGTCTCTATTTCATGAATAATATTTTAATACAATAATTTTGTCAGTTCGGAAGTGTATTGTAATTCCACGCATACATAAATTGTGAAAGAGATTCTCTAAATAAAAAATTTGCGAAACTTCTTTTCGCACGCATATTTCTGTAAATGTGTTCTAATTCCTTCCTGTTTCACTCAGGATAAGCCTTTCGAGATAGAATGACTAACTGCTTATTCACAAATTATGCGAATACCACCATGACTTTCCTGTGACGTGAATGAAAATGCAGTAATTTATGTGCGATAGAAATTTATCTGAGGAATTTTCTCAGTATCAAATGAAAGCACAAATGATACTCATACCGCTTTCAAATATTCCAATACCCCTAAGTTTAATACGTAAACGCAGTGTTAATTAACATTTAATTTTCTCAAATTCAATTATAAGATTTCAGGACTAATAACTTTTCCAATAGTACAAGGAAACAATTTACCAAAATATAATTTTGACAGGGCAGTTGGCAACAATTTCCTGTACGACCCACGCAGCATTCTGTTCACTAATTAAGAAGGGACCGTGGTGGCGTAGCCGCTACAGCACTCTCATCCCACCAAAGTGGAACGGATTCGATTCCCTGTGGAGTCACTCTCGCCTATTCGCATGCGGGAATTGTGCAGGACAATACCGCTGGTCGTCGGGTTTTCTTGGGGATCTCCCGCCCTTTCATTCCTGCGCTGCTCCATA
Source organism: Dryococelus australis (assembly GCA_029891345.1). Classification (NCBI taxonomy): domain Eukaryota; kingdom Metazoa; phylum Arthropoda; class Insecta; order Phasmatodea; family Phasmatidae; genus Dryococelus; species Dryococelus australis. The sequence goes on along the minus strand of CM057007.1, from coordinate 13,085 downwards.
CTCACCTCGTGTCACTCGTACCGTCTCTCAGTACCCCGATAATAAGGCTTCTCAGATCCCTCCACTCCACTTGTTGAGAAGTCTAGATTCAGGGGCTTACATTTTAAATTTTAGTTTCCCGCAGTCCTAAGGCATTTCCATGAGATACAAATAAAAATCCTTAAAATTCTTTGACGAGGTCTGTAAGTAGAGCATTGCAATATTTATATTGGTTATTAATTATATTGGTTTTAACATCGCAAAAACCTTAGTATATATATATATATATATACACACACACACACACACACACGCACACACACTATGTGTGTGTGTGCGTGTATTTACGGAAACGCTCTGCGGAATAAGAATAAAAGTTCCTTTTTTTTTCTATCAGAGGACAAGGCTCATAAAAGAGTGAAGAAATTCTGACTACCTTTGACATCAAGGTCTTGAGAGCGATGAGGTTGTAACGAGGTGAAACGGGAGACCCCCGAGAAAACCCGCCGACCAGCGGCATCGTCTACCACGATTCCCACGTGCGAAAATCAGAGAGAGACCCCCACCCGGAATAGAACTCGGTCCGCATATGTATAGTAGGCGTGAGGCGAGTATTCTGACCACTAGACCATCGCGGCCCCTCTGAGCAGGAAAGAGGGGTGGAATTAAATCGCAACTGTCAGAAGTTCCTCTGGCACAGATGAATCCTTTCTCTCTCTTGAAACACCCTCCGCAGACAAACAATGTCGCCTGTCTCATCCTAAGCTGCCTTCCCAATATTCGACTAGAGGGAGAAATTGCCTCCACTCCGGACCTCAGTGGGAAAGAAGGCATTTTAAGACTTCTCGGGGCTGCTGAAGAAAATTCCAATTATTCACCGCCCTCTTTAGGGTGACGTTTGCCCTGGGCGACTTCTTGCATCCCCACACCTCCCTCCCTCCCTCCTGTGGAAGGAGAACCCATTCATTTATATTTAGAGCGCCCTTCCCCTACCGCCGCCTCTACAGGCGGCTTACTGTCTAAACGCTGTGCGGGAAGAAAGTCAAATCTAATCGCATTTGAAAATAAGGGCGAGAGGGTTAAGTAGCTGAGTGTCCTCTTACTTGCCTCACCTCCACCTTGAGCTGACTCCCCCGCAGTTGAACCAACCTTTCAACTCGCCAGCTGGGGAGATGGCCTTTGCTGGGAAACTTGGCAGCAGTGCCTGTATACATGATGTATATCAATTAGATCGACAAATTTCGGCTACTGATTATTCATGAGAATGACGGTGAAAACATATAGCTTACACGACTTATGATGGTCTAAAGAAAGAGTTAATGCCGGTACATGTCTTTGAAGTTGGATCTGAAACTCTAGTTTGTTAGAAATATTGGAGAAACATTTTAAGATAAAAAAACTGCATAAAGTATGACGGAGCAAAAATCTGCAAACACCCTGCCATCTGTCTGTCGCTGTCATTAAAATATTTCATGGAAATAAATACGATTGCTGCCCTCATTTCGACTTAATATCCTTAATGCTGTAGCATACATGCGATTTAAATACGGATTATTTCTAACCCACATGACACTTGACACATTATACAGACACTCAGTGTTCAGTCTCCAATATTTGTGATACACCCGTGCTTCAGAAATGTGTTCTTAGTCTTCAGTTGAAGAAAATTCACATTCAAAGCGTTGTTTTATCTTGATATTGTCTCAATTATGTTTTAATATAGGCTTTTCAATGTCAAAATACTCATTTTGGGGTAATACTGCAGAAGTAAAGTGAAGTGAAGTGAAGTGAAGTGAAGTGAAGTGAAGGGATTTGGCCGGCTCTTAACAACGAGGTTTTGAGAGCCGATGCGATTGAAATGGGGTGTAAACGGAGCAGCGTCGGAATGAAAGGAGACGGAGAAACGGAATATCCCCGAGAAAACCTACCGACTAGCGGCATCGTCCGGCACGATAGCCACGTGCGAAACTTCCGGAAGCAACCCCGCCGGGAATCGAACCCTGTTTTCCTCAATGGGGAACTAGTGTCGTATCTGCTCCATCACAGCGGCACTATTGCCACATAATGTAGGGGTTAAGAACTTTCATTCGATCTTAAGAAGTTTAAGAGGTTTTTTTACAGTGTAGACTTAACGATCGTTGCAAAAGGAGTTGGTATTACATTATAGAGAAGGGACACGTCGTATAGTCAGTTCAAGCTTATGTCCAACTATTCTGTCTCCCTGCTAAAGTTCTAATTGCAGGATATTCCTCCACCTCATTCAATCAAAGCTTAGCCGCGTCTAGAAAATTACTCCAAAAAGAAACGCATAATAAACGGGGCGATTTTTCAAAGGTTTGATTAAAAATGTGTGAAGAAACATTGAATAGACTATAGCCTCGTTCCCTGCTTCACGAGTCCTATAGGCTATTCACGGTAAAGTGAGCACTTTTGAAAGCCCTCTCGTTTAAAATAATAGTCAATAAATATAATTTAGTTTAGCCTTAGACGTTAACTTACTTCCGAGTGCGGTGGAATATACACACTGTGTTTAATACTTTAGTGGCAATTTTATTTAAAAAGTGGTTAAAGGATAAAGAATGGCTGAAAGGAAAAGTAACTAGAGCCTCAAAAGTGCTCACTTTACCGTGAACAGCCTATAAGCTATTTTTGTTCTACGAGACGCTTCGCGACAAGGAACGTCCTTCCCCTTAATTGAATGGAAGGATTAGCACAGTCCACAGTGTCCCAAGTTCGCTTTCTCGCCGAAAACAACAGACTATCACGCCTCGTATTGTAACTGTTGTAAAAGCCCCAAAGGCTGACGTCTGCTTATATTGCCTAAATGTGAGCAGTGTTCTAGAAATATTATATTTATACCAGTATAGGAACGGCATCTTACAAGATTTTTTTCGCCAGAAGACTACTTGCTATTTATTGTTTCAGTTCGTAACTTTTTAAAAATTTAAAAGGGCAGAAAATAACGTTCTTAACGTAATTCTTAGCTTACTTTCAGAAGAAACGATAGGCTTATGCAACCACTCGAATGTCTAATAACTTTTTAACCCGAGAACAGAATTTAACTAAACTCTGTCCACATACAGAATGTTCGGAAACTAAACGCCCAAACTGCGGGAGGTGATTCCTTATGAAAAATAGTTGAAAATATAAAGGACACAATTTACCTAAACGGAATATTAAAGGAGATACGAGCTTATGAAACTGGGTTTTGAAAACGTATTTCTGCCGAACGCTTACAGTATCCGCAGCAAGGAGGTGACTTATGCTTCCCATGCTGCAGAGACACACGTGTAATGCTGGCAGTCCTCGGTATGTGTGCACTGTTAGGCTTGAGGAAGTGATAAGTCAGCACATAAACGACATATCCTCCACTAGTACACGCTCCATAGCTCACCAAATGAGTGTGTCCCATTTAACCGTGTGGGACGTACTGAGGGTACATCGCCGCCATACCTACCGCTGGCAGAAAGTGCAAGGTATTAAGCGAACATACGTTTTAAAAACCTAATTTGCACATGGTCATATCTCCTTTAATATTCTGTTTAGGTATATGGTGTCCTAAAATGTTTCGACAATATTTTTCATGAGATACTCCCGCAGTTTGGACGTTTAATTATCGAACATTCTGTATAGTATGTAGCGAGGGCATCCTACATTTATACTGTTCCATAACAATGGGTACTTATTTTCAAAATGGTTTACTCTGTTGTATCTCGGTAACCATTAAACAGATGTTAACCAAATTAGGTATGTTGACCGGGCATGATGTAAGCATTGAAACTTAAAAGCAATAATGTTATTGTTCCGCCGTACTGTAACATGAAAAATAAAGATGTTTCATTATTACTTAGGAACCACACAACCTACTGTCGTGAAATTTGGTATAAGTAATACAAAACTGTCATGTTGACAAATGCGGTAAGTCACTATTTCAAATTGCTGTACCTACCACATTCTCTTAGACCAATTCCGACAAAATGTGGTATCAAATGTGCCAGTATGTACACAGTATCTTTCGTTCGCCATTTTGAATGATATCGCCACATGAAAAGTTAAGTTTTCATGTGGCGCTATGTTTCTACCAAATTTGGCAGTCAGGTAATTCTACGGCGTGTCAGGTAATTCTACGGCGTGTCAGGTAATTCTACGGCGTGTCAGGTAATTCTAGCGGCGTGTCATGTAAATCGATATGTTTTAGTGGGGTTAACTATTCATTTAAAAATGGCGACCATATAAATATTTTGGTTTACTATTTTATATCTACGAAACCATGCTACTAACTTCAACTTAACTTTATAAGTTGGTAGTGTATTTGCAAGTATCAAATGAAATCATGTGTCCGCCATCTTGGAAGATAGCACCATATGAAAAATTAAGTTTTCGTGTCCTATTAAGTGATACCCCCAAATTTAGGCGACAAGTTATACTTTTGTAGTCCATCTAAATTTATAAGAATTAATAAGGAAATAGACACTTAGTTTCAAAATAACAGTCATGTAAATATTTTGAATTAGTATACCTGATGTTCCAAACAATTTCAACCGACTTTAACATGTGGAAATATCTATGATAAACATAATGCGCTAATAAATAACAGTTTTGTTGTCTATAAACATGAGAATATGGAGCTTTTATGCCACATCCGGGACCAATCAACCGATTACCACCAAACTTTGAACACAAGTAATGATACAGTAGGCTACATAAACTTGCACATTTTAATTATATATGTCAATATAGATCAATATGGTTGCCATATAAGTAATTCATAGTGTCATATCAAATAAACAATTTAATTTATTTTGATTAATCTTAAACTTTATATGCTAAGAGTGTCTATTAGAAGCATAAAATATGCTTATAGAGATCATCTTATGGCCGATTTCTTGTTATGACAGTGGGAGGTGATAAAATGTAACTTGTATGCCATATCTCGGCAGTCAGTACACTAATACCCACCATATATTTATGCCATATATCGGCAGTCAGTACACTAATACCCACCAGATATTTATGCCATATCTCGGCAGTCAGTACACTGATACCCACCAGATATTTATGCCATATATCGGCAGTCAGTACACTAATATCCACCAGATATTTATGCCATATCTCGGCAGTCAGTACACTAATACCCACCAGATATTTATGCCATATCTCGGCAGTCAGTACACTAATACCCACCAGATTTTTCATGCAAGCAGTACTACAGTAGTCCATGTAAACTTTCATAATTTAAGATGGACGGAATTTTTTTTTATGATGGCAAAATAAAATATTTACATAAGAATGTCATATCTATTAGATAATTTGGCAAAATTCAACCAATATTAGTATGCTGATATTATCTTCTAGAAGCATCAGATGTTCGTAAACAGAGTCTGTCTTTAGGTATTTTTATATAATCGTATCAGATGTGGAAATAAAACTTATATGTCACACCTCGGGAACAAGGCAAAGTATTTTCAACAAATCCTACACTCATGTGGTGCTATGACAGGCCATGTAAACTTGAACAATTAAAGTGACTCTCGCACTTGTGCTCTAAGTAATTTATATATCTATATACTTCAGGCTGGTGAACAGAGTCTACCAAAACTTAAGACTGATTACAACCGAAGATGATGCTCTGAATGCAGTTCGTTGCATGCAAACTTAGGTAAAAGGCGTTCTGAGTTCGAGTTCCAGGTAAGGCACGTGTATGTATGTAATTGCCTCGCTGGCATTGCGTGTTTTTCGGATTCCATCCCGAATTGTATCGCTATCAACGAAACGTTAACACACACCTAACATCTAACATCTTAAGAAATTCATCAATATTATAAAACATCCACGTAGAAGGAAGTAGGCTCATTAGTTATATAGGTACATTTTTTATGTATGTGAACTTCTACAAAACGTCGTGATGTAGTAGGATATTGAAATTCCACAGTTCAGCTTAGCCGTAAAGCCAAGTAAAAAAAAAACTGGAACGATTCATTTTTTTTTTAAACAATAGATTACATTTAATTATGCCCAAAGTGTTTCTAAAATGATACAATCGTGACACCCCTTATTTATATCCTGGTTGAAACCAGATTTTAAATGAAATTCTGTGCACAGCTAGCGAGAATACAATGATACAAACTAGAGCAAGAAAATCGATAAGTAGTGTCTAATATAAACAATCGATAAGTAGTGTCTAATATAAACAAACGATAAGTAGTGTCTAATATAAACAAACGATAAGTAGTGTCTAATATAAACAAACGATAAGTAGTGTCTAATATAAACAATCGATAAGTAGTGTCTAATATAAACAATCGATAAGTAGTGTCTAATAAAAACAATCGATAAGTAGTGTCTAATAAAAACAATCGATAAGTAGTGTCTAATATAAACAATCGATAAGTAGTGTCTAATATAAACAATCGATAAGTAGTGTCTAATAAAAACAATCGATAAGTAGTGTCTAATATAAACAATCGATAAGTAGTGTCTAATATAAACAAACGATAAGTAGTGTCTAATATAAACACTCGATAAGTAGTGTCTAATAAAAACAATCGATAAGTAGTGTCTAATATAAACAATCGATAAGTAGTGTCTAATATAAACAATCGATAAGTAGTGTCTAATATAAACAATCGATAAGTAGTGTCTAATAAAAACAATCGATAAGTAGTGTCTAATATAAACAAACGATAAGTAGTGTCTAATATAAACAAACGATAAGTAGTGTCTAATATAAACAATCGATAAGTAGTGTCTAATATAAACAATCGATAAGTAGTGTCTAATAAAAACAATCGATAAGTAGTGTCTAATATAAACAAACGATAAGTAGTGTCTAATATAAACAAACGATAAGTAGTGTCTAATATAAACAATCGATAAGTAGTGTCTAATATAAACAATCGATAAGTAGTGTAATAAAAACAATCGATAAGTAGTGTCTAATAAAAACAAACGCGAGTGGCAAAACTGGTCGCAGGTTCGTCCACTTGGTCCGCTACATGAACAAATGGAGTTTCCAGCTGAATATTACGAATTATGAACTATAGCATGAAGCCATAAAATGGGATCACGTAGGCACACATCAGCGAGACTAGCTTACGTGAAGATCCAACACTTCCTTGTTCGTATGTAAGTACGAGCCTCTGTGCACTTGTAGCTTGAACTACGAGTTGGCTGCCGGTTTGTATTGGTTATTCTCGACCACAGAATTCTGAGCTATTAGGGGCCGCGGTGGTGTAGCGGTCAGACTATTCGCTTCCCAACTAGGCGAACCGGGTTCGATTCCCAATTTTCGTATGTGAGAATCGCGGTCGGTGGGTTTTCCCGGAGGTCTCTCACCCCCCCCCCCCCCCCGGCTTGTTCATTCAATCTCTCTATTCATGGAACTATGACATCCTTTTAATAACAGGGAATAAAAACGCAACAATCAGCAAAGAAGTAATCACTGGTTTTACAAAGAGAAATGCGAGCAAGCAGTAAATAAAAACGGTGTAGGAGGGTGGGAAGAAGCGGGTTATTCTTAGGTACACAGATCACTGATACATTCATGCCGTTCTCGTGTGCAGCATAAACCGACCATCCTTATTGAAGGATGATCGACTGTTACAATAATAGTCACAAACACGCAAAGAAATTAATAGAAAGTAATGTTATCGTGACTGATGTTGCGATGTCACGCTGGTTCCGTCATAAGATATTTCAAGTCATACATAGAAACGTGATGTACAGCTTTATCTCTGTTGAGGCATCGCAAAATGATGGTCAGCGCTCGAACTCCCATAGAGGCGAGTTTCTCTGACGGGTAGATTGCACGCCAGTTAACTGTCTTACGTACTGTAAAATTTTTAAATCATTAATAGCGGATTGTGTGTTTAATAATTAGTGTTGCACGAAAGCCAAAAAGGCAGTCCATTACAAAAAATTATTATTTGTATATGCATTAAATATTTTTACCCGACGCAAGGATCGTATCCGAGTTCGTGAGGAAAGAGGTTTTAGTAAAATTATAAAACTAAATTTGATTTTTAAAATTTATATATAATGCTATAAATATCCTCACTTCATTTACAGGATTAATCTTCTCAGCCCGCTATTACTTTTGTAATTCTCAGCAAGCGCAAAAGGAAATGTATATCTCAATTCTTATTGCAGCTCTTATAACTGTCCTGTATCGGCTATAGTCGCTTAAAGTCTGTTCACGATAAAGTGAGCTCTTTAGAAACGAACTTTAGAAAAAAGTCACTGCCCCCTATCTGCAAATATTTTATCCGGTGCACTGAGTGACATGCGCCCAGTAAATTTGGTAACGATGGAGATAAAGTAGTTCTATATCTTAACGTCAAATAAAAAGTGATAGGTTACCATTTATGATAACTTAGATTTTATTTCTTTCCTTTCTGGTTCTTTTTTAATGCATCGAAGTGTAAAAATAACCAGGTTCGTAAAATATTTATTTTTTTAATAATCACACACTCTCCGTCGACCGGCGTATGAATAAAGTGACTTGGACTGTGGCAATGTTAATTTTACATAAGGCGAAAGAATACACAACTTGCATACAAGTAGATCGTAAGCAGGGATTTCAAAAGTGCTCATTTTACAGTGAACAGGCTATAATTCACAATCATTATTAACACATGTTCAGTCTGTCTGCTGCTATCATTCCTAATGTCTTACACTCGCGTATCCAGTCCAGTACTCCCGCCCGCCAGTCTCGCACTCTTCACTGTAGCGATGCTCGCAGTCCACACACTTCACTCCCACTGGCCACTCATCGCTCTGCTGGCTTGTCGTCTACGCTGTCTTTGCACACCCGGCGATTAAGACCATACAATGCTCCAAACTGTAGACTGTCAATTCGAAGACCCGTCGTGCAGAAACAGTCTCGCTGGGTCGACCTAGAAGGTTCCTCGCACACCGCTCCCAGAACATTCTTGTAACTATAACCCCAAAAATTTAATCCCGTCCTCTAAAGGACGGGAGCGCACGAGATCTATAGGCTTATCGGGGCACACGTGGTGGCTCGCCTTTGTATATCTCCGACGCTTCTCGGGTAACCAGTAAGGTCCTTGAAACACTCCTCCACGCACTAAAGCAGGGCGGCTTAAGAGAAACGATGTAAAGCTGCAACACGTAACAATATTATTATGTGTAGCTCCTTTATTAAACAATTATATTAAACCCCTCTTCTTAATTTAAAGAAATTCGATCTTGTTGAAATCTTATGTTGATAAAATTATGTCGAAAAATTATTTCCTCTTCTCCTCTTCACGGTGTATAAATTTCAATATTATAGACTTGAAACTAATTTTACTGTGTTAAATTTAGGATAATGATTTTGGCATATTCACAGATCTTGTCGGTGATATCCATGATTTTCCGCAAAACGTTGGCATTGTTTTAGCCGAAAACAATAAACTGTCCCGACAATTGCTGAATATAATAGCAACCCGCATTAAAATATCTTGCCAATAAATCTCACCAGATCAAAAAGTATTCAAAAAACGTTAAGTAGTACAAATTCTGTTCTAGAATTCCATGTTTCGGGTATTGGCACAGTGCAAGACTTTCCTTACGGGTATTGGCACAGTGAAAGACTTTCCTTATGGGTATTGGCACAGTGCAAGACTTTCCTTACGGGTATTGGTACAGTGCAAGACTTTCCTTATGGGTATTGGCACAGTGCAAGACTTTCCTTACGGGTATTGGTACAGTGAAAAATTTTCCTTACGGGTATTGGCACAGTGCAAGACTTTCCTTACGGGTATTGGCACAGTGCAAGACTTTCCTTACGGGTATTGGCACAGTGCAAGACTTTCCTTACGGGTATTGGCACAGTGCAAGACTTTCCTTACGGGTATTGGCACAGTGCAAGACTTTCCTTACGGGTATTGGCACAGTGCAAGACTTTCCTTACGGGTATTGGCACAGTGCAAGACTTTCCTTACGGGTATTGGCACAGTGCAAGACTTTCCTTACGGGTATTGGCACAGTGCAAGACTTTCCTTACGGGTTTGGCACAGTGCAAGACTTTCCTTACGGGTATTGGCACAGTGCAAGACTTTCCTTACGGGTATTGGCACAGTGCAAGACTTTCCTTACGGGTATTGGCACAGTGCAGACTTTCTTAGGGTTTGGCACAGGCAAGACTTTCCTTACGGGTATTGGCACAGTGCAAGACTTTCCTTAGGGTATTGGCACAGTGCAAGACTTTCCTTACGGGTATTGGCACAGTGCAAGACTTTCCTTACGGGTATTGGCACAGTGCAAGACTTTCCTTACGGGTATTGGCACAGTGCAAGACTTTCCTTAGGGTATTGGCACAGTGCAAGACTTTCCTTACGGGTATTGGCACAGTGCAGACTTTCCTTAGGGTATTGGCACAGTGCAAGACTTTCCTTATGGGTATTGGCACAGTGCAAGACTTTCCTTACGGGTATTGGCACAGTGCAAGACTTTCCTTACGGGTATTGGCACAGTGCAAGATTTCCTTACGGGTATTGGCACAGTGAAAGACTTTCCTTACGGGTATTGGCACAGTGCAAGACTTTCCTTACGGGTATTGGCACAGTGCAAGACTTTCCTTACGGGTATTGGCACAGTGCAAGACTTTCCTTACGGGTATTGGCAGCAGTTCTAGGTATTGCACAGACTTTCCTTACGGGTATTGGACAGTGCAAGACTTTCCTTACGGGTATTGGACAGTGCAAACTTTCTTATGTTGGCACAGTGCAAGACTTTCCTTACGGGTATTGGCACAGTGCAGACTTTCCTTACGGGTATTGGCACAGTGCAAGACTTTCCTTACGGGTATTGGCACAGTGCAAGACTTTCCTTACGGGTATTGCAAGTGAGACTTTCTTACAGTTTGCAAGTGAAGACTTTCCTTACGGGTATTGGCACAGTGCAAGACTTTCTTACGGGTATTGGCACAGTGCAAGACTTTCCTTACGGGTATTGGCACAGTGCAAGACTTTCCTTACGGGTATTGGCACAGTGCAAGATTTCCTTACGGGTATTGGCACGTGCAAGACTTTCCTTAGGGTATTGGCACAGTGCAAGACTTTCCTTACGGGTATTGGCACAGTGCAAGACTTTCCTTACGGGTATTGGCACAGTGCAAGCTCTTAGGGTATTGGACAGTGCAAGACTTTCTTAGGGTATTGGCACAGTGCAAGATTTCCTTAGGGTATGGCACAGTGCAAGACTTTCCTTACGGGTATTGGCACAGTGAAGACTTTCCTTGGGTATTGGCACAGTGCAGATTTCTTACGGGTATTGGCACAGTGCAAGACTTTCCTTACGGGTATTGGACAGTGAAGATTTCCTTAGGGTATGATGCAACTTTTTAGTTTGCGTGAGACTTTCCTTACGGTATTGGCACAGTGAAGTTTCCTTACGGGTATTGGCACAGTGCAGACTTTCTTAGGGTATTGGCAGTGAAGATTTCCTTCGGGTATTGGACAGTGAAGATTTCTTAGGGTATTGGCACAGTGCAAGACTTTCCTTAGGGTATTGGACAGTGAAGACTTTCCTTAGGTTACAGGAGTTTTAGGTTTGGACAGTGCAAGACTTTCCTTACGGGTATTGGCACAGTGCAGATTTCCTTAGGGTATTGGCACAGTGCAAGACTTCTTACGGTATTGCACAGTGCAGACTTTCCTTACGGGTATTGGCACAGTGCAGACTTTCCTTAGGTATTGGCACAGTGCAAGATTCTTATCCTTCAGGGTATTGGCACAGTGAAGACTTTCCTTACGGGTATTGGCACAGTGCAAGACTTTCTAGGGTATTGGCACAGTGAAGACTTTCCTTACGGGTATTGGCACAGTGCAAGCTTTCCTTGGGTATTGGCACAGTGCAAGACTTTCTTAGGGTATTGGCACAGTGCAGCTTTCTTACGGGTATTGGACAGTGCAAGACTTTCCTTACGGGTATTGGCACAGTGCAAGACTTTCCTTACGGGTATTGGCACAGTGCAAGACTTTCCTTCGGGTATTGGCACAGTGCAAGACTTCCTTACGGGTATTGGCACAGTGCAGCTTTCTTAGGGTATTGGCACAGTGCAGACTTTCCTTACGGGTTTGGCACAGTGAAGATTTCCTTAGGGTATTGGCACATGCAAGACTTTCTTACGGTATTGCACAGTCAAGACTTTCCTTACGGGTATTGGCACAGTGCAAGACTTTCTTACGGGTATTGGCACAGTGCAAGACTTTCCTTAGGGTATTGGACAGTGCAAGACTTTCCTTACGGTATTGGCACAGTGCAGGCTTTCTTACGGGTATTGGCACAGTGCAAGACTTTCCTTAGGGTATTGGCACAGTGCAGACTTTCCTTACGGGTATTGGCACAGTGCAAGACTTTCCTTAGGGTATTGGCACAGTGCAGACTTTCTTAGGGATTGGCACAGTGCAAGACTTCTGGTATTGCAGTGCAAGATTAGATGAAGAGTTCTTAGTTGGCACAGGCAAGATTCTTAGGGTATTGAAGTGCAATTTCCTTACGGGTATGGCCAGTGCAAGACTTTCCTTAGTATGGCACAGTGCAGCTTTTACGGATGGCACAGTGAAGATTTCCTTAGGTTTGGACAGTGCAAACTTCTTACGGTATGGACAGTGCAAACTTTCTAGGGTATTGGCACATGCAAGACTTTCCTTAGGGTATTGGACAGTGCAAGACTTTCCTTGGGTATTGGCAAGTGCAAGACTTTCTTAGGATTGGCAGTGCAGATTTCTTACGGTTTGGCACAGTGCAAGACTTCCTTGGGTATTGACAGTGCAAGACTTTCTAGGTATTGGCACATGCAAGATTTCTTACGGTATTGGCACAGTGCAAGATTTCTAGGGTATGGCACGGCAAGTTTCTAGGTATTGGACAGTGCAGATTTCCTTACGGGTATTGGCAGTGCAGCTTTCTTAGGTTGGCACAGTGCAATTCCTTCGGGTATGAGTGCAAGACTTTCCTTAGGGTTTGGCACAGTGCAAGATTCTTAGGTATTGGACATGAAGACTTTCCTTAGGTATTGCACGTAGATTTCCTTACGTTGGAAGTGCAAGATTTCTTAGGGTATTGGACAGTGCAAGACTTCTAGGGTTGCAGTGAGACTT